>JAVJIX010000034.1:1837500-3037500 GCA_036785185.1 Paratrypauchen microcephalus | reverse complement strand
CTAAAGTTTGTGTTATTTGGACACCGCAAAGTAATGCCCCGAGCACTCACGCTAACGGATACGGGATCATTGGTAGAACAGAACGGCTCAACATAAGTTCTGTGATACTGCTCCAATTGACACCAAACTGCTATGGGTGAGTAAAACTACTTGTTTTATTGCCGAAAGAAGGCTCAGATTGTAAAAAAAACGTTAATTTTCCTTTAAGTGTAAACATTAGTATTATGTTGCTTTAAAATGAATTTGATCTTGTTTCTTTGCATTGTTTGAGGTCTGAAAACATGTATCTTTTTTGTTATTTGGACCATTTGTCATTTTCTGCAAATAAATGCTCTAAACGATAATATTTTTTATTTGGAATTGGGGGGAAATGTAGTTTATAGTAGTTTATAGACTCAAACAAAAAAGTTCCTTTTGCCCAAACACATACCTATAAGTAGTAAAATCAGAAAAAACTGATAATTTTGCAGTGGTCTCTTATTTATTTATTTATTTGTAAGTTAGTGTGCAGTGGCTTCAACTCATTCTGTTCATGTCTTCAGCTGCACTGCCATCCAGTGGGGGAGCACAGTCATTGATTTTCTTCTTCATTACCACCCCCCATACATCTGCATGTACGCACTCTTTTAACTGCTGGCATATGATTTTTTGCAAAACAACAGATGACAATTACCTTAAACTTTTACCTGGCTTTAAAGACAGAATAAACTACACACAGAATAAAAAAGTAGAAAAAGCTGACTTCATTTGCATTTTTATAGCGCTGGCAGCACAGAGGCCAGTTAAGACAGTGTAGAGCAGCAGATGGTGACAATTAAGTGTAAAGAATAAAACTACTGTACCCCAGTGCCAGGCTTGTTTACTCATGTCGTTACAGCAATGCGAGGAATGTAGCAAAGGCCACGTTGTGCATCAGCAGATAAATACAGAGTGGGGGAAAGCTGTTAATGTAATGCACAGGGGGAATAGGCGTTGACACTGCATTGCATCCAAAAAGAAAAGAGAGCACAATGAAACCGCCAGTCGTCTCACACAGGGAGAGGAAAGAGGCGATGAGGAGTTAATGTCTGCTCCCATCTGGTGGACGCATGGGGTTATTACATGCAATGATCATCAGCTCCACAAAGTCAACTCATTTTTTGACTTAATGGAGGTGAAGCCGTGGTCAGCTGTGGTATTTTTTTTTTTTATTTGCTAAAAAATAGAATAATAATGATAATGCCACCTGCTTGTCTACATGGAATTAGATGCAAGCGGTTGGCAGGCTCTCCGCCAGAAAAGTTACATACAGGTCTGGAAAAAAAATAAATAAGAGACCACTGCAATTTTTTTTTCTGAAATCAGCATCTCTACATGTATTACAGCCATTCGATTTTAGCATCTGTTGAATTTCAACACAAACACAAAGCTGAGCTACTTCAGTTCTTGCACCAGGAGTGGGATAAAGTCACCCAAGAACAATGTGAAAGACTTGTGGAGAGCATGTCAAGATGCATGAAAGCTGTGATTAAAAATAAGGGTTATTGCACCAAATATTCATTTCTGAACTCTTCTTAAGTGTAAACATTAGTATTATGTTGTTTTAAAATGATTTTGATCTTCTTTCTTTGCATTGTTTGAGGTCTGAAAACATGTATCGTTTTTGTTATTTTGACCATTTGTCATTTTCTGCAAATAAATGCTCTAAACAATAATATATTTTTATTTGGAATTTGGGGTAAATGTTGTCAGTAGTTTATAGAATGTTCCTTTTGCCCAAACACATACCTATAAGTAGTAAAATCAGAAAAACTGATAATTTTGCAGTTGTCTGTTATTTTTTTTCTAGAACTGTAGTGCGTGTTTAATTTAACACAGAGAAAAACGAATCTAGGATACGAGAGCCTTAAACTTGACTTATGTTTTAGGCTACATTAAAGGGCCAGTATTATTCTATTTTCTGATCTAAGTTATAATTTTGTTTCCTCATCAAAAACATGTCTGTCTACATGCTGAGATGTCCATGTGGCCTGGCTTATATAGGCAAGACCACAAGGAAACTCAAAGAATTAGTGCGCATAAGACCTCCATCAGAAGGAATGACAGAGACTATCCTGTAGCGGTACATTTTAATGACCATAGACATGACATTTCTTCACTCCGGTTCTGTGGCATTGAGCTTGTCCCCCCTCCCCTCAGAGGGGGGGGACCACGACCGCCTTCTCAAACAAAGGGAGGCATATTGGATCCATACCCTCCAAACTTTAGCTCCAAAAGGACTCAATGATGACTTTAATTTGAGCATTTTTTTTTGGTAAATATTGTATTGTAAATAATCATTATGTTCTTGCTTCTGTTGGGTTGTATGTGGGCTGTATTATAAGATTCACTGTGTATATGTAGATATGTATATAGCACGCCAATCTCATTCTATAGTTGGGTGCAGATCTACTATCTATATATATTCAAATATTCTCCAGCTTTATTTTTCAGTTATTGTTTCATGACTATTATCACTAGTATTATTATTATTATTAGTTACATTACACTATTTTGATTGATTGCCTTTGGATTTTGAATTATGTTGTTTTGGGTGCACTGTTCATTCACGACCTGTCACCCTAGGGTGCTCGCCACACCCTATTTAAAGGAAAAGTAACGTTTTTTTTACAATTTGAGCCTTATTTCGGTAATAAAACAAGTTGTTTTACTCACCCATAGTACTTTGGTGTCATATGGAGCATTTCCGGAGATGTTTTAGATTAGTGTTAGGCTACTGCCGTTAGCCTAGCGTAACTTATAGCCATAGCTCGGGGCATTCCCCGAGCATGTAATATGCCCCGTGCGGGCTCCAAATAACACAAACTTTAGCACTTTTCAAATCATAGAAGCTCAATGTCTTTAGTCTACGATTTCGTTTGGTTAAAAGTGGCCTGTAATCTGAAATTTAGCCATAGTTTCGAGTAGATGAGGACGCCAGTGCGCATGCGCGGACTGTGCTCTCAGCTCCCGGGACCCAAACATGGAACGCAAAGCTGTAAACTATGGATAAATCTCGGATTACAGGCCACTTTTGATTCAAACAAAATCGTAGACCAAGACATCGAGCTTCTATGATTTGAAAAGTGCTACAGTTTGTGTTATTTGGAGCCCGCACGGGGCATATTACATGCTTGGGGAATACCCCGAGCTATGGCTATAAGTCGGGCTAGGCTAACGGCGTTAGCCTAACGCTAATCTAAAACATCTCCGGAAATGCTCCATATGACACCAAAGTACTATGGGTGAGTAAAACAACTTGTTTTATTACCGAAATAAGGCTCAAATTGTAAAAAACGTTACTTTTCTTTTAAGATGGCCACCTTTAGTTCTTACTCCATTTTGCCTGATGAAGGCCTAGGGCCGAAACGTTGCATGTCTTAATAAACTTCTCATTTTGCAAGTAAGACGGGATTGTTTTCTCCTTGTCTCATCAAAAACATACCTTGTGTTTTGTGTCATTCACACATGTTTAACACACAATTCTACATAATGAGGCAGGAGCTCTTGTCTCCAACAGAAAACACTCACCTGTGAAGTCATGTGGCAATACAAGAAGTGCTCCACTGTGTTTTAAATTTCATACACCTTCACTAGAATCATTTGGATGATTTCAGCCCTAGAATCACCTATATCTCTACTAAGTTGAAAACGACTGCTTCATGACATCACTTGGTGGAACAGAGCATTTTGAGCTTCGGAGATGTAAACAGACTGATAATAAAGGGTTACTCACATGTGTGAAAATGAAACAAAACACAACTTCATGTTTTTGATGAGGTAACAACATTATAACATTGCTTGACACTCACACAAGTACATTTTGCATAATATAGGGCCTTTAAGCGTTTGTATTTGTGTTGATTTATGTCCACTTTTTTATTTCACCATTCAGCAGAAAGCGTGCCAGAGCAAACATCTTTTCACTGCTTTTGATAACTGACAAATTTGACTTCAGTTTGTTTGTTTGAGTGCAGGTTTTGAATTTTTTTTAACATCTTGAATGCAGCATCACCTTCATCACCATTTTATCCTGCTTAGACATCTACATGGATACAATTCACCATTTCCTTGTATGTCTAATAATATCCACTTTGTAACTGTAAGTCTAGAAACATGGGCATGTCTATTACATAAACTATCCCAACTCCACCGGTGTATCTCAGTGTGGGCAAATCTTCTCTTTAGGGGGCTGCCGTTTGGTTGCGCCGTAAACCAGCAGGGGGCACATTCACGGGCTCTTATCATCTGAAGACAACACAGCCAAGACTGACAGGGCAAGGCGTCCAAATCAATGTTGTTTGTTCCACCAAAAATCCCAGTCCTTGTAATAAACAGAGAAGTCTCTATGGATCGCAAGTAACAACTTAAAACTCTTATTAAACTCCATCACAAACGGCTGACCTTTTCCACGGCGCCGCAATCTTTTCATATCGTTTTTATGCCATGGTGCTTCACAAGATGGTCTGGGCAACTGGGAATAAGTCAGTTAAAAATCTAGAGGAGAGGGACTTTGATTTGGGGCCATGCTCATAAGTGAGGGTGCAATTGTGGGTTTGTGTGTTTCTTAACATTTAATTGGAGTTAACCCCACGTGGGACGGGCAAGGTAATTGGCTGAAATGAAAGCATCAGAGGCCAAGGGAGAGGAGATTGAAAGTGACAAGTGGAACTACTGCGCTGTTAAAAATACTGAGCTGAACTTTTTTAATGTTAAGACTGAGTATAAAGTTGGGAGCAGACCACAGTTGCTAAGCATAGACTGTATATATGAACGGACATAGCTGCCGCGTTTCAAATAAATGTTCATGGTGGCGCTTCTGGCTCCACTGACTCTGGCTCCAATTGATTTTACATTGGAAAATTGTCACTCCTCTCTCTGTAACTGCTGCAGCTCTATGAACAACGTCACACTTCAATTAATCAAAGTCAAACTTGATTTATAAAGAGTTTTTCGTACAAAAAATGTAACACAAAGTGCTTTACAGTGATTAAAAACAATCCCACATTTCCTTCCACCCACCCAACCACACACACAAATATACTAACATGCTAAAACACATAAAACTACACATAGTAAAAAGTGAGGCTGAATACAGACGAACCAGTTGAGAAACCACCATCAGAGGAGCCGTCTACACCAAGAGCAGAGAGCCGTTCGCCGCCACCAGGAACCGCCACAGAGCCCAGCACCAAGCATTTGGTTTTGATGTTTTTGGTTTTGAATGGAGCTGACCGTAGTCTACTGTTAAAATGGTCAATAATAAAATCACAAGGGGCAGGTAACATCGATACATCAAATAAAAACATCAATAAAATTTGCAGCCAGTTCAGGAGTCAGACAGCTGTAAAACCAGTGATATTAAAAAGTCAGACAGAGCCAAGTCAACAACAGAGGACACACTAGTGGTCAGGCCATAGGTGATGACCAGATCCAGAGTGTGCCCCCTGTTGTGAGTTGGCTGTGTGACGTGTTGAGTAAAATCCCTGTAATAAAGAGCATTTAAAAATAATCTGCAAGAGGGTCTAAAAGGTTATCTATGTGCAAGTTATAATCACCGGTTATAATAATCATATAAAATGAATTGTATAAAATAGATAGAAACTCAGAAAACTCACTGATAAACTTTTTTTTTTTTTTTGGGTGTTCTCTATATAGTGACGCACTTAATCCACTTCTTTATATAGTCTATGTTATTAACACTTCGCTGACTCCATTCTATCATCTTCCACCATCTGCTATGCAACACTTCCCTTGGACCTTTAGATGCACTGGAGACGTTTTCACCAGAGCTGCAGTTGGTGTTTACACTTTTAAAAAGAATGGACAGTGACATATCTTTTCTAAATTCCTGTCTTTCATAATTCCCATCTTAGTTGTCCAGCCAGAACCCCACACTTTGACAAAAATGTACAAAGACAAGTGTATCTGAAGTCGCCTCCTGTCTCCCTGATTACAGAGGGCAAGTTTCAAGTCAAAAACAAGCATACACATTAAAAATAAGAAAAACAAATCAACTAACAATCTCAGAATCAACAATCAAACCACCAAACTACTTATTTCAGGGTAAAGTTATACATTATGTTGTGATTGTTACAAGTATTTTCAATAGGAAATGCCTTCTGTGTTTCTTTGTGTTCTTTGAGCACTTTCAATTACTTGTGTACGAATTGTGCTACACAAATAAACTCTCCTACCTTTGAGAGACATGTGGTACAAGTTAACAGCTGTGGTTGGACCGTCTCAGGTTTGGACGGGTTTTTCAGGCTCTATGGTCCAATTCCAGACCCATCTGAATTCAGACAGAATGTAGACGGAACTGCCTGCTCTGGCAAATTCACATCACCTGAGACCTATTAAAAAACAACACAAAAAAATTTGAATTATTGTCAACGCATGGGCTCAGTTGTTTTTGTGCCAGTTAGCCCCTCACATGAGTTTGTATCTTTGTCCATTTTGTTTCAAAACTTCACATCCTATGTACAGTCCACAGACTAGAATCAGCATAAACTTGCTGTGTCCAGTCTGGGTCCAGCCTATGTCAGCACAGTCAGCTGCTGTTTCAGAAACACCTGGTGGCTGCTCTCGTTCTGGTCTGCTCAGCACAACTTACTTACTTCATTAATCATCTCAGATAGATGCAACCAGACATGTGAATATTTATCATGTTAGGTTAGAATCGGAACTTTTCTGGTCGGGGGGGTCCTGCTTGTCCTCATGGCGTTTATGGATTGCATTTATTCAATAACAGGAGCTTTTATTGACAAGAGAACACCATGAAAAACTCTTCACACATCTGACCTGTCACTTGGACTACTCATCTTAAAGTTTCATGACACAGTGTGGAACAGTCCTGGCAACAGCAGCTCTATGAAAACAAACAGGCCCTCAATTAGAAAAGTTGCATAGTGTACCTTTATTAATTTTGTGCTTTGTTTCATTCTTACGTGTTTAGCACACAAACCCTGTATGAGTTCTTCTCTCAAACTCTGTTCCACCTTGTGATGTTACGTGGTACAACAGGAACTGCTCCACTGTGCTTTTACATACATCTTCACTAGAATCATATGGATGATTTCAGCCATGGAATTGCTTTACTAAACAAAAGGTAAATGGTAGCTGTCAACTTGAAAACTACAGCTTCATGACGTCACAAGGTGGAACAGAGCATTTTGAGCTGACTATAGACCAGGGGGGGGCAATTATTTTTCCATGAGAAACAGAAAATGTGGAGGACCAGGACAAAATTTCTTAAAGGGACAGTGTGTAGGATTCGTGGCGCATAGGTGGTTACTAGCTATTCCACTTCCTCTTTTGGCTATGGCAGACCTCGAGGGTCACCCGGACGCGACGTAGCGCCGACATCGCGCGTGCCCGCGCACGAACCGCGCACCGCTGTATACATAAACCGCGGTCCCCCGTTCACTTTTTTTTTTCTTTTCGCATGAAAACACACAATCCCGATCATGATTCATGACACTCTACACATCAAATGAAACCTTACAGTCTCCTCTTTTTGACTATGCAATTCATTTCCCTGCAAAACAATCACTCCCCGAGCACATGGGGCTTTTATACAGAAAAGCACAAAACTTAGCTTACTTAGCTTACCTTTGAAGGCTCTGCACAGGTCAAACTCTGTATTTCATCATAAACTTGGTCTCAATCTGTCCATAAGGATCCAGCGAATAAAATCCAGTAAAACAATTTAGTCCAAAATACGTGTTATATCCATTACGATGTGTGATCCGGCAGCATGCTCCCCCCTCCCCCCCTCCCCTTCCCCTTCTCTCCTTCGCTCCTGGCTGCATATGGGAGCAGAGGACCGAAGGAGAGAAGGGGAAGGGGAGGGGGGAAGGGGGGAGCCATATGCGCAGCTGTTAGCAGGAGCCGAGGCGAAGGATGAGCCCAAATGTCCTTCTGCGGCTCTCGTATTCAAAATGGCTGCCTCTATATGGGGAAGATCCCCCTTTTATGTGACTATATCTAAGTCCAAAAGAATACTTTGATTTCATGATGGAAGTGAAAAGGCTTGGAAAACAATGTATTTTTGAATGGGTATCTTCAATTTCAGTAATTAACAGGTAAAAATCTTACACACTGTCCCTTTAACTCAATTCTGCATTTTGTCCTGGTCCTCCAAACCCCAAAGATTGGGTTGCCTTACAAAAAGATCATTTAAAAAATAAACACCTCTAAAGTAAAAGCAGTGCTGATTTAGTCCATGGATGAGGTAAAATTATAAAATATGTTTATTTTGTAATTCCAAATTAACTTAAACGGGCCGGTCAGAGTCGGCCAAAGGGCTGTCTGTGTCCCAGAAGCTGAAGGTCTGCGATAGACTATATTACAATTTTGTGTAAAATAGGACCTTTAAATAAATAGTCTATTAGATTAAATATACTGGACTCACTCATAATATCATGTCATCTATCATCAAGGCAGCAATGGAACAAAGCCGTGTGTTTGCCTGACAATCATTTTCACCACATTACGAGGTTTCTATAAATATCTTGACTACAACACTTGAGAAAACCTTGTTAAAAAGACCAGTCTGTGTCTGGCTACATATAATTAGATGTCATTTTGTTGACAGTGACAATACAAGTAGCGCTACTGTAAAGATTAATCATAATAAGCTGGATGCAGTCAGAGCACGACTTCCAAGAGTTGTTTTAGTGAGATTATATTTGAATCCGTCATTTTTTTCAGATGACACTAGCACTGATTTTATTGGATTATTCAAAATCACTTGTCATGTTTTCCCTCAAGTCCAATACTCAAGATACTCACACTGAAATAGAGAAAGCTATAGGCTATAAAACTCTTTACTGAGTCGTATTACATTATTTTGCTGATCTATGATACCCTGAATATTTAGGCTCAATTCTTCTCTCAAACGGAATACACTCTGTTCCACCTTGTGACGTCATGTGGTAATACAGGAAGTGCTGCACTGTGTTTTTAAACTCTAGACACCTTCGCTAGAATCATTTGGATGATTTCAGCTCTAGAATCGTCTATCTGTACTAAACAAAAGGTAAAATGTAGCTGTTAACTAACATCACAAGGTAGAGCAGAGCATTTTGACCTTCGGAGATGTAGACAGACTGATAATAAATGTTTTCAATAAGGTAACAACATTAAAACATGGTTTAGTGCTCACAAGAGTCAGTTTTACATAATATAGGACCTTTAAGGCAAAATGCTCTTTCTGTCAATAATAATAATAACCTGCTTGTCTAATTTAGACTTGGAGACATTGATGTTTTACCACAAATGTTCCACAGAATGGGATTGAAATCACAGTAGAAGTTAACCACTAGACCCTGCTTTGTTTGCATGTTTTTCAAGGTATTTTTCAGAAACATCCTTGAATGAATGCCAGATAGATATGTTCAGTGTCATATCTTGGAACATTCCAGGCAAAGCAATAACCTCTCCATGGAGACAGACAGATAGAGGACAAAAGTTACATGTGACTCTAACACAAGCCTTAGGGCATTTCTTAGACAAAGTCATATTCAGAAAATCCACAATTTCACATAAATTAGTAATTGATTTCTCCTTCTCTCTGGCCACAAAGGGAATAATCATGTTTGCCAGAATTTTGGTGCCTGTCCAATGACATTTTTGGAAAAGGTCAATAATGGCCCAGTAATGAGAGAATGTTTTTGGATTCAAGAATGAAAGATTATGTTAACCAAAGGCAACACAACTAAAGATATGGAACACTGAATATAATGGGTCTATATGTAAGGTGTTTTATTGTATAGAGTTTGTTATTCTTTGCATAGTAAAATTACCTGACCAGCCAGAACCAAACACTTTGACAAAACTGTAAAGATGATTGGGTCTGGAGGGCGTGATTGACAGGCCCATTAACCAGTTAGTGAGATGCACGGTTGCTTAGACCATACATGTACAAAAAGGGGGAAAAGCAACATAAAGTACTGAGAAACAGTGTGGACTTTCTCTAAACTATTATTTATCTCAGGGTTAGGGTTCCTTAACAAATAAAATCATACCATACCATACTATACCAATGATAAAAGATACAGCTCTGGAAAAAAATAAGAGACCACTGCAAAATTATCAGTTTTTCTGATTTTACTACTTATAGCTATGTGTTTGGGCAAAAGGAACATTTTTGTTTGAGTCAATAAACTACTGACAACATTTCCCCCAAATTGCAAATAAAAATATTATCGTTTAGAGCATTTATTTGCAGAAAATGACAAATGGTCAAAATAACAAAAAAGATACATGTTTTCAGACCTCAGACAATGCAAAGAAACAAGATCAAATTCATTTTAAAACAACATCATAATAATGTTTACACTTAAGAAGAGTTCAGAAATCAATATTTGGTGCAATAACCCTTATTTTTAATCACAGTTTTCATGTGTCTTGGCATGCTCTCCACAAGTCTTTCACATTGTTCTTGGGTGACTTTATTCCACTCCTGGTGCAAGAACTGAAGTAGCTCAGCTTTGTGTTTGTGTTGGAATTCAACAGACGCTGGAATGGAATGGCTGTAATACATGTAGAGATGCTGATTTCAGAAAAAAAATGCAGTGGTCTCTTATTTTTTTCCAGAGCTGTATAACCTGGTACAAGGCGTCTTCCCTTCTTTAACATTGCACACTGTTCCTTAACAAATAAAATCATACCATGCCATACTATACCAATGATAAAAGATATGTGTTTGGGGTTATCTGAGAACAGCGCATTTGACACCTGGTTTGACCTGTATCACCTTTAATTGTCTTTTTAGATGTGTGGCAAATCAAACATTGACAAAATGCAGTCAATAGAAGTCAATGGAATGTGTATTATTATTGATCACCTATGCTTAGAGCCCTAATAGTGTGGTCAGCTGTGACGGATGGCCAATAATGTTGCCTTTTACACCCTTTTCATTCAATAGTCATATATTTGACTTTGTATACATTATTAAAGAGCAAAAACACAGATATTTAGCCCATGAACAGATTTACTTCTCACTTGAATTATTTAGTTAAGTCAATGGAGTATGGCGTGATGGGAAACGACATCTCCTGCAGCCACACACACACACACCTCAGACTCGCACAAGATTTAATCACATTCAAATATATGGATGGACGATCGATAATTGCAGCATGCAGATTGTTGACGCGTGGACCGATGCCTGCGCTCCTCCCGATTTGTAAATAGTGCTACATTTTCCGGGTCACGAACTATCTGACAAGCACAGTGACATTTTGATGTCTTAGTGAGCGTTCATATCACAAGTGTACATAAATCGCGGTTGTGCATTAGTCAGCCCACTGTAAACTACTGGCAGCCGAGTGGAAGAGAGGCGAGCTGTGCCTCCTCAGCGTTCATCAAAGGACAGTGCTACCCCCCGGTCTGCAGTTGAATGTCATGGATACAGTAAGTTAGACCACTGGATCTGGCAACGCAGCCTAGAGAGAGCTGATCAACACAAATATGATTCCTTATTCTTGGAAATGCATGGCTAATGGTTATTGTTTGTTGAAATAATAAGAGTTCTTCATCAGCATCTCAGAGCCAAACCAATACTTAAATAAATTGCTCTGTAATAGGTGCATTTGAGGCAGTCATTATTCTAATTTGAACGAATGATTGTGGCTCACTGTAGTTTAAAGGTCCTATATTACAGAAAAGTGACTCCTGTGTGCTTTAAGACATGTTATAATGTGGTTACCTCATCAAAAACATACCTGGAGTTGTGTTGTGTTTCATTCACACATGTTTGAGTAATCATTTATTATTAGTCTGTCTACATCTCCAAAGCTCAGAATGCTCTGTTCCTCTTGTGAAGCGCTAGTTTTAAAGTTAGCAACCTTTAACCTTTTTTTTAGTAGAGTTTGGCAATAGCAGGATTGAAATCAGCCAAATGATTCTAGATGGGTATGGAGTTCAAAAACACCAATGGAGCACTTCCTGTATCACCACATGACATCAGAAGGTGGAACACTGATTGTTTTCTGTTTGAGAAAAAAAACTGAAAAAAACCAAAAAAAACATGCAGGGTTTCTGTGTTAAATATGTGCGAATGAAGCAAAACACAACTCCTGATATGTTTTAGATGAGAAAACAATATTATAACATAGATCTGAAAATAGTGTATGGGCTCTTTAATATATCAGGGACGATTCATTAAACCTTTGGTCAAGACTCATCATTCTCAAACTGGTGCTGAACGAAACTGTTGGACACCAGTTTCGTTCAGCACTGAGGAAGACACTTGGATGGGTGACAAAATATGTACTGCGATTTCTTATGGTTATACAGGACTAAAACAGGACTAAACCAGGACTAAACCCGAACTAAAACAGTACTAAAACAGGACTAAACCCGAACTAAAACAGGACTAAAACAGGACTAAAACAGGACTAACCCAGAACTAAACCAGGAGTGAAACAGAACTAAAACAGGACTAAACCAGGGCTAAACCAGGACTAAAACAGGACTAAACGAGGACTAAACCAGGACTAAAACAGTACTAAAACAGGACTAAACTAGGACTAAACCCGGATTAAAACAGGACTAAACCAGGACTAAACCCGGACAAAACCCGGACTAAACCCGGACTAAAACAGGACTAAACCAGGACTAAAACAGGACTAAGGTGTGTGTGTGTCCACACACACGCATACACACGTGTGTGTGTGTGTATAGTGTCCTATACTATATTTTGTTTTGTATTAAATTGACAATACAGGTGATTTTGACTTAACATATCCTGTGTATTATTGAATTATTGAATGATTATATGGACTTTTTGTTATAAAAGCATTTCCATTTTAACAAAGTACCTTCTAACTCTGACCGGCCCTGAAACACCACACCACAGTGATGTCAGTAATGGGGGAGGGCTTAGCTTAATGTCATGCAAATGAGTTCTGAAGGCCTGGACTTGAGAAGCTTTTCTCAGCTCGTTGTTTTCAGAATGTGCTGCTTTCAAATGGCCACACATTCTTCAAATGTTCTCAGATTTCCATGTGTAAGGCATCATTGGAAATCTTAGAATCTACACTTTCAGTGACATTTTGTGTCTGTTTTTTTCCGTGGCCAGGCACATATGGTAATATAATCTCAAAGCATTATTGATGTAAGTTACACTACTAAAATACTAGAAATTAATCTTATATTTGTTTTATATCTGGTTTGAACTGCATTTTCTTGTGGTGTCATGGTGGGTCACAGTAAGGGGTCCTTGGGAAGACTTTTATAAATATTATATGTAAACACAGCTAAATGCAGCTGAGATGTTTTGACAGAAATAAGTGTTATTTTCATGTTGCTTAAATTCCTGTTTTTTTATATTATTGTCTCGATTGCATTTAAATTCTCTGCCTAACACTTTTTCCAGTCATTTTGGTTTCATGAACTCAATAGAACTCTTGGACTTTTTTGGAACACATAATGTATTATATTATGCAGAAATAGTACCGAGGCAGGCATGCTAGTTAAGAGGTTCATGCCTGGTAGCTCTTCATAATGAATTTTTAATATCCTTCTTCTGCTCATAGATTATTGTGAAAAAGACAATAAGTCTACGCTCACAGGCATCGACACAGATGCCCTCCCTCTTCTGGGGGAATCTCAGTTTACTATGCAGTATTGTTATTATTCAAACATGCCAAGACCATTACTTATTCAAATAACCTTATGGCCAGTCTAACCATTTGACCTTTTAAAAATGGAACTAATTGGAGATACAGTATATTAGCACTGTCTATCAATAAATGGCAGCAAATAAAAAAATATTGATGGGTATTGATTTGCATGGGTGCTGATGTATGAGAATCGGTTCACTGTAAAGATGAAATAAAATGGCTACAATTTCCATGATGTGATTTGTATTCAGAAATAAATGCAACTTTAAAAGAAGAAAAGTGTAAACATGCATAAAACATTGTATTCTTAATTCACTATTAACTTAAAGTTATCCATCTTAATCCACTATCTTCCTCTTTATAGCCCATGTATGAAGCTATTAGTAAACTATACATTGTATATTGATACTTTGCTGTGATATCACATTGGGGGTGTGCTACATGCATATGTATGGCAGAATGTACATCAGTTACCATGGTGACGCAATACACACATTAGCAAATACAGCCTGACAAGTTTTTAGATCGTTTGAAAACTCAAGAAAGAATACAAAATGGATTTAAACACATTTTCAAGAGCCTGTGATGAATAAGAGCGTGGTCCTGTATAGGATTTTCGACAAAAAGGTGAGAGTGATTAACTGAAAAACTGTTGGCTAACGCTAGCTAGCTTGTAAGAAGAAGAAGAAGAAGTGACTTTATTGATCTCACACTGGAGAAATTATTCTCTGCATTTAACCCATCCTGTTATTAGGAGCAGTGGGCAGAACATTACTGCACCCGGGGACCATCTCCATGATGTTCTTGGTTCGGTTTGGTCAGGACTTCAGCTGGAGTATTTTACCTGGAGCATGTTTTGGGTTGATGGGGGAAACCAGAGTGCCCAGAGGAAACCCACCCAGACACGGGGAGAACATGCAAACTCCACACAGAAAGGCTCGGGCGACACGGGGATCGAACCCAGACCATGCATGCAAACTCCACACAGAACACACACAGAAAGGCCTGGGTGACCCGGGGATCGAACCTGGAACCTCCTTGCTGTGTGCTAGCCACTGAGCCACCGTGCCGCCTTTTTGTAATGTTATTTGAGAGTGTCTTGCACGAATCAGCTCCCCTGTTGTAGTTCCAGCTAAATCCGTTCTTTATGGTCAGATTTTGTTAAAACAAAGCTCAGATTAAAGTCTAACAAAGCCTCAGACAGAGCAAAGCCCACATTTAGCATCACCCAACACAATATTAACTCGCATTAAAAGAAAGAATAATATGTGTTTCGTGAATGGACATTGGGTAATAACATTCACTGTAATGTAACCTCACAGCCCCAATGTAAAGAGGCAGAAAAGTGTCCCTGTCTCTGCTGACGCATGTGGTTAGACATGATTCGTGCGCTGCTTATAAACATGTCTAATTAATTTACAGCCCACTGTCAAATAGCTTTTAAGGCCAGTAAATTAAATCGCAGGACTATTTTGGACACAGCTGCACTGAGCAGGGTCAAGAGGATAATAGAGTCAACCTTTGTTCAAATGGTAATCATAGTATTTTCTTATTTTGTTTTGTTAATTGTATTTTTGAACCTGACAGAAATGTGACTAATGTGACTATACACAAATATATCAAGCCAGAGCAATGCTTCATCTGATATTACGTTGGGTCTATACGGCTGCTGACCACATCCGCAGCCAGTGACAGCTCCGTGAAATATTGTTAATGCTCTGCTGCTGGCTACAACTAGATGGCAGTGTCAGCGGAATTTTTTTATAGCCCAAAAACTGTAAATTCACCTGCTCCAATAAAGTAAATCAAATATTCTCTTCCCAAAGTTTGCGCAGGTGTCTCTAAATCCTATGCAAATGCTGACCACGTGGGATGTGCTTAGTGCTCATATGTTTCCACGGTAACAGAGAGAAAAGAGGACACATGAAGATGGTTTGAGGTGATAAGATGAAAATATGATAATATAAACGTATGTACAAAATAAAGAGTAAATGCAAGATTCAAGACTTGCAATGTATCTTAAAGAAAGGTGTATTTTAAAGTTAAATGTCCAGTTTAATCCTTATATCTCAGCTGATAAATTAAAACGGATGTCTTGATGGCAAAATGTATGGTCACTGCATAGATCCTTAAAGACAGATATGAACTGAAAGCAGCTGGAGGCAAACGTGGAATGCAGGTTCAATGGGAAAACAAGAACGAACCACAGAATATCACAAAATATGAAAAATTAAGATGGGTTTGGCAAATAAAAATCACTGAGCTACATGTGATATCAGAGCCTGGTTTACATACGTATATGAAAGTATATATAATGTTATTTGTTTATTCAATAGGAGATTATGATAGACACTAAGCCTTTCAAATGAAAAATTTCACTACTGAGAACTCTAGTTTTTCACTTTATCTTCAGATATATTACACATTTCATCATAAATTATACTTTTTGTGAAGCTCAAATAGCTTGAAAATATATTTTTTCCAGCCATGTTAAGAGAGGAACTTCAAAGTTGTTGTTTATTTTTCTTATAACCACTTAAAACCATAAGCATTTAGATCTGTTGTCCGTTAATCATATTATTTCTGCTCCATTTTGCCTCCCCTCGCCTACACTGTATCTTCAAATATTGAATAATACAGTTTTTACGCATTGAAATCAGAAATACACAATCCTCAGAGGGCCCCCGCTAGCAAAATGCAAGTTTGGATTGCCTTCTAAAGAATAGCCTTGCATTTAGGTTCATACATTTTTTTTTTACATTTTGTTCATGGTCAAAATCTAAATTTGCTTAACAATAGAAACAGGCCTATTTGCTCCTTGTTCAAAACTGCAGAACTTAGAGACATTTCACTGTAGTATTTTACTGTTGGGAAAATGGCTATGTGGTATTTTTAACCCTACAAATGAGACCTGGATTTATTTTTTTCATAATTGCAGTACAGAGCAGTGCGCGGTGACAGGGAGTAGGAGAGAAACAGACATTTTCTGACCACTCAAGCCTCAAATACAGGACAAAAAGCTTTACTCAGAAAACAAGGCTGAAAAACAACTAAAAATACCACACTAAGAAGTAATGATGAGCAAACACTGTTATAACAAGGTTAAAAACATGTGTTATTTTTGCAATAGTGATGCCAAATCACATGGTCCGACCGTCTGCAATACATTGATCCATATCGTAGACTGTATAAAAAAGTGGACTGAGGGAGTATGACGTCACCCATAGCTTTTGGCTCAAGTCAAATGAAGCTCACAAAGCTAGCAGTTATAGTAGCAAATTTGGAGCCAAGTTCTACATTAGGAATAGGAATTTATTCACGGACAAAATAGCTAAATAAAACCACCAGGATCACACAGAGCGGATTAACCATAGACTGTATATATAAATGGACATAGCAAACACGCTAACCGCTGAAGGTGCTTCTGGCTCCTTCTCACCTTGGCTCCTATTGACTTACGTTAGAATATTGTTGCCCCTCTCACTGTAGCAGCTGTAGTGAGGTTCGTCATTTTGGTCTTAAAATGTCTGTATTAACCTGGTCTACATGATCCTGGTGTTTGTTTGTTTTTTTGCTATTTTGTCCATCAAAAAAAAATCCTGAAAGAAAGAAGAAAGAAAGAAAGCTATGCCTTTATTAGTCCCACAGTGGGGAAATTCCATTTCTGCATTTAACCCATCCTGTTATCAGGAGCAGTGAGCAGCACATTACTGCGCCCGGGGACCATCTCGGGCGCAGTAATGTTCTTGCTTCGGCTTGGTCAGGACCTAAGCTGGAGGATTTTACCTATGGTGCATGTTTTGGGTTGGTGAGGGAAACCGGAGTGCCCGGAGGAAACCCACCCAGACACGGGGAGAACATGCAAACTCCACTCAGAAAGGCCCAGGCGACCCAGGGATCGAACCCAGAACATGCATGCAAACTCCACACAGAACACACACAGAAAGGTCTGGGCGACCCGGGGATCGAACCCGGAACCTTCTTGCTGTGAAGCATGAGCGCTAACCACTCAGCTACCGTGCCGCCTATGGGTGACATCATACTGGCACTTGTTTATACAGTCTATGGGGTTAACACAAACATTTTAAGACCAAAATGTCAAGGCTCACTGCAGCAGTTAGAGAGAGAGGGATGACAATTTTTCAACGTAAAGTCAATTGGATCCAGAGTCGATGGAGTCAGAAGCACCCCCATGCTCACTTTCTATTGAAAACGCAACAGCTAGCATGTTAGTTATGTCCATTTATATATACAGCCCATACTTGATGTAGTAGAAAATATATAAAAAAGAAAAAAAACATCTCTGTAGAAAGTTTCCCTGTGAAAAGTTTATTTATTTGTGTTCTGTAGAAAGAAGTTAGCAAACAAATAAACATAAGAGCAGAAAATATATATAGAAAATAAAGAGAAAAAGGCTAGGGAACACAAGATGAAAGAAAAGTGAGGGCAGAAGTAATAGTTACTGCTCTTTGCCTTTGTAGGGCTATAAACCAGTCTGCGGTGAATTGTTGGAGCTCAAAGGGAGTGAGGGATGGCAGCAAGAATTTGGCGGTGGATATCCCAGAACACACTGCTGTTTTCTGGGTCTCCGTCAGAGCACAACTGCTGTCTTCTCTTCTTTCACCAGAATATATCATGTCTCCAGGGCCTGAGCATCCTTCTCTTATAATTTCAGTACAGATGTGGTGTGCTGTGTCAGAGGGGGAGGAACTGTCCATGGTCCTGAATTCACTCTTCTATAGGGGAGGCCTGACATGAAATAGTCGGGAAAAATATGGTCCATGGCAAATGTTGCTCCATAGAGAGGCACATTTATACAAAGGTAACAGTCTATAGAACGGCGCCTAGAACTATATTTCGAACCAGTGTCAAAGATCTGGACAAGTTGCGGAGGTGGGGTAACTTTTCCTAATATAATAAGTACATTTTCCAAAGCAATACTTTAGTTGAATATGCTGTGGAAATATTACAGGCATCATATTTTTTTTTCATTATAGATATTTTTATTCTCCTGGGCTCCTCCTGGCAGCATGGTGGCTGAGTGGCTAGCAGTCACGCTTCACAGCAAAAAGGTTCCGGGTTCTATCCCCGTGTGGCATGTTGGTATGGCCTGGTCCTGACCAAGCCTAAGCAATAAGATCATGGAGATGGTCCCCGGGCGCAGTCATGTGCTGCCCACTGCTCTTAATAACAGGATGGGTCAAATGCAGAGGGCAGTTTCTCCTGTGTGAGATCAATAAAGTCAGTCTTCTTCTTAAAGGGACAGTGTGTAAGATTTTTACCCGTTAATTACTGAAATTGAAGATACCCATTCAAAAATACATTGTTTTCCAAGCCTTTTCACTTCCATCATGAAATCAAAGTATTCTTTTGGACTTAGATATAGTCACATAAAAGGGGGATCTTCCCCATGCAGAGGCAGCCATTTTGAATACGAGAGCCGCAGAAGGACATTTGGGCTCCGCCTTCGCCTTCGGCAAGGCTCGTGGTTTTGGGTAAACAACACAAGCATGCTGCCGGATCAGACTTCGTAATGGATCTAACACGTGTTTTGGACTAAATTGTTTTACTGGATTTTATTCGCTGGATCCTTACGGACAAATTGAGAGCAAGTTTATGGTGAAATACAGAGTTTGACCTGTGCAAAGCATTCTAAGGTAAGCTAACCTCGTTTTGTGCTTTTCCGTATAAAAGCCCCATGTGCTCGGGGAGTGATTGTTTTGCAGGGAAATGAATTGCATAGTCAAAAAGAGGAGACTGTAAGGTTTCATTTGATGTGTAGAGTGTCATGGTACATGATCGGGAATGTGTGTTTTCATGAGAAAAAACAAAACAAAAACGGGCCCGCGTTTTATTTATACAGTAGCGGCGCGCGGCTCGTGCGCGGGTGACCCTCGAGGTCTGCCGTAGCTAAAACAGAAAGTGCAATAGCACCATCCACCTATGCGCCACGAATCCTACACACTGGGGCTTTAATAATAATAATTCATTAGGGGTGTGAATCTTTCACTCACAAAACGGTTCGATTCGAATCTCGATTCACAGGCTACGATTCGATTCAGGGACGATTCATAAAATTAGTAAACGATCCGGTACAATTCGATTCGATACGATTCGATACGATCCGGTTCGGTTAATTTCGATTCAATACAAATTGACAACTTTACTCCCAAGTGCTTTAAAGTTATTGAGAAGAAAAGGAGGGAAACAAAAATGAAATTTCAAAATAGTATCCTTTTGTTTATTTAGTGTCCAACAGACAATACACCAGGCCTACTGAAAAACTCTGCTCATACTTAAAATACAACACATTCCTTCCCTCAAGCAATACAAAACAATAAGGTTAGATATCAAAAATAAAAAAGTCGTTATAAAACAAGCAAGTTGCCTATTAAAGGCAAAAATCTGAATGAATCAGAATTAGTGCTTCAGTCACAGTTTCAGTAACTGTAAAAGTGCAACATATCACTGACAAGAAGATAGATCCAACATGTCTTTTTATGCCTGTAATTAACTTTTCTTAACAAAAAAAAAAAAAAGAAAACCAGAGAAAGCTCTTAACACTGAATAATACTTTCTCTCCATCTCATAACATTTCCTTAGTCTCCTTTGAGACAAAAATCATCTGTGTGTGTGTGTGTGAAGTACATTTCTATACACACAAATCATAAGTATCTAAATACAGAAATTCACCAATTGTGATTATACATTGTATTTTCACACAAAAGTAAATTAGCCAAGTCAATTTTAGCCCAAATCAAATATACATTGCCAATACATGAATGTTGTCAAATAAATCACCCAATCCACTAACCGTGACAATAAAAACGCTAGTATCATACAATTGTTATGGTCTATAGCTGCTATGCAGACTACTGAGCCGATAGTGAAACATCAGACCGACAGTGAAAGTTTTATCAACGCGACACAACACTGGCACAAAAGTTAACCACGTATATGAACCATGTCCATAAATAGCGGTAGCGCACCAAATTAACTTAAACAACAGCTCAATAAAAGGAAACTTAGCTTAGCTTACCCATAGAGTAGATCTCCTGACGAGACACGACGTAGGCGGCGGGAAACCCGCCCTCCGCACAATGCGAATTGGGACACGGCTATACAGTGCAAACATTTTGTGCTTGCTTCCGCATATAGCCCGCGCCCGCTCGCATGATTGGCAGTTAACCGGCCAATAAGCTTCAACCCCAGGTAAGGTAAGTGAACCACCCACCGTTCGCAAAAGAACGCAGACACACACGGCGCGGCTGCTGCGCCATGAGAGAGACCGCTCAGGAGCTAGCAAACCGATTCTTGGCTGTAAATCCGGTGCATCGGACCTTTCGTAGTGAATTTGGACCGATCCGGGCTCCGCTGATCGGTACACTCAGATCGCAGAGGTCACAGACCGATAACCGATCCAAATCGGTTAATCTTTACACCCCTATAATTCATAGCATTTATATAGCGCCTTTCATGACACCCAAAGCGCTTTACAGTTCATTGTTCATTCACTCCACACTTGGTGGTGGTAAGCTACTTTCTGTATCCGCAGCTGCCCTGGGGAAGATTGACAGAAGCGAGGCTGCCACCATTCAGAAAGTTACCAACTATCACTTTAAAAGTAGGTATAGAGTAAATATTTGAAGAAGTTGCAATTTGTTGGTAGTAGTAATGTAGTCTGGTTAACACCTGACCATATCACAAGTGAGATATGGGTCTGGAAACTCGCTTCGAAAAATCCCGTAGCGGAGGTGTGGTTAGCGATTGCCAACGGCCGTTTATTGGGCGTTATGAATGTCTATCATTGAGCGTATACGTAAGTCCATAGCCAATCATGTCAGTTGTCAGTTCAAACTACAAGCTTCCGTTTGTCATGTAGTACGCGTCACCGTCTTTCCACCCCTCCCCCGCTCTCTGATTGGGGCCCTAAATCTGGGACTCTCGCTTGGACGAGTTTCCAGGCCGCCTTCCAGTTCGAAACGAACGGAAGCGGCCTGGGAATTCCCAGGCTAAGTAGTAATGTAATTTAGAAGCATATTGTCATAGTTGTAACAGTATTTCAAAAGTATAAGTTGAGACAACACACTGGAAGTCCAAATAGTATTCTTTATATATTTATATTCATTTTTGGGATAGTTGCAGCACAAGTTGTTGGAAGTTTTAACAATTAGAAGTATCAAATGTATATGTCATCACAGCATAATTGACTTGTTTTGTTGAATTGCAAATGAAAACTGAACCCTGTTTTGTGGAATACTTTAGTCATGTCTCAATTCCCAGAGTGCACAGTTCAGAGCGCGGTTTTAAGGGGGCTCAGACTGCAGTCAAGACTGTGCATACTTGCTCAGCCCTCAGTGCAGTCCGAGGACCGCACGGGGCTTTGGCGAAATGCGACAGGTCTCGCAACTACCAGATGCAGCCGCCGACTCCATTTTAGAAGAAGTAGCGCGCTGTGCATGCTGAGATATATGAGTGCGCAAAGTGTGCTTTTTCACGCAGTTGGTCCACACCCCGATTTCCATGGAAACGACTGCTGTCTTCAGACCGCGTGTTAACTGTGCATGGGACAAAAAAGAAATGGGACAGCAGTTGTCGCGCCGGATGTGACGTACATGCCCTTTAAACCACGCTCCGAACTGTGCACTCTGAGAATTGAGACACGGCTTTTAACTTCTACTTGAATTTCTATTTTAAAGTATTTCATTTTATGCAATCCCCTTTCCTTCCATGTCTGTAAATTTTGTGCGTCTCTCACCACCTCAGCCCTGTCCAATATGTCTGCCACAGTTTGGTGACCTTTATTTGGTGCCATTAAAAACCTGTTGTACAAGCCTCACTTGGACTGACTACTAAAGAGATTAACCTTTCTGTGTGCTATATAGTCCCGGTATATGCAGAAAGGGAAGGAACGGCTTCAGATAAGATGAAAAAGATGTAGAAAAACAACCAAAAGCGCCACGGTAACAAGTCCACAGACAGGGTTGGAAGCATCCGGAGGTGGTAATTATTGTGAGAAGAAACCTTGGCTGCCTTCATAGTGCCAAAGAAAACATAAAGAAAAGATTTCTTTCCATTAAACCAGCTGCTATATATACAGGCCATGAATCAAACATTGGTGCTAGAAAAAGTTGTTACTTACTTGTAATATTACTGCAAAGAAACAAAGAGACAGTAAAAAAGGTTGAATTCTGTGAACTGGACAAAGTTAAACGAAGCTACAGCCATCATCTCTATTTTAATAAAACTAGCAATCAGTGGTAGGAAACAAAGTAAAAGCAGTACTTAATAATAAATATTTGTCATCTTTAATTTAATTTTAATGTGGATAATTTTACTTTACTTCACTACATTTGAGAGCAGGTATCTGTACTTTCTACTACATTTTTGAACGTGAGACCTGCAGAAAAGACTGAGGGGTTTAATTTGAACACATTTGTAGTTTGAGCAAATAAAAATATCCAAATAGAAACAGCTAAAAAAACAAAAACAAAACAAAACAAAACAAACAAACAAAAATCCCCCACCTGATTCAGTTGTTTAGAGAACAAAACATAGTACAAATCTTTAGCAACATTTATTTTTTTTTTTTTTTTGCTCTGCCACTGCTGGCAACTGAATGTCTATTCATGGTTTTCAAGATAGCACTGGTCTTCTATGTGCTTTCATCTGAACCCTAGAACACTTTCGTTATAAAAAGTAACACCATAACTTTTGCCAGGTCATATAATATACCCAACAAAAAGTACTTGTCATGAAAAATAGATAGATAAAAAAAAAAACATGCTCCAAAATTACTGAAAAATTAGGAATTTGAGAACAAAAAATTCCTAAAAAAATGAAAAATAATTAGGAATTTTTTGAAAGCCTGTAGGAAAAAAAGTGGGCTTTGGGGTAGGGAAACACCTACACCTTCAAAGATGTCAAAAACTATGGTGAAGCTACCCAGGGACCCATGACGCTCAGGACATATTGAAAATCATGTAAATACATTTGCTCTGGTGAAAATCACACGGCAATAGTGCTCTAGGGTTAACCAAAGAACCCCGTGTCTGGGTGGGTTTCCTCCGGGCACTCCGGTTTCCCCCATCAACCCAAAACATGCACCACAGGTTAATCCTCCAGCTTAGGTCCTGACTAAACCGAAGCAAGAAGATCATGCAGGGCGCAGTAATGTGCTGCCCACTGCTCCTAATAACAGGATGGGTTTAATTTAGAGAAGAATTTCTCCTGTGTGAGATCAGTAAAGTCACTTCTTAGTTTATGGGTTAATGGTCTTTACATTGAGCCACAAAGTCCAGATAAAAAAGTCAACAAAATTCAAATTTAATCAAAATATATAAGTCATCAAAGTCTAAAACAGAATGTCGGTAATAATATTTTATGTATATTTTCCCCATATTGATTTATCATAGCTGCTTTTACTTTGTAGTAGTGAGGTTAGTGTTTTTTTCCCCTTCAATCTTTACGTTGATACACGACACCTACTATACTATAATGGAGTGTAAAAATGCATGAAATTGAATGCATACCTTCTCTATCACTCGGAAGTGAATGGGTCTGACTGAATACATGATACTTTAATTTGACCATGTCCGGTGTAGCCATGGTGATGCAGATATGAGCGAGCACACAGAGGCCGAATGTAATTTAAAACATCAGATCCTATGTCCACACTAAAACATCTTAACAAATCAAATAGGAGCCATGTTTGAGGGTATATTGCGAACACCAATTGGAGAAATATATAACTATAAGATTCTTTTGTCTAGCTGAGAGTGTTGCATTATGTGGTGTTCTGAAATCATTTAACTGACAGGTGGAAACAGTCTATTAGGTCATAAAATGTTATAAATATTGCACCGAGCTGGTCACAAAGATTGATGATGTAGAGTAGGGCAGGCAGACGCAGCCATCTCTGTAGAGCTCCACAGAGGAAAGCAATAACCAGAACTGCTGGAGAGCTCACAATAGCACTGCAATGGTAACAGTGGAGGAAGATATAAGATAAGGTATGCTAGAAGAAGAAATATGTAATAGCAATTTTTCTGACGAGTGTAGTGATTCGATTTGCCATTTAGAATTTTCTTAAAGGCCCCGTATTATGCTATTTTCTGATCCATGTTATAATGTGCTTTCCTCATCACAAACATACCTGAAGTTTAACACACAAATCCTACATATTTACCCTGAGCTCTTCTCTCAAACAGAAAACACTGTTCCACCTTGTGATCTCATACAGCTCTGGAAAAAAATGAGACCACTGCATTTTTTTCTGAAATCAGCATCTCTACATGTATTACAGACATTCCATTCCAGCATCTGTTGAATTCCAATGCAAAAACAAAGCTGAGCTACTTCAGTTCTTACACCAGGAGTAGAATAAAGTCACCCAAGAACAATGTGAAAGACTTGTGGAGAGCATGTCAAGACGCATGAAAGCTGTGATTAAAAATAAGGGTTATTGTACCAAATATTGATTTCTGAACTCTTCTTAAGTGTAAACATTAGTATTATGTTGTTTTAAAATGAATTTGATCTTCTTTCTTTGCATTGAGGTCTGAAAATTTCATTTTTCATTTATTTATTTATTTTATTAGTTTAAAACAAAACAAAATAACCGATGCAACACAATTGCATCTATTTTATCTATCTAATTTTAACTTAAATATGAATGAAAAGGGAACAGAAAGAAGCATAAGCTTATAATATCTGCCCCTTATGCCCCTTGAAAACGTATCTTTTTTTGTTATTTTGACCATTTGGCATTTTTGGCAAATAAATGCTCTAAACCAGTGTTTCCCAACCTTTTTTGTCTTGTGTACCCCCTGAGCCTTTTTGTCATACTTCGAGTACCCCCTCACTCATACGTGTTGATAAATCTCCAAAAGTAGAACATGACACAACAGATTATTAAATGAAAATAATTTTATTTCATCTCCTTAATTTGCATTTTCCCCCTCTTTTCTTTAACTCAAATTTACTCAAATTAGAATGTAAAAATTCCAAAAAATCTCCCTCTGTGTCTGGCAGCGACACTGATGAGTACATCCTGCAGTGTGCTCGCAGTGTGTTTCCCAACCTAGGGTATACATGTACCCCTGGCTGGGAAACTCTGCTCTAAACGATAATATTTTTATTTGGAATTTGGGGGAAATGTTGTCAGTAGTTTATAGACTCAAACAAAAATGTTCTTTTTGCCCAAACACATAGCTATAAGTAGTAAAACTGATAATTTTGCAGTGGTCTCTTATTTTTTTTCCAGAGCTGTATGGTAATACAGGAAGTGCTCCACTGTGTTTTTAAAGTCCATACACCTTCATGAGAGTTATTTGGATAATTTCAGACCTGGAATAGTGAATCTCTTCTGAAAAAAGGCAAAAGGTAACTGCTGACTTGAAAACTACCACCACATGACATCACAAGGTGGAACAGAGCATTTTGAGCTTTGGAGATGTAGACACATTAATAATAAAGGATTACTCAAATGAAACTGTGTAAATAAAACACAACATAACTCCAGGGATGTTTTTGAGATGGTAGGAGCGTTATAAGACCATAAGAGTTTCAGGTGTGTGTAACATAGGAACTTTAAACCCAGGACTAGACACATTTGACAGAACACAGTTAACAATATGAAACTAATACAGTAATACTTAACATTTCTGAACTGGGGTTGGCAATAAGAGTACATGTTTTGTTGTTTGTGGAGGAAATTATGTTGGTTGTCTTTGTAATTTGCTAATTTTGTCCATCAATTTGTGATATCTATTTGATAAATATTGCAGTCCTTTTGATTTATTTAATGGTACTGTATGTATACCTGCAGAAGCACTACTGATAACAGTAATTGTATTAATGGTTGCTGTAAAAGTATAAGAAGCAGCAACAGTGCAATAAAGAACATAGTGTACGGTAGTATTAATAGTAGTAGTTGATATACAATTGTAAAAATATGCGTTGATTATTTTCATTTCAGTAGCAAAGTTTACACAAACCAAAATCGGATCATTATCTGATTTGTGGACCTTTAAGATTATTTAAATTACATGCAAACCACAAAATCTGATGTGAGTGATCAGAAAGAAATTAGACGATTTTGTTGATTGCTGTTTACATTTTAATAATAAGCTTGTAACTCCAAATATGATGATAAAAATCAGAGTCTGAATGCAAACAGAACTGCAGCCACTGTTTGCAAACCACTAACAGTAGTCATGATGTTGTTGTTGTTATTTCTACAAAAATGCATTACATGTAACCCGCATGTTGAATTTTTTTTCCCTTTTAGCTTTTGCTCCTTGACATTCTGGATAAACACGAGGCAAACAGAGGACCAGGAAATAAGCCAAAGAGCATTAACACTGTTGTAGCTCAGCATGGGGGAGAGCAGGCGGGGGTGAGAGAGAGTTCCCCTCAGCACTTTCAACAGCCCTGTGAGATTTAAATAATAAAAGCAGTGGGCCTCTGAACAAACACTATAATTATGGCCTACAGTCTTCCTGTCGCACGTCTGGAACAAGCAAGTGGAAAGGAACATGCTATTACCACTCAGGGCTGCAGCCACGAGAATTAGCGCCAATAAATGTTTCATGCTCAAAGATGGCTTCATGGGCATCTCTCCCGTGAAATCAATGCCAGATGGTTAATAATGCGTTTGTTTTTGTTTGGGCAAGGACTAGACATGAAGAGGGACAGTAAGACTCTCCCAATACGAGCACTTTGTTCACTGTAGACAATTACAGGTGGTTTTATGGCTCAAAAATACCTAGAAGGAATAACATTTCCATAGAGAAAAGCATTTGACGAACCCTCCTTAAGTAAAGTAAGGAATAGAAAATAGAAAGAAAGAAAAGATAAAATCAACACAGATAACACACCCAAACAAAACTTATGTTTGCTCTATATATCGACAAATTGCTTTACTGCATCGTTCCTTCCATAGGTGACAGGTCTGTGCCAGATTAACATGTACTATGTATATGTTTTATTTTTATTTATTTATTTATTTATAACGGACAGTGCATATTGACCAACAATTACTGTATAACATGCCAGAATTAGCCAAAAGGCTAGTTTTCATCTGTTGTCCGATGCCTGGTGGACACATGGCTCCCTGGAAAAAGTGCAATGTTCTTGGAATGAGGCAAAGATTCTGGGAAATATTATGCAAGAAAACATCATGTTTTTTCCTTGAATTGTGCACTGATAATGAAATCAAATACAAGAGACGTTGCTATTCTGTGGGGAGCAGCCAATAAAAAGGAAGGATTCATATTAGCGTTTGTTTTCCATATAAAAGTTAACATTACATCAACATGTTTTCTTTTGTAAGTACTATGTAGCTTAAGGAAATGCTGTCTGTAACAAATCTTCCAAGTCAAGTATGGAAGCTAATTACAAGGCCTATCAGTTTTACTTAAAGTGTTACACAATACATTTTATTTCTTTAGTAGTTTGCTTTTAACGTCCATGAAGTCTCCTATTGTACTCATTGATGCCCTTAGTATTATCTTACAACGCAATAAAATAACCCTTTTTCGCATCTAATTCAAATGGCCGCACAGCAGACTATAGTGATCAGGTCAGCCAATTGAATCTTTGTGATAGAATAATTGTCTAGATGAGGTGTTCACAGTGCGAGGGGAGGGGTACTGAGACCTCTGTGCTGGGCTCTGTGCATCTGGCACTGTAACGTTGGAGGAGCAGATGGTACGGTAATGGAAAGAGCTTGTCTGCATTAGCTGCACTGTCTTCTTTCACATACTCATTCACATCAACCATCAGCTTCCTCAGTACTGCCAGCCTGACATAGCATAACACTGTATACGACATTTGTATTTGACACTAGAAAGAGCCCACATAACTACTGCAGAGCTGGATCCTTTGATCAAATAAATGCCTTATTTTTTAAGATGTTGCACTGAATAGGGATTGTAGCAAATAAAAATAAATAACTGAATTGATGTTATGTTATGCAGATGTTTCCTAGTTTCCTTCCTTAGTTCACAGATCTCACCTATAAGATAAGCGCCTGGAGATAAGCAGGTGATGCCAATTTTAAACAAAGATAAGTTATACCATACTGTGGAACATTCATAGCAAAGCAATAGCATGGAGACAAGGAAATAGCAGACTCTCAACCAAGAAACTTTCATGGTGGACCCCTTAAAAAAAATGTCAAACATGGTCAGTACACCTGTCTCTCTCAGCAGATTCTCTGCGGAAGTACAGGTCAAGCTGTCTCTCATGAGAACACAAAACTGACTATATCAACACATTTTTAGCTCAACCAAAATATTTAAAATGGACTTTGTAGGTTTGGCATGGGTGTCCAGTGGGTCCTTCACTGGATACTCTATAAAAAGTTATTTTTTCCCACTATTTTGTTACCAAGTTAACAATTCCTATCAAAATTCAAACCTTTGAGTGCAGTTTACGGTGAAATAGCAATTTTTCCATTGTATATTATATTCATTGATTAATAAACTACACAATTATTATTGCAAAAATAAATTTTAGCCATTTTCCACTACAAGGAATACCTATATCTTATAGTCTTTACTTGTACAGGCTTTAAAATATGCGTTATTTTACATTTCATTAATCCTGTACCCTGATTCCATCAGTATTTTGAAATACTAAAACACATGTGTCTGTTAATCATAACTATAATTTAATTATTTTGCTCCTACAACAAAACAAGCCAAAGAATTACCTCCTAATTCTAAAGGAGTGAAACATGTTTGGTAATATTCCTGTGGGCACACTGGAGCTTCAACTGTGGACTGAAGAAGCCATCAAGCCTCTTTACTGTAAATTTAATGAGCTGCATGCTTTTATTCAAATGTCATGTGCTTCCATGCCCAGTTTACATCCTTCCATATTTAACAGGGCAATGCAGAAAGACCATTCTATCAAAAAGAGGCACCTTCACCAGACTGTGTGGATTAATTATGAATATGCTTTCAGGGCAGCGCCATCCAGATGTCTACTGGCAATCTTAAAATAAAGTACAAAAATCTCTTTAGCTTTTTATTTTTATATTCAGATTGGAAATCCCCAGTGAAGTTCAAGGGAGTTGTTTCCACTGGCCAATTAGTATTTTAAGAAATTAGCGCAGCATAGGGAACCAGCTCACCAAATGTGAACCTGGGGTTAAGACGCAGTGTGCAAAGGAGGATAGACATGAATGGAAAGGAGCAAACACACCTCCAAAAGCACAGTTGTCTCATTTGCGGCGTGTGAGAAAGAATATTTATGCAGTTATTTTTCTGAGCAGTTTCTTGTTAGTGCCTAATGGAGAGGTGTAGTAAATGACACAGGAGTGGTGTGACAGATTCTGCCTCTCAGTCGATCATGCTATTGATTCATCGCTCATTACCGTCTTTTCATTTCTGTTGATGTTATTGTGGGAAAATAATGGCTTTTAGAGTTAGATTTAACCTTCATCTAAGCAGCGACTGAATACCCTGAGTAGTCTGTGGCTATTAGCGCCCAAAATACAAATATGCAAAAACAGAAAAGAAAATAACAAGAAGTACTGATCTGGGTTTATTCACAGCAATAGGAGCAAGTTGTGATGCAAATTCTGTGTATGTAGGCTATACGCAATGAAGCCCCCTCACAGCAGGAAGTCCAAAATGCCTCATGTGCTTTTGACAGCTAATTATGGCATCGCATTTGAATAAAAAACACATTATTTCAAAATGCGCATGATAATCTTAATGTATATGTCATGCAATTAGTCTGTGTTTTCAGTCCTTCTCTTACATTTTCATTGTGAGTTAATGAATGGTAGGGCAAGTTGCGGGAGAAATAATTATTGCATGAATGAGGTATGGAAATGTGGTAAGATAAAAAGTTTTCAATCATCCTTCATTGTCATGGGCACTGTTACAGGGAGGAAAGGCAAATTGATTGATTATTTTCCAACAATACATTTCTTAAAGAACCCATATTACATTATTCTCTGTGTGTTATAATGTTGTTTCCTCATATTAAACAACATGTACAAGAGCATGCACAGCTTATTTGTTTTAAGGAGGAAATAGAGAAGGAGAAGGACAAAGATTTTTGGCCATGAAGTTTTGGGGGCAGTCCCAAGAAAGGAACGTGAGAGTGGTGGGATTGCTATGTGCTTTACTGCTTCACTGACACGGAGTTTATACAAAATTTTTGAATGACGAGAAGAACACTTATGTGATGACGTGTATGTCAGATGAATGCGACCTGGCCGTTCAGACTGAAATCGCATGTCAAAAGAATGGATATGTATCGGTTTTTCGGACCATATATCCAAGTGGCCTGGGTCGTATTTGACAAAATCAGATCTGTGTCGTTCAGACTGTCATTAAAAGATCAGATACAGGTCGCATAGGGGCGAAAAAGTCGGATTTGGGTCACTTCAGGCTGCAGTCTGTACGTAGTCTAATAATAAAGTGATACTCAAACATGCGTGAATGAAACAAAACAGGTATGTTTTTAATGAGGTAACAACATTCTAAATTCTGGCTAAATGCTCACAAGAGTCAGTTTTACGCAGTGTTGTATAGTAACGAAGTAATAATACTTCACTACTGTACTTAAATACATTTTGGGAGACTTTGTACTTTACTTGAGTTTAAAAAAATGATACTTTTACTTCACTACATTTTTTTTATTAATTTAATTGCATACTTTTACTCCGATACATTTTCAATGTGCCGTTTAGTTACTCGTTACAAAAAAACCCCTCTACTGTAGAGGTAAGATCGGGCCTAAAAAATCCAGCCCGACCCGACTCGGCCCGCGGGTATTAAAGCCCGGCCCGGCCCGAGCCCGACCAATTAACTTGATTTGCAGGCCCGAGCCCGAAGCAAACCCGAAATTTCATATTTTATTTGTGAGGGGCGTTTTTTTGAAACAAATGATAATATAGATGTTTGACGATCATCAATTTTGCTAGTACAGCTGTTTAAATGCCTGCTCAGCGTCGAATGTTCCCCCTAATGTTTTATGTGTCTGAGCAAACACACTAACTCCCTGAGCGCTCCTTGGAACCCTGTGCGCGACATTCGACATGCACCCCCCCCCCGCTACACGCGGAAAGAGCTGCGCGTGCTCGCGGCTTGCGCGTGCTCGTGGCTTACACCGGTAGAAGTTTAATACGAGACACATACTTTTGTTTCTGAATACTGGACGATTCCCCCGTATTCAGATGACCCCGCGGCTGAAAAAAAAAGCGGAACTCTTTCATCCCTGCGCTGCATAGGTTTTCTTGTGCGCTGAGAATGTGTGAGCAGCGCGCAACTGCGCAGGCGCGCAGCTTAGAGGGAAAGTCGAGGTGCCAGTCTTTTTTCTCTCGTATGAAAGCAAAGCGCCACATTGACTACATTCAGCGAAGCCAACGCAAGTTTCTGTAGCATTTTCAACAATCAATTTGAAGCTTTTCCACACCTCACTCTTACCGGTGCGTGTTTGTCTTTTCAGTTCTCCTGTCTTTAGTTTATCCTTAACTTCTTGCTCCTCCATATTGGGTATACCAGGTCAAAATAGATGCGGACTTGCGGAGGGGAAGATTATTAAGAGCGGCTCCTGTTTAATAGTTAAATAGCAATTACCTTACAGCGCCTTCTCTGTTTTATCCAAATTATTTATTTTAAAACAAGTATTCCTTAGTTTAGTATCTACACATCGTTTTATTATATATTTTTATAAACATATATTTATTTTTAAAAAAGTCAGCGAGAGAGAAGCCCGACCCGAGCCCGACCCGAAGCAATGATTGACATTTTAGGCCCGAATTTCGGGTCGGGTCAGATCGGGCTCGGGCTCGGGCTTAAGATCTTACCTCTACTCTACTGACTGCAAGGAAGTCAGGACGTGCCTGGGCTTGTTCGCTACTTGCGCATGACAATCAGCCTACACCTGTTGGTTTCATGCAGCTAGTTTAATCAATCAACATCCCTGATGGAAGAGGAGACAACATCCACGTCGGCTACAAATGAAGGGGGAGCTGACAATGAGCATCCCTGGCCGTACTTAAACACAATGTTCTCTTACGCTGATATGAAGGATTCGTATAACGTATTTTGTGCCTGCATTTACTTGCTCATAGGACGGCGTTTCATGGATATCACCAAACCCAATATCTTCGACAGTGCTCCATATGACACAAAACTACCATGGGTGAGTCGAACATGGTGTTTTACAGTTGAATTAAGGGCCCAATTGGAAAAAACTCTCTTCCTCCAAAAACACTCCTTCAATGGTGTTATGTATGCCTTATTTTCAGTACTGTTATAAAAAAAAAAAAAAAAAAAGGTTGGGGGGGCAAACATTAAAAATATTAAATTCAGACTTTTACTTGTACTTTTAATTACATTACTTGAGTACATTTATTTCTACATTACTTGTCATACTTAAGTACAAGAAGTTCCAGATACTTTAAGACTTTTACTCAAGTAACATTTCTGTCAGTGACTTCGACTTTTACCAAAGTCATTTTTGGGAGAGGTACCTATACTTTTACTTGAGTTTGATTTTCCAGTACTTTATACAACTGGTTTTATGTCAGATAGGACCTTTAAGTTTTTGTAAACAATGTTTTACTGAAAGAACAGTCATAGATTTCACTCCATATCTTCGGGCAGAGACTCACTCAAGTCACTCGCAAAACACCCAGCAGATAAAGATGCAGAGTAAAGAGGGAAACATAGGCATCTGGACCAAAAAGATTATCCTATCAGCAGTATGTGATATTTGTGAATTTGTAGAGATCTTGACTTGATTCCAATGCGTGAAGGAGCAATAGTTGTTTAGTAAAAAAAAAAAAGATTGGACCTGTTGCGCTTACTTGCCATGTTTACTCAGATTTTAATGATCATTTTAACTATCATTCACTTTTCTGCTGCAGTCCTACCCTCATTGACCTCACTGACCATTGTCACCAGATGTCCACTTTGAATCCCATGTGCTAAAACTGACCCTGCTGTTGAGCACATAAAAAGACCTAAAATATCAGCACAAATGCATCTGGACAAGGGCAAAACATTTGACCATGCAGATGTTATTGATACTGCATCTGTGTGTGGCGTGTGTGGCTGAATGTTCAGGAGTTACCATGGAAACACAGTGTAAATATTAGTAAGCAAAAGTTTTAAGATTGTCTCAAAACTGAAGAAAAAATACAAAATTGATTTAAATAGCACGTTTTCATGAGCCTGTTCAGCCTAGAAGAGATCCTAGAAAATCGCACAAACTTGTGACAGAGGACAACAAACATCGTCGCTGATTAAGGAGGCAATCGAAATATGGAAATGTGACACCGGACTTTAAACCGGGACGAAGGGGCCTTTTGACTCTCACACACTTGGGATACTCCACCAATAGGAAGACAGCGCCAAAATGATGTGACCATTCTGATGAAAGCAAACTAAACCTTGGTCTGAAAAAAATAATCTATTAAAATAAATAATTGGAAGACCAGGTGAACCTCATTGGACTATGGAGTCAGATGAGTTAATACACTTCATTTCATTCATTCATTTCATTTATTTATTCATTTCGAGCAGGTCAACACAAGAAAATAAATACATGTAACCAATATACAGTCAAATACATTGTTTTTTTTGCTCAAAAAGGAGTGGGAAGAAGAAAACTTATTGAATCCCACCCCTGTCTTCCAAAACATAACTTAAATTATTGATTTAGCTTTAGATTTTAACATTCACCGTGAGGCAGATTTATGTTGTTTCCTCATCAAAAACATACCTGGAGTTGTGCTTTGTTTCATTCACACACGTTTAATACACAAACCCTGCATATTACATGCTTACATGCTGAGTTATTATCTGAAAAAGATTTGTGATGTCATGTGGTAATACAGGAAGAGTTCCACTGTGTTTTTAAACTCAATACACTACAAAAAAAAATTGGATAATTTCTGATGTGGAATTGCTAAACTCTGCTGATCAAAGGGTAAAAGTTGTTAACTTGAAAACTACTGCTTGATGACATCACACGGTGGAACAGAGAATTTTGAGCTTTAAGATGTAGACAGATGAATAATAAAGGGTTACTCAAACATATGTGACTGAAACAAAGCACTCCTTGAGGTATGCTTTAGCAGAGGTAGCAGCATTATAAAATTACTAAAAGGTCTCTGGAGTCAATTTTGCATAATATAAAACCTTTAATATTTGAAAGTTTGCATGGATGTTGCCCACATTATTATTGAGCATGTATGCATGGTAAAGACATGCACCTGGAGTAGTCTTTGTGTCTCTACGTATTAGGTAAAGTTAACTTTAAAGGTCCCATGGCATGACATTTTCACTTTCTGAGGTTTTTGAACGTTAATGTGAGCTCACCTACCCTGTTTAGGCCCCCCCATTGGCTAAAAGTTGCGAAATGTCTAAACTGAGCATTTGCGATCCTTTTCTGCGTTTGAAAAAAACACAGCTCAAATGGGCGATTCTGGACAAGGCACCTTATTGACGTCAGATCGAAAAAATAAATGCAAATTCAGTTCCACCACCGTCTGGATCTCCACCTCCTGTCTCTGGAAATCACGCCCAGAGAATTTGGACTGCGGAGGAGCTACGCAATGCGAAATGCGTTTTTTTATTTGCCTGGAGGCACATGCGAGTGTTTCTAGGCTCGGAAGTCCTTTACCCAACCCTCTGGACCTCTGAAACAGCAGTGGTTTAATTTTATTTTCTGTGAAAATGTGTTTTTTTTTTTTCATTGAAAAGGCTCTCCTTTCCTCCTTCGCGCTTACACACGCGGAAGTGGGGCCAGGCACAGCGCACTGCTAAAACAAGGAACCAGCGGCGCATTTGGGCCCCCCCACCCGCTCCTCTAACCAATCTGTGTCCTTCTCATTTGCATTCAAAGAACAAGGCCCAGAATGAGTTGTTCAGACAGAGAGATTATGACTCTGACTCTGTACATGTGTCTTTCTCATGCACTAAGTGTTGATTTTGAAGAAGGATTCATTTACAGTATTAGGGAACCATTAAGGCGCCATATAAAAGCATCAAGAAGTACCATGTCATGGGATCTTTAAGGAAACGTTATTCTGCAATTGACCCATCCTTCATTGAGACAGGGTCAAACTATCATAGACAGAAGTACCTAGAATGGATGTTTAGGTTCATTAATTTCAAACTAATCTTAGAGAGACCTTGAAGCTAGAGTTAGTCTTTATTATGGTAAACACTGCTTGCTTGATTTATTTTTCTTTCAACAATGCTTCGGACCCATGCTCTCAAGGCTCTCTTGGTTCATTGCTTTGTAGTACTATCTACCACACAAGTTAAATAATGCATTGTGTTTTTAGTGTTTTTAATTCTTATTCTTTTTAAAATTAGAGCACCTCAATAAAGGCACCTCAATGTGTCAGCTGGAGTCAAAATGAACCATTTTTCAGCCTCATATTACACCTGTATCCTCCATGGAAAGCACATAAGAAAGCAGTTGTGTGGGGAATACGTTAACTAACCCCCTTTACAAAACAATGTATGTGATGTACAAAGCAGAACTGCACATTACTAAGTGGGCCCTGGATGCCTGGTAACACATGATGTGGTCAGTAATCCTTCATTGGAGCTGACACATTGTGGATCAAGCTGGGGTCCCAGTTGTCATGGAGACACTTGCAGGGTATTGCACCATTTCAGTGGTCATCGTACAGATTGGTTTGGAACGTTCCGCAAAAGACATGCAAGACTTCCAATCACATTTAGCAGAGTTCAAATGCCTCTTCTTCAGTGGTCTCCTCAAACAATAATGAGACAATTACATCATAAATGAGTCTGTAAACCATTTGCAGTTCATAGACTCGTGTGTGATGTAACTGTAGACTTTCCACAAGTTTCCAATAACAGACTTGGGACACTGTGAAATGATGTTTGCCTCTTAACTTACATCTTGGAAACCACCAGAGTGAACACTGTGTGGCACAAGAAAAAAGCTCTCAAAATGATTAGGGTCATGCAAAAAACCTACGGTGAAAACAGAGACCTACCAGCATCTCTTTAAAAGGCAGATTAAACTGTCTGGTCTCTGCTTTCTTTTTTGCTTTTGCTGTCCAAAAATCCTTATAATCCAAATAAAATAATAATGAGTCAACCAAGAATAAGTGTAACACCCCATCAACTTATTAATTGGCTAACTGACTAAAGGACCATAGCCCTATACAATCAACTTTTAGACTTTCAGACTTCTTCATAGGAAGGATTAAATGAGCAGCACAGTGGGGTGCGTGCTACAGTTTTTTTTTAAAGATCTTGTCTGAAAAGCCGTGATGTTGCGGAGTGAATAATTAAATTGCCTCACTCTTAAATCATTAGCAGCAGTTGCTCCCCACTCTTTGAAGGTTTTAGCCTGCTGTTCATATACTTTCAGTGGCTTATTTTGACTCAATTAATTGGTGCTCTTAAAATTTAAATTGTGTCAGAAAAGTGCTAAGTACTTTTTAATTTGATGTAGGGTCCCATGAGAGCATTTATACATATTTGAAAACATTTAGTCTGATCATCTGAATTCTACTGGGGTGTACAGCGAAATTAAGAAATACTAACCAACTGGAGGATGTTTTGGTTGGTTGGGGAGAAACTGCATAATCCTGGACCATACTCACTGTATATTTTTGAATTGTGTATTATTTTTGTTTTTCAAATCATAAGACTCAATGCAATGTCACATAGTGAGATGTAATACTGCATTCTTTGTGATCAAATAATTCAGTTTTGCTGGAACCAGTATTGTAAATAGAAGATTTGGAAACAAGCGATTAGTGACTGGATTTTAGAGACATATTTACAACAGGATAATATGGTGGCTCCACTGCTCTCCACAGGTGCAAGATACAAAAACATGTTGTTTGTGAAAGCAGCAGTGGCAAAACAAGAGTAACAACAAGGCAATGTGGGATCCAATGTAAAAGTGTTGCTTTACCGGGGCAAATTTTAAGTGCATATGACAAGTTTTCATCATTCTCTCATTTTCAATTAATTCGGTGGGATTATATTTGTTGTAAAAATAAATTAAAGTTTTAGACTGATTACAATCATCTACAAGCAAAAATGTTTCTGGAACAAAAGTAGTGAATTCTTTCTTGGTTTAGGTCACTAATAAAGAAAAAGTAAGTCAGAAGTGCTGATTGGCTATAGTTTCCAAGATATAGTATTGGGTCAAAATAGGAAATTTATGCAAAATAAGGCAAAAACGGTTACCTGGCCAGCCAAATGATATCTCTCTGTATTTGCTATACAGCGAGATACCATTTGGACACCCTCGCTCCACCCTCGCTCCCCCGGTTAACAACGGACTCCGCGATTCTGATTCGTTCAAAGATGGTGACGTCAGTGCACCCGCCTTTGCCCGCAATGTCACTCTTAGGCAGCGGAAGTTCCTCCTCAGTTTTGAATCAAGATGGCGCATCGGAGAACTGAACGTCCCTTCCATTCAGCTGTAAAATTGGTCTTAAATGACCTAAAACACATCAATTCCTTAAAACCACCGCAGCTGACAGCTCTAGAGGCCTTTCTTTTCTTTTGTTTGATTGGTTCACGTTGCTGTCCGTTAACTGTTCTCTGATTGGTTCACTTAGCTGTCTGTCTACGCGCAACGGCAGCGCATTCTGGACCAAGCATTACCAGACTCGCCGCTGGTACAGCGATGAGTCCTGGATTCTTCCAGGCAACAAAAACGGTAGTTTACCAGAAGGTACAGTGTATCTACAAGCAACCATTTCTATCTGAAAGCCTTCACATACATTAATTTTAATATGTCTAGAGTTTTAACATATATCAATATATATATAATATATTCTTATTCTTATTCTTATTCTTATTATTATTATTATTATTATTATTATTATTATTATTATTATTATTATTATTATTGTCATTATTAATATTATTATTATTATTATTATTATTATTATTATTATTATTATTATTATTATTATTATTATTATTATCTTGAATACATTAGCTAACCAGCACAGTTATCAATTGATTTTCAGTTCATCTTATCAATATAAATGAAAATTTGCCACTTTTATCTCGGAAGCAGATCGAGTCCAAACATTTGTAGACCAATGCTATCCAAAAACAATTAGCTAGAAACACATCTTTCTGTTACTTTAAACATAATTTCAACAACATAAAGGTTTTGTTATATTTTTATTTGGCAAATATACATTTCTGTGTACATTTAAGGGTTTTTGGCACAGTGTACAATATGGTTGTAACAGCTATAGAATTCCCTAGTATGATGTTGCCATTTCCAACCAATCTGAACTCTAAAACCTTAAAACCATATCTTTAAATATGAAGATAATAACTTGTATGTGTATTTTAGTAAAATGAGTAGTCCAACCCGTCATAGACACTTTAAAGCTAAAGCAATCCAAAACTCCAGCCAACTTGTCTCTGTGTAAGAAAATACATTATTGAATGAATGATTGAGTTTACATGTTAAAAAAAAAAGTCACAGGCCTAAAAATACCAACTCCCTCTATATCAGTCCACATAGAAATGGAAGAGCTAAAGGTTTTCTCCGTAAATAACATGGATATTGATTATTGTGAGAATTTCTATTGCACACGAGACACATGTTTTCAGATTTCTCTCTACCTTAGGCTAAGTGATGCTGGGAAGAATGTGATATCATCTGTCTCTTTTCTATCAAATGTTTCAAACAGCTCTATACACATAATGCAAGTTAAAACATACCCGTTGTATATGCTTAAGGAGAGCCATTTGCCAGTTCTGAGAAAGATGCTGCTTTATGTTATTTTCTCATGTCATTTGATTTCATGTCCACACTCTGCTTTGACATACATGCTAATTTGTACCTCTATTATGTAATGCTAGCCCTGGACATGTGTCATCCGCTTGTGATAATCATGTGCAATACTAGAACATAGTGTGAATCATCTTTAGTACAATTCACTTGAGCTGCTATTTATTCTGCCCATATACTGTACTGTACTGTATATACATATTCATAGCCACTTGGTGTATATAATTGTTTTGTAGCCTTATATTTATACAGCTCTGGGGAAAAAATTAAGAGACGACTGCAAATGTATCAGTTTTTCCTGATTTTACTACTTATACGTATGTGTTTGGGCAAAAGGAATATTTTTGTTTGAGTCTATAAACTACTGACAACATTTCCCTCAAATTACAAACAAAATATTATTGTTTAGAGCATTTATTTGCAGAAAATGACAAATGGAAAAAAGATACATGTTTTCAGACCTCAAACAATGCAAAGAAAGATCAAATTAATTTTAAAACAACATAATACCAATGTTTACACTTAAGAAGAGTTCAGAAATCAATATTTGGTGCAATAACCCTTATTTTTAATCACAGCTTTCATGAGTCTTGGCATGCTCTCCACAAGTCTTTCACATTGTTCTTGGATGACTTTATTCCAATCCTGGTGCAAGAACTGAAGTAGCTCAGCTTTGTGTTTGTGTTGGAATTCAACAGACGCTGGAATAGAATGGCTGTAATGCATGTAGAGATGCTGATTTCAGAAAAAAAATGCAGTGGTCTTATTTTTTTCCAGAGCTGTATAGTGTCATATGTTGTTGTATATCTTCATGTTTTTTGTATCTTTACTCAACTATTCAAAGATTTGAGCCTAATTATTCTGGTTATTTACCTCAATTTCTGATTGCATATTTGATTTCTACTTATTTTTGAACTTTGTGTTGCAACAATGGACTCTTATCCTAGCTTATGTGTACTGTAAAATACTGTGTGTATAGCCTCTTGTGCAGTATATAAGAAGAAAATATAAAATATTCTATAGGACTCCAAACCTTCAAGTCTAAATATAAAGCACAAGATTCGTGTAAAGGGAAATGCATTGGCTTTTACTTTTGAAGTCTTTGCAATATGCAGCTCACACAGTGGAGACCAGGCCGGGCTCTGATCGTCACATCTGAGTGCTGTTTAGTGCCCATAAAGGGATCCTTCTGCCTGGGATATTGTCTTGTGTGAAAAAGCAAGTTTGATTCTTTTCAGTAGATGAATTTTTCCACAAATGTGGCAACTAAAAGGTATTTCTGGCCTCAATGCATCATTAAAAGTGTGGCTTTTATTTCATAATTTTGTCCTTGTGGATCAGTGAAAATGTGGAATGTGAGGCTCCAGACCTAATGCACGTGTTCACATATCTTGTATTGTATTGATACTTGGCAGTGACATCACGCTGGGGGTGTTCTGCATGTATGTATATTGGCGGAATGTTCACCAGTTACCATGAAGACACAACGCACACATTTGCAAACACTGCCAAATAGGTTTTAAGATTGTCTGAGAAAAAAACAAAAACAAAATGGATCTAAACCACACATTTTCAGGAGCCTATATCTATATTCTGATTTTCAACAAAAAGGTGAGAGTGACTGACTGAAACAGTGCTAGCTAACTTGTGACGATAATATTATATGAGCGGGACATGGTGCATGGTGCATCAGCTCACCTGTTGTAGTTCCAATTTAGTTATTTCAGCGGCACGGTGGCTGAGTGGCTAGCACTCACGCTTCACAGCCAGAAGGTTCCGGGTTTGCCCAGGCCATTCTGTGTGTGTTCTGTGTGGAGTTGGCATGTTCTCCCTGTGTCTGGGTGGGTTTCCTCCGTGCACTCTGGTTTCCCCCAACCCAAAAACATGCTCCAGGTTAAAAAATAAAAAAAATCCTCCAGCTAAGGTCCTGACCAAGCCAAGCAATAAGATGAGGTGCCTGAAAGATGAGGTGCCCACTGCTCCTAAAGGATGGGTCAAATGCAGAGAAATAATTTCCCTACGGGGATAAACAAAGCATGTCTTCTTCTTCTCTCTTCTTCGTCTTTCTTCTGGTCAGATGGTAAAATAAAGCTCTGATTAAAGTCTAATAAAGCCTCAGACAGAGCAATGCCTACAGTTAGCATCACATCCTCAGGGAATGGATGACATCAGCTGCAAAGTATCAATATTAACACTACTTATAAACTGTACATTAAATAGAAAATCTTAAAAGGAGATATTATCTGTTTGCCTGGAATATTCCACACTGGCATGATATGTTTCGCTATCATGGACGCAAGCGTGTTACCTTCTTCAGAAAAGGTACAGAGTGCTAGCCTGGGAATTCCCAGGCCGCTTCCGTTCGTTTCGAACTGGAAGGCGGCCTGGCAGCTCGTCCAAGCGAGGGTCCCAGATTTAGGTCCCCAATCAGAGAGCGGGGGAGGGGTGGCAAGACGGTGACGCGTACTACGTGACAAACGGAAGCTTGTAGTTTGAACTGACAACTGACATGATTGGCTATGGACTTACGTATACGCTCAATGATAGACATTCATAACGCCCAATAAACGGCCGTTGGCAATCGCTAACCACACCTCCGCTACGGGATTTTTCGAAGCGAGTTTCCAGACCCATATCTCACTTGTGATATGGTCAGGTGTTAACCAGACTAACAGAGTGCACCTTTAATTTTCTCTTGGTAGTAACTTCTGTTTATGTTTGGCTTTGCATGTTTGGCTCACTTGGATGGAATAATGAAAACAGGGCTTCAGTGCTTACAAACACAACCAAAAAAAGCTTATTAAGAAGTTATAGTCCATATTTCAATAATTTATCATGCTAACAGAGCACATATTTTGGTGAACCTCCACTGAGCACTAGGCTACATCCACTGCTGCTAATCGCATACCAGTGCAGTGGGTGTATTAACCATGGGGGGAAAAAAAAACAACTCAATAATGCCATTTCCATGTGGGAGGCTTTAAGGTTGATAGCTGTGATATTGGGTAATTGGCCACATTCTCAAAAATCAGGATTCATTTTAATATGCTGTAAATATCCTATGTGATATGATACTCAGGAGGGAGTCTATGAAAGTGACGCTCAAACACACATGGTGGATATGTCCTTCCAAGAATTCTTAAGAGGCCGTCTAATCCTTAACAGAAACATTTGCGCAATTAAAAATCTGGCTTGCCTTTCCCCCCGCTCCCTTACTGCCTCTCGCTCAAAAGAGGTACTTAAGGTAGCGAGGCCTTTTTTTGGAGGAAATAATCAAAATAGTCAAAACAACTTCAAATTACTTAAAGCGTAGGAACAAAAACATGTCTGGAGGACAGCGACTAAAGATTTTTGATCAATCTCTAGTCTCTATGCTGCTTTCAGTTCATTCACAACACGTTTGCTGTACGTATCATAAAGGCAGGATGCAACAGTGATTTGTATGTGTAGCCATATCTCCTATTCTCCTATCCTATCCTATCTATCCTAATACAAAATAGATTGGAACTAAAAAAAAGATTTCCAAAAACCATTAAAAAAAATTAAAAACCATCAGTTATACTCAGAACGGTTAAGTGTTTTTGTTTTTTCATGAAGTCTGCTCATTTTGCTCCAAAAATCTTCACATCAGCCTTTGAAAATAATTATTTCGAGAAGGACAGAACAGGAAAAACAGCCCAAACGTGTTCCATTTTATTCACTGTGATACCAAATTTTACATGCTGTCTCTTGTAAATTGGTGCACAGACTGTTGCTAATTATTGTAGCGGCCTCATACTGGAAAAGAACACGCAAGGCCACTTTTGTAGGTCGCCTTAGCAGAGAAGAATCATCGTTTTCACGGATCAATCCCTAAAATGCACAATCAAACCATGCTGGCGGAGTTTTGGGCTGGTGATCTGGCAAACAAGAGTGTTTTAGTAAGCACGGCGTACAGCGAGCAGGGAAAAGGGAGACGGGGGCGGGCTCTAAAAATGGAGGTGTTAATGGTTCGGTCTGTCACACTTGAGCTGAATGTTTTGTTTCTAACATCAGATACGAGATGGGAACACTTTGTGCCATCTCATTTAAAACACTCGGGCCAAACAGGAGGAAAAGAATGAAGAGATGGTTAGGGATTGATAACTTCAGAACTTCTGCCAAAAACTATTCATTAAGTTTAAATTAAATGCACAAATTGATCATTTTCTCTGCTGTTATATGACATTTAGGAGTACTGGGTCAAATGTGTATGTAAGATCCAATGTATCTTAAAGGGAACATATTGCAATATTTCCTAATCTATGTTATGTTATTTCTTCATGACAAACATACCTGGAGTTGTGTTTTGTTTCATTCACACATGTTTAACACATAGATCCTGCATATTCAGATTGACTTCTTCTCTCACACAGAAAACACTGTGATGTCTTGTGGTAATAAAGCACTCCACTGTGTTTTTAAATTCCATACATATAGCCAACCAGCCAGCCAATATCTACTGAACAAAAGGTAAAAGGTAGCTGTTAACTTGAAAACTACCACTCTGGCAGCAAAAGGTGAGACAGAGCATTTTGAGCTTTAGAGATGTAGACAGACTGATTTTAAAACTCTCAAACATGTATGAATGAAACAAAACTATTGCCGTGAAAAATACTGTGCTATTAACGAGTTAATAAAAACAATTTTAACGCCGTTATTTTTTTTTTTTTATCACTCTTTGTGACCTAGTGAACTAGTTTTTTCATAAGCTGTGACCATTGCTCGTAATGTTAGAAAAACTACAGGATCTGCCTCTAAACAGGAAGGAAAACAATTTGTACGAAACTAAGAAGTTCCGGCTGGAAGAGGTGGGCCAAAGCACGGCCGCCCTAGTCTGGTTAACACCTGACCATATCACAAGTGAGATATGGGTCTGGAAACTCGCTTCGAAAAATCCCGTAGCGGAGGTGTGGTTAGCGATTGCCAACGGCCGTTTATTGGGCGTTATGAATGTCTATCATTGAGCGTATACGTAAGTCCATAGCCAATCATGTCAGTTGTCAGTTCAAACTACAAGCTTCCGTTTGTCATGTGCTACGCGTCACCGTCTTGCCACACCTCCCCCGCTCTCTGATTGGGGCCCTAAATCTGGGACTCTCGCTTGGACGAGTTTCCAGGCCGCCTTCCAGTTCGAAACGAACGGAAGCGGCCTGGGAATTCCCAGGCTACGGCCGCCCATGCACATGCACGACTTCACCACACAAGCCCTGCACGGGCATTGATGCCACCCACACCCAAGGAAAACACTAAATAAAGTCTGCCCCCCACCCCCACATCGCAGATATTTTACTTCCTTGGTTTGGTGAGATGGTACAAATGGTGGATTTTTTTTATTTTTTTATTTTTTTATTGATCTTTATTTAGCTAGGATATTCCTGCTGAGATTTAGGGCACTTTCACACCGCTCCACACCAGGCAATAAAATTCTTATTATGTAGCATATAGACTCCAGTGTGGTCCAAAATTGGTCCGACTGACATAATCCAAGGCTCCTGTGCACAGTGGGTTCAACTGCACGTGGCTCCAGGAAGAGGAGGCTCTCCTGCATGCCAAACGTCTCGGGAGCAAGGCTGAGATGCACCGTCTCACCCAGTGACTTTCCCATGGAGGCCCTCCACAGGGTACTGTCCCTATCCCCCCCAAGCGGAGGCCGGCCTCCGGCAGACACGGTTTCTCAAACCCTGGCTAAGAGCCTCCCTGGTCTGCAGAGCTCGAACTTGCAAACCTACGGACCGTCAGCAGGAGTCTGGACCCAATCCCAACCCCCATCACACCCCTTAACTGGGGCGTGGGGGCTACCTGGTTGATCCTGCCAGTAGCATATGCTTGTCTCAAAGATTAAGCCATGCAAATCTAAGTACACACGGCCAGTACAGTGAAACTGCGAATGGCTCATTAACCCTCCTGTCGTGTTCGGGTCAAATCTGACCGTTTTACAATTTATAATACTCATAAATATTATGTTTTTCATCTGATTACCTCAAGACTTTATGATATCCTCCACACTGTGGACTTGAACATATAAAAGTGATGATCACCTATTTCATTCAATTTTGAGTGTTTTAATCAACCTTGTTACACCTGTGGTGTTCCCGGTCAAAAGTGACCGCCATAGGAAATGAATGGGTATCCAGAGTAAATTCATTCAACATACAGAAAACATCCCCATACACACTGCCCCAGCTCACACACACACACACAGACACACACAGACACACACACACACACACACACACTCACTCACTCACACACACACACACACACACACACACACACACAAACCAGGGCATGCGTGTTGTGCTGGACATGACAACCGGTCTCCATCACATGTGACAACTTCTTCACATCACATGCTCTTGGTCAGGAGCTACTGAAAAGAAAGCTCACCATGGTAGGGACAGTGAAGAAGAACAAGCCCGAACTTCCCCCTGCGCTGGTATCGACCAGAGGAAGACAGGCACTCTCATCACAATTTGCATTCACTGACACTCACACTTGTGTCATACGTTCCCAAGAAGAACAGAAATGTCATCCTGATGAGCACAGTACACAAAGACGCCGCTGTCAGCACCACAGAGGACAGGAAGCCCCTGATGATCCAGGACTACAACAAGAACAAGGGAGGCGTTGACTGCCTTGATAAGGTAATGTAAAGTCTCATCATGCATTTTATTTTATTTTTATCTATGTGAATCATAGCATTTTGTGTACGACAGATTGAATATTGTTCCTAATCTCTTATTATTTATTGTTCCTTTACTGAAGCTTACTGGTACATACACCTGTAAGCGGATGATGGCTCGCTGGCCTGTGGCACTGTTCCACAACATCCTGGATGTGTCAGCTTTCAACGCGTATGTGGTGTGGACAGCAATCGACCCAACCTGGAATCAGGGGAAAAGTTTCAAGGAGACTTTTCCTCGCAGAGCTGGGGAAAGCTTTGGTGACTCCTCTTATACAGCGACGCCGGCACATTCCCCGCACACCAGCCTCCACCAGTCTGGTTAGGAGCATGCAAGCTCCAGCCCCAGCTGCTGCCGTGGCTGCTCTCCCCCAACAAGGATATGGGCAGAAAAGGAAGCGTTGTGGCCTGTGTGCCCCTAGAGACATCAAAACCAGCCTGACATGCTGCAAATGTCATGCTTATGTTTGCAAGGCCCACTCTGACCTGAGTGTCACATGCCACTCATGTGCATGAATACACACACACACACACACACACACACACACACACACACACACACACACACTGTTGAGTTTGGTGTTTGGTTTTCAATTTATTTTTTGTATTATATGTTCATTTTGTAGTTCATTTTCAGTGCCCAATTGTACTTTCACTGATGTTATTTAATGTTTACTTCTATAAATTGTTGTTAGACAATACTTTGAAACATTGTTCTCAACTAAAGAATGTTTAATAAAAAATTGGTGTTGAAAAAAAATGTTTTGTGCTAATTTAAGAGCAGTTAAAACAGACCGGTCAATTTTGACCGGGAACACTAAAGTAGGGAGCTGGAGGCGAACACGACCGGAGGGTTAAATCAGTTATGGCTCCTTTGATCACTCTACCATTACTTGGACCACGTTTGGCCATGGATCATGGTTCGCCCCATGTCTTTTTCACTAACCACAAACAGGAAATAAAATATCCCCTCCTATGATGCATTTCGAATAGTTCGTTTGGACCTACTGCCTATGGTTTGGACCTGAGTTTGCATTCTCACCAGGGGGACTGCACCAGAGTTTGGCAGTTTGGTGTAGAGTCAAGCAGACCGAGACCACCACTTTTTTGAGGCTTTGGGTCGCTTCCTTTAGTGCAGATCCAAGCGCAATTCATGATTTCACACCAAGGAAAACACACCGAACTAAGAGCTTCTGGTTCGAAAGGAACGTTTGGTGCGCACCAACTGCTGCTGGTGTGAAAGAACTCTAAGAATCTCTTTTTCAGGGGAGTCCTGGCTCCACAGGACTTTTACATGCTTTTAGTGGTAGGGGATATTTAGCATAGTTTTACATCAGTAAAGTCTGTTGAAATTTTTTTTTTTTTTAAATACAAAAGTACAAAAATACAGAAAGATCTAAAATGAAAATCTATGTCTTCAATGGCAAAAATGCCATCCAAAACGCAGGGACAATTAATTTATGTTCAAGGAAGTAATTTTTCTGGCAGTTCAAACCATCATTTAACAAAATAAAGGTGTTGTGGGGGCTAATTTACATGTTTTGGCCTCCTAGCAACCATAGACTGTATATATAAGTGGACATAGCTAATGCCCTAGCTGGCGTGTTCGCATGTGGGCTCTTCCGGCTCCTCCCATTGACTTAAACTGGAATATTGTCATCCCTCTTTCTGTAACTGCCGCTGTGAGCCTTTTGGTGTTTAAATGTTTGTATTAACCCGGTCTACATGATCCTGGTGTTTTCTTTCACTATTTTGTCTGTCAACAAAAATCCTATTCATAATACAGAGCATGACTCCAAATTCGCCCCTGTACGCTATGGGTGACATCACTCTCGCTTAAAGGAAAAGTAAAGTTTTTTTACAATCTGAGCCTTATTTTGATAATAAAACAAGTTGTTTTACTCACCCATAGCACTTGGGTGTCATATGGAGCACTTCCGGAGATGTTTTAGATTTGCGATCTCCATAATGTGAGTTCTCGGGGCACATGTTTGCGGTCTCCAAATAACACAAACTTTAGCACTTTTCAAATCATAGAAGCTCGATGTCTTAGTCTACGATTTCGTTTGGTCAAAAGTGGCCTGTAATCCGAGATTTAGCCATAGTTTCGAGTAGATGAGTGCGCATGTGCGGCGTGTGCTCTCAGCTCACGGGACCCAAACATGAAACGCAAAGATGTAAACTATGGATAAATCTCAGATTACAGGCCACTTTTGATTCAAACGAAATTGTAGACTAAGACATCAAGCTTCTATGATTTGAAAAGTGCTAAAGTTTGTGTTATTTGGAGCCCGCACGGGGCATATTACATGCTCGGGGAATATATTATATGCCCCGAGCTATGGCTAGAAGTCGCGCTAGGCTAACGCAAATCTAAAACATCTCTGGAAGTGCTCCATATGACACCAAAGTGCTATGGGTGAGAAAAGCAACTTGTTTTATTACCAAAATAAGGTTCAAATAGTAAAAAACGCTACTTTTCCTTTAATCCACTTTCTATACACTCTATGCTAGCAATGAAGAACTGAAGAAGACACGCCCCCTTTCTCGAGCGAGATCGATTAGTGGCTGCTCCATAGGTACTGGAGCTCAGCCCAGAAAGAATTGTCCCATAGAACGCAATGCATTTTTGTTAAATCACTGCCCATGTTCGACTGACACAGCATTGACAGCTTTCATTGTATTTTTACAATATGAACTTTAAAAAATGTTTAAGTCTAAGGCTACATTCAGACTGCAGCCTGAAGTGACCCAAATCAGATTTTTTCGCCCCTATGCGACCTGTATCTGATCTTTTAATGACAGTCTGAATGATACAGATCCGATTTTTTCAAATGCAACCCAGGCCACTTATGTGGTCCTAAAACCGATACATATCCGATCTTTTGACGTTCAACTTCAGTATGTGTTTCTTCACACAAGAGTGGTACAAGTAGGCGCTCACAAACGTTCTTCTCGTCATATGAAAATTGTGTATGAACTCCATGACAATGAAGCAGCGGAGCACACCACCACTCTCGGCTGTGACTCCGCACCCACACGTTCCTTTCTACGGACGCTGCTGCCACTACCCCACAAAACACCAAGGCCAAAAATCTTCTCCTTCTCAATTTCTTCCTTAAAATAAATAAGTTGTACGGTACATGTTCTGGCTCCGGTACAACAGCAACTTTAATATCGCCAGCAGGTGCTCAATTCTAGTGCCCATGTTTAAGCTACTTCTGTAAACACTGAGCACGCTCGCTGCATGTGACATGTTCTCCAGTGAGCATGTGGGACACTGAGGTGTTGAGGTGTTTAAAGTTCACACTGGTGGTCACATACAAGTCGCATTTAATTAGAAATGTGAATGACCTCACAAAAAATGTAGCATTACTTTGCATCTAGTTTGTCTAAGTGTAAATTGTCAAAGCACCTAAAAGTCAGCTTTGTAAGAGTTAAAGGAAAAGTAACGTTATTTTACAATCTGAGCCTTCTTTTGGTAATAAAACAAGTCGTTTGACTCACCCATATCACGTTCGTGTCATTTGGAGCTGTTTGGTGAAAGTTATGTTGTAGCGTATCCGTTAACATGAGTATTCGGGGCATTACTTTGCGGTCTCCAAATAACACAAACTTTAGCACTTTTCAAATCATAGAAGCCCGATGTCTTTAGTCTACGATTTCGTTTGAAGCAAAAGTGGCCTGTAATCCGAGATTTAGCCATAGTTTTCAGCTTTGAGTTTCATGTTTGGGTCCCGGGAGCTGATAGCACAGTCCGCGCATGCGCACTGGCGTCCTCATCAACTCGAAACTATGGCTAAATCTCGGATTACAGGCCACTTTTGCTTCAAATGAAATCGTAGACTAAAGACATCGGGCTTCTATGATTTGAAAAGTTCTAAAGTTTGTGTTATTTGGAGACCGCAAAGTACCGGTAATGCCCCGAGTACTCAGGCTAACGGATACACTACAACATAACTTTCACCAAACAGCTCCAAATGACACGAACGTGCTATGGGTGAGTCAAACGACTTGTTTTATTACCGAAAGAAGGCTCAGATTGTAAAATAACGTTACTTTTCCTTTAACCTGCCTGGCCCCACTCTGAGCCCGTGCTAGCTCCGCTCTAGCAGCTAGCTCTCTGATTGGTCAGAACTGCACACTTCTGACCTCACACCCTTTGCAGCATAAGGCCAGTATTCAGGAAGTAATGTGGAAGTAAAAATCTTTTTGGCACGATGCGCCAATGAGCACAGGCCATTGAAAACAATACGACACCACCTTGGATTTATCTTCCAGATTTTATTAGCCTATAGTCAGGTTCTGGGCAGCAATAGTTGCCCAGTATTGATACTTTGCAGTGACATCATGCAGGGGGTGTATTTCTATGCATTTCTACGGCAGAATGTTCAACAGTTACCGTGGTGACACAATGCATGCATTAGCAGTAACTACCAGAAAGATTTTTAGATGGGATGGATTTTGATAACACATTTTCAGGAGCCTGTGATCAATATGAGAGTTTACGGTCCTGTTTAGGTGTTTGATTTTAAACAAAAAGGTGAACGTGACTACCTCAAAAACTGTGGTCTAATGTCGAGCTTGTGATTGCAATTTTATGTGAGGGAGACTTATGGGCCAACAGCCCAAATCTGTTCACCTATTGTAGTTCCAGCTAAGTCGGTTCTTTATGGTCAGATTGTGTTAAAATAAAGCTCAGATTATACAGCTCTGGAAAAAAAATAAGAGACCACTGCAAAATTCAAATTCAAATCAGTTTTTCTGATTTTACTACTTATAGGCATGTGTTTAGGTAAAAGGAACATTTTTGTTACTGACAACATTTCCCCCAAATTCCAAATAAAATATCGTTTAGAGCATTTATTTGCAGAAAATGCCAAATGGTCAAAATAACAAGTAAGATACATGTTTTCAGACCTCAAACAATGCAAAGAAACAAGATCAAATTCATTTTAAAACAACATAATACTAATGTTTACAGTTAAGAAGAGTTCAGAAATCAATATTTGGTGCAATAACCCTTATTTTTAATCACAGCTTTCATGCGTCTTGGCATGCTCTCCACAAGTCTTCCACATTGTTCTTGGGTGACTTTATTCCACTCCTGGTGCAAGAACTGAAGTAGCTCAGCTTTGTGTTTGTGTTGGAATTCAACAGACGCTTTAATGGAATGGCTGTAATACATGTAGAGATGCTGATTTCAGAAAAAAATGCAGTGGTCTCTTTTTTTTTCCCAGAGCTGTAGTCTAAATTGAGTAACAAAGCTTCAGACATAGCAGTGTGTACAGTTAGCATCATACCCCCCAGGGAATGTTGATGACATCAGCTGCAAAGTATCAATTGAACAAATTAATAATACCTATATGAAATTCTAACTGAAGCTTCTGGAAAAGCGCGATATAAAACTAATACATAATGATTAAATGTCAAGGATAGAGCTGAACCACCGCTAGCCTTTAGCCTTGCACAGAAGACCAGCATAATATAAAGTAATGTGAGCATGAATTAAAAGTGGTTAAGTGGCCAGGCTGTTTTGATAAGAGCTAATCTGCATAATTTACATCAAATCATTTCACTTTTCCATAATAAAGATGAATCACTTTGTGTGCTACGCTGTAATTGTGAAGATTTTTATCGACCGCAACCTTGTTTTGGTCTTAAACAAGCAATTGGCAGTAAAATGACATCTGCACAGCTTAGTCCCCAATAAACTTTGTGATACAACATAGCACTGAAATATTTTACAATCTCTAAAAATCACACTATCATGCTTTTTCACCCCCAAACAAAACAGGCCAAATCTGCCTGGTATTCCTTATAGATGAGAAGATTAGCCAAATTAATTCAATACATCTCCATTTAGTGTCTCGTCCCTTGCGTATTGTGGCACTTCCCCATAAATAGTAATAGCGCTCCCTAGCTAGAATCACCCAGAGACAAACACTTAGATTAAGACAGAGTGCTGCGCTGATGAATTCAAGATGAGTGGTTTTGATAGAATGCCTCCCACCCTCCTTACCCCCTCCCATTTCCCACAATCCTTCACTCCGCCCATCCACCCAATTGCAATGTCCCACACTGTCCTCCTTAAAGAAAAAAAAAAAAAGAAAAAACACTTGCAAGACTGAATCTTTTTAATTGCTTTTCCATGTAGGTGTTTTTCAGCGGGTGTAGTTCCCATGGCAGATTCCGGAGTGCTGTGAGATTCCGAGAGCTACTAGCCCTGAAACACAGACCCAGGAGGGGGAGTGTGTCAGAAGTGCACACAGCCCTGTAGGGACACTTGAAAAAGCCATAACAGCTAACATAAATAAATGCATGGAAGAGCATTTTTCCTCTTGGATGAAGCGCCTTTAACCTTTGGGTCTGCATAAGAGCACTGAAATAAAGATTGTGACATTTTACTTTTTTTCCCCACGCCGGGTAGATAATTTCAAAGCTTTTATAGGTAAATCAGCCTAGCATTATTGGACTCCAGAAACCCATTTAACCGGCTGAATGTAGCTCCGAGCCTGAAATTTAAATACATTTGGTGATATACCTGTGAATTGCAAGAAGTCGTCCTCTTTGCCCTTGGAAACATTCAGCTGGTTAACCGGTAAATGTAAAAATACTTTGAATGGTGGATTCTTGCGGAGTGGCAGTGGCAAAAGTAGAAGTCCACTGAAACATAAAATGAAACAAAAATAAGATGTGTGACATAAGCAGGCATTTATTTGATGTGTGGTTTACCGCTGAACTCATTTCACTCATAGATAAGGCTGAATGCAGATCGAGGAGAAGGGACTGCAGAGTGGTCCATTAATCACAGTTGAATTTGGCTGCGAAAGAGAAGTTAAATTATTAGATTAGATGTGTGTATATCACTGACTTAATATAAACTGAAATGCCACTGGATTTGGTCCAAAATGTGAAGCTATAAAACTCATTAACACATGTACTGTATTCTTGATGAGTTTTACAAATGCCACCCTGATTAATTATTATTGTGATTCAGCCAGTGATCTTAATAAATTGGTCCAACTACAATGATAAATCTACATATTACATAACAATGCATAATATATTAATAAACACCACACGTTAGCAATGGGCTGTGATAGATTAGAACTTTCTAAAGTTTTTTTTATTTTTTTTTAAAATTTGACAGGACAGTAGAATGAATGAAGAGCGGGGAGGGCATTCAACAAATGGTCAGAGTCAAGAATAAATCTGAGGACAATGATGCCTGTTCTAGAGCCTGGCATATGTACTACATCTTAGTCCATTCTGCTCTGCTCTGTTCTGAATCATGTTGGATGGCATTTCCATTTAACAACACTAAAAACCGGCTGAGAGAACAGATAAGAAAGATCATCTAAAGAGACTCGATTAGCATTGTTTATTGATTAGCATATTGGCCAACAGTATAAAACAGTCATAAAATGTCAATCGACAGAATGACAGCAACCAGGTACGCCCGTGGTCATTTCCTTGCAGCCCAAAAACATATTTAATGTGATGAAAACAGAAATAATAGTAGAAATTCCCTGTCTTTAGTAAGGTCTGACCTCTGCTCTCGGTTCAATCAACTTCATCGATTTCCAATCCCCACATCCTTCCTTATGTTACCAACAAAAAAGATCACCTCATGTTATATCTCCAATTGTTTTTCTGTCATTACATGTTGTTAAATTGTCACTGATTGTACTGCATCTTTTTCTACTCTGCAACCAAGTTGGCGCCGCGAATGGCCGCCCTGGTGCTCGGAGTGTCTGTCCGCTCTAGGCATCGAAGCAAGTTCCTAATGTTGTGAACCTGTTCACTCATATGGCAATAAAAAAATAAATTAAAAAAAACCTTCCTGATTTCAGATGGAGGGCAAGGCTATATAACTCTATTTATGTTTTTTAAAATAAATATCTACAAATGTTGAACCTTATCATTATTTGCTAAGTATCAGCTTCACAGAGTCCTTCAACTAAAAAGTAAGTTTTAAATGTTTGTAAAAATGTTAACAGTTACATTTTTTGGTATTGAATAATGGCACCACTTAAATTTCACCTTTGTTTCATTATGCTGAGAGACTTTGAACTTTGTGCCAGTTTTTGTTTTGCATAGGCTCAGTAATTACAGAGATATTATAATCCAGGTCAACAAATTTAACTACAATCTGACATAATCTGACAAGTGATATATCTGTTTTAAATTGTTAATCATGACAATGTTTTTGATCATTCTGAAACCCATGTATAGGGACTCTAGTGTTGTTGATGTGATGTTATGTGATTGCAACTTGTGTGAAATTCTAGAGCAAAAAACACAAAACAAAAAAAAAGGTTTAGTCCATGATCAGTGACTGTCAGTCCCAACATAGAACATAAAATGTGAATTCACATATTCTTTATTTTCACCTTCAGTGCAATGGAAGTCTTTGGGCTAAGTGAGACTATACCCTGAGAACCTGAGGGTGTCTAAATGCTGAAGTTAACGGATCAGTGGCACATTCTGATTTGACATTCGGTTTGGCAGTGAGTGGAGACAGCAGACTGTACAATGTGCTGGGAGGCTCAATAAATAACGGTTAAAAATGCACAGAGTGAGTTTCCCGTCCATTGAAGAAGCCGAAGCGCTGCAGGCACTACATCAATGTGACATCACAGATCATAGGCAGTGATCTCCCAGGGCTCATTTAAAGAGCTGTGTACTCTGAAGTGAGAGCGAGAGAGACAGACACCCCAAAACTGTGCACGCCACTTCAAAATCTCACACTCACGCTTGCACTACTGCAACAGGGACACCAGGCAAAGGAGCGGGTACTTTTACAATAGGGGAATAATTAAACTTTAACCTAAAAAATAATTACTACTGCTGCTATCATCAATAGTGTTGCTTCGTGTTTTAACACCTTACCTTCTGAATGACTTACTAGTTCATGATGAATTGCTCTCTTCAGACAGGGGTCTTTCCCGCTGCCTTCAAAGCGGCGGTGGTGAGGCCCCTGCTGAAGAATTTAGATTTTAATGATTTTAACAACTACCGACCAGTGTCTAACTTCTTAAGCAAGATTCTAGAGAAACTTGTCTCTATCCAATTAAATGATTTTGTAGATGATCACAACATTTTGGAAAAATTTCAGTCTGGTTTTAGGGTGAACCACAGCACCGAGACTGCCTTGGCAAAGATTTTGAATGACTTTAGAATAAATTGTGACTCTCAAAAGGTGACTGTGTTGGTTCTGCTGGATCTGAGCGCTGCCTTTGACACAGTAGACCACATGATTCTTTTAACTCGCCTAAAGCACCTCGGCCTCTCTGGTGCTGTTCACAAATGGTTCACGTCCTATCTCACAGACAGAACATTTATGGTAAGTATGGACACATACTCCTCCAAGATCCATAAAATCACATGTGGTGTCCCCCAGGGTTCCATTTTAGGCCCTGTGCTTTTCAACTTGTACATGTTCCCCCTTGGCAGCGTCATCAGGAGACATGGAATCAATTTCCACAGCTATGCAGATGATATGCAGCTTTACATTTCCATGTCTCCTGATGACACCAGGCCAATGGATGCTCTTTTTAACTGTATTCTAGATATCAAATCTTGGATGGCAAGAAACTTTCTCCAGCTTAACCAGGACAAAACTCAGGTTCTAGTCATCGGTCCTGAGGCCCAGAGAGAGAAACTTTTATCAAAACTACAAGCACAGTTTTTTAACCCATCTCCTCAAGTGAAAAACCTGGGCGTCATTTTTGACTCTGAGCTGACTTTTATCCCACACATCAAGAACATCACAAAAATACGCATCACGCATCACAAAAATAGATAAAAGGAGAAGTTCAATTTGTCAACTGGACAAAGTTTGTTTGGTTGAAAACGTTTCGCCGCTCATCTGAGAGGCTTCGTCAGCTCTGACCTCAGCTCTGACCTCAGAGCTGACGAAGCCTCTCGGATGAGCGGCGAAACATTTTCAACCAAACAAACTTTGTCCAGTTGACAAATTGAACTTCTCCTTTTATCATGGATTCTACCTGGACGACTGAGGGACTTTTCACGCATCACAAAAATAGGTTTCTATCACCTAAAAAACATAGCCAGAGTTCGCCCTATTCTCTCTCAGGCCAATACGGAGACACTGATGCTTTTGTCACCAGCCGTATAGACTACTGTAATGCTCTGCTCTCTGGTCTTCCCAAAAAGAGTATTTCAGGGTTGCAATTATTACTAAATTCAGCAGCATGTGTCCTGACTAGGACCAGAGGGCGGGACCACATTACACCGGTCTTAAAATCTCTGCATTGGCTCCCTGTGAGTTACAGGATAGATTTTAAAGTTCTTTTACTGGTTTTTAAATGTCTTAATGATCTTGGGCCTTCTTATCTTTCAGAACTGCTTTCCCCTTACGAACCTTCACGGGCCCTGTGCTCCTCCGGCAGCAGCTCTTGGTCATTCCCAAAGTCAGGACACACACTCACGGAGAGGCGTCTTTTCAGTACTACGGCCCTCGTCTATGGAACTGCCTGCCGGAGGACCTCAGGACCTCAAGGCTGCAGAGAACCTTCATGTTTTTAAGAATGGGCTCAAGACTCACCTGTTTAGCTTGGCCTTTGACTGACTTCTGTCGTCTGTTTGCTTGTCTTTTGTTTGTTCTTTTGTTTGTTTGCTTGTATATCTGTTTGTTGTTTGTTCGTCTGCTTGTTTGTCTGTTTCCTTTTTTTTTTTTTTTCGGCACGGTGGCTGAGTGGCTAGCACTCATGCTTCACAGCAAGAAGGTTCGGGTTGCCCGCGCCTTTCTGTGTGGAGACTGCATGTTCTCCCCGTGTCTGGGTGGGTTTCCTCCGGGCACTCCGGTTTCCCCCATCAACCTAAACATGCGCCATAGGTAAAATCCTCCAGCTTAGGGCCTGACCAAGCCTAAATAACAAAACAAAATCATGGGGATGGTCCCCGGGTCAAATATAGAAACAACTTCTCCTGTGCGAGATCAGTAAAGGTCAATCTTCTAATCCTTGACCACTGTAAGGCGCTTTGTGTTACAATTTTGTATGAAAAGCGCCTTATAAATATTGTTTGTTTGTTTGTTTGTTAGTACTTACTACTCTTTACATATTAACTATCAGTAGTGACAAGGTGTCTACTTGTAAAACTACCAGCAGAACTACTACTACAAAACTACTACTTTTATGAAGGGGGGTCTATCACGTGTTTTTCTCCATGAAGATTATGTTGTTTTGCCTGCAAAGTATTAATCCCACTGTTTTAATTTTTATACATTTTTTGTCAAGCTGCCAGCGGGTCTGCAGACGTAAATGAGTCCAAGGCTATAATCTGGCATATTTATATTTTCCTAAATGCTCATTAATATGCACTGTTCCACTCATTCTTAAATAAATAATTAAATATCACAGTAGGTTTATTGTCACGGTCATTGCTTTTGAACGTGCATCAGCAGACTAAAACAATAAATTATATTAGTAATTATAATGTAAACATAAAAATAAGGAATATAATAATGATAATAAAAAATATGCATCCTGTGAGCGGGCTTGCCTCTCCACAGAGCTGCCCTGTAACTTGGTCTTGTGGTGGCACCTGCTTGTAGAAATAAACGTGTTTATTGGTGTACAGTGAAACATCTCAGGCAAAGCAATAACGTCTCCACGGAGAGAAGCAGATGGCAGATGCGCTCCCGGAAAAGTTGCATTATGCACTTTTAAAATCCAGTTAAATCAAGCTGGCCCTCTGGTGCTAGTTTATCCTTATAGTATGTTAAGGCATTTTCTATTTACATTAAAGTATGTTTAATTTAGAAGCAGATAATAATGAACATGCATTTACATGGGGATTCTGTTACCAACCTGGGAAATCAGAAAACACTGCACATTGAATCAGCAGAACAAAGTCTGTGCAACACAACTTCCTCTGCATTTCCAAAGCCAAAATCTACTTTTACCAAATGTTCTATAGCAGAAGGAACATTGCACCAACCATTCTCCATTTGTTACATGCAGCGCGATGGACAACTGCTATGGTTATGGAAGAGACTGTGTGCGAAGTTGGAATGATGACATCTGGTGATTGTAACAGTTCTGTGGAAATGAGCATTTGTGAAATCATTTAGAAGACAAAGGGGGGAGTGGTTTGCTTAGGGGTAAAAATGAGTGTTTAATTTTAACGACTTTCTTACAAAGAAAAATGTCTCAACCTTGAAGCCATAAAGGTCTCTCCAAATGTTTTTTCAACAAGATTTGTGTGCACAACCAAAACAGTGCACTAATTGTGTCTGAACAGGACTTCTGCCAATCTCTCTGAAAAGCTGCAATTATTTAGATGCTAGAATGTCCTCTGCAAAGATGAAAACATTCTTTTTAATAGAAAAATATCTAAATCTACAAAATTACTGAAATGCCTGGGAATCTAATTTGAGTTTTGCTTTAGTTGTTTACAAAGTGCACTCCAATTCAAACCATATCCTACTTTTTCAACATATTGCAAGCCCATGGAACATAACATTTTCTACTTTGACTTTGTTAAATACAATTTTTAGGAATCTGTACTTGATTTGAAATTTTAAAGTGGATACTTTTTACTTTTAAGTCACTTCATTTGAGAGACGGTATCTGTACTTTCTACTCCACTACATTTTTTAACAGACCTGAAATGTATTGAAAAGTATTTTTTTATTATTGTGTTAGAGCTGCAAAAAATTCAGTTGTTTCTACTGAACAAATTTCAGCACAAATCTTTATAAAAAATCTGTACATTTAAAGCTTTATCAGATCTCAAAATCTATTTTTTTTTCTCTAGTATCAGTACATTTACTTAAAGGAAAAGTAACGTTTTTTTTTTTTTTTACAATCTGAGCCTTCTTTCGGCAATAAAACAAGTAGTTTTACTCACCCATAGCAGTTTGGTGTCAATTGGAGCAGTATCGCAGAAGTTATGTTGGAGTCGTTCTGTTCTACTAATTATCCCGTATCCGTTAACATGGTGTCATATGCTCGGGGCATTACTTTGCGCTCTCCAAATAACACAAACTTTAGCACTTTTCAAATCACAGAAGATCGCTGTGTCAGGGTAGACTTTTAGTAGATTCCAAAACGGCCTGAAACCCGATATCCAGCTATAGTTTCATTTGATGACGTCATCAGAGAGGACAGTGCGCATGCGTGAACTCAGCTATTTTGTAAACACCGCTAGTCCGAAAGAAGCTAACACCGCTCTGAACTTTACTTTTCTGTTGCGATATCGGGTTTCAGGCCGTTTTGGAATCTACTAAAAGTCTACCCTGACACAGCGATCTTCTGTGATTTGAAAAGTGCTAAAGTTTGTGTTATTTGGACACCGCAAATCAGTGCCCCGAGCACTCACGCTAACGGATACGGGATCATTAGTAGAACAGAACGGCTCAACATAAGTTCTGCGATACTGCTCCAATTGACACCAAACTGCTATGGGTGAGTAAAACTACTTGTTTTATTGCCGAAAGAAGGCTCAGATTGTAAAAAAACAAAAAACGTTAATTTTCCTTTAAGTAACCAAATTGAGTACTTCTTCCACTACTGAACAAACCTAATCACAATGGTAATAGTTAAATTGATTTTCCCCAAAATTGTGGAGCCCTAAACTGTGGTTAATATGGTTAAGGAGGAAACAGGAAAAGGGGGAATTCTGAAATAAGATGATATTGTGTCGAGTAAATCCATTTGTTGTAGCCACTCAATACAGTAAAATACTGTGCTACATTCTTTATCTTTCCAAAACTGATTGAATTCATTTAATTAAATGAGATCAAAATATCCTATTCCACAAACTTTTCTGATATGGAGTATGATACAAATATTGAACACTAAGCAATTGCTATACAACCAATTAGAGAACGGAAATATCAGAAGTCCTGTACTTCACTGTAGTCTGCTGGGGGAGCAGCACCAGTAAAAGGGACATTGGGCGGATTGACAAACTGATCTGTAAAGCTGGTTACATGATTGGCTGTGAGCTGGAGACATTGTCACAGTGAGGGACAGGAGGAAACTGGACAAACTGCTCTCCATCATGGACACTCCTGCTCACCCACTGCACCAGACCATAGAGGGACAGAGGAGATAATATTCCCTACAACTGTACAACAACTCAGTCTTAAGTAACGGATAACCTTATGCTCTGTCAATCAGTACATTATTGCACTGCCGTTCTGGTCTCCTGTATATAGCTGTGTTTTTATATTTTATTTTTCATTTTATTACTTATTTTTCTATTTTATTTTGACTTGTACATATACATTTATTTTTATAATTATGTCTCATTTGACACCTGTCTGTTGATTGTGAGTGAGCTACTATATCCAAATAATTTCCCTTGGGGATCAATAAAGTTTGTCTAATTCTAAGTCTAAGAAATGTACTACTTTTTTAGAAAAAAATGTATGAAATACGTAATGTATGGAAAGCAACTGTAAGAAACATTTGACATTTATGTTTAACAAAAAATGCAGTTCTTCCATGTCCAAAATGACCTCCACATTAGCAGCTATCATCTTAAACATGAAAATAAAAACTCATAAAGATCGAGTCTTGAGGGAGCATTGCTTAAAAAGGCCCAGCAGTGCCGTCTCCATTCTCCAACTTTCATTAAAATCAAAGAGTGGCGTTTGGGATGCCTGGGACTCTGACCTTATGATTGGACATCAGCCACAGCCACATCAGGGTACTCGACTACATCAACTTGGACCACAAAAATATCACAATTTCACCTTAAATCACGCCACACACGGGTTTGGTGCTGATGACTGATGAGCAGTTTAAACAGGATTATTGGAAATGAAATGAAAAGTCAAGATTAGTTGCAGTAGTACAAATCATTCCAATTGGTAGTAGTAACACCTTTGATAAGTAACTTGCAAGAGGGCCAAGTGGACCATGGTAACTTCAGATAGTTGTACTTACAGTAGACGTTGTACTGCAAACTGCAAAAATATCTTACATATCTTTGATTAGCAATATACTGTACAGCTCTGAAAAAAGGAACATTTTTGTTTGAGTCTATAAACTACTGACAACATTTTCCCCAAATTCCAAATAAAAATATTATCATTAAGAGCATTTAGTTGCAGAAAATGACAAATGGTCAAAATAACAAAAAATATACATGTTTTCAGACCTCAAACAATGCAAAGAAACAAGATCAAATTCATTTTAAAACAACATAATACTAATGTTTACACTTAAGAAGAGTTCAGAAATCAATATTTGGTGCAATAATCCTTATTTTTTTATCTTGCATGCTCTCCACAAGTCTTTCACATTGTTATTGGGTGACTTTATTCCACTCCTGGTACAAGAACTGAAGTAACTCAGCTTTGTGTTTGTGTTGGAATTCAACAGACACTGGAATGGAATGGCTGTAATACATGTACAGATGCTGATTTCAGAAAAAAAAAGCTTATTTCCAAAGCTGTACCTTTTAAGGTGCACCATGTAACATTTCTCCTGCTTGTCTTGCCATTGCCATTTCCAGTTGCCATTGCTTTGCTTGAATGTACTACAATATTAGGGATGTTACAGTTAGTGAAATATGTGATTATATCGTCAACACTCTCACAGTAATATAATGGACTCTCACTATATATTGAACTGCAAGGTTTTTCACTTAAAAGTATTAAAAAAGAAGAAACTACATAGGCCATGGTCTTTAACTTAATATGAGTTCAGACTACTTGATAAAATAACTGTTATTAATCTCTCTCTTTTGAAATATGACAGTAATAATTCACACTGAAGACTTGTCAAGGCATTTAAAAAGGAAAAGGAAGCATATTTGCCTCTCCAAAATCGCAGTAATAATCAAACCATGAGATGCATATCGTGAACATATCGTACCGTGATATTTGTATATATACCTACACATACATACAATAAACTTTCTTGCATTTATTCAATCACAGATGTGTCAATTTCTAAAACAAACAAACAAACAAACAAAAAAAACAAAAAACAGGCCAGGTAGTAATAACATCTCCGCTGAGACAAACAGGTGGATGATGTGCCGCCAGAAAAGTTACATAGTGCATTTTAACTCTGCTTACGTTGTTCTCTAATTGCTATTAATAGCATAGAGCTCTGGCACATTTTAATCGAATTAGCAGCAGTAAATCACTAACTAGCGCCATACATTACTTTGAATGGTGAACTCAAGTTGGCTGAAACTGCAAATAGATCAATGTCTGGACACATGCAGCGGTCTACCCGTTACGCTCAAGTCTGCAGTCAACTTCCCTAACACAAAACAAGCATTTGGAACAAACACCATTATTTGTGCCTGTACCTTTAGGGAATTACTGGGGCTCTGCCTGGGCGCGCTCCAAAAAATGTGGTTGATCAGCCACATTCACAGGAATTAATCATGAATCAAATGAGCCAGTGCTGCAGGGGCTCAGTGCACTTGGACAGTTACAAGAGTTAGGAGGAAACATCTTCTGGATTTAATTACAAATACTCGGTCAAGGAAAAGACTGGCTATTGTAAATGTATACAGTGTGTTTACAGAGCATTCCAAATGATTATGTAAATTGTGTTTAAGTGTCATAAAGGTAAAATGTTTAGTTTTCCAGTGAAACTCATGGATGGTTTTGTGTCTCAGTGAAATCATCTCACACACTTGTGCCAATGAGTTTGAATGTGTGTCCAAATAAAGCAAAAAACACTTAAAGGAATAGTAATATTTTTTATAATCGGAACCTTATTTCGTAATAAAATAAAGTGAGTAACTCACCCATAACACTTTGTTGTCATTTTGAGCATGTCCGGAGAATTTGTAGTTTAGCAATATCCATCCATCCATCCATTTTCTTCCGCTTATCCGGGGCCGGGTCGCGGGGGCAACAGTCTAAGCAGGGACCTCCAGACTTCCTTCACCCCGGACACTTCCTCCAGCTCCTCCGGGGGGACCCCAAGGCGTTCCCAGGCCAGCCGGGAGACATAGTCCCTCCAGCGGGTCCTGGGTCTTCCCCGGGGCCTCCTCCCGTTGGGACATGCCCGGAACACCTCCCGAGGGAGGCGTCCAGGAGGCATCCGGAACAGATGCCCGAGCCACCTCAGCTGGCTCCTCTCCACGTGGAGAAGCAGTGGCTCTACTCCGAGCTCCTCCCGTATGACCAAGCTCCTCACCCTATCTCTAAGGGTGCGCCCAGCCACTCTGCGGAGGAAACTCATTTCGGCCGCTTGTATCCGCGATCTCGTCCTTTCGGTCATTACCCAAAGCTCATGACCATAGGTGAGGGTAGGAACGTAGATTGACCGGTAAATTGAGAGCTTCGCCTTTTGGCTCAGCTCCCTCTTCACCACAACGGTCCGGTACAACGACCGCATCACTGCCGACGCTGCACCGATCCGCCTGTCAATCTCACGCTCCATCCTCCCCTCACTCGTGAACAAGACCCCGAGATACTTGAACTCCTCCACTTGAGGCAAGGACTCTCCACCCACCCAGAGAGGGCAAACCACCTTTTTCCGGTCGAGAACCATGGCCTCGGATTTGGAGGAGCTGATTTTCATCCCAGCCGCTTCACACTCGGCTGCGAACCGCCCCACTGCACATTGGAGGTCCCGGTTTGATGAAGCCATCAGGACAACATCATCCGCAAACAGCAGTGATGAGATCCTGTGGTTCCCAAACCGGATCCCCTCCGGCCCCTGACTGCGCCTAGAAATTCTGTCCATAAATATAATGAACAGAACCGGTGACAAAGGGCAGCCCTGGCGGAGTCCAACATGCACCGGAAACAGGTCCGACTTACTACCGGCAATGCGAACACAGCTCCTGCTCCGGTCATACAGGGATCGAACAGCCCTTAACAAAGGGCCCCGAACCCCGTACTCCCAGAGCACTCTCCACAGGACCCCACGAGGGACACGGTCGAATGCCTTCTCCAGATCCACAAAGCACATGTGGACTGGTTGGGCAAACTCCCATGCACCCTCGAGCACCCGATGGAGAGTATAGAGCTGGTCCAGTGTTCCCCGGCCGGGACGAAAACCACACTGCTCCTCCTGAATCCGAGGTTCGACTATCGGTCGAATTCTCCTCTCCAGCACCCTGGAATAGACCTTACCGGGAAGGCTGAGGAGTGTGATTAGCAATATCCGTAATGTGATTGCTAGGAGCATATGGTTGCGGTCACCAAATAACACAAACTTTAGCACTTTTCAAATCACAGAAGCCCAATACCCAGCTATAGTTTCATTAGATTACGTCATCATGACTATATAGGCATAACAAACCAATTCAATGCAAACAAACAATATTTGTGTGTTGGCAACTTACTCAACTGAAAGTTGCCCGTGCAGGCTTTGGCTGGCTCCAATTCAACTTCGGAACATGAAAAAATGTTTCTATTACACCATTGTTCATCATGGCACGAATATCCTCCAGAGTTGACAGACACAGATTTCTGTTATCATCACCCAGACGTTCATCTCCTGGCCGCAAATCCCACTCGAGACAGCAAAGTTGACTTTAGTCAGACAGTTAGACATTAGTTGACTGGAGTAGTTTCATTATAATTATTAAGAAATTTATGTAAAATACCAAAAACTGGAAGATGGTCACTAATGTCATTTATAAGTAATCCAGCTGTAACATAATTATCCATTGTATTAATAAAAATGTTATCTATTAATGTCGCTGTGTCAACTGTAATCCTGCTCGTTCTAGTAATTAGTGGAAACAGTTTGTTGCTATACATTGTTGTGATGAAATCTGTTGTTTTAGTGTGTAAATGAGGATTTAATAGATTGATATTAAAGTCACCACATACTATGTGCGCCTTATTTATATTACTAAACAAACTGTCTATCTTTTGGTTAAATGTATCTATGCAGGATCCAGGTGTTCTGTACAAACAACTTACTATTCTGTTTTTAGATTCTTTGTCCACTATTTCAATTGTTAAACATTCCATTATGCCATCAATAAGGGTTGACATACTGTTAATGATGTTACATATTAGATCTGCATGTACATATAAGGCCACTCCCCCTCCTTTTCTAGTGGTCCTGTGTAATGTGAATAACTGATATCCCTCCATTTCCACATTCTGACTCTTCTCTGTATCTAACCAAGTCTCAGACATTGCTATAATAGTAAATTTATTAAATTGATTAAATTGATTAAATTGGTGTATTACGTTTATTAAAAACTGAACAACAATTGGATTATGAAAATTGATTATGACTGTAATGGAATATATATTTTCTAACTCCCTTGCTTGATATTTATTTTTATTTTTTTTTCTTCAATTATTGTTGCGGTTGCTATTGTTGTTATTATTGTTATTATTATTATTATTATTATTGTTGCTGTTATTGTTGTTATTATTATTGTTATCATTATTATTATTGTTGCTAATTTTATTATTGTTATTACCACCATCAATAATATAATTATTATTACTGATCATTGATATTGGTATTGATATTATCATTATTATTATCGTTATTTTTTTGACAACCTAAATTCTGTTCACAGGAACATAGACAAATTGGATTACAGATGGAGGTCCCTGTGCTGATGGTAATAAATGAATGACTAAACGAGAAAAGTAATACTATACATCCAGGGCTCTCAAGTCTCACGCATTGAGAGTGTGACACACGCAACACATGGTATTTCTCACGCTGAAATTTAGTTATGTAATTCAGGCGCAGCGCTTCTGTGCCCAGAAATCGGTTCAGGCACCACGCGGTTTCAGCGCCATTCGTCCCCCACCCCCCCACCCCCCCCCCCTCCCAGGAAAAAAACAATCACTCGCAACCCCTCCCCCCGGAAATTACGCAGTCACACGCACGACCCCGCTCGAAAGTTGAGAGCCCTGTATGACTATTGTCAAGTCTTTTCCTTAGGAATGCAGGTTCACTTGAAAAATCCCGGAAACAGACACAAGGCTCAACTCAGCTTTAAGACTTTTATTGATTTTGATTATCTTTAGCGGTTGTAGTAGTTATAGTAGTAGTAGCAGCAGAAGCAGCTGCAGTAGCAGTAGTAGCAATAGTAGTAATAGTAGCAGTAGTAGGTAGCTGTAGCAGCACCAGTAGCAGCTGTAGTAGCAGTAGCAGCAGCAGGTCAAAAACCGGTAGTGTCTCTGTGGCCGTTTCCCAATTCACCGACGGCACGCTTGTGAGTGTGCCGTCGGTCTGTCGTCGAGACGGCGCACACTCGCTCTGTCCTTAGTGCACTACGTTTCTCACATGGCCGTCTGCGAAATGGAACAAGTCCCGCCTCAGCTCAATGAGCCGGGTGGTCTGCTCCTTGTTCCCTAAAGACAAAAATATTATACTATTGCGACTAGTAATACTTGGAATTGGGACATGGCCAATGTTCCCCCTAATTTTTTATGTGTCTGAGCAAACACACACTAACTCCACATCCGAAATGAACCCCCCCCCCGCCCCGCGCGGCTCGCACTTTGCAGATATAAAAAAAAAAAGACCCCGCGGCTGAATAAAAAGCTCTTTCATCCCTGATTTACAGTGCGCTGCACAAGTTTTCTTGTGCGCTGAGAATGTGCGAACAGTGCGAAGCTTAGAGTAAACGCTGGACATGGCGATACTGTAGAATATCCAGCATTACAACAGCAAAGGAAATATAGAAGTGTAAGGGAAAAAGCATGTGAACGGTAAAACAGGTGCCGTGATCTATGCCGTTATGGCTACCGTCACACATGTTTAGCGTAGTTTATGAAGAGTTTCATGTAGCTTAGTTGTAGGTGAGGTGAACCAGTACGTATATTTTACAGTGACGTCGCAACTCTCACTTGTGGATGTCGCTGGCGAGTCGGTCTTTGTAGTCATATATCCTCCCGCGCTGTGCATGCTGGGGCTTTTAAGTGTGCGAAGCGTGCATGTTTGCACGCTTGGTCCACGCCCCGATTTCCATGGAAACGACAGCGCCGTTCAGGGCTCGTCTCGACGGTGCAGGGGGAAAAAAACGAATGGAACGGCGCTTGTCGCGCCGGATATGACGCATATCCCGTTCCAAGGACGCTAACAAGTGTGCCGTCGCTGAATTGGGAAACGGCCTGTGTTTCCCTGCTGCATTCCTAGTTTGTTTTTTGTGCCTGCGCACCTGGTCCTAATTAAATGGGTGCAGCAGACACTACCGGCTTACCTGTGTTTTTTGGCGCCATCTACTGGCCAGACTAGCAATAAATATTAAGAGGGAGAGAGAAGAGAGGAGAAGACGATGAGCAAAGGGGCTGGGCTTTTTTGACTTGACAACTATGTTTGTTTCACAATCATCACCAGATCAGGGCAGATGGAGGTTTTGGTGTGGGGAGATGTTCCTCTTCTCGCAGCAGACCTTGTCTCTTTTAATGCACAGCTGAAGACACAAGGCAAAGGGTGGTCCTGTTGTCCGGGGGCAGCCCCTCTCTGGCAGCAGGTTCACAAAAACACCTTGCCACTTTTAATGCATCACATACACTAACAACACAACTTCACATTAAGTTTTAATACCATCAGCACCAATACTTCCAATAAACATAATTTTCATGCAGATATAATAAGTAACACTTTAAGAAATTACATAAATAGTGATAACCAGAGGTAAAACATAAGAGCAAAATGATGCCGATGATGATGATACTAATAAGATATCAATAAGATAAGATATATATATTTTTTCTTTCTTTTTTTTCCCTGTCTTATTGTAATTGCTTTACACTGTACAAGCATTCAAGTATTGGCAGCCAACCACTGTCACCGGTTAATTGTAAATAAGAATCACTACTAACTTTGGGAGGTGGTGGGATTTAATAAGTTTTACTTCTACCCACTCCTTTTCGGGCATGTACATATATGCAAAAAAAAAAAAAAAACAACAACATATTTGTGTCTATATATTCTTTCTTTTTTTTCTGTTCTTTTTTGCTGTTTATTTAAATTGTATGACACTGTACATTTTCTGTGCACTACAAGTATCATATGCTCGAAATAAATTACTACTACTACTACTACAAAGGCATTCTTCCTCTGTTGCCATCGACATACAATGTCCACATAAACACCACCAGGTACTGTCTTTTCGTAGACGGCCTGTCTCTTGCTCTTCTCTGGTGCGCTCCTCCTCAAACTGTCTCCGCTTCCTTCTTTCTAATACCTCCTCATCCGTATACTCAAAACGATAGGGACAGCCATCATACTCAAATAACTCTTCTTCAGTCTCAAAGTCCGAATCTTCAGCCATGTCTCACTTGCAACAGAAAAGTTCAGAGCGTTGTTTATCTGCAAATCAGCTGTGAATGCGCACATGCGCGCTGTCCTCGATGATGACGTAATCTAATGAAACTATAGCTGCGTATCGGGTTTCAGGCCGCTTTTGACTCCAGCAACACTATAGACTGACACATCGAGCTTCTGTGATTTGAAAAGTGCTCAAGTTTGTGTTATTTGGTGACCGCAACCATATGCCCCGAGCACTCATTATGTTTAGCTATATCCGTTACGGATATAGCTAAACTACAAATTAGGGGTGTGAATCTTTCCCTCACAAAACGGTTCAATTCGAATCTCGATTCACAGGCTACGATTCGATTCAGGGACGATTCATAAAATTAGTAAACGATCCGTTACGATTCCATTCGATTCGATCCGATCTGATCCGATCCGGTTAATTTCGATTCAATCAAATTGACAACTTTACTCCCAAGTGCTTTAAAGTTATTGAGAAGAAAAAGAGAGAAACAGAAATGAAATTTCAAAATAGTATCATTGTGTTTATTTAGTGTCCAACAGACAATACACCAGGCCTACTGAAAAACTGGCAATCCGGTTTACAAAACTCTGCTCATACTTAAAATACAATAAATTCCTTCCCTCAAGCAATACAAAACAATAAGGTTAGATATCAAAAATAAAAAAGTCGTTATAAAACAAGCAAGTTGCCTATTAAAGGCAAAAATCAGAATGAATCAGAATGATTAGTGCTTCAGTCACTCATATGAGTTTCAGTAACTGTAAAAGTGCAACATATCACTGACAAGAAGATAGATAGATATTATATTATAGATATTACTAGGCAGTTATAGAAAACACTAGCATGTTAAATCCAACATGTCTTTATGTCTGTAATTAACTTTTACTAAAAATAGTAATAATAATAATAGTGACAACAAGCATCAACATGGAAGAGAGGATATTGCACGTCTGGCCTATATGTTAGAATTATACAGTCTGATGGCGGTGGGGATGAAGGATCTGCGGTAGCGCTCCTTCTTGCACTGGGGGTGTCTTAGTCGGCTACTGAAGGAGCTGCTCAGCTCCTCAATAGTCCGGTGCAGAGGGTGAGAGGTGTCGTCCATAATGGACATGAATTTGGCCAGTACCCTCCTCTCAGCCACCTCCTCTACAGAGTCCAGAGGACAGCCCAGGACAGAGCTGGCCCTCCTGACCAGCTTATTCAGTCTTTTTCTGTCCCGTTCTGTGCTGCTCGGGGCCCAGCAGACAACAACGTAGAGGAGAGCAGAGGCCACCACAGAGTCATAAAAAGTCTTGAGCAGAGGCCTGCACACTCCAAAGGACCTCAGTCTCCTCAGGAGGTGGAGGCGACTTTGGCCCTTCTTGTACAGGGCGTCGGTGTTGTGGGACCAGTCCAGTTTATTGTTGAGGTGAACACCCAGGTACTTGAAACTGTCCACAGTCTCTATGTCCTGCCCCTGGATGTTCACCAGTGAGTGAGGTAGTGGTCTCCTCCTGAAGTCGATCACCAGCTCCTTTGTCTTACTGGTGTTAAGGCACAGGTGGTTGCGCCCACACCAGTCCACAAAGTCACTGATGACCGAGCGGTACTCCTCGGACACACAGCCCACAATGGCCGAGTCATCAGAGAACTTCTGGAGATGGCAGCTGTCCGTGTTGTATATGAAGTCCGAGGTGTATATGGTGAAGAGGAAGGGTGAGAGGACACTTCCCTGGGGAGCCCCAGTGCTGCAGACTACCACCTCTGACTCACAGCCGCGCAGCCACACGTACTGTGGACGGTCAGTGAGGTAGTCGATGGTGTCGATGACTCTCACAGCACTCCCGGCAGTCTCTAGGTGGGTGAGCACCCGCTGCAGAAAGTAGATGTCGGCGTCCTCTACTCCTACATTTGGCTTGTAGGCAAACTGCAGCGGGTCCAGGGTGGGGCTCACCACAGAGCGGAGGTGGCTGAGGATCACCCTCTCCATGGTCTTCATGAGATGGGAGGTCAAGGCGACTGGTCTGTAGTGGGCCGGTTCCCTGGCGTTTGTTGTTTTGGGAACCGGGACCACGCAGGAGGTCTTCCACAGGACGGGGACCTTCTCCATGCTGAGGCTCAGATTGAACATGTAGCAGAGAACCTCTCTGCTACATGTTCTCAGCAGACTGGGGCAGATACCATCAGGTCCTGCGGATTTCCCCTGCCTGAGACGCCTTAGCACCCTCCTCACTTCGTCCGGTGTGATGGAGGGGGGGGGGGGGGGGGGACTGGGGTGGACTGCAGGGGGTGGTGGTGGTGGGGGTAGGGGGTGGAGGGGGGCTGGTGCTGGGTTGGGTCCATGTGAAGGGGGAGGGGGATGTGGCTACTGGCACGGGGGGTGAAGAGGAGGAGGGGGGAGTCGGCAGAGGGGCAGAGGGGGTGGGGGGGCGAGTCAAACCTGTTGAAATAACAGTTTAATTCATCCGCACAGCGCTGATCACCATCAGCTGTCCTTCTGCCACTCTGTCCAAAACCAGACATGCTCCTCAGTCCTCTCCACACGCCCCGTGCATTGTTTTGGGCCAGCTGCTCCTCCATCCTCCTCCCGTAGTCCTTCTTAGCCCGTCTGATCCTCCACTGAAGCTCTCTCTGGACCCTTTTCTGCTCCTCTCTGTCCCCTGAGTTGAAAGCCCTTTTCTTTTGGTTCAGGAGGGCTTTAAGCTCAGGGGTGACCCAGGGGTGGTTGTTGGAGAAACACCGTACCCTCCTGGTTGGCACAGTGTTCTCCACGCAGAAGTTGATGTAGTCTGTAATGCAATGGGTCAGGCCGTTGATGTCGTTTCCATAAGAGTCAGTGAAAAAGTCCCAGTCAGTGTTCTGGAACAGTCCCTTAGACTCTCACAGGCCTCTTCAGTCCAAAGCTTCACAGACCGCTTCTGCGCAGGTTCTCTTCACACCCTGGATGTGTATTGCGGGAGCAGGTAAACCAGACAGTGATCCGAGCGTCCGAGCGGGGGGAGGGGGGCGGCGGTGTAAGCGTCTTTGATATTGGCGTAAAACAAGTCCAGAGTCTTATTGTCTCTCGTGGGGAATGTGACGTATTGAGTGAAGGTGGGAAGAGTAGTGGAGAGTGATGTATGATTAAAGTCCCCAGTGATCAGAAATAAGGCGCGCGGATGACATCATGTCATTAACGACGCTGTGAAGCTGTTCGCATGTTGCCGCACCATCTGCCGATGGAGGAATATACACACAGAACACAATAATGTGTGCAATTTCTCTGGGCAGATAGTACGGCCGCATACCGACAGCGAGCAGTTCAATGTCCCGGGAGCACAGCTGGTGTTTCACGTGTATATTCCCGGGATGGCACCAGCGTTTGTTAATGAAGAAGATAAGTCCTCCTCCTCGTGTCTTCCCGCTCCCCGACACGGTCCGGTCCGCGCGCCTCATAGTAAATCCGTCCAGCAAGATTACATTGTCCGGTATATTCCCATTCAGCCACGTTTCAGAGAAGCACATCAAACTGCATTCCCGGAATTGTCTTTGATGTCGGGTCAGCGCAATAAGCTCCTCTGCCTTGTTGTTTAAAGAACGCGGATTCCCCGTTATCACCGTGGGTAATCCGTTCGGTGAATACGGTCTCCGGTTCTTGCGTCCGCCCCTGCAGCCTCTTCTCTTTCTCCGTATCTCCACCGGGACCTCTGGTTTCCCTGCGTGGAGTAGAGAAGGGCCCCGTAGCTCCAGAAGCTTGTCGCGCGTGTATGTAATCCTGTGTGTGGCTGAAAGTGATTCCCGGCGTAACTCCTGGCACGGATTCATTAGTACAGTCAAACGTCAGCCGACGTCACAGGTAAAAGGTCAACACTGTAGTCTCGTGAGAGTTCAAACACTCACGCACACACACGCAGGGCCGCTTCTACTGTCTATGAGATAGACTGCTCATGGTCTCAGGAGCTAGGAAACCGATTTGCGGCCGTAAATCCGGGCCATTGGACCGTTCGTATTGCCGGGTTCCGTTGATCGGTACACTCAGATCACAGAGGTCACAGACCGATAACCGATCCAAATCAGTTAATCTTTACACCCCTACTACAAATTTTCCAGACATGCTCCAAATGACACCAAAGTACAATGGGTGAGTACATGACGTTGTTTTATTAACGAAATAAGGTTCAGATTGTAAAAACGTTACTATTCCTTTAGAAGAACGTTCCACATTATTAAGGAGAGCAACATTTTCAAGCAATATGGGAAAGAATAAGGATCTGCTGAAAAGTGTGATATATTTGAATACATTGGACAAGGTATGAAAATCTTATACAATCTTATACAAAAACTTAAGCATGATCATCAGACTATTAGGAGATTTGTAGCTGATTCAGAGCACACACAGATTTGTGCAGATATGAGGAAGGTTTCTGCCAGACAAATACATCGGATTAAGAGAGCGGCTGCTAAAATGCCATTACAAAACAGCAAACAGGTATTTGGGGGCGGGAGGCAGTTCACATCCAAACAGCAGCTCTGGGAGGCTATTCTGACAAGAAATTCAAGCAGAAACTCTCCACAAACTCACAAGTTCAATGGATCCAAGAATTGTGAAGCTTCTATCAAATCCTATGTTCAAATGTAACTTAACCTGTTAAGATGTTTTGCTTGAAATAGCTTTTGATTTCAGTAATATGCTAATGCTTCTAATAGAAAAATAAACAAATTACCATTTTCAGTTCTTTACAACAATAACATGGTTTAAAACTCTGTTGTGCATAATCATTTGGAACGTTTTAAGTTTTTACCATTGTGAGGTTTGTTCAATAACATTCGAATTGTACTCTAAAGGTTGATGACTTGAAAATGATGATGACTGTCATTTATACTGACAATGTGGAAAAATCAGAGAAAAATATATTGCATAATAATTTGGAATGGAGCGTAATTCAGCAGAGAGAGAAGCGCTTACATAAACACAATATTGTAAACGGAAAAACATTTTACAAAAGGGGTCATCTTAATTAATCTGCCTCGTGCCGGATTGATATGTTTAGCACTAATAGCCTGAAACACATCCATTGGCGTCGCCATGTTTGTTTAAGCGCTTCACTTTTGGCTTCTGCCCAAACCATAATGTGATTTGTCGGAAGCATTTGTTGTTGTGCAAGTTCAGAATGAATGCATAGCTCTATTAATATAGCATTGACGGAGGAGAAGGACTTCATTTCAAAGAGGTTAATTTCAGTCTTCCAGTGTTATTTCCAAATAAAGGTTCTTTTGAAGCACAGACCAGTGTGTTGTTTACACATATGATGACATGTTTCAGAAGCCTTCTGCATCCTTCTTCAGACGGCTCGCCTGATGTTACAGTGACGTGTCAGTGTAACAGCTGGGGGAGGGCTAACGACAGGTGGGGGAGCTCTGACTAAATGCCTCATTGGAGACAGAGTTGAAGTACATACAGTATAAGCTAGAAACTGTGAAATACTCATACCAATATGACCAAAAGCATGTCTTAAAGGGAATTCAAGCCTCACAAATGCATAATATGTGTTCTTTAAAATGGTTTTCTAGCTATGGTAACCCTCTCCCCACCCCCCTACCCCCTTTCCTCTCCTGGGCTCCCACTCTTTACCTAGCAGCCCACCTGAGAGCAGGTTTTCATTACTGCACACTGTGACACACCACACAAGCCATTTTCATTGATTCGAAAACATTTTAAGGGCAAATTGGGAAGTGCAGACTGTTGGACCTTGAGAATCACTGCAAGGTGCGCTTCATTACATAAACTTTTAGCTTTCATCAGCACCGCAATGTTTCTATCAACAATAATTGCAGTGTACAATGTCATGATTTAAGTTCATGTAGGTCATTTATATTACATAGACAAACTGAACTAACTGCTTTACATTATGGCACCAGTCTAACTCAAGAGCTGACAATACATATTTGTGAATGAAGATTGAGTTTCTTATTTTTGATAGGATCGGGTTTGTTTTACACTGGGTAATACTACATACAGTATACAATATACCCAAAATATGTTGCTTCAGAATAATAATAGCAGAAGTAGAAAGTGGTGATCCAAGAAATAACTCAAGTAAGAGTAATATGAGTAACGCACAAGAAATTTAAACAAAATCAGGAGTGGCGCAAGAAACAAACAAATCATTTAATATAGTCAGCGTAAAGTTTTTGTCACTTACTTGCAGTGGTAAGTGTAACAGAAACTATTACTCAAGTAAGTGGGAGTAAAAGTATGATGTATTTTTTTAAGTGACTCTCGTAAATGTAACTACTACTACTACTTTGTAAGAATATTTGACTCAGGAGTCCTTAAACACATTTTAGTGAAGTGCAGGAAGTACAGATTTTGGTAAATTATCCATAACAAATATAGCTATATTATAATACAGTTAGATAGGTAAAGTTAGTATTTTTGTTTTTTTGTTAGCATTTTGTTTATTGCTGTGTATGCAAGATCAATGTGAGCCAATATAACCTAATCACTAATCCTAATCCTAATCACTAATGTAAATATACTCAAAGTTCTTAAGCAAGACCTCCTCTTGTCATAGGCTATTTTGGCTTTTTCCTTCCTGTATAAACCTGCAGTACAGTACCACTCTCTCCTGGTGTCTCATACTCTATTCTTCCTGGTCACTTGGTTTATGTACAAAGCTCTTCTATGCGCTGTTTCATGCTCCTCCCGGGGGACGCTGCCTTTGACAAGCTCAATACTATCCTCCGACAATTTACTTTATTGTTTTGATCTGGTTCTTGTTATGAATTACCCATGTATGTTGCAAGAAATGTCACTGGAGTGAGTATGAAATAACAATGCGGTTCTCAGTGTGGAGTCTCCAGCAACTCTACTCCTTCCTCACCATTTTCCTTTGATGCCCGCATTGACAAACAGCGAGAAGCGCAAATTTGTTGTGTTGCTTTTGCCACGTTGGAAAGGAAAGCGTGTTTTTTTTTTTTTGTTCTTCCACAACTATTCTTTCCGTTTTCATGCTGCATCAACGTCAAAAGAACGCCAACTAATTTGTATCAAGATGTGCAATATTGTAAACAAGGCAACATTTGACTCCTATAGCTTGAGCAGAGACATTTTCTAGTACGAGAGTGGCTCACCGTGTTAGCAAATTACACAACCTTCCACCTCGGAGCCTGTATAGCCATAGGGCAAATTGGCAAATACTAATGATAGATTCTATGCGATAATGCTGTATTATAGGGCTGCATTTCCTTTCTCACCAGGTCTCCTCTCCAGTCTGGCTTGCCTCAGGGCTTACTACTCTTTCCTCCATCGAATTGTGATCTGCTATTAACATCAGCTAAAGCACCAGAAAATGCAAACACCTCTTTATTTGTTATGAGTTCAGCATTAAAATCGAACATAAAAATTACTTATTAAGGCAATGCTAATGCTATAGAGTGTGCTGCTACAGACACAATAGACTGGTTATGCATAGTGCAGAGTAAGCTATTTATCTGGGGAATGGCAAACTTTAAAGTGCACAGTGGATTCCATTAGCCGTTCGCATTGCCAGGTAAGAGACCATGTCCATAAACTTGGCTATTATCAACATGATGGGGTGTAAGACTTGGGGGAAAAGAGGCATTCCTGCTTAAGGATGCAGTGAAAACACAAAGTGACTGTTATTGGAAGCTGGTATACTGTTAACACTGTATGACATGCTTGGAACTGATTGTGAATCTTTTTATATTTAATAGCTTCTGCCAATAATTCTGGTTTATGCAGTCGTCATATGGAAATGCCAGGTGTAAATTGTTATGCTGTTGCCATATGGTCACACAGACATGATATGTAGCACAGCTTAAAGGTTACCACATGTCAGTTAGATGAAAATACATGTGGAAAATGTTTCATGTTAATGTTTGTAAACAATACCTGAGCAGTTGGCAAAGTATAAACACATCAGCTGGTGTATGTGGAGATAACTATGAAATCTTTCTGAATAGGAGACTTGGCAAGTATAGGAAGATCACATGTAGGGCTGCACATGTTCACATTTTAAACTCAACCAGAAGAAGTGACAAAAAGACTGAAATATGAACTGTCAAGCTATAGACCCCTTTACTGTTAGTAAACAAATGTGACGTCACTGGCATGCGCGCGCATGCCCGACTCAGAAGCAACCATGGTGGACCATAGCGGAGTATCTGAACTATAGGGAAAGCTACATTCAAGAGCTCACATTGAGCAACGGGGTTCGACTACCAGATCCTTATGCGATCATGGAGTGGCAGTACGACTGCAGAAAGTTTGCCTGGAAGAATCCATGACTCATCGCTCTACCAGCGAGTGAGTCTGGTGACGCTTGGTCCAAAATGCGCTGCAGTTGCGCGTAGACAGACAGCTAAGTGAACCAATCAGAGATTGCGCCATCTTGATTCAAAACTGAGGCGGAACTTCCGCTGCCTAAGAGTGACTTTGCGGGCAAAGGCGGGTGCACTGACGTCACCATCTTTGAACGAATCAGAATCGCGGAGTCCGTTGTTAACCGGAGGAGCGAGGGTGGATGGAGGGTGTCCAAATGGTATCGCGGTGTATAGGAAATACAGAGAGATATCATTTGGCTGGCCAGGTAAGCAGAAAGTGGCCAGATTTACAGTGGCCAGATATCCACTGTTATTTAGTCAAGAAGCCCAGCATGTATACAAGAGAGAAAGTGCACGCATACAAATCCATGGATGCCTACCAGTTTGCCGTGTGTGGCCATGTACAGGAGGTAAAATACCACGATATCGATGGGGAGTTTCTCTGTAGTATCTTCCTTCCTACTACCGGCTTTCCCAGCCGGCTTTTCCGCCACGGCCTGGGGCCCCGTGGGGGCTGACATCGCGCCGTCCGCCCGGGGGTGAGCAAAGCTCGCGGGGAAAAGAGAAAGCCCCCCCCTCAGCCGGGATACCGGGAGGAGGTGATCTAACAACCGAAAGGAAAGGAAAAGCCAAAATAATCTAAAAAGTTCAAAGAAGAAATGAAAAAAAAAAAACACCAAACAAAGACAGCCCTAGGGAGCTCACCACACATACGACCGTGTACAATGCTTGGGCTATCATCAACAAGCTACATTCTGACCGCCAACTGCACTTGCGTTGCAGGGTAAGTAACATACTACGACTTAATTCACGAGTCACAGATGTGATCTCAGTCATGTCAAATGCCATTTATGATGGTCATGCGAAAACTTATGCATTTTAACAAAGTTATTCATGTTCGTTTACATGTGTCTGTCGTAGAGGTTACCCGGTTAATGTCTTTGCGGTGTCCTGTGCTTGCTAGTTAATCAGCATGATTAAACACCATTCAACACCTGGGCAAATTACCCTAAACAAGCAGCAGGTGTTCACTTGTGTGTATGTCACTTGAATGGTATGAACTATCATTTATTACATCTGTTTCTCTTTATTTGAGTTCTTCTCTTTTATATCTTCGCTGGGGGTTTTATGGCAGCAGTGGCTTTTTTTGAGTCGGAACTGCGTGCGCATTCAGTGATGACGTAGCTTTGAAACTGGTCTATAGAAAATACACATTTCAGAGCATGTTTCCTGATACTTTGTGATGACATCATGCTGGGGGTGTTTTACATGTATACATGTAAGATTATGTGTTATTAACAGTTATATCAATTATGTTATTATATGTGGTTAACAATTATCATGGTGACACAATGCACACATTAGCAAACACTGCCAAAAAAAAGTTTTAAGATCAAGTCAAAAAGGTGAGTGACTGCAATGTTATTTGCAATTACATGAAGTTACCACAGGTCTCGCTTTCACACCACTATTTGATTATTTGGTTAGCACCAGGCAATAAAATTGTTATTATGTAGCATATAGACTCCACTGTCATCCGCTTTCACACCTGCAAACAAATCAAAACTGGTCCGATTGACATACACTACATTGCCAAAAGTATTCACTCACCTTCCAAATAATGGAAATTACGTGTTCCAATCACTTCCATACCATCGTCAACTGTCAGTGGTATTATAACAAAGTGGAAGCGATTGTGAACGACAGCAACTCAGCCACGAAGTGGTAGGCCAGGTAAACTGATGGGGCAGGGTCAGCAAATGCTAAGGTGCATAGTGCGCAGAGGTCACCAATTTTCTACAGAGTCAATCACTACAGACCTCCAAACTTCATGTGGCCTTCAGATTAGCTCAAGAACAGTGTGTAGAGAACTTCATGGAATGGGTTTCCATGGCCGAGCAGCTGCATCCATGACAAACATCACCAAGTGCAATGCAAAGCGTCAGATGCAGGGGTGTAAAGCACGCCGCCACTGGACTCTGGAGCAGTGGAGATGTGTTCTCTGGAGTGATGAATTGAGCTTCTCCATCTGGCAATCTGATGGGTTTGGCAGTTGCCAGGAGAACGGAACTTGTCTGACTGCATTGTGCCAAGTGTAAAGTTTGGTGGAGGGGGGATTATGGTCTCAGGATCTGGGCCTTAGTTCCAGTGAAAAGTCCAATGAAAGAGTTTGGTGTGGATAAACTTGACTGGCCTGACCTCAACCTGATGAAATGCCTTTGGGATGAATTAGAGCGGAGAATGAGAGCCAGGTCTTCTCGTCCAACATCACTGTGTGAACTCACAAATGCGTTTCTGGAAGAGTGGTCAAAAATTCCCATAATCACACTCCTAAACTTTGTGGACAGCCTTCCCAGAAGAGCTGAAACTGTTACAGCTGCAAAGGGTGCACCAATGTTATATTAAACCCTATGGATTAAGAATGGGATGTAACTCAAGTTCCTATGAGAGTCAAGGCAGGTGAGCGAATCCCTTTGGCAATATAGTGTTTGACCACTAGGGGTGGGTGATATAGCCTAAAATTTATATCACGGTATAATTTGAACCACAGACGGTAGACGGTATATATCACGGTATACTTTGGTATGTAACAGTATTAACTGTTCACAGTATTAACAGCTTCTTAATGGTCACCAGAGCACATGGAAAAAGCATTCAAGCAGGAAGCTGTTTTTTAAACTATTAAATAACATAAACGTCAAGAATATTACTACAAGAAAATGTATTGTGCAAAACTGTAATTGCAAAAAACATAAAACAAGTAACTTCACTTTCAAGCAGTATAAAATTTGAACAAGGCAATGTAAATCGAAAATGAAACTGCTTTAACATTGGCGCCGGTGTCAGTGCTGATGCATACCTGCAACTCTTCGTCAAGTTCCTATGACTCGAGCGCTTCCCTGAGTCCCTGGACAATCATCAGGGAAATACGATGTTTGCAGTACACATGTACTGTTGAAATGGGCCGCGGCTCGTGCGTGCTCGCGGCTTACACCGGTAGAAGTTTAATACGAGACACGTTCTTTTGTTTCTGAATACTGGACGATTCCCCCGTATTCAGATGACCCCGCGGCTGAAAAAAAAAAGCGGAACTCTTTCATCTCTGCGCTGCTCCTCCACCTCCATGTGCTCGCTGCTCGCAGCGATTTTTCCTCCTTCCTTGTTGTGGTGACGCAATGAACTATCGCGATAGGAAGGTATAACCCAAATCTCTACCGTTGGCCAAATTTATACCGCATACCTTTATACCGTTTATACCGTTTATACCGTTTATACCGCCCACCCCTAGTTTGACTGCATGTGGCTCGGGGACGCTGAGGCTCTCCCATACGTCTAGGAAGCAAGACCAAGCACCATCTCACCCAGCGGCTTTCCGATGGAGCCCCAACACCAGGTATGTACGGCCAGTCCTTATCCCCCCAAGCAGAGGCCTGCCTCCAGCAGACACGGTTTCTCAAACCCTGCCTAAGTGCCTCCTTGGCCTCCCTTGCAAACCTACAGGCCGCCAGCTGCGGGGCAGGCGCCCAGACCCAACCGGGGTACAGGGGCCCGCTGCGCGCACATAGGGCTACTTGGTTGATCTTGCCAGTAGCATATGCTTGTGTCAGAGATTAAGCCATGCAAGTCTAAGTACACACGGCCAGGACAGTGAAACTATGAATGGCTCATTAAATCAGTTATGGTTCCTTCACTCTACCAATACTTGGACAACGTTTGGCCAGGGTTTGAGGTTCATCTCATGTCTTCTTCACTCACCATAAACAGGAAATGAAATAATTAGTATACCCTCCGATGATGCATTTCGAATAGTTCATTTGGACCTCCTGTTTATGTTTGGACCCGAGTTCGTGTCAGCGGACCGCACCAGAATTTGACAGACCACCTCTTTTGTTTTTCTTTCACACCAACAAAAACTAACTGAACTAAGAGCTTCTGTTTCAAATGGAACATTTGGTGCACACAAACTGCTGCTGGTGTGAAATCACCCTTATTCAAACAAATCCGACTGAAATGAATACATAGGGTTCAGAAATGTTACATAACTTGTAGACATTTTTCAACAATCAAAACACTTAAAACTAAATTTGCTGCTTGTTTCAACACAGAGGAGGGGCTTTTCAGTCAATCAAGGTTAGAGGCACAATGAACAGCTGTAGTCCACTAAAGCCGTGTTGGACCTCAAAAAGTAGGCTATATATTGTTAATCAAAAACATCACCTAAATATCTGATTGTGGTCCCGTGAAGACCACTCTGTAAAGAAACTAACAAAACAAAACCAGTAGATAAAGCACACAGGAATGGTTTTGAAAGGGGGTCCAGCTTTTTCAGTTCTGATACCGATTTCAATACTATGGTTTTGGCTTTATGGCTTTAAGTATCTGCCAATATCAGATACCAGTGCAGAGACTGATAACTGCATTTATTTCTTTCATACAGAAATAAAATAAGACAAAATTGATACAAATGTGTGTCTAGCTGTTACTTATCTCTCAACTATAGGACAAAAAAGTAAGAGACTTTCTGTTCCAATTAAATCTCTTTACACATCAATTCATTATGTCCAACCAGGATATCTGCTGTTTGGAAGGCGATATCTGATCCAGTAAATTTTTCAGTATCAGTGGCGATATTAGATGCATTCTTACCAAAAATATTAGAGTTCTGTGTCTTTTTATAATATAGGGGACTTCTTAAGTGAAAATAGTGTAAGCAAACTATTCCTTCCTGACTGTTTACAGTACCTGTGCCCTTCGTGTTTCAGATGATGTCACGTTGACGTGACAAAAAGCAGATAGGGGTCATTAAGTAAAGACAGACACACGGAGCCCTGTTTACCACCGTTGACTTAGTTCAAAATGCCTAAATTCTGTGCAGTCTATGGTTGCTGCAAACGCTCTAATTGGAGAAATTTTTTTTCATGTACCGAAAGTGATGTCATAAGGGAGTTTTAAAAAACTTGCAGAAAATAGACAATCTCCAGCTAAAAACAGGAAGTGGGGAAATGGACAATGCTGGAGTTTGCAGCGACCATTCTGTAACAGGTAAGGATTGTGCATGTCAGGCTCGTTTTGATGTCTCTAGGGGCACAGAGGCCACAACGCTTCCTTTTCTGCCCATGTCCTTGTTGGGGGAGAGCAGCCAGGGCAGCGGCTGGGGCTGGAGCTTGCATGCTCCTAACCAGACTGGCGGAGGCTGGTGTGCAGGGAATGTGCTGGCGTTGCTATATAAGAGGAGTCACCAAAGCTTTCCCCAGCTCTGCGAGGAAGTCTCCTCTTGAAACTTTTCCCCTGATTCCAGGTTGGGTCGATTGCTGTCCACACCACATACTCGTTGAAAGCTGACACATCCATGACCGGTCGTCATGTCCAGCACAACACGCATACCCTGGTTTGTGTGTATGTGTGTGTGTGTGTGTGTGTGTGTGTGTGTGTGTGTGTGAGAGAGAGAGAGAGAGAGAGAGAGCGCTGGGGCAGTGTGTATGGGGATGTTTTCTGTATGTTGAATTAATTTACTCTGGATAACCATTCATTTCCTATGGCGGTCACTTTTGACCGGGAACACCACAGGTGTAACAAGGTTGATTAAAACACTCAAAATTGAATGAAATAGGTGATCATCACTTTTATATGTTCAAGTACACAGTATGGAGGATATCATAAGGTCTTGAGGTAATCAGATGAAAAACATAATATTTATGAATATTATAAGTTGTAAAACGGTCAGATTTGACCCGAACACGACAGGAGGGTTAATACTTATTATTGCCCCACACCTGACTGCAATAGATACACAAACTGAGGGAACTTGCCTGAAATCCTATGGAAGTACATATTATTTCTGTGATTACATGCACCTTATGGAGTAAAGAAATCAGGAAGTAAAGGATGTTTCGATTAAAAATGTTAAACTAATTACAATCAAATCTTTGTTTACAATATCCCATGGCAACAGCATCACTTCACACAATAAATGATCACCCTGATCAAGAATAACCTTTGCCATGATCTACAGAACCTGTCTGAAGTAGTAATCAGAATAATTATATGTGAGGTGTGCTTCTGCAGGCGGACAAACAAACAAACCCACCTCTGTTTGGTGTGGAGGAGTGGAGAGGTTGCTGCATTTTCAAAAAGCAATTGAAAAAAATAAAAAATAAAATTAATTCATCTTCATACAATCCTTATGTTTTTAAGCAATAATACTGTACAGAAAAAGAGCCTGAGCAAGTTTTGAGGGCAATAAGAGACTAATATAACATCACACTGAAAACCATCAAACTGATTTGACAACATCTTTTCAATAAAAAGTGATTTTTTTAAAGTCAGATGTTAATAGCAGCCCACAATCCCAGGCTTAAACTGTTAGGCCATTTTCTGAAGACTTAAATGATGAACAAACATTGATCGCTGTTCAAGTCGATACAGAGCAGAGAGATCATTTCCCTCCTGTGGGGCCCTGCCTTTCACTCCCTGACGCATTTGAGCCTTGTCCCCTCATTTATGCTCCTCCTTCAAAGGTTATATTTCAAATTACAATTGATTAAAAATAAACAAATAGGGTAAATCAATAAATTATATTCATTTCATATATAAATATAACAGTTCTGTCATCAAAAAAGAGAGAAATGTATAAATGAACACCTAAAAGTTTTTGAGATGTCTTCAAGGATGCATAAAACAGTGTACAAACTGGAGGGTTCACTGTAGTTCACTCAACTCCCTGTAAAACTCCAAACAAATTAAATATTTGTACCTTTTTTAGCGGCTTTTTTTTCCCCTCACAGATTAAAATGTGGTTTTCCAGCTAGATGAATATTTCAGTCGGACAGTGTTTGGCGGAGTACATTTGAGAGTTGCTTCATGTTGTGTGTCTGGACAAAGGCTGTGCTGTGCGCTCCTAGCACTTTGGCTGCAGTAGAATGGCCCGGGTCCAGCCGCGATAATGGAATTGGTGTGTTCTCCCTGAGCTGTGCTGCTGGCTGGACTTAATTCTGTTAATAGCAGGAGCGTCCACCGTCAGCGCCTCTCATTGGCCTGTCCAAAGTGTGGAGAGAGGAGAGGGGGCTCCTGTCTCAGCCTGATGGATGTTTAATGGATTAACTGGGAAGCAGCACATACAGCTCACTATTGTTCTTCCAGCCACTAATGTGTAATCACGGAGGAACTTTGCTCTTAACATTTAAAGATGCACAGTTTTTCAAGATGCACAGTTTTTACTGTACAAAGCTGAGGAAAAGTCATTACTCAGTCAGTACAAGCCATCTCTGGAGAAAATAATAATAATGTTAAGAGAGGGGTGTGAATGACTGTAAGGCAGTTTTTCTTCGTCCTTACAATGCTACATATTTTGTTTTTGGATTGAATCAATATACTAAATTTCTCTCCTTCAAGGTAGTATTTTTTATTCTATTTGAGAAATACTTCAACTTGGGCATGTATTTAGAGTAGATACTACTATTTAGTATGACTTATTTTAAAGATGCTATTTGTCTGGTAGACAGTCCATCACCACCTTCTCTACACAGAGATGTTTCCTGGAATGTTCCACACTATGGCATTGCACTTATTTATCTCTACGGAAACAGCAGGTGATGCCATAGAGCCAAGATAGATGTCAGATCTGTGGCGAGGTGAGCCCACTCACAGTAAGAATGCAAGTTTCTAAGTCAATAAAAACCCATGTTATGGAGTAAATGCAAGATGGATACGTTTACTGCTGTACCAGGATATTCCAGACAAAGCAAGAAGGTTCCGGGTTCGATCCTCGGGTCGCCCAGGCCTTTCTGTGTGTGTTCTGTGTGGAGTTTGCATGCATGGTCTGGGTTCGATCCCCGGGTCGCCCGAGCCTTTCTGTGTGGAGTTTGCATGTTCTCCCTGTGTTTGGGTGGGTTTCCTCCGGGCACTCTGGTTCTGCCTCCACAAGTTGCTCCTCGAGTAATTTCTCATTGAAGGTTCCCCTCCTGCTTTGCATTTTTTGTACAATGTACAAACTTTTTTTTTTTTTGTAGAATGCTGTGATGTCATCTATAATCCAGTATATTACTGCTGTGCAGTGACATCATGCGGGCGTATTATAGATGCACCTCTAATGGTGGAGTGTTTGGGAGGTTCTTTTTTTCTTTTCTTTTTAAATCTGAAAACTCAAGAAAAATTACAGTGTATTTAAACAGTACTATTTCAGGAGTCTGTGATCAATATGTTCATGGTCCTGTTTAGGTGTTTATGGCCAGACTGTGTTAAAATAAAGCATTTATTTTAATAATGCCTCAGACAGAGCAGTGCCTAGAGTTAGCATCACATCACCAGGGTATGTTAATGGCATCAGCTGCAAAGTGCCAATATGTGTTCTACCTCTGAGTCACATAACTGTGGGAGGCATATAACAGAAAAGTGATTTAAAGTACAAAAGATCACTGATTTCAAGTACATTTTGCATTTGTATTCTGCATTTCAATTTTGGAGTGGCTTTAAACTGGAAAACTGCATATTCAGCAAACAGAGATCAACACAGATCAATCAAGTCTATTTCTGAGACATAATAATTTGTGACCCGCCACGTGAAAACCAGTCACATGTCGGCATTAGTGAAACCGAGATAATCGCATTTGAAGTTGTTTTTTTGTTTTTTGTTTTTTTTTTTATTTGTGATTTTCGTTTTTTTGCAGAATGTGCTATTTGAGATCATGAAGAAGCCACTCCATGTTTCAGATAACAGCACTGGTTGCTCAAGTCTCACGCATTGAGAGTGTGACACACGCAATTCGACACACATGGCATTTCTCACACTGATTTTTTTTTTTTTTTTTTTGTGCCCAGAAAATCGGTCTGTGTGGCTCAGTTTATGCAGGCACCGCGTGTTTTCAGCGAAAAAAAACTCCCCCGCTCCCCCCCGCCCCGCTCCCCGGAAAAAAATCTCAGATATCAGGCGCCGCGCCCTTTTCAGCCAATCAGAAAATAGATTGTTCTGTTGTTGGGCAGACTGTTGACAGTGCAGTGCGCGCTCAGTGATAAGGACAGCGACTGAACAGGAGGAGATGATAAAACAAACTGAGAACCATCAGGTAATAACTTCATTTATATAACTCTCATTAGTTGCTTTGTAGTTTAAGTTTGCTCTTTAGACAAACATTTACTGTACAGGGCTCGCAGCCCTGTACAGCCCTGGCCATGTGCTAGTTGAAATAATGAGGAAGCCACTCCATGTTTCAAATAACAGCATTGGTTGTTTTAAAACCATACATTTTTTCTTTGAAATTTGCTAGTTTTTGTGAAAGAATGGGGCGTGTGCAAATTAACATAATTACCCACGCTGGCGCAACTGGCCAATCTCGTGACAATTAGCACTCTTTTGTTTTCTTTTTCCGCCTATCAGCTGTGAGCAGCTCGTGAATATTTATTCTGCAGAGTTGTATGTAAAATGTAATCTTTCACGGATGAACTGGAGGAAGAAAGAAGAGGAAAAAGGAAGAAGGACCCGTTCCTCGGGACCCATTCATGTTCAAACTTTCTCTGGAGCTCATGTACAGAATGCGATCGGATTCTTTAGCTGCCGAAAGACCGTGGACACACGACTAATCGGACAACGAGGCAAACAAGAACGCATTTCTTTCTTATGGGGTGAGTAAAGTGCCTCTAAACTTTGACACTACAGACTTAGGACATGTTTCAATACTAATTCTGCTTTTGTGTGGTCATGTTGTTTTATGTGCGCTGTGCGATTAAAGTGAATACGTGTGTGTGTGTGTGTGTGTGTGTGTGTGTGTGTGTGCGTGTGTGTGTGTGCGTTTGTGTACGTGTGTGTACGTGTGTACGTGTGTGTACAGGACTAAACAAGGAGTAAACCAAGGGTTAAAACAGGACTAAAAAAGGACTAAACCAGGCCTAAAACTGGACTAAATCAGAACTAAACCAGTACCAGTACCTTGTGTGCATGTGTCCAGAGTGTGTGTGTGTGTGTGTGTGTGTAGTGTCCTATACTATTTTGTATTGTATTAAACTGACAATACAGGTGACTTTGACTTAACATATTATCCTGTGTATTATTGAATGATTATATCGACTTTTTGTTATAAAAGCATTTCTATTTTAACAAAGTGATAGTCAGTGATGGGGGAGGGCTTAGCTTAATGTCATGCAAATGAGCACCTTTCTGCTCCACAAGCAGATCTTCAACGCAGATTTTCTCAGCTTTGTCTTTCGAGATGTGCATGCTCTCAAATGGCCACGAATTTTTCAAATGTTCTCAGATTTCCATGTGTAAGGCATTGTTGGAAAGCTTAGAATCTACACTTTCAGAATCTGTGAATAACTCAAAACATCTCCGGGACTACTTCTGACTGGTTTTCATGTGGCTGGTCACATTTGTGCATGTCTGTTCGGTCTTAATTAGTGTGCGTTGGTAATGTAGGAGGCGGAGATAGCAGGCTGAATCCCTGACATACACAGATCATGCTTCACATCAGGAGGTAATCAAAGTCATGTGACCTTCCATCGATATTCTTCACCCTACACTGCATTAACATTGATTTTTGACAGTCCATGCGGAAGAAGAGACCTGCAGCGTGAAGTGTGTGCAAAATTATACCATATGCTAATCTTGTTGCTAGCCTTACACTATAGTATGCTACTGAGTGCCAATTGTTATAGCAGTATTTGTAGTCCATATATTATCAGCTTCCATTACAGTGTAGCAAATCTGACTGCCGTTGGTTTCATGTTAAATTCTAGGTGTTCCACAGGGTGAATGAGGCTAATGGTTGATATCTGTGATCTATATTATGCAAAAAACTGACTCATAAGCTTTAAGCTTCGATCTCCGTGTGGCACATTGGTATGGCTATAAGCTTCGGGTCGCCCGGGCCTTTCTGTGTGGAGTTTGCACGTTCTCCCTGTTTGGGTGGGTTTCCTCCGGGCACTCTGGTTTCCCCCATCAACCCCAAAAACATGCACCACAGGTAAAAATCCTTCAGCTTAGGTCCTGACCAAACCGAAGCAAGAAGATCATGGAGATGGTCCCCGGACACAGTCATGTGCTGCCCACTGCTCCTAATAACAGGAAGGGTCAAATGTAGAGGACAATTTCTCCTGTGTGAGATCAATAAAGTCAATCTTCGTCTTCTAAAAACATACCTGGAGTTCAATTTTGTTTCATTCACACATGTCTGAGTAACCATTTATTATTAGCCTGTCTACATCTCCAAAGCTGAAAATGCTCAATTTTACCTATAGTGAAAGATTGCCAATTTCAGGGCTGAAATTATCCAAATTGTGTTTGTGATGAGGAATCAACCTTTTAACATAAATCAGAAAAGAGTCTAATATGGGCCTTTTAATTTATACTGTAGATAATTGTGATCCATAGTATTACTACCATGCAACGTTTCTAGTGGAGTTTGCTACCTGCTAATCATTCTCTGGATTGTTCCAAAGTACGGCATAAAAACAATCCATGGAGGCAAGCTGTAACAACGTCAAGTTCCAGGTCAGATCTGTGGTGAGGCAACCCCACTTGCAGTAAGAACAGTGCATGTTGAGGGGATTTTGTAATTGATAGGGGTGTGCAAAATAATCGTCATGACAATGTATCGCGATACTAACTTTCACAATATACTGCATTGATTCTTGATGCCAAAAATCGATTATTAATTAATAATTTATTTATTTATTTATTAATAATTAATTAATTATTAGTTTAAAAAAATCCTATGCACTTTTTTTTGTGAAAGGGTATTGTTTGTTATGATGGTACCTACCTCCAAAATGGCAAATGTTTGAACATCATTTTTTGTTTTAGAAAAAATCCTATGCACATCCTATGCACTTTTTTGTTATTAGTTTGGTTTATTTGTTTTTGTTATTCAATAAATTCAGTTATGAATTGAGTTGCTCAGAGTTATGTATCAATTGAAGACACTACCCAGATAAACAGCCACTGATATTTAAGTTATCCTCTTTTTTTTTTGGTAGATTTTCACTGAAGTATGTCGAATATATTGCAATGCATCGGAATAATTCAAGTATCGTGATGCATCGTGATAGTATAGCATTGTGGCATATGAATCGTGATTCGAATTGAATCGTGACTTCTTTGCCAATACCCACCCCTAGTAATTGAGTAAGATCAAGATGGATATGTTTAATGACATACTGTGAAACATTCCTCCATGGAGGCGAGCACACTGCCAGAAAGGTCACATAGTGCACCCCTAAATACAACTAATTCACTAATCAGATGAACATCTGCAATGCATAGTTTTCCTGCTTTTGTGCTGAGGAGTAGATCTGATACAGACCTGGGGCTGTGACTGACAACCTGTGTTATATGTGAGAAGTCTGTTTTTTTTTACTTTTTTACTTTTTTTTTTTCTTTCTCCCTGGCGGCACGGTGGCTGAGTGGCTAGCACTCATGCTTCACAGCAAGAAGGTTCGGGTTGCCCGGGCCTTTCTGTGTGGAGACTGCATGTTCTCCCCGTGTCTGGGTGGGTTTCCTCCGGGTACTCCGGTTTCCCCCACCAACCTAAACATGCGCCATAGGTAAAATCCTCCAGCTTAGGGCCTGACCAAAGCCTAAATAACAAAACAAAATCATGGGGATGGTCCCCGGGTCAAATATAGAAACAACTTCTCCTGTGCGAGATCAATAAAGGTCAATCTTCTAATCCTTGACCATTGTAAGGCGCTTTGTGTTACAATTTTGTATGAAAAGCGCCTTATAAATATTTGATTGATTGATTGATGTTCTGTGTTAATGATCTAAAACTTAAGGCAGCACTTTTCACCTCTGTGTCACAGCATTAATCTATGTCTGCTGATGTATGCAGAGTACATAAGAGATGGCAAATGAGAGCTACTGATGAGCCAATGGTTGATTTTTAAATGGACATAGCTAACCCACTAACCTGTGCATTCCAAATAGGAATTGAACATGGGGGTGCTTCTAGCTCCATTGCCTCTGTTTCCAATTGACTTTACATTGAAAAATTGTCACCCCTCTCCCTGTAACTGCTGCTGTGAGTCTCATCATTTTGGTCTTAAAATGTTTGTATTAACCCACTCCACATGATCCTGGTGTTTTCATTTCTCTATTTTGACTCTAAATAAATTCCTATTTCTAATATGAAACTCGGCTCCAAATTTGCTTCTTTAACCACTAGTGTCGTAAGTCATAGTCCCTTGGTCCACTTCTTTATACAGTCTTGGGTGATTCGTTTTGATTCATTCATACATGTTAGATTAATCCTGTTTGGTCCTGCATTCAAGGTTTTATTAGTCAGAAAATGTCTATTTTCACCTTACCCCTATCCCCACCAACAGCCCAGTAAATTACTTGCAATTCATTGAAATGCTTTCCAAAAGTCAATAGACCTGTTTTTGTTTTTTTTATTCATTTGATTTAGTAATCTATGCATGTAATAGATTACCACTAAATAAATACCAGAAAAAGCAGAGTATATGATCAATACCTTACTGATATAGACTAATACAAAGACCAAACAACAATCTAATGCTGGTTAAAACATATTCAATGTGCTATACCACTCAAACTCAATCAATAAAGCTTGAGACACAGCAGTGTATTATGGCCTATATAAAAGAGTAGAGCAGCCCTTGGCATATTGTGATTACCTCTATATTGACAGTCAATATCATAAAGCCCTGTTCACTTCTTGCAATAGCACCATCAAACCTTTTATCACAGTGCTCCATCGTGAAAAGCACATTTAATTCTGTATGCTGTGGTTTCCATGGTGATGCATCAATGACAAATACCAGCTGGGAAGATTACTGCACGTCCTGGTGGAGAAGCAAGCAACACGAGCTCCAAACCGGGGCTATTGGTTTAAGCAGAGGTCAGAATATGAATTGTGCATGGTGTGTACATATTGGAAATCTACTGTAATCTTCACCTCCACTTAATTACAGCTGACAAACATTACAGACGTCAGAGACTCCTTATCTCCACCCGCGCCAATGCAGAGGAGATCTGATAGGATTTCAAACTGCAGCCATCAAGGAAACAAAACAATCTATCTGCCCCATTGTCCATTTGTTGTGTCCCCATTTTCGGAGGACATGCTTGTTCGTTCTTGCTAATGGTGTTAATTATTACTCTGCGATGATATAACATGCTCTCAAACAATTAGCCCTCCTCCACCCACACCGCTGCACATTCCACTGCAAATATGTGCCCGCAGTGAAGCTAACTCCTAAGGAAATGCCACAAGCATATCATTCATTATAGCAGGCAGCAGCACTTTGGAGGCCACACAGAGCCAGCACCAGGGAGCCAAGCTACTTCCTGCTGCGCTCAAGATGTCGCCATGGTGACACTTGCTGTCAGGTCAAATTTACAAAAGCGCTAACTACACTGGCCTTATACACTGTCATATCCGCACCAAGGACCACCCTTTGCTAGGTTAGACTGGGACACAACCTCATTGTTTGTTGAATAGAATTAATTGTGCTGTGAGGAGAGATTTCAGAATGTGGATTTCTTGACATTGCAAGAGTAAAGTGTAGTGAAATTAGACATGAGGCTATGGGTACAATGATTTGTCTTATACTGACAAAAGTGTTTTTAGACTGAATAATACCTTGGGTATCAGATCAGACCATGATACTGGGATAAAGTCTGACAAAACAGTGCTGAAATGTCACTTGACTTATAAAAGCGCATATCTACAGACAAAGTGAGTGCTTATTGAACACAGAGGCATTCACCTTTGAGATAGGATATGACTGACTCCATTGTCAGAGCAGAGAGGGCTCAATACAGTACCTTCTTATCCTGATTTCACAGGCTTGTCGCATGTTTACTAAAATATGTTCCTATTTGCAGCAATAGCTGTGGGGCAAAGTTAGGCTTTGTGTACCCACTCATATCTGGGAGCAGTGCTGCTCATGTACTACAGCGGAGCTCAGCACACAGCCCCATGTTTAATGCCTGGCTCAGGGGCATTCAGAGCTAGTTGATGACAGAGGGAAGATCATTCCTCTATTAGTTATTTTCCACATGTGCCACAGTGAGTGCATTATTATGATTATTATTATTATTATTATTATTATTATTATTATTATTATTATTATTATTATTATTATTATTATTATTATTATTATTATTATTATTATTATTATTATTATTATTACTATTATTATTAGACATACCTTGTGCCACCCGCCTGCCCGAGACTGCTGTTTTATTCCATTTTTCCTCTGTGGGCTGTATCAGCACTTCCTCTTTTGTACACACACAAACATGTTTGGGGAAACAACAGTAAAGAAGTGATTTCCTCTCTAGGAACATTTGGATGCTCATGAAAGTGTGTGTGAGTTAGCTGTGTAGTGCTGCTACATGGCCGTGTGTGCAGCCTGTGGGGGAGGACCATGAGCACAATGGCCAAAGCAATGTGGCACATCTCACTTCCACTTGTGCTCTTCTTCTGCTCTTATTGTGTCAAAGTGCTGTGGACAGCTTCTGCAGCACCGTGCCACTTCAAACAATCACCAGCTCACCTGCCATTTACACAAGGAAAATGTGACGCCGGCAAAACACAGAGATTTGAATCACCAAATATTCTCTTTTCTATTTCCTTTTCAGTAAAAAACTGAAGTTTTAGAGTTCCTATAGCGCTTGAGATTGTGTCTTCACACTGGACCACCAGTGCATGTTATGGGCTGATGGGGTAAGCGAAATGCCCAGAGGAAACCCACCTACACCCACAGAGAGAAAACATGCCTGGAAGTCAAACCCCCACCCTTGAAGCGTGAGTGCTAGCCATTCAGCCTCTGTGCCATGTTTGATCCCAAGTCCTATATACAAAAAGTTAAATTTCTACACAAATGCAGTTATTTTCAGTAGGCAATGCTCCATGACCGAAAAGTATGTTCTTTTTATTGATACCACAAGCACACTACACAAACCCTAAATATTGCTGCTCTGCAAAGTTTGTATTACAAAACTCAATAGAAAGTTTCTATACAGTCACAGACATCATTACCCGGCTAAAAATGGTGTGTCTGCAATTGTGGCAGGCCAAAAGATGACACTAACAAGGAAAATACTAAACCACAAATTCAAACTTTTCAGATAAACATTTGTTTTTGATTTAAAAACAGACATATCCTGACTTTAGTCATTGTAGGCTGTAATTGGTGACTCCTGGACGTCACTGTTTTGGAGCAGTGAAAAAGTGAAAAACAGAACATCATGAATTTATAACATGTGTAATAATAGTTTATACAGACCTGCTCTAGAAATCTGGTTGGACTACATGTGTTTGAATAAGGCAGGCTTTCTCTGATCTATTCAAAACGTCAAATATGAAATAGGAAAATAAGTGAAATGAACCACAGAAATAATTCCCAGAATTTTCTAGTTTTTAGAACTGGTTGCACAAACTACAATGAAAATGTCTAAATGCGCTACCAGTCATCATTAGCAATAACCAAAGGTTAAAACAGAATTAACCGATTTCTCCACATCAGCACAAGAAACTTTTTTGTACAATTATTTCAATTGCATTTATAATGAGCAGTAGCTTTTATTTAGAACTTATACCAACTGATTTCCCAGTGTTCAAGATTCAATATTAAAAGATTGAAGGATTTGTTGCCATTGTCAAAGTAAAAACGAAATTACATTTAGAGCATTTAAAACAGTAGTGTGGCTAGTGCAAACAGTATCAGTGCAATTCATAAAATGCAAATACTAGAATTTTAGCATATATAATACTGAGGTACTTATAGGAGTAACACAACAACATGACATAAAGGCAGAGGTAGATATTAGCAGTATAAGTTGCTTCAATACAGAGTCCAGTTCATAATTATGGCAGATGTGGAGAGTGGAGGTTTATGGGGGGATCTAGGTGGGAGGAGAAATCAATCCACATCCTTTCAAAACACTTGAAAAGTAGAGACCTAGTTTGTAGAGAGTGACGCAGACTATTTCTTGAATCATACATTCCTGTCACTAATGCGCCCTCTTAATCTCTCACAGTATCTAGCACAAACGGTGGATTTCCATACACAGCTGTTGTGGATCTTTGAACCCAGATGGACGGAGAAGCCTTATCCCCCATCCTGCATTTACACTGCAGCCCAGAATGTCCGGGATTAAAAGATTTGAAACAGATCCTTCTTTCATCGCTCCAGGTTCACGACTTGGTTGTAAAATCTACTGAGTTTTAATGCTTGATAATGCCAGTTAAACTTGGAACATTTGGTGGATGTTTTAGTGTTTGGTAAAAAGTGCAGCAATGATCTGGGACAAACACAGTTCAATGCCAGCATTTGCCATATTTTATTTTACAAGAACAATTACAACAACATAAGTTAAGAGTTGTACTCTTTAAGTTCCCCTATAGTGCTTTAGTGTTTAGGTTGAAAACTGTCAATTACAAAGCAGCTTTTGATTTTGGTTTAGAGGTTTAAGGACATTACAATTACCCAGATTATATATTAAGACATTATTAATAAGGAAGATTTTGTTTACATGTAGTATTAGAAAGATTTTGTCTCCTAGATGGAAGCCATGGACACTACTACTACTTGAGAGTACCTGTAATTCCCCAAATGCATTTTAGTATATCAGGTACAATTTGTATGTTGTTTTAATAAGTGTCATTAACAACATTAATCATATTAGTTACTGACTACAGTCCCAATCGCAGTTTAGAATAACTTAATTCAGCTTTAATCACTCAAAAGTAAGTGAAATAAAAATCTAAAAATATGTGTAAACTATGCAGTATTTTTCATGCATACTTATACATTTTATCAATTTGGCAACTGTACTTGTATTGTACCTTTACAGCTCTGGAAAAAAATAAGAGACCACTGCATTTTATTTTATTTTTTTTTCTGAAATCAGCATCTCTACATGTATTACACCCATTCCATTCCAGTGTCTGTTGAATTCCAACACAAACACAAAGCTGAGCTACTTCAGTTCTTGCACCAGGAGTGGAATAAAGTCACCCAAGAACAATGTGAAAGACTTGTGGAGAGCATGCCAAGACGCATGAAAGCTGTGATTAAAAATAAGGCTTATTGCACCAAATATTGGTTTCTGAACTCTTCTTAAGTGTAAACATTAGTATTATGTTGTTTTAAAATGAATTTGATCTTGTGCTCTAGACAGGTCTGGACTGGGACAAAAAAAATGGCCCTGGCATTTTTGGCTTAGCCCCTCATAATTAGTCCTGGTTTAGTCCTGGTTCAATCCTGATTTAGTCCTGGTTTAGTCCTGGTTCAGACCTGGTTTAATCCTGGTTCACACCTGATGTAGTCCTGGTTTAGTCCTGGTTCAGACCTGATGTAGTCCTGGTTTAGTCCTAGTTTAATCCTGGTTGAGACCTGATGTAGTCCTGGTTTAGTCCTAGTTTAGTCCTGGTTCAGACCTGATGTAGTCCTGGTTTAGTCCTGGTTCAGACCTGGTTTAATCCTGGTTCAGACCTGATGTAGTCCTGGTTTAGTCCTAGTTTAGTCCTGGTTCAGACCTGATGTAGTCCTGGTTTAGTCCTGGTTCAGACCTGGTTTAGTCCTGGTTCAGACCTGATGTAGTCCTGGTTTAGTCCTGGTTTAGTCCTGGTTCAGACCTGGTTCAGACCTGATGTAGTCCTGGTTCAGACCTGATGTAGTCCTGGTTTAGTCCTGGTTCAGACCTGATGTAGTCCTGGTTCAGTCCTAAATTGTGGGCCGGTCTCTAAGTAAAAAAAAAGAAAAAAAAAAAAAGAAGGGCATCTGCCCCTAGGACTGTCGGCCCACCGGGAAAATGCCCGGTATGCCCGATTACCAGTCCAGGCCTGGCTCTAGATGATAGACTCAAACAAAAATGTTCCTTTTGCCCAAACACATAAGTATGTGTTTGAACAGAAAAACGGATAATTTTGCAGTGGTCTCTTATTTTTTTCCAGACCTGTATTCAGCACATGTTTAGCCATGTAATAGTGCTTTTACTTGAAAACAAATTCCCAACACTCCCATTATTCACTACTTTATAAAGACCACACCATAATGACAGGTGTCTGTGGTAATCAAATACAGGCTCTACAGTTCAATGCCAGGATGTAGACCGGTTTGAGGCCTTGAGACTCACCACTATCCGAATCAATCCATTCCTCTCTCTCCTCCTTGTACTATGGTGCCTGCGGATGGGCTGTAGGTGAGCTGTGGCCAGGCCTGGAAGAAGTCATCCACTCGCCTCATTTGGTCGCTTCAATGCACTCTGGGAAATATTTCATGAGCTCTAAGTGACTAAAACACACAGTGGACATTTTTTATCACATGCTTACATTTTAATATGGTCAAGATGTTCCAAAGTTTCTAAGTAAGAGGGAGAAAACTTGCTCTGTGTGCTCTGGGAACACTAGATTGTCAGAGCGGCAGACCCAAAGGACTTACTTATGGTGGTGTAGCAGGATGGGCGCTGTGATGGTTTCTTTTTATAACTTAGATGAGCTTAACTGAAATAACTTGGGTGACCATTAAGTTAGTGCTGCAAGATTTGTCACGAAAAGACCACTTCCCCACATTTCACAGAGACTATAATTTAGAAACAGGACTTGCACCTTGGATAGGACCATAGGTGTTATGTTGAGGTATTTAAAAGACCCCAAACTTCTCCTATGAACACGAGAGGAAATGTGTGTTTTCCTTTACTTCAGCAATATCAGCACCTACTCTGAATAAATGCAAGAAGTTTATACTCAAGATGAAGTTTACTGCAGTGGAGCAAAGCAATAACATCTTAATGGATGCAACCACCAACCAAAATGTTACTTAGAGGAGTTTTAATTCAGTTGTTTCTCAAGTTATGAAAAGTGCTTGTCTCCAGTGTTTGATCGCATGGTTTGATCAAGTATACAAAGAGCTTAGAGTAAAAGTGTGTGAGATAGAGATACTGACTCCACTGACTCTACTGGATTTGTAGCACATGTGACCCTGAATATGCAATAGATAAAGTATGGGGCCCCACCAAGTTATTCAGCTAAAAGTGTAATAATGCTTTACCCACTGTGGCACTAGTCTTCTATCTCACAATGACAAACAATCCCATTAAACTGTGTATTGTTTGTTTACCATCCCACTGAAGTCAGTTTAGAACTGTGCAAGAAGTAAAAACAAAACTTGAAGTGTGATTGATGCCCTGTAACTATACTTTTTAAAAAGAACATTCAAAGTGCATACATTCTCAAGGCTTTTAATGAGCCATATATGCTTTATGTGACACTGCAAAACTGAAGGATAAAGGTGGTGTTGTTAAACAGGAAACATGTCAGGACTGAAGCCAGCCCAGTCCACTATAGACATCCATCACATCACATAAACACCACTATAAGGCAGGAGGTTAGCTGCTACTTCTGTAATGACCACATTTGTACCCCCAGAGATGTCCTTCGTTGAGGAATACCCAAGGATACCTGCATCAAAGCAGTGACAGAGATTGGAGGTGAAAGGACATGGGGAGTGCAGAGACACTGGTGTGTGCCACAAGAGAAATGGGAGTGATTTGGCTTCCTTACACTGGGTTTAACTGGTAAGAGAAGGAACAGCAGGAGAAGAAACAAAAAGGAGGCTGCGTCTGCAGCGGCCCTGGGGCTGGATGATGAAAATATGGTGCGGCAACAATCAATCAAAAATGCCACTCTCATACACCTCTTATAGATGATCCAAGTGTCATGCCCAAAAAACAGACTGACTTATGTATCTTGTGGAAAACCAGGATGACCTATTGCACTACTGACCTGCTTTAGGTAGAGAACAGTAAGCTTGTGTACAGCAAGTGTGCCTTATACTGCAAACAGAGAACTCCTCTGAGATGTATGAGCTAACATTACTTGGCAGGTTATACAACTTTTCAGCAAGTGTACCAGACAGGAGTTGTAATATAGATAAGTACAGTACTTGTATTTAAGGCTTGTGAAAATGGAGTGGGGTGTTTGTTCGTACAAGACGTAAGGAACTTGAAGTCATGTTTGCAATGTGCAAGAGGAACAGAATATGCAGTATACCCAATTAAAGGTAGTAAGTACTTTTATTAAAATGCAAGGAGCTTTAGCCCAAAATAAAATAACTTAAAGATCTGTTTGAGATGCCAAATCAACTCAAGCTGTTGATTTGGCATCTCAAACAGATCTTAAATATTTTTTCCCTTTAGCATGCCATAGTCATGCCATAAACAGTACATGATCATCATTCAGTTTACAACATTGAAACTGCAATGCTAATGCATTAAAAAAAGAAAGTTAGGGCCATTGAAATAGCAATTCACATTTTAAGGCAAAATACACTATATTGCCAAAAGTATTCACTCACCCATCGAAATAATGGAAATCAAGTGTTCCAATCACTCCCATCTCCACAGATGGATAAAATCAAGCACCTCAGCCTGCAGACTGTTTCTACAAACCTTTGTGAAAGAATGGGTCACTCTCAAGAGCTCAGTGAATTCCAGTGTGGTACTGTGATAGGATGCCATCTGTGCAACAGGTCCAGTTGTGAAATCTCCTCACTCCTAAATCTTCCACAGTCAACTGTCAATGGTGTTATAACAAAGTGGAAGCGATAGGGAACAACAGCAACTCAGCCACAAGGTGGTGGGGTCAGCAGTGCATAGTACGCAGAGGTCACCAGCTTTCTGCAGAGTCAATCACTACAGACCTCCAAACTTCATGTGGCCTTTAGATTAGCTCAAGAACTGTGTGTAGAGAGCTTCATGGAATGGGTTTCCATGGCCGAGCAGCTGCATCCAAGTCAAACATCACCAAGTGCAATGAAAGCATTGGATGCAGTGGTGTAAAGTACGCCGCCACTGGACTCTAGAGAGTTTGGTGTGGATGAACTTGACTGGCCTGCAGAGTCCTGACCTTAACCCGAGAACACCTTTGGGATGAATTAGAGTGGAGACTGACAGCCAGGCCTTCTCGTCCAACATCAGTGCGTGAACTCACAAATGTGCTTCTGGAAGAGTGATCAAAAATTCCCATAAACACACTCCTAAACCTTGAGGACAGCCTTCCCAGAAGAGTTGAAGCTGCTGCAGCTGCAAAGGGTCGACCGACGTCATATTAAACCCTATGGATTAAGAATAGGATGTCACTTAAATTCATATGGGAATCAAGGCAGGTGAGCGAATAGTTTTAGCAATATAGTGTATATTATTTAAATGGTCAAACATTTTCAAAATAGCACCATATAACAGGACACTAAAAACCAAGAACAACATGTCTTTAACAAACCAAAAGTCATTTCTGCATGGAATGGCAGAAGAACAATATTCAAGTGTAGCATAAAAAAAAAAAATAATCATAAATAAAATAAATAATACAGTTTTGTCTATAAAGTTGCCAGGTTGACTCACAACAATGTATTCAATTCTGACTGTTTCCTCTCTGTGCACTGCTCATTTATCTGCGCCGCAGTGGAAATCTATTTGCACAGATCCATCGACCATCTGGATGTCACAATTTGACGGTTTATTTGGACTTGTAAATGCACTGATCTCCCATTTAACCTGCCATAACACCATCACATTTCATACCAAAATATGGCCGAGCCGCTTTTGCGCACCAAGGCGGCGAGTGCTTCCCCAAATGACCCGAAAGCCCATGTAGCCAGACAGTATGGAGAGAATTCATGTATAACTGCAGCTCATCATGCTTTTCAAAATATAGTTGGTACATGAACTGGAAAAAGCAGGCCTATATTGCATTAAGGTCTGTAGCTTTCCCATTTTGCCTGCGTGCATGAAACCTAAGCGCTGTAACAAACACCCTTCGATTTCGTGTATTTTCTCACTGTTTTCATTCTCATCTGAGCTCTTAAAAAATGATAATGTATACTTGAAACCCACTGCTTTGAAAGAAGGTAATTGCACATAGCATATAAGGTGTATATTCTATCCCTGATTGAATTAGAAACATGAAGGGAAACCTAAAAGTCAATGAGAAATGGTCAAATTTAAAGCAGTAGAAAAATGGGGCAATCATTACCGTGGAGCTCTTCTAGGAGAGGACTTTGATGTATATGTGATGTGGGAGTTGAAAGGGGAGAAGAAGAGGAAGTGACAGCAGAGGGGGTATCCAGTTTGGTAACAGGGGCAGAAATGGCCAATTTATGAGTGCTCTGTGTCATGAATGATACAACACACCAGGATCCTTTAATGAGACCGGAGAACAGACAATTCAAGTCAAGTCAGGGGGTTTAAGCTCCGTGATTCTGGCATTTGGAATGTACAAGATCTAAAAGGGAGTGGTCCATCAGTATGGAAAAGGTCCATATGACAAAAATGGTACATGGGTACATTTGGACAACCTCTGATTTGAACCAGTGTCACTTTATAAAGCCCTTTCAGTAACAGAGGTGCTCCATTTTGAAACAGTGTAGAATTATAAGGTGTATATTGTATTTTGTACGTCATTTTGAAGATATGCCAAAACGTCAATAGTCGATTATAGTATCCTCTTTGTATGTTATTCAGGCAATATTTTGTAGCTCCAATAGAAATGTGCTAAAACATGTCTTAAAATCTATTAGTTATGGTATCAGATGAACGTGAAATGACGGTAAAATTACTCAAAAGATGCATAATATGACTTCTTATACCCTTAAAGATATTGCTATATTGCTTGACCTTGCTATATAGTTATACTATACAACACTTGTGGATCATTATGTTATAATTTGCACATTTTAAATCACAATATTCATCTAAAACAACTGAACAAAAGAAACAAATCCTCTGACTTCCCGTTAGAAAACTGTATCTGAGTAGCAGATTTTTTTTTTTTCATTTTCATACCAAAATGACTACATGACGCTGCTAAATCCTATCCCAATTAAGAAAATAAAATTTGAGAACAATGTACAGAGCAGTGGGTGAAAACAGGGGTTGATTGCAATATGGCAGCTTGTAAATACGAGATGAAATAATTCTCAAACACAAATCATTCCAAATACAAATTTGAAAGCCTAAATGAGAAGAGGAACACATGTAACATGGTTAAAAGCTTCGAAAAGTCGATTTTGCATAATAGGTCTGCTTTAAAAGTTTACAACATAAGTTCTTTCCATTATTATTATACTCTTTATGCAGCATTTATTTTTGGTAGAATACGATTAAATGCCCTCAAAACTACGGCGATGATATTACTGATCAATATATACCTCTCGTCATGATAGGGACATAATATTTCACAGAATACTGGTCATATTGTTATTTATGATGTCATTCTATAAAACTGGGACACCTTAGAGTGACTGCGTACATCTTGAAAAACATGTTTACCACACATAAAAACTCCTGGGCTTTTGTCCCCATGCAGGTGCTCTGAGGGAGGGAATACTTTGTGTTTTTCCCTGTGATGAGCCTTGTGGAGTGTTGTAATGGCTGGATCAATACGCAAGTGTCAGTGCTCCCCATCCAAATGCCCCCTTTTGACTAAACACATCAATACATGTAACAAGTATTTGTCCACACCATTGGAGGCATACAACTTCATATAACATTTCAGAGTGCTGACGGTGGCATAAAGTCGATAGCCAAAACAAAGTGTGCATTTGCTTAGCAGTAGATTGGATATGTGTTTTAGTGATCCACCGCAATTAATCATCGGCGCAACACGTTCTGCTAAGTTTTGTTCATTAAAAGTTTTCTCACGTTATCTTTAAAAGGTTTTGTAAAGGTCACAGAGAGCTGATCAGAGATTCATAAACCATCTTTGCAGTCACAGTGTAGTAGGAGTTGTAGTAGTAGCAGTAGTAGTAGGAGTTGTAGTGGTAGTTGTAGTAGTAGGAGTTGTAGTGGTAGTTGTAGTAGTAGTAGTAGTAGTAGCAGTAGTAGTAGGAGTTGTAGTGGTAGTTGTAGTAGTAGTAGTAGTAGTTGTAGAAGCAGCTGTAGTAGTTGTTGTAGCTGTGGTTGACCAAAACAATGAAAACTGGATTTAACTACAGTAACGACTGTATGAACCACAACTATTCATTAAATTTAAAGCCATGACCACTGAACTTAGAAATAGTTTTGCTCCTGATCTTAATATTATAATAAATACTGCTGTACTGCTAAATCACAAACACTGCTGCTGTAAAATGCATGTTGCCACAGTGTGGATGGGGTGTTGAAATGACTATGTTGAGTGACTGATATAGAAATGTTTTTACATCAATGTTTTATTCTACATCTCAACTAAATCCACATTCTGGCAGTCCACTTGAATGATGTTGTATTTTGTTTACAAATGCAAATTAAGTATCTAAACAGGGTCCCAGACTTGTACTAAAGGATACCTAAATAATGAGCCATGACTTTAAAGCAAGACTAAAATATAAAGGCTAACTAAAAGTGGATCAATTGAACTAAATGTGCCACCTGGGTACCACCAGAATAATGCATCATTTGGGAAACAATTTTCTACCAATTTTTCAGGAAAGTGGAAGCTCAGACTTATCTTTGAATCTCCAACAGAATATTTCTGCAACAGCATCAGTCCAGTACGCACTACTGCATAATGCACGTCAAGGCACCTCAGCTTTGGCAGGATTAAATCATAAGTAATAACATGTTTAAGAGACTATAGAGTGGATTTCACATCTCCTCCTTTAGCTTGTCCCAGGGCCATACAGATGATGCTTACTACCAGTGTGGAGAGTGCATGAATAATGCAACTTTAATTAAGTATTAAAACCATCATCATATAAAGGGTGAGTTTGATTATGTGATATTAGTAGTGGTACTAAAATAATATTTATTCTGCTGCTGAAGTTGTAATTTGCAGTTAATTTCCCAATTGTGTTAAGATCCTTATCCTATCCTGAATCTTGTAGTTAAATATGAAATGCTTAAACCAGGCAGTCATCATAAAAAGAATAGAATCTCTTCCTTTTACAGAGGTCACAACACATCTAAAATATTCCCACTTGTTGTATGTGCAGCTAAAAACACCCCCCCATATCATAAGCACGGTGTTTTTGATTTCCAATGCGTCGCTGTGCCTGGGGCTTATATCCTCCACTTCCTGGTGTAGCCTCACAAGCGCACCGTCATTTGCCTGAGTGATGCGGCTACATGCGGTCAAGTTTATACACTGATGCGCTCCATTTTGTCATCCTGATGTCTCCAGCCAAGCGGAAGGATGCCAAAGTGCCTCCAGGATCTCACATTCAAATGCACAGAGGGGACTTTTTAAGAGGTTCTCATTGCTTCTTTTTACCGTTTTCATTTTTTTTCTTAGAGTGGGGGATGAAAACAAAATTGTTCAGTCCAGTGAATTGGAGTCTGATGCCATATTGTTTTGAATTTTTGGATTAATATAGGCCTAATCTGAATTTTAAAGGTCCTATAGTACACAAAATTGATTCTTGTGAGGTTTATAATGCTATTACCTCCTCAAAGACAAACCTTGAGTTGAGTTTTGTTTCATTCACACGTTTGTGTAATCCTTTATCATAATGAAGTCTGTCCACATCTCCAAAGCTCAAAATGCTCTGTTCCACCTTGTGATGTCATGTAGTGGTAGTTTTCAAGTTAACAGCTACCTTTTACATTTAGTTAAGCATTTTGCAGGATTTGTATGTTAAACAAATGAAACAAACTCCAATTCTTTTCTTTTTTTCTTAATTTGATTTATTTGACAGGAACCATGTACAGGAGCATTAATCAAAAACAATGAAGAGATGCTTTGTACCAGACTATAGCTCTTCGGGGTAATTTCCATCTGCAGTCCCTGAGACACACAACACGACAAAACATTAAACATAGCATAAAACAATGCATTTCATAAAACATTTCACATTTCATCAAAGGTACATTTTTCATTAGGTAAAATGGATTCCCCTTCACCTTCCCATCCCCTTGTCAGGTTTGTCTTAATGCTGACAGGTTTGTATTCTTAGGAAATGTTGATTGACTCCTACTCCTACTAAATTGTCTGAACTCCAGATATGTTTGTGACGAGGATGCGACATTATAACAGATTTTTAAAAAGCGCAATATGGACCTTTTAAAATTAAAGAAATAAACACAATCAAACAACATATTCACATATAACATAAAAATAACAAAATAAAAAGTATCAAGAATTAATTTAGATGAATGAAAATAAATGTACTTATGTATGGCATTAAACTTTTCATTCTCCACAGAAACAAGCAGGAGACAACACCAGGCTAATTTACAATAAGAAAGCATGTTTTTAAATGTATTTTTGAGCAATAAAAACAAACCTATATTTGAATAAATGCATCCTATATAGCTTAAACCCATACTGTGGAACACTACAGGTAAACAGTAGCATTTTCATGGTAGTGGACCCCCAGCCTGAAAAGTTGCGCAGCGCACATTTAAATAGTAAAAACAATCCCTTGAGCACACCGTATCTGCCATGTACACAAAATACAGCATGCCTTGACGAGTGACTGCATCTGCCATAACTCCTCTATTTCTTCCTTTCAAACAAATGTAGGAATGAGAAAATGACGGGGAAACCAGACGTCAAACCTCATATCAGATTCAATAAATACAAACATCACCATTTGATCTGCTCAAACATATTTCTGACTGTATGCATTACACTTGTGTTACCCCAAAACTGACAAACGTACTGATATTCTTATACCATCTTGACACTGCTAAAATTAGGGTCATTTCGGTGAGAATAACATTCTAGCGAGACATGAATTATTTAAAACGGAACTTGGCGTTTTAATAAAAAGGAAAATGTTGACAGACTGCAGATGCATTTAACCTCAAATTATTGTTCTTGGGAATTGCACAGGGACACATACAATGAAGTGTTTATCGACTATTAAACACAAGCAAAAGAGTTTAATTAGAAGCTGTTTGACTGCTTCTGCTGGGAAATGTTCATATACACCTTTGAATGTGCTGCCACAAAGAGTTGTTTTATTACACGCTTACACTTGAAATTCATTCCCAATTTAGTAATTCCAAAGAAAAATCAAGCATATATTATTTAAACCACTGTGGTCCTCTTCAATTATATTTGTAAAATTTTGCTTGTTTTTTTGTTGTTGTTTTTTTTTTAAGTTTGACAGAAAAGTTTTTACCAGGAAGGGCATCTGACATAAAACCAATTAAGTGCACAGACTGCTGAAGGGCAAATTTCATATTGGCATTTGAGTTTTGAGAAAGGTATTACTCTTCAAAACAGTGGTCCTAACTAGAGATGCACTGATCTGAGAGTGTCATTGGATATCAGCGCTAATACTGAAAATAACAGTAATATGTTTACTTATTGATCACAATGGCCCAGAAAGTCTCATAATATTTGATCTTTTATTTACAAGTTCTTCTGCCATTACTTGAGAGAAAAATAACAGCTACATAACACATCTGGATCAGCTATGTCTTATTTTAATTTTGTTTGAAGGAAATACATGGTGTTTTCAGTCTCTGCACCAGTATTTGTTGATATCAGGTACTGACAGATTTGGCAGATACTTAAAGCTATAGTATTGATATCGGTATTGGAACTGAAAAAGCTGGACCAGTGTGTCCCCAGTTCTAATCAAAGCCAACAGATAAGCTATACTAACCATTTGTGGCTGGTGTCTTGGTATCAGCTAGGAATTGGAATCTGTTCAAAGTGGAAAAATACTACTGTTTTGCAGACGTAACCCATAATTCCATAACCTACTGTACACTGGACCTTAATTTTATTATTTATGTTTAGAAGGTCAGAAAAACATGTTGGAAAAAGATTGGACTGATTGGAATTTTGAACTTCCATCTATCCATCCATTTTCTTCCGCTTGTCTGGGGCCAGGCTGCGGGGGCAGCAGTCTAAGCAGGGATTCCCATACTTCCTTCACCTCAGACGCTTCCTCCAGCTCCTCTGGGGGGACCCCAGGCCAGCCGAGAGACATAGTCCCTCCAGTGTATCCTGGGTCTTCCCAGGGGCCTCCTCCTGGTGGGACATGCCCAGAACACCTCCCGAGGGAGGCGTCCAGGAGGCATCCCAAACAGATGCCCGAGTCACCTCACCCTATCTCTAAGGAAGCGCCCAGCCACTCTGTGGAGAAACCTCATTTTGGCCACTTGTATCTGCGATCTTGTCCTTTCGGTCATTATCGAAAGGTCATGACCATAGGTGAGGGTAGGAATGTAGATTGACTGGTAAATCGAGAGCTTTGCTTTTTGGCTCAGCTCCCTCTTCACCACAACGGTCGCAGACGCTGCACCGACACTGCACCGATCCGCCTGTCAATTTCACGCTCCATCCTCCCCTTACTCATGAACAAGACCTCGAGATACTTCAACTCCTCCACTTGAGGCAAGGACTCTCCACCCACTCGGAGAGGGCAAGTCATCTTTTTCCGGTCAAGAACCATGGCCTCAGATTTGGAGGTGCTGATCCTCATCCCAGCTGCTTCACACTCGGCTGCAAACCACCCCAGTGCACACTGGAGGTCCTGGTCTTATGAAGCCATCAGGACAACATCATCTCCAAACAGAAGAGATGAGATCCTGTGGTCCCCAAACTTGACCACCTCCAGCTCCTGACTGCGCCTAGGAATTCTGGCCATAAATACCATGAACAGACCACCTCCTTGAACCGCCTTAATGCAGTGGAGGGTTTGAGTGCCCGAATGATCCTGGGAGCTATGTTGTCGGGGGCTTTATGCGCCTGGTAGGGTCAGCCAAAGCAAACAGGTCCTGGAGGATGGATCAGACTAAGAGCAGTACAGAAGCCCTTATGATGAAAAACACAACAAGGCCAGTTACGTCACCCAGATTGGCGTTATGGGGGCCTGACCCTGGAGCCAGGCCTGGGGTGAGTGCTTGACAGCAAGCGTCTGGTGGCCGGGCCTTTCCTCCACAGGGCCCAGCCTGAAGGAGTGATGTTGGGCCGACCTCCCGTGGACCCACCACCGCAGAAGGCTCCATAAGGGGCCGGTGCAAGGAGATCTGGGCAGCAGTTGAAGGCAGGGGCCTCTGGGGACATGGAATGTCACCTCGCTGGGAGGGGAAGGAGCCTGAGCTCGTGCGGGAGGTTGAGCATTACTGAATAGATATAGTCAGCCTCACAGCCAAGCAGTTTGGGCTCTGGAACCAAACTCCTTGAGGGGAGCTAGATTCTCCACTTCTATGGCATTGCCCACAGGGAGCAGCGGCGGGCAGGTATGGACCTGCTCACTGCCCCACAGCTTAGCTACCATGTGTTGGAGTCACATCCCTGTGCCTTCGAGTTGGGGACAGGTCTCTCACTGGTGTGTCGGCCTGCGGGCTGAACAGCAGTGCAGAGTACCCGGCCTTCTTGGAGTCCCTGGGAAGGGTACTGGACAGTGCACCGACCGGTGACTCCATTGTTCTACTGGGGGACTTCAATGCCCACGTGGGCAATGACAGTGACACTTAGAGGGGTGATAGGGAGGAATGGCCTCCAAGATATGAACCCAAGTGTTGTCCTGTTATTGGACTTCTATGCTAGTCACGGTTTGTCCATAACAAACACGATGTTCAAGCACAAGGGTGTCCATCATCAGAGGCCATGAAGGAAGACTATCGGATGGCTTCAAAGAAATTTTGGCAAACCGTCCAACACCTTAGGAGGGGGAAGCAGTGCTTCACTAACAGTGTTTACAGTGCAGGTGGAGAGCTGTTAACCTCGACTGGGGATGTTGTCGGACTGTGGAAGGAATACTTTGAGGATTTCCTCAATCCCACCATCACGTCTTCTAAGGAGGAAGCAGAGGCTGGGGAGTCGGAGGCGGACTCGTCCATCACCCTGGCTGAAGTCACCGAGGTGGTTAGCAAGCTCCTCAGTGGCAAGGCTCCTGGGGTGGATGAGATCCGTCCTGAGTATCTCAAGTCTCTGGATGTTGTGGGGTTGTCTTGGCTGACACGTCTCTGCAACATCAGTCAGTCAGGGACAGTACCTCTGGACTGGCAGACCGGGGTGGTGGTCCCTGTGGGGAGTGCTCTGGGAGTATGGGGTCTGAGGCCCTTTACTAAGGGCTGTTCGGTCCCTGTATATAGCAGGGGCTGTGTTCGCATTACCGGCAGTAAGTGAGACCCGTTTCCCGTCTATGCTGGACTCTGACAGGACTGCCCTTTTGAATTTTGAACTTTTCTTCATGAATGCACTAGATATTTATATGTTTTGTTTACCACAAAAACTATTTCATAAAATGTAAAACTCATAAAAACTGTCATACAAGTGATTTTTTAAAGGTCCCATGGCATGAAATTTTCACTTTCCCCCCATGGCTAAAAGTTGCAAAATGTGTAAACTGAGCATTTGCGGTCCTTTTCTGCGTTTGAAAAAAACACAGCTCAAACAGACGATTCTGAACAAGGAAACTTTCTGACGTCACACGGAAAATGCAGTTCCACCCCCCGTCTGGATGTCTACACACCGTCTCTGGAAATCACGCCCAGAGAGTTTGGACCACGAATGAGATTTGAGATTTGCATTGCGAAATGCGTTTTTCTTTTGTTGCCTGGATGCCCATTAGAGTGTTTCCAGGCTCGTAAGTCCTTTATCTGAGCCTCTGGACCTCTGAAACAGCAGTGGTTTAATTTTATTTTCTGTGAAAATGTGTTTTTTTCATTGAAACGGCTCTCCTTTCTTCCTCCGCGCTAAAACACGGAAGTGGGGCCAGCACACAGCGCACCGCTAAAACAAGGAATCAGCGGCGCATTTGCCCCCCCAGCTCTGGCCTATCTCTGTCCTTGTCATTTGCATTCAAGCAACAACGCCCAGAATGAGTTGTTCAGAGAGAGATTTTTTGACCATGTCTGTGTAAATGGGTCTTTCTCATGCACTGAGTGTTGATTTTGAAGAAGGATTCATTTACAGGATTAGGGAACCATTAAGGCACCATATAAAAGCATCAAGAAGTACCATGTCACGGGATCTTTAAAAGTACAAACCTGTCTTTAACCTTTACTTGTTCAAACCCTTCCCATCGTATGCTTCATTTTATCCATACAGGTTAGTTGAGATAGTTTCAGAACGATTTCAGTGTAGTGAGCTCCTCCCTGCAGCTAGATATAAACATGGTCTAACCAGCACTAGAACCAGAACTGAAGAAGACTCTCGGATGAGCTGCGAAACGTTTTCAACCAAACAAACTTTGTCCAGTTGACAAATTGAACTTCTCCTTTGATCATTACAGTGGTCGCAAATCAGTGCGTGACGTGCCTCCCACCATGGCTAATAAATAAACTAGCATCTCTCATGAATCAAGTTAGCCTTTCTCTCTGTGTAGCAGTGGAAACAGACATGATCCCACAGAGAGGCCCAAAGCCACAGCAGGCAGACACTACTGAATTATTGCTTAAGAAAAGTTGATCCAGCTCCTTGTGTTTTGTAAAGTTTTATCACAATAGTAGATACAGAGCTGGAAATCTTGTCAGGAGCCGCGATATGCCCTATCCTGAAAGATTTCTGTATTTGCAGGTGGATGCCTCTAACCTTACACTGCATTGACGTATTTCTAATGTGTCATAGGGCTTTACCAAACAGCGGTTCCTTCTCACTGCTCCAGACGATGTGTATAGCCGGTATATATTAGCACAAGTGAACGGCGGAATATGTTATGCACCAGTGACAGTGTACGACCTGCAGTCAGCAAAAATGGCAAATCTTTTTGTGGGTGTCATAAAATCTCCCAGACACTTTTTCAGGGTCAGGACTGCTGTGTATATACTGCACCAGAAATCAGCCGTAGCGTTCACTGGACCTGGGAAATCTGCCATTTGTCCTTGACAGATAACTTTTAAATGTAATGAATTGAATTGAATCATTATGATTTGTGAATGTATTTACACTTAGGTTTTGAGTAATTAAGTTGGTTTGAGCAGATGTTGGCACCAGGTATATTTTGATGTTTCTAATTATCTGGGATACTATTTTTGCAAGCCAAAATCTTAATTAACAACAGAAGAAAATCGTACCAAATCACTGTTGACTTGTCAGAAACTTATTTATGAATACTCAATGCTAATTAGACCCCAACAAAATGTACAGTAGGTGATTGCACAGCAACTAAAAATCTCGCTTGAAACTCTTAAAAAATATTTAAAGGGGGTATTATGCAAAATAGATTTGTTTGAGCTTTCTCCCATGTTATAACATTGTTGCTTCATCAAAACATGCCATGCCATGATGAGATTTTAGATGTCATCCATGCATGTTTCAGTATTTTACTGATCTCTCCCGGGCGCTCCTTAGCTGTAAGATTCTGTCCAATGCTCAGCCCACAACCCTACATCATCCATGTCATACACAAAAGCATGATTCAAACTTGACAAATCTGATATACAGTAGCTCCGTTAGCGGGATGCATGCTGATCAGTATCAAAAATGAAAGTGAAGCTTAAAACATGTTTTTCAGCAAACAGCGCAGTATCGTTTTATCTGCCTCAGTAAATGTATAATTCTAAACCACTTCAAGACTTCCAAGAAAGTTTATATCTGTCACTGTGGCTTTAATTGTGTCACTTTCTTTGTGTCATGCCAATAAGGAATATAATTTGCAAGAACTAAACTAAAAATATTTGGATATTGGTATAACTTGAGCCCATGATGCATTTAACGCTGACTCATTTTAGAGGGAGAGGCACTGCATAAAAGCTTGTTGATGGTTCATAATATTTTACAATTTACCTGTCAGCTGTCAGGGCTTAGTGGGGCACCTTCTGTATGCTGACAATTTGTTTGGAAGCTGACAAGTTGCAAAATGTTTATACCAGCGTGGTGTTAAGATAGTGGGTTAACGAATTAGGCTTTACGTTGGAGGTGGCATTAATGCACTTTGGATTTCAGATAGGGTGTCAGTCAATAAAGCTATTAGGGCTCATGTTACAGTGAGGGGCAATCTGACATGTTACAAGACAAGCTAGCACTTAACATACAAAGCAGTCGCTCCAAGTAAGAAACAATTACTGCAGTTTGGATGGATGTCTCTGCCATTGAAACGACAACTATATAATAAAAAAAAGCTCAGAGTAATAACGCAATGAAGAGGTATCTAAACAGAATAAATAACATTAACACAATGTCTTTGCAGGAAATTCAAACAACATTCGGCGTTGTTGCTAATTTAACTGTGGTCGATATGAGTGCTCAAAAAGTCCAAAGAAATCCATATTTAATTATGTGATGTGATTATTCCATTTAGACCAAGTATAAATTGAACATGATTTCATATTTCAAATTATACCTCCATTTAATTGGTAGACAAGCAAAACAAATCAATAGTAGTACATTTTTTACAGTATATTTGAGCTATTTTTGTGTGCAGGAGCTGAGTAAGTCAGCCTGGCTTATGAACTAAATATACAATTGCTTCAGTTATGGGAGGAGCCAGAGCCACGCTGTGTTCACTAGCCTCGGGTTAGTGCATACAGCTTTTGTTTCTTATAGCAATAAGTTATGAATGCAAATACACAATGCAATTGAAGTAGTGGGGTACAGGAGAGATGAAGGATGGCCTTGGGCGCCGCCTCAACAATGGATTATGTTGATCGTGTTTCTTTACATTCAAATAGAAGCCCATGAAGGCAGCATTGTTCTAAATGAACTGAAAATGTATGAATTCTGCGCAGAACAAAATAATACATATATTTACTATTATGTTGTAAATTATTTCCAGGATTTCCAGTCTGCAGTGTTGTATAAAGTACTGGAAAATCAAACTCAAGTAAAAGTATAGGTACACCTCCCAAAAATGACTTTGGTAAAAGTCGAAGTCACTGACTGAAATGTTACTTGAGTAAAAGTCTTAAAGTATCTGGAACTTCTTGTACTTAAGTATGACAAGTAATGTAAAAAGAAATGTACTCAAGTAATGTAATTAAAAGTACAAGTAAAAGTATCAAGCAAAGGCAGTCTGAATTTATATCTGAATAGCCTACAGCTATACCTTCCCTTGAGCTGAAAAAGCTAGGTAGCCTGTTAGCTCCAACATCATCAAATACGCTTTGTGTAACCGAAACAATGTCACACAAAGTTAATTTCTACATGTTCTGCTCAAGGTTTCACAACGGTGTCTAGAATGTCCATGTTATGGTTACTGAAATTGGAATATAGACGCTAACAATTTCATTAATCTAGAACTTACCTCGATGTGTTTCTTGAGGTTGGACGGGGAGTTTCTGTAAGATAGGATTTCCACGTTTCTTGGAAGGCACAAGAGGCACTTCATTCGATAGGACGAATCCTTCATATCAGCGTAAGAGAACATTGTGTTTAAGTATGGCCAGGGATGCTCATCGTCAGGTCCCCCTTCATTTGTAGCCGACGTGGATGCTGTCTCCTCTTCCATCAGGGATGTTGATTGATTAAACTAGCTGCATGAAACCAGCAGGTGTAGGCTGATTGTCATGCGCAAGTAGCGAACAAGCCCAGGCACGTCCTGACTTCCTTCAGTCAGTAGAGGTTTTTTTTGTAATGAGTAACTAAATTGAAAATGTAACGGAGTAAAAGTATGCAATTAAATTCGGAAATGTAGTGAAGTAAAAGTAAAAGTAATCATTTTTTTAAAAACTCAAGTAAAGTACAAAGTCTCCCAAACTGTACTTAAGTACAGTAGTGAAGTATTATTACTTCGTTACTATACAACACTGCCAGTCTGTGACAATGGGTTTGTGGAAGGTAGGTATTTCCTGGAGGTCTATGGGTATGTTTGAGGCTATTCAAGCTCCTGCTGGCTCCTCTGTTTCCTGGTTGTGTTCTGTTGGGTAAAGGACACTGTAACGGAGCAGGTGCATCCCTAAGAGTGTTGTCCCTAGGAAGAGCACGTGAAGACATACATTAAATCTAATTCCCCCTAACCTCTCCAGCATGTTCTGCCACGAGTAAGGGTGCAGATGCGCCAGTTTTGCCCATCCAAATCATGCTAAAATCGATCATTACTTACCCTCGTGCTGCAGCCTTCTTCCTCCTCCCGTGGTGCGTTCTGGCAAACCCGGATACATCTGCGCCGGTAGTTTAAATCCTCCAGTTGCGTGGGTTCTGGTGGTCACGTGAGCCATGAGTAATTTGCATGGGCAATTATTTGTATTCTCTGTATATTTGAAGCATATTTGATATGATTTACTGATTTTGCATGGAAGCTATTGTCCATGCTTACCTTTTGGCACCAGAAATATTAGCCATTTAATAGTGAAAATAAGCTTTCCAATGAATGTTATGTAACGTGGGAGGGGCGAATCGGGGTATATAGGTGCGCTCCGCAGCTCTGCCATCAATATTGTCTTGGTTACTGTGGAGGTAACGTGCACTGAGAGAGAACGAGAGCGAGCAAGCATCAGAAAGACTTAAAGGGGAAGTCTGCAGAAACTGTTTTTTTTTTTTTTTGTCTGCCTCTGAATTAAACTTTAACACAGAATCTATCACTGTACCACTGTAAATATTTTTTTTTCACACACCTTTGACACCTTTCTTTTTGCACTGTGGGAGAGCACAATAAACCACCCAAAAACGCATATCCTGACTTAGCCTGAGTTTCTTCCTGAGAATCCCGCCACAGACACATTGGCCCTTCTGGACTTCTCAGCGTCCTTCAGAGGTGCAGCAGCCAATGAACAGAGTTTGACTGTTTTAATGGTCCCAAGGTTTCAAGTAAAGTGGGCCACATAGGACAAGGATGAGTACTCTAATTGAACTGGACGGATAAAGGGGTTTTATGAACATTTGTCAGTTATGTCATCTATTTATATTGCCACTATCAGTGTTAAAGGGATATGCCACCCCCAGGCCAAACTTGGGCATCTCCCCACAATCCAGAGACTAAAATAAGTGGTGGAAAGCCTTTTTCTGGTGACCCAGCCATTGTCCAGGTCTGTCAGCACTGACCGCCGCGGTATCTGCAGCTACTCCGCGTTAGACTGGAGTCTAACGTCGCCAGAGAAAGATTTCGGCCAAAAGGAATTAATTTGCTCGATGCTTTTCCCAATTACTTTCTGTGTAGTGCGCATTCATATTGAGTGCAAATAAATGTGCAAATCAACACGGAGAGCTTGACTTGGCCATTTTGGGTGGGAACTATTTTTCAGTGCGGAAAAAGACAGCCGAAGCACGCACCACGCTGACAGGGGAATCCCTGTTACGCACCAGGAAGGGAGTTCCCCTGTTACGCAGCGTGGTGCGTGCTTCGGCTGTCTTTTTCCAGTCTAACGCGGAGTAGCTGCAGATACCGCGGCGGTCAGACCTGGACAATGGCTGGGTCACCAGAAAAACGCTTTCCACCACTTATTTTAGTCTCTGTACTGTGGGGAGATGCCCAAGTTTGACCTGGGGGTGGCATATCCCTTTAAAGGTGCAATATGTAACTTTTCTCATGGATGATCCGTGAAATGCTTTTCTTCATGAAGATGTCATTGCTTTGTCTGGAATGTTTCACAGTATGGCATTAAACCTTTCTACCATCATGGAGTCCAAACCAGACCAAATTACAGATCAGATCTGTGGAGAGGCAATCCTGCTCACAGTCAGAATGCCTGTTTTCCTAGGTATTTTTGAGCCATAAAAGCACATGTAATTGAATAAATATAAGGTAAAGCTATTTAAACAGGTAACAGACCCCTAACCAAAAAGTTACATAGTGCACCTTTACTAAATACATATGATTTTTAAAATGTTTTATTCAAACTGTACTCGGATGAGAAAGATGTCCCTAATCGATATAGATCACAATATCCAATATACCAATTTATCCCTTATGCTACATGTTGCTTTATCATTGGAGGATAGGACAAACATTGTCGAGTAAGAAAATATCAAGTTCTTTTGCCAAACTACTCATTGACTCTAATCTAATGTAGAGTGGGGCTCAACCACCACGTCATGATGCACTGACAAAACTTTAAAGGTCTTATATTACACAAAATGTACTGTTGTAAGCTTTATGCCATGTTAGTATGTTGTTACCTCATCAAAAACATACCTAGAGTTGTGTTTTGTTTCATTCCCACATGCTTGATTAATACTTTATTATTAGTCTGTCTGTATCTCCAAAGCTCAAAATGCTCTGTTCCACCTTGTGATGTCACGAAGCAGTAGTTATCAAGTTAAAATTTACATTTTGTCCAGTAGAGATTCCAGGGCTGAAATTATTCAAAGGATTCTGTATTACCACATGACATCACAAGTTGGAACACCGTGGTTTAGCACCTTTTAATTATCTTCTTTAGCTCTGAATACACAGTTTAAAGTGGCTATCAACATTATAAAAATATGTCTATATGTGGCGTTAACATCAATTTAAGCTTAAGCCCTTAAAACATCAATAAACACCATCACACATCGGCTTTAGCATAAAAACAACTGCTAATTTGGTCTGCATGTCTTGTACATTCCTATAGGCACAAGACGCCTCTGGGAGCTGAAAAAGGGGACAGGGGCTAAAGTAATGTTTGCCAAATCACTTCTAGGGTCAGTCTGCTTTGTGAATAAAATATGGCCGTCTCCTTGTTGCTTCCAACTGGGAGGAGCCTGTATGCTGTTCTGTCCATTTGCCTCAGGTTAGTGTGGAATATACCATTTTCATCTTACAGCAACAAGTCATGAATACCAATATACATTGCTTTAGTGGTAGCGAGCCAAAGCCAGTGATAAAGAATGGCCTTGAGCTCCATCTGAACAATGAGTAATGTCGATTACGTTTCTCATTATCTCAAAATTACAACAGCCAAGAATAAACTAAAAGAGTTGTATTGGAGTTTGCGGTCTGGGAATTCAAGTTCGAACACTCCCAAATGGAAGTCTTTGAAACAGCTGTCATCGATGGAGAACTCGTGCCTGGGGGAATCAGGAGAGTGCGGAGAGCTATCGTTACAATGTGGAGCAGGGTACACACACCAGCAGGTAGATTAAACAGTGCAATAAATAGCACCAGTAACAAACAAGCTAGTTGGTGTTGACAAATGGGCTCAGTCTTGGACAAGTTTATTGAGAGAGGGAACTGTCAGACCGCGGTGCAGCTAAAATTAAAAAACAAATTTTTTGCTACTTTTAAACCAAACTTGCATCAAGTTACAGGCGCCATTAGGCTATTGCTGAGATAGAACTGATGATTTATGAGTGCAATTTATTAGTTTCTATTAAACTAAAGAAGACATATTATGTTTTTGTCTGATTTATAGTTATAATCTATGACAACCGTGGATCATTATGTTACATTTTGGACATATTAATTTGTAATATCGATCTTAAACAGCTTATTAAAAGAAACAAGTCTGCTGACCTTGGAGTTAACAACTGTAGAGCTGATTTCCACCTGCCCCTTCCGTTACATTACTGTAAATGTGCGTGCAAAAATACCGTGATATCGTATACCGTGATACTAACTTTGGTGATACATTATTATTATAGGCTGCTGTATCGATGTATTTCCCAGAGTGTCTTTTAGCATTTGCTTTTTGTGACAGTACTACCATTGTGTTGCTTATTTAGTAGAAGGAAATTTGTTTATGTAATTCACTTCACATATTCACTGTTTTGATGAAAATACATGTATTTTATATAACTTTCAAATGTAGTGGTTTAACCAGTGTTGTATAAAGTAGTGGAAAATCAAACTCAAGTAAAAGTATAGTTACCCCTCCCAAAAATGACTTTGGTAAAAGTCGAAGTCACTGACTGAAATGTTACTTGACTAAAAGTCTTAAAGTATCTGGAACTTCTTGTACTTAAGTATGACAAGTAATGTAAAAATAAATGTACTCAAGTAATGTCATTAAAAGTACAAGTAAAAGTATGAAGCAAAGGCAGTCTGAATTTAATATTTTTTAATATTAAATTCTTCCCCCTCCCCAAAAGGTTTTTTTTTTTTTTTTTTTTTTAATAACAGTGCTGAAAATAAGGCATACATAACACCATTGAAGGAGTGTTTTTGGAGGAAGAGGGTTTTTTGCAATTGGGCCCTTAATTCTACTGTAAAACACCATGTTCGGCTCACCCATGGTAGTTTTGTGTCATATGGAGCACTGTCGAAGATATTGGGTTTGGTGATATCCATGAAACGCCGTCCTATGAGCAAGTAAATGCAGGCACAAAATACGTTATACGAATCCTTCATATCAGCGTAAGAGAACATTGTGTTTAAGTACGGCCAGGGATGCTCATCGTCAGGTCCCCCTTCATTTGTAGCCGACGTGGATGCTGTCTCCTCTTCCATCAGGGATGTTGATTGATTAAACTAGCTGCATGAAACCAACAGGTGTAGGCTGATTGTCATGTGCAAGTAGCGAACAAGCCCAGGCACGTCCTGACTTCCTTCAGTCAGTAGAGGTTTTTTTGTAACAAGTAACTAAACGGCACATTGAAAATGTATTGGAGTAAAAGTATGCAATTAAATTCGGAAATGTAGTGAAGTAAAAGTAAAAGTAATCTTTTTTTTTTAAACTCAAGTAAAGTACAAAGTCTCCCAAAATGTACTTAAGTATAGTAGTGAAGTATTATTACTTCGTTACTATACAACACTGGGTTTAACAAAGAACAATTGTTGCAAAAATATATTTTGGTTCTTAAAAACAGTAATATATCACATGTGTAATGTATTGGTAATCGCATGTATCTCCATATCATGATCATATCGTATTGTGTGCCATATATCATGTATCGAGAGAGACTGTGATTCCCAGTCCTACTGTAAAAATCACAACACAACACACATCACTTTAAAAACAGCGTTAAGTAAATGAGAAGGGAAAACAATTCTTAATGCTCTTGCAATGTCCCCTTTTACTGCAAATGTTTATTTTTGCCATTTTTGGACAGCTTAGGTTAACATGTACAAAATGCCATAATTAACAGCAGAAGGCGCATGACTCAACCTGCTGATACACTGAGGAGTAAAGCAGTGTGCATGTGAGTGTTAAACATACACAGTTTTTCCAGCTCCAATGACTAAGTCTCCAACTCACTTTGTATTGAGAAAATGTTAACCCTCTCTCTGTAACTGCTACTGTAAAGCTCAGCATTTTGGCCTGAAAATATTCATATCAACTCAATCTTCATGAGCCTGGTGTTTTAATTTCACTATTTTGTCTGTAAATCAATACCTAACCCTAATATGGATCTCAAACGTTTCATAACCGCCCAACAACTGCTAGCGTTGGTGAGCTTCATTTGACTGAAGCCGCATGCTATGGGTGACGTCACAATCTCTTAGTCCACTTCTTTACAACGTCTATGGTACCTACAGACAAAACTCCAAAATATAGATTTAAAAATGTCACCACTCCTGTCACCAGTCCTAAAAGTGTCTGTCTTTATGTCAGATTATCCCAGGTGTTAAATAAGATAGTAGGTGTGTTTGGTGCCATAGCTGCTGCGTGTGATTTAGCTGTAGTGTACGTGTGCTTTCTGCAGGAGCGCTGGCATCACGGGGGCCCGCTCTGACAAGCTCATCCATCAGCCCAGCATGTTGGAGTCGCCATCAAATGCCTGTGCCGCTACATAAAGTGGAGGAGGAGAGGTGTCACTCCCTAAACAGGATATATGGGCCCTTGCTGAGACACAAATTAGACAGTAAATACATTACAGTGGAAGTAGCCGTTTCCCCTGGCAACATGTTTGTGCCTGCCTCCGGGCCAAAACCAACAAACCACAGCGATTAGGTAGAGCAGAGCGCTGTGGCCAAGTAGATATTAGCATTAGAGTTGCTTAGCATGGCGTTCCTGGCACAGTTTGAGAAGTAAGACGGTTCATTTTACAGAAAACCTCATTACACAGAGATAATTTGTGATGTAATGTTACAACATATGGAGACCAAGACAGGAAATCAAATTGGATATGGTCAAAGCACAGTTTTTGGTAAGTGATACTGAAATAAAAATAAAATAAAATCTAATAGCATTTGCAGAAAAAGTCCCTGTCCTGTTATTACTAGGGTTCAAGCATGCACCTTGTTAAAATGCAGTAGGAATCAATGCAACACAGAGGAATGTGCAATAGAATATGGTGCAAGATGAATCTGTGCAATGTAAGGGTATATGCAATCAAGCTCTGTGCAATGTAAGAATATGTACAATAAAATTCTGTGCAATATGAAGATGTTCAGTAAGTATATGTGCAGTGGAACGTAGTGCAATATGAAGCTGTGCAATGCAGTGGAATAAGATTTCTAAAAATGTCACTTTCCAGCTTGTTTAACATGTCACTGATAAATGTCTGCATTAATAAGACACTTTAATCACCGTTCGTGTCATTTGTCACCTGTACTGTATAACTGTTTATAGGCTGCGTCCCATTACTCTTACCCCTTCCCCTACCACTTTATCTACATCTTTTGCTTGCCCCTCGATAACGAGCTGAGAGGGCTCAGGGTACAAGAAATGGGACTCCAATCGATTACCGTTTGCGTCATCATCCCTCGCCTCTACCTGGCTGCTACGTCTACAGAGGCGACAACAACTGACGCAAACAAACGTAAACAAATGTCTAGGATTATCGGGTAACTCAGCTCGACAAAAAAACTAGCTTGTTTATACATGAAAGTTCAATGAAAACGATAACGTCGGCTAAACAGACATCACTACAATTAAAACCGCAACAACAGTTCACTAAACATAACGCAGAACATAAGCGTCATAATTAATCGATAATTACAACTGCTGAAAATACATTTATGAGACTCCTTGGCTGGTTGATGACGCTGCAATCTTGATCCCAAAACCTGCCTGAGCTTGTAGGCGTACCCCTTCGTTCCAAGTCTGGTCGAGAGCTTATGTAGCCCTCAGTCGTGGCCCTAGCCCTTGATCAACAAAGAATCGGGACACCCCTTGCCCTCACATGAACGCGCAAAACCTAGGGGTTCTTAAATAAATGAGTGTGTGTATGAAAAAAAAAAAAATGCATTAAATTGTACAACAACAGCTACATCCATGTTGTCTAGAAAATGTGTTATAATGTAACTTGACCAGTGCACAAGGCCTATTGGCGTATAGTGAGTGAATAGATCTTAAATGTTCGGTCGTGCACACTGAGATTGTATCAGAGAGGGCACTAGCCTGGACCAGTACTTCACATCTGGGCTTGTGTGAACAGTAATGCATGTTGACATGAGGTCATAGGGTCAGTTCTGTTGACTCCTGATATCTGATTATCACTGAAGCATTTTATTTTTCTCAAATGTCTGAAGTGAGACACAAGAAACTGCAATATCCTCATATGAAACAAAACAAATAAAGCCTAAAGCTCATTACTTCTTTCTACTTTTTTGTCGCTGAAGTTCAGTTATGTATTCATTGGTCATCAAATACATCTGATTTTATAACTAACAAAAAAGTGAAAAAACTAACGTTGATTTGTTAGAAATTCTGTGATCCACACAAAATGAAACACAAAGACAGGTGCTTTTGAGAAAACGCACTACCATTTTTTCCCACAAGACAAAGGCAGCAGGACTACTTTCTTTCCAACAATAGCACTTCAATCTCTACTCAAATTCCTTTCTTATGAAAAAATATATTGCAGAAAAAATGAAATCAGATTCATTCTCTGTCGATTTGGTGCTGGTCCCTTGAATCAAAACTCATTCAGAGCAGAGCATGGGGTTAACTTGAGCGTTGTTTTCATAAATTTGAACCTCAAATGAGAGAGGATGTTTGAAATTATTTGGGATTGGACAAGTTGTGAATATGTGTGACTAAAAAAGCTCATCAATGATGCCTCTTTTATCTTTGTAAAACAACAAACCAAATCAAAGCTATTGTCCAGCACTGGTGCCTTGTCACATTAAAACAGACTCCAATGCTTTAGACTGTAGAAACTGCTGGAATTGCTTTAATGCGATGTTAATATACTATATAACGCTATTTTCTGGTCTATGTTATAATGTTTCCATCAAAAACACATTCACATTGTTTCATTCACATATGTCAGCCCAGGAATTGCCCAGCTCTAGAGAACTAAAGGTAAAAGGTAACTGTTAACTTTTGCTTCATGACATCACAAGGTGGAGCACAGCATTTAGGGTTTTGGAGATGCAGATAGACTAATAATAAAAGGTTACTCAAGCATGTGTAAGTAAAACAAATGACAACCCCAAGTATGTTGTTGATGAGGTAATAACATTTCTTAAAGCTCACAAGAATCAATCTGTATAATCAGGCATGAAAACGGGTCAGGGGTGAAAAAGGTGAGAAGGCTGCGCTAACCCTAACCCTAACCCTGGTTTAGACCCTGTTTAATCTTGGTTTAGATCCAGTTTAGTCCTGGTCTAGTCCTGGTTTAGTCCTGGTTTAGACCTGGTTTAGTCCTGGTTTAGTCCTGGCATAGACCTGGTTTAGTCTGGGTTTAGTCCTGGTATAGTCTTGGTTTAGTCCTGGTTTAGACTGTTGGCATAAAGGATACTTTAATTCCATTCGTTACTCGTTTGATACCAGTGTTTACCTTAATTGTCCTAAACCCAGTATCCTATGCCTTCCCAGATTCTTTATGGTGAAGCAGACGACCAAAGGCTTAGAATATTAAAAAATACTTTTATTTACCCTGACAGAGGACTCTAATTATGGAGCGCCGGGTTCCTATCTGTCCCTAATGGTACAGACAGAATACTGCATTTCCCTAAATTCTAACATTTATAGTCTGTGCTTAGAGGTGGAGCTTGAAGTGTCTTCTCCCTTCAGGAGACAAACTGGAGGGGAATGTAGTGTGAATCTTCTTATCACTTTCTTCTCATGCCCTCTCATGACCTTTTCTCTCCAGACCCCCTGTAAAAACTCAAAGCAGATGTGGTTGCACAAACAGAACACAATACATCTTCTAACTCCTCCATCGTAGTCATTTTTATTTTCTCCAAGACCCAGTTTAGTCACAGTTTAGTCCTGCTTTAGTCCCGGTTTAGTCCCGGTTTAGTCCTGGTTTAGACCTGGTTTAGTCCTGGTTTAGACCTGGTTTAGTCTTGGTTTAGTCCTGGTTTAGTCCTGGTTTAGGCCCCTGCTGTCAGCTAATATGTCCCTTTGATGCAGAAATAATGCAATAATATGACTCACCCATAAGAACGGGGTCACTCTGTTGTAACAGTTTGCCGTGTTAATTTGCGTATTCATGTGTATGCGCGTGTCGCGTATATCCACGGACTTTAATTATCCGGAGCTCCGGAGAAACAGACGTATCCCAAATGTATTCCGTGTCTGTGCCCGTGCGAGAGTTCCTTCTTACGTAGCATTAATGTAGCAAGTTAAAGATTTTCTCCAGTTTCATGAAATGCCGCGTACGAGGCTCGCTCACAGCTGATCAGCGAACAGGCGCAAACACAACAGCGCTAATCATCATGATTGGCGGGAGTGCGATCGGTGGGTAATTATGCTGCAACATGATTGGAAGCTGGAGCGCAGTTCTGCCCATCAAACTTGCAGGGATTTTGCTCAGTCAATTAATATTTTCCCGGCCTCCCAACCTACCGACCTCGGATCTACACGATTCACGCAGGTCACCCACTTTGACTTCAAAATGGCGAATTTCGCCGAAAGGTAAGGGATTTTCATGCCTGATAATATAGGGCCTTTAATGTTACTTGAATCATTCTGTGTGAGATTATCTGATCAATGAAAGAATGATATCAATCAGTCTAGTTGTTAATGTAATGTAGTTAGTACTGTTGACTCAAGAAGGTCTTTCTGGACCATGTGACTCCTTTCTACCCAGGAATTGCTGAATCACAATATATTCTTAATGGGACATATGCATAGAAAAACTTACCTATTTTCTTTTGCCTCAAATCATCATCACAATGTAAATTACAGAATTACATGATTAAATAATTATAGTTTTTCTGCCTCACTTTTGAATGTTGTTCCCATTATATCTGCTATCATTTTATATTTCTATTGCTTTACAAAATCTCACAGTAAAAATGTTTGTGCCTTTTGGTGTGGGACTTGTGGGCATAGGCAGGACCTTAATATCCAGTACGTTGTTATTTGCACTTGTGGAAAACAAAATCTCTACTGACTCCTGGGTCATTCCAAAACATAAGGCAAGACTCTAAAGAAGATACTTGTCATTCTACCACTGCATTTCAACACAAATAGTAAGCCAACCGCGCAAGTACATTTGAGACCATACACATCTATCGACTTCTAAGCTCCAACAACCAAAGAGGATAGGGCCCGTGGTATGACACAGAGAAATATTTGATACAATTTGCAGTTCTCAGAGATACTATATGATATTATATGTGGTTGTGCTGACACATTGGGAATCCGTATTCTCCAGAGGCAGTGTGTGTAACAGAAGCCCTCATACAGACACTAGTGTGGTGTCAGTCGGTTTGGGCCGATCCAAGTGAAATACGTGTCCCTGGTGCCACACACACAGTGTAGAACAGCACAGTGCAAACTAAAGAGACACAGCTGTCACACTGCCTCATGCACTTTATTTACAATACTGTACTGCTGCTGTCACTGGGGCTTTTCAGGACCCCTCACATTCATATAGTCATTGTACTACTGCTAGCTAGCTACAACCAGTTAATACCAACTGTAACGTGAGTTGGGGGTTATTGATAAAAATGTAGAATAGGTGTAGTAAAATATAACCGTTAAAATCAAAAGAGGAGAGAGCAACTGAATGTACCAATAAAGAAAGACCAGATAAAAAGTTTAAATAATTTAGTGCAAACAGGGTCAAATGAAGCTGAAATTTTAAAAGGGGACCCTCAGTAAAATCAGTATAAAAACAGTATTAAAACACTAGGTGGGCCTGGGTTTACTACTGACTATGACTACTACTACTGACTATGACTACTACTACTACATTCATCCTCTAACTTTTCAGACCTGCTGATGTTCATAAAAACAACGAAATACAGTTTTTTCTTCCAAAAAAAATGTTTGAACAAAAGTCTAAGGAATAAAGCTTGAACAGATATATACACGTAGATTATTTATTTATAAATGTGTTTTTATTTATTGTTATTCCAACCTCTCCACACTGACATGTTCTGACACACACACACACACACACACACACTACACACTAGACCCAATCAATATTTTGCAAAGGTCAGTGTTGTCAGTATGGTTTGCCGTCATTATTTGGAAGAAGGAATTGCTACAGGTGGTGTTTCTATTTGACAAAAAATTATAATAAAAATAAAATTTCAGTTCAATTTAAATTCCTCTTACAAGTGCCATGGTCCTGACTTACAGATCAACAAGGGCATAAGCAATCTATGTTTATAGTGAAAATATAGACAAGAGGTAGTTCACATATTGGACACACCTAATACTGAAACGCTATGAATGCAAGTTCATAACAAACTGTAGACATGTGTACCAGATTTTCATTATCATTCTCCGAGGGTTGATGGTCCAGCTGCTTTGGGCTGGTTCCATTTGGGGGAATAACAACCAGTGGCGGCTCGTCAATAAAGGGCGCAAGTGCATCACACTCCCTAACTTGACCTAGATTAAAAAAAAAATATATATATATATATATATATATATATATATATATATATATATATATATATATATATATATATATATATATATATAAGTCATTATTTTGTATTAGGCTATATGTTTAATATTTTGTTTAAATTGAACGACATATTTTTATCATGTTAAATGTGCTCATATCACTTTATTTGGTCCATGTTTTTGCCCTTTGAGTTTGCTGGGCTGGTGTGAACTCAATGGAGTTCTATGGGAGAGCCTGAAGTTTAGAGAAAATTTGACGTCAGTATGGTGCTTCTGACGATTACTTTACATTGCAACCCTGAAATACGTCTTGGGGGTGTGGCTCGGGGTGAACTCAAATTAATTGACTGGTCTTCATAAAGGTTTATCTCACACCTGACCTATTGTGATTGAACGTGCTAGCTCTACCACCTAGCCCCAACTCTGAGGAACAGTTTTTAGGGAGCAATATGTCTGCCAAGTAAGAAAAGAAGCATGAAAGGTCCCATGCCATGAAATTTTTACTTTCTGAGGTTTTTGAACGTTAATGTGAGCTCCCCTAACCTGTTTAGCCCCCCGCCATGGCTAAAAGTTGCGAAATGTGTAAACTGAGCATTTGCGATCCTTTTCCGCGTTTGAAAAAGAGACAGCCCAAAGGGGCAATTCTGAACAAGGGAAGTTTCTGACGTCACATTTAAGAAAAAATGCAAATGCAGCTCCACCCCTGTCTGTATGTTTACCCAGCATCTCAGCAGTGGTTTAATTTTATTTTCTGTGGAAATGTGTTCATTTTTCAATGGAAATCATCTCATATCTTCCTTTGCGCTTAAACGCGGAAGTGGAGCCAGCGCACCAGCGCACCGCTAAAGAGGAAAGAGTGCAGAGTTTGGCCACGCCCCACCCGCTGCACTGGCCTGTCTCTGTCCTCCTCATTTGCGTTCAAGCAACAACGCCCATAATAAAGTGTTTGAGAGGGATGTTTTTGGCTCTGGCTGTGTTCACGAGGCTTTCTCATGCACTGAGTCTTGATTTTGAAGAAGGATTCATTTACAGTATTAGGGAACCATTAAGACACCATATAAAAGCATCAAGAAGTACCATGTCATGGGATCTTTAAGCTGGAATGAGTGCATCTGGCTGCGATGTATATCCTACAATTCCTATTTTGATTCACACTACTGGCGGCTAGTTACTTTCGCCTAAACCTCCACAAAGGAGAGCGCGAGGGAGAGACACCGCTCATGAGACCCAGAGCAGCAGACACACAGACACAGACCTGCCACCGGGACCCGAGGCACTCGCTCAGTGCTCTGTCAGCCTCTGTCAGGGCTCAAGTCTACCCTGTGCCCTTGTCGTAATATGGACTGGTTGTAACTTCCAGATTTAAGTGGGAAGTAGGTTTAAGACTAGCTTTACGACCAGCTGGTGCACTCTGCTCCCGGACCTCTCATCATGGAACTGACCGGACCGGGACTTGGACCAGTTTCATTTTTTCATAATGGACAATAACACACTTTTGGAGACAAAACCAATAGAACAGCGGAGAATACACTCTGTTTCAGTCCTCTGGAGAAGGTAAGATGCTTGTTTTCGTTCGTTTTGGGCAAATCTGAGGACAGAGTTTCACAGATAAATAGTGTTATAGTGTTAATATTTAAATAGTGCGTAAATGAGCTTGTGGGTGCAACAGAGCTGCTCCGGTGTTCTGCCGTGTGCGTTGTAAGAGCAGCGCTGATATGATGTGTTTGTGCTGTAACCATAGCCTCTTATTGTATTTTCACTGACATTATCAGGGCTGGTTGTGAGTGGTCGATCAGGTCATGTTGTTGGGGCTGGTTTTTGGGGATGTTTGTGAGTGTTGGATCAGGTTGTGCTGCTGTGTAAACTTTGAATTTGGCTGTGCGCTGTGCTCTGATTGTGATAACCAAACACAGTGCAAGCGTAGGACACTTGACTGAAGTAATATAAGACAAATTATTTATATTCATTCGAGATATAGTTCAGCCAGTAGTGACCAAAATGACTGTCTGTTTCTGGCTGTCGTTATAATACTAGCCTATATATAATAACATGTACATACGTAGTTATAATTTTGGCCTAGGTGCCCCCCCCCAAAGACATTTGCTGACAAAATTCAAGACTGGTGGTTCGATGTTCATGTGTTTGACAAAGCACTCGTCTTGTCTGGATGAATGTGCGAGAATCATGTGGTTGGTTGTGGCCAAGTAACACAGTAACTTCTCATTCAGCTCCTTTGACAGCTGAATTTGAAGGCAAAAAGTTATTATATGCACAGTATTAACAACGTGCCACAAAAAGCAAATCCTGGCTGCAAACTGTAAGACTTGTTACATATTTACACAACATTTTCTATCGCAAAAGCATGTGCCAAATGTATTCTAAATGCCATGTAAAACCAGGAAGTGACATGTTTTCTATGGCTCTTCCAGAAGCTAAAACAAGCTGAAAGGGGCGAGACAGCGAGAATAACATTTCTTCACAGTCTCAAAGAGAAACATGAAAAATCTCATTCACGCAGTGCTGCGATGCTCAGATTTGTGTGTGAGGAAATTGTGGGTTTCACGGGCTCCAAAAGAAATGTTTCTGTGCAGGAGAGGATGAAAGGAGAGGAGAGGAGCTTCTGGCTGATGTAACTAGGCTTTTTAGCAGCGTCCCAAATGCCTGGGTGCACCAGAGGAAGGACACAGCCTGGATCATGAATATGCACAAAGTGTAAAAGAACAGTTAAACTAAACAGCATTTGGAATACTGTACAAATAAGGGGGGTGTATGTCACTTTTCACTGTTGCAAACTTTTATTAAGTAAAACCATGTGTCCCTTCAGAGCACTACTCAAATTTGTTGATCTTAGACTAGCTAGTCAAAATTGTGGTCTCTTCCGCAATAGAAGGGAAAATATATTTCACAACTTCCCTCTTGCCTATGACTTGGACAGTTATGCACAGCTAGTAGCAGTGCTAAGAATATTTTACCCTTTACTCATTCTTGGCTGTCTGGTCCCCACAGAACTAAGCAACATGACCTCCATCCATAGCTTTAGTAGATCTGTGAAACAGTGGCTCAGACATGCACACATAACATGGACTAATATGTATGTGTTTTAAGATAAGATAAGATAAGATAAGATATGCCTTTATTAGTCCCTCAGTGGGGAAATTCCATTGTTGCAACGCACAGATCACAGCACGAAAAAGTAACGTCGGCGGCCTCTGCGCGTCCTCATAGCAAATGTCTCTGTCTCATTGTGAACTTATTTTTGTCTATTGTCCTTAATCTGTGCACTATTTGCTTTTAGCATGTTCTCATTTGACTAATATGACTAAATTTTGTATTTCACTGATCTTGTCCATTCAGTCCATGTGTGTATGGACTGAATGTATTGTGCCTATGTCCTGTTTTTTGTCTTGCCGTCAACCTGCCAGTGGGACTATGGATGTAAACAGTGATGTGCAGGCAGGGGAGGCCGTGCCTCACCTGTCATCACAGAGAAAAAAAAAGTAAAATGAAAAAATAAATTAAATGGTTATATTTATCCAATGATTTGTACTATAAAGTTATTTTCTATTTAACTTTGCCATTTTAATTATTTTTTTATTCAAAAATTTCTGAATTTTCACTTTTACCGTTCAAATACTGAGAAGAGCCGTGCGGCTCTGCACCAGCCGTTCGTGCCTCACATGTACTGACTGTGCTGTAGCTCAGCAGTGACAGATTCTGCGCTAAAGTGGCGGTGAAAAGGCGCCGGGTAAGGCACATAGTTACCTGGCCTCATGGTAGAGGCAGTCATGAGCCCAGGGGTTCTTCTGCAACTCCTGGGGCAGCGGATTAGAATAAGTGACAGCAAGATACAATTTAGAGTTAGCAAGTCAAGTTTAGCAATCCGTTCATTTTTTTCTTCCTGTCTAGCCCTACATTTTAAATGGAGGAAGATTACATATTAAAGCTCAAGCAGTTTTCTAAACTGGACTTTCGGTCGAAGCAGGAGTTTATTATTAAAGGAAGACCAATGCCGGAGCTAAAGGTTTTGCTCCAGAAGATGGGACGAAAGACTCGCTCTTTTCAAACGGCGTGGTACACAAGAAAAGGCTGGCTGTGTGCCTCCTGCCTTCTTTTCTCAACCTGCTGTGACAATGTCTGGACTCAGATGGGATATTGTGACCTAAAAAAAATTGCAAAGAAGCCTCGTTAAACATGAGAAGTCCACCACTCACATTCAGAGCCAGATCAAGCTAAAACGTTGCTATGTTAATTTATGATACTACTCGGTGCGCTCTGGAAAATGCACTGAACAATAATAATTCATTTTCAGCTTCACATCAAAAATATTAGGAGCTACCAGTCACTTAAAGGGAGAGAAATTGGCCCAGGGGCAAATTTACTTGCCGATACCTGGTGACGCCTCACCAGCCATGACCCTCACCGCACGTCACTGGATGTAAAAGATCCTGCATGGCTAACTCTGGCACATTTACATGCTGTACTAACACATGTGGATGAATGTGTCCCATATTTAATAAACAAACATAAACCATGAGTGAAAAACATGCTTTAGATTCACTGATTAGCTTCACCTACTTTGTACCATCTCTCACCCTGTTGTTGAACCAGGACTCACAAACAGCAGTCTGGGATAGTTACAGTTAGCTGTTTCTTAAGCTCCTGAACTATGCACCTTGATTTAAAAAAAAATGACCCCAAGTGTTACTGTAATTTTCAACGAAATGCCTTTTAGGTGATAACTTGACCTTTTATCCTTTCCTCTGAAATAACTAAGAAATAAAAGTCAGGACCTTAAATTTAATTCACTCTGAAATAGCAAAATGTGAAATCCTAAAGTATGTGGGTATTGACTTTTTATCTCTTGGTTTAGGAGGGTTTATAGACCTTGATGTTGCAAGGGAAGTTTTTGGAAGTTTAACAAATCCATTTGCTGGAGTTTTTCCGAAAATACCGGCGCACAGAGTGGAATTAATTAGAAGCGGAACAGCCCACCGAGGGCCAAGTGTGAATCTCTGGAGGCGAGCACGTCTGGCCCTTTCATCTTACACACACAATGGCACCACTCCACCCTGAGGCTGCCGCACCAGCACTCCTCAGCTTTTATTTGGGTAAACAACAACTACCTTTTCCCTGTGATGAGCTTTAAAAATCTCCTCAGGTCCCTCTGACTGACAAGAGGAAGTGTTTAGGTGCTTTTCACTGACACCATCTAGGTTTACCTTTGTTTTTATGGATGTGCAATCATAGCCAGGTAGTTGTACTTGAACAAGAGGACCACATGTCAAAAAGTGGTTGGCGAAATATAAAATACAATCATGTAGTAATTTAATAGAAAAGATTTCATAAAACTGAAAAACATAGAAAAGTAAAAGCTATTTTTGTTTTAGAGCATGTGTAGATCACATGTAAAAGAGTGTGTAGTACTTGTCTTGATTCTTTACAGATGAAGATACACTATATTGCCAACAGTATTCACTCACCCATCCAAATAATGGAACTTACTTCCATGCCCACAGGTGTATAAAATTAAGCACCTAGACATGCAGAATGTTTCTACAAACATTTGGAATGGGTTTCCATGGACGACCAGCTGCATCCAACCCATACATCAACTGCAATGTAAAGCATGCCGCCACTGTAGTCTAGAGCAGTAGGCACGTTCTCTGGAGTGACAAATTCCACTTCTCCATCTGGCAATCTGATGGATGAGTCTAGGTTTGGCAGTTGCCAGGAGAACAGTACTTGTCTGACTGCATTGTACAATAAAGTTTGGTGGAGGGGGGATTATGGTGTGGGGTTGTTTTTCAGGGGCTGGGCTTGGCCCTTAAGTTCCAGTAAAAGGAATTCTGAATACTTCAGCATACCAAGAGATTTTGTATAATTCCATGTTCCCAACTTTGTGGGAACAGTTTGGAGATGACCCCTTCCTCTTCCACCATGACTATGCACCAGTGCACAAAGCAAGGTCCATAAAGACCTGGATGAGAGAGTTTGGTGTGGATGAACTTGACTGGCCTGTCAGAGTCCTGACCTCAACCCAATAGAACACCTTTGTGTTAGAGCGGAGACTGAGAGCCAGGCCTTCTCCTCCAAGATCAGTGTGTGAATTCACAAATGCGCACTGTTGTTTACTACTGTTATTGCACACTTACATTTACTACTGGAATTCTTAGTACTGTTGTTTACTCCTGTTATTGATTTTTACCCCCGTTGCACTGCTGTTTACTACTGTTATTGCACATTTACTACTGGAATTTTTAGTACTGTTGTTTACTCCTGTTGCACTAGAATTACTACTGTTGCACACTTATTTTTATTTATCTTAACTCCAATGCACATTCTACTGCACATGACCAATTCACTGCTGTATCTTCCATTGCACATTTTGATGCACACTGCACACTTTGGAAATCTGTATATAGTATAGGTTATTTGTTATTTATTATGTTGCACTGTTTTAAGATTTTAGACCGTAGACTTTAGTTTTAACTTAGATCTCTGTCTTAGATAGTTTTTGTTGTGTTTTGTCTTCATATTGTATTTTGTACACTGTCTTTTTGCACTACCTGGCCAGAGAGAAATGAAATTTCGATTCACTGTATGTTGAACACATATGGCAGAATTGACAATAAAGCTGACTTTGAACTTTGAACTTGAAGAGTGGTCAAAAAATCCCATGAACACACTCCTAAACCTTGTGGACAGCCTTCCCAGAAGAGTTGAAGCTGTTACAGCTGCAAAGGGTCGACCGATGTCATATTAAACCCTATGGATTAAGAATGGGATGTCACTTAAGTTCATATGTGAGTCAAGGCAGGTGAGTGAATACTTTTGGGAATATAAAACAGATAAGTGTCATTTTCAAAATTCATCTGAGGCTTGCATACTCTTAGTATACTCTTGGTATACTAATATTTTCAAAAAAACAAAAGTATTTTATTGATGTTAAAATATTATTCCATCTTACCTTGATAAAATAAACTAGGTATTATATCCATTCATCCATCCATTTTCTTCGGCTTATCTGGGGCCGGGTCATGGGGTAACAGTCTAAGCAGGGACGCCCAGACTTCCTTCACCCCAGACACTTCTTCCAGCTCCTCCGGGGGGACCCCAAGGCGATCTCAGGCCAGCCGGGAGACATAGTTCCTCCAGCGTGTCCTGTGTCTTCCCCGGGGCCTCCTCATCTCAGCTGCTTTACACTCGGCTGCAAACCGCTCTAGTGCGCGCTGGAGGTCCTGGTTCAATGAAGCCATCAGGACAACATCATCACTAGGTATTATGTTCACTGATAAAATATATATATATATATATATATATATATATATATATATATATATATATATATATATATATATACATATATTTAAAAAGGAGATAACTGTTTCAGTAATTGGTTATCCAAACAGTCCTGTCTTCCCATGTCTAGCCACGCTCAGTTTTTATATATTGATGGGGGTAATATTCCATACTGTAATTTGTCTATTGGAAATTCAAGATTCAAGATTCTTTATTGTCATTATGCAAGCATAACGAAATTTTGACAGACTCCCGGCTACAGAAGAATAAAAATAAAACAGAAGCATAAAGATAAAATTCATCATAAATAGGCACTGTACATTATAGACAAAATAAATTACAGTAGTATAAAGTGATTGTTGACAAAATATGTTACAGTAGTAGTACAAAACAATATCAATAAGGAATATAATAATTCTTTTGATCCTGATTTATTTTTATCTCAAAATAATGTAAACAGGGATTTGCAAGGCCATGTTCATAATTCAGTTTCATGTGATTATTTTTCTGAAAATCAGTTTCTTTTTTACTGAAATCTATAATGACATCTGCATATTTTCTACCCTACATCTGAACATAAGAAGTCTTCCGAAAAATAATAATAATTTTTTATCATTATCTCTCTTCGTTGAACCATGCCTTTTTAGTGATTGCATTGTCCGAAACTTGGCTGACAAAAGATATGAATTTGCTATTTGAAATGGGCAATTACACCGCCTCACACAGACGTAGGGGAAGTCGAGGTGGAGGAGGTTCTCTCTATGTTCTAAAGGGACATGAATTCAAACTAAGACCTGATCTTGAACCAGTCTTTCAAAATTGTAAGAGTGAATCTGTTTTTATCAAAGGTCAATTTGTTGCACTGAAAGTAACAAAAAGAGTGATTGTAGGATGTATATATTGTCCCCCCAATACTGATATAAGTTCAAAGAAGGTTTATTGGGTGTGCTTGAAAATATTGATAAGGAGAGTAAACTGTGCTACATACTAGGAGATTTCAATATTGATATTTTAAATGAAGAAATCACACATCACATAGGTGATTTTTTCAAATTATTTTTCCCTCTAATTAGTAGGCCTACAAGAATATCCACCAAGTCTTCTACTTTGATAGACAATATCCTGCCTAATGCATTCACTAATGTTTCAAAGGTCCCATGACATGGTACTTCTTGATGCTTTTATATGGCTCCTTAATGGTTCCCTAATACTGTAAATGAATCCTTCAAAATCAAGACTCAGTGCATGAGAAACAGAGATAAGATGAGAAAGAGTATTTTTTTCTGTCTCTGAACAGTCCATTATGGGACTTGTTGCTTGAATGCAAATGAGGAGGACAGAGATGGCCTATAGTAGAGGGTGGGGGCGTGGCCAAACTCTCCGCTCTCAGCTCTCAGCTGTCCGCTCTGCTCCATTTCCGCGTTTTTGCGCAGAGAAGAGATGCGAAGCGTTCCATTGAAAAATAAACACATTTCCACAGAAAATACAATTAAACCACTGCTGTTCAAAGGTCCAGAGGCTCAGATAAAGGACTTCCGAGCCTAGAAACACTCGGACGTGCCTCCAGGCAAATAAAAAAAACGCATTTCGCATTGCCTAGCGCATTCGCGGTCCAAACTCTCTGGGCGTGATTTACAGAGATGCTGAGTAGACACAGACGGGGGGTGGAGCTGCATTTTTCGAGCTGACGTCAATAAGGTGCCTTGTTGAGAATCGCCCGTTTGAGCTGTGTTTTTTTCTAACGCAGAAAAGGACCGCAAATGCTCAGTTTAGACATTTCGCAACTTTTAGCCATGGAGGGGGGGCCCTAAACAGGGTAGGGGAGCTCACATTAACGTTCAAAAACCTCAGAAAGTGAAAATGTCATGCCATGGGACCTTTAAAATCTAGCATTCTTTATAGTGATATTTCATATCACCTGTCTGTTATTAAATTTTCGATGCTGCTCAATAACACGATAAAGACAAAAAAAAATTATATATATATATATATATATATATATATATATATATATATATATATATATATATATATATATATATATATAATTTCAAAGGTTCAATGCCATAAATGCTAACAACTTTAGAGATAGGTTGGGAAAATTCTCCTGGGAAGAAATTTATGAGGCACCCAATGTAAACACTGCTTATAATTACTTTTACCAAGTTTGTCTCTGTTTTTGATCAATGTTTTCCTCTTACTTGCACTAATACAAGAAAAGCTGGTTTGAACAAACCATGGTTTACAGTTGAACTTCGAAAATCAGCTCTAAAAAAGAATAAATTGTATAAAAAAAATCTTCAAATCCTTTCAGGATGGTGAAGTAGAAATAACTGATCCAACCCAAATCGCCAATTAATTTAATGACTTTTTTGTCAATGTGGGACCATGCCTTGCAAAACAAATTGTCAACGTTGATGGTTCTCCCATTGATTATATAAATGAAGAGTATGTTCCTTTAAACATTTTTGAGCCTGTAAAGACTTCTGAAGTACTTGATATTATTGCAAACCTTAAAAAAATTCTTCTCCAGGCCCTGATGAAATCCCTGCCTCTCTTATCCAACAGATTGCATCTCAAATTATCGATCCTTTATCATTCATTTTTTCTATGTCTCTTGAATCAGGCACTGTTCCAGCAGCCTCTAAAGTTGCCAAGGTCATTCCTATATTTAAAGCTGATGATCCATCAGTTTTTTCAAACTATCGTCCCATATCTTTATTACCCTGTTTCTCAAAAATTCTTGAGAAGCTGGTATACTAAACAATTTTGAAACATCTAGATGCTAACAATATTTTATTTGAACACCAATATGGTTTTAGAAAAAAATGTTCTATATATATGGCTCTTTTGCATATTAGAGAAAAATTATAGCTGCTCTGGATAATAATGAATATACCTTAGGCATTTTTTAGACGTATCTAAGGCTTTTGATACGGTGAATCATGAAATCCTGTTATCAAAAATGTCATGTTATGGTTTTAACAAACAGGTTTTAAAATGGTTGGAAAACTACCTAACAATTTGTTGTTTTTAATGGTACTTGTTCACAGTTAGCTGAGCTTAGATGTGGGGTTCCTCAAGGGTCCATATTAGGTCCCTTGTTGTTCTTAATATATGTAAATGACCTTGCAAAAGCAACAACTTTATTGTCACCTGTACTTTTCGCTGATGACACAAATCTCTTTGTCACGGATAAGAATTTAGACACATCGATAAAGCTAATCATGGGCTCAGTCAGTTGGCTTATTGGTTTCAGCTAAATAGGTTATCACTCAATGTAAATAAATCCAATTTTATTATTTTTAGGAATAAGATAGACAAATTCAAAGTCTACATCGATGGCAGGGAACTTTTAGATGTTGTTCTTGATGATAAGCTATGTTTTAAAAAGCATTGTGAATTTGTTTCTAAAAAGGTTTCAAAATCTCTGGCTATTATAAAAAGGGTTAATCTAAAACCTAACACTTATTTCTTATTTATCCTTATATATCCTACTGTAATATAATTTGGGCCAGCACTTATCTGTCTTATTTACATCCATAGAATTCAGAAATCTTTTGTAAGAATTGCTACTTATTCCTCTTATTTAGCTCCAAGCAAACCTTTATTTTCTCAACTGCATCTACTCACAGTATATGATGTGAACAAGTACCAAACTGGAGTTCTTATGTTTAATTTGTCTTCCTTCCCCTCTTCCTGTTTATTATCAAAGTTTAAGTCTAATTGTTACTATCATACTCATTTTACAAGACCAAACCATTGTTTACGGGATCCTTTCTGCAGAACTTCTGTTGCAAAATTTTCTTTTGTTCACAAAGGTGCAGTGCTGTGGAATGACATTCAATATCTTACTGAAACATGTTTTAGTTTAAATACTTCAAAATCAAGTTAAAAAATATATATTGAGGACTTCAGTCTTTTACCCATGTAGTTGCATGTAAACATAGTCGATTATATTTTTTTGTATTAGTTGTTACTATTATGTACTTATGTGTGAGTGTGTGTGATTGTACTGTGTGGGTCGCAATTGTCGGTTGGTGTGTGAGCTGGATGCATGTGTGTGTTGAATGCCTGGGGGTGGGGTGGGGAGGGGTTGTTTGTTTTGCCTTTTAATTTAAATTATTTTAAGAGGAGTGTCACTTAAAAGCCTTTTGGTTTTTTTTAACTTTTGATCTCTTATTTTCTTTTTTCTTGTGTGTACTTTTTGTTCTTTTAAAGGAATATTAACGTTTTTTACAAACTGAACCTTATTTCGGTAATAAAACAACATCAATTACTCACCCATTATACTTTGGTGTCATTTGGAGCATTTCTGGAGATTTTGTAGATTAGCGATATCCGTTTAACGTGCGGGCTCGGGGCAAGCTATTGCAGTCACCAAATAACACAAACTTTAGCACTTTTCAAATGATATATGTTCAATGCGTTAGTTTACACGTTCGTCAAAAGTCAAAAGTGGCCTGTAATCCGAGATCTAGCCATGGATCCGATTAGATGACGAGGACATCGCACATGTGCGCATTCATTCTGTTACTTTGCTTAGAAGACGCTCAGAGCTTTTGTGTTGCGAGCGAGACATGGCTGAAGATTCGGACTTCGAGACTGAAAAAAAGTTATTGGAGTATGATGGCCGTCCCTACCGTTTTGAGCCTGAGTATACGGATGAGGAGGTATTAGAAAGCAGAAAGCAGAGACAGTTTGAGGAGCAGTGCACCAGATAAGAGCCATCGGTATTGGATTACTTCTCAGAACCGCTGAAACGCTGAATCCGCTGGCCTTCCTTCTTTCCCTTTGCTGGTAAAAAAATCGTCCAGACTGAAGTGGGTACTGCAAACACGATGGTCCAAACGTCTTACAGCTTTGCCTTTCATGTTTGGGTCCATTCCCAAAGCAACTAGCCACAGCTTCAATAACTCCTGATTGTGACGAGGAAGCCTGTGAAAACTCAACTTCGTCCAAGCTGTCATTTTGTTTTCACAACCAGACCAGGATAAATGCATGTTCGCACCATTTTGGGTTTTCTCAAGCAGAGATGTTTTCTTCTTATTGTTCCTTTGCTTCTTTATGACTGTAACCGAGAGTTGAGAGCGTCATCTTATCTAAAATCAGCTGTGAATGCGTGCACGCGCGCTGTCCTTGTTGATGACGTCATCTAATCGGAACCATGGCTGGATATCGGATTACAGGCCACTTTTGACTCAAACGAAACTGTAAACTAACACAATTAACTTTTGTCATTTGAAAAGTGCTAAAGTTTGTGTTATTTGGTGACTGCAATAGCTTGCCCCGAGCACTCACGTTAAACGGATATCGCTAAACTACAAAATCTCCGAAAATGCTCCAAATGACACCAAAGTACAATGGGTGAGTAAATGACGTTGTTTCATTACTGAAATAAGGTTCAGATTTTAAAAACTTTACTATTCCTTTAATGTTGGGTGCAAACATTAATAAATAAAAAATAAAATAAATAAATAAAGCAATTTTTTTAGAGTCAGCAAAAGTTTTGAAATTGAATAACCAGAAAATCCCCAATAAAAAACAAGCATAACATAAGACATAACATTGTAATCCCTTAATAAACTGTATAATATTTGGAATTAAAGAGTTGGAGCAATAGTAATGATGACCTAAAAGTATACTAGATTCAAATAAAATGGGTAAAATGGCTAGAAAACAGTTTCTTTACTTTGGTGTGTTAGTATTTGTTTTGTCTGTAGATGCACTTTTAAGTCTCAAACTTGTTGATATCCTTTTGACTTCAATTCATTCAGTGGCTATACCTCGCTATAGCCACTGCATTCCAGATAGAAAGTGAGCATGGGCACACTTCTGGCTCCACTGATTCTGGCTCATAACTACACTACATAACTGCTGCTGTCAGGCTCGTCATTTTGGTCATAAAAACGTATTAACCCGCTCTACGTGATCCTGATGTTTATTCCATCAAGCAAGATATGAACGTTAGTGACAATCCAGTTGGGTACCTTTATTCTCAGCAGTGTGGGCGGAAAGGGGCGTTACCTTCAACAGCCTTGCTCTGGCTCCAGATTAGCTTTTATAGCTGTCCCCTCGATTAGCTTAATTTGAATGGACCTGAACATGCTATGGGTGACGTCACACTCCCTTAGTCCACTTCTTTGTACAGTCTGTGGTCTTTATCAGTTGAGAAAGTAGTTGATTTGATTGGTTTTATAGTGCTTCACATTCAGAAAGCATGACATTTTAAAAGTACAGTGGTGTAAATTAATGACCATAACACACCACCAACAAGACAGGTTTCATACAACATGCCTTATCTACAGCAGTGATACAGCACAAAGCCAGGCATTGTCCTCATCTTATTTCACAATCATATAAAGATTATTTTTTGTTGGATTCAGATTTCTCCTCATGAGTTCGATTGACATCCGCAGGTATGTTTACCTTTGTTTTTGCAATCACAGTCTGGTAGCTGCAATCGAAAACCAGAAGGGCACCAGTCAGAAAGTTGTGAATGATGAAATACTACAGCGCAAATGAAGACTAAGGAATAATTTGGTTTAAATATTCGCAGCTCTGACTGTCAGTCTGAGCAAAGGTCACACACATGATTGGGAGAGCATCCTCTGCAAAAGGTTAGAATCCGAAGCAGAGCAAAGCAACTGGCCGTCCAACTGTGGCCAAATGACTGCACCAATAGGAAAATGTCACAAACAGACTTTAATGTATTACCCTGGATATTCCACCAGCTCAGGGAATACATATTTGATCATTTTCTCTAAGACTTCTCTGCATCTTGGACAACAACGCTGTTTCATATCCGATACTGCGCGTCCCCCCAGGCAGGAAAACAAACAAAAAAAACAAACAATGGTGCAACAAAAGCTGGGAATATGTTAACAGATTGATAACTAAACGAAAGCACTGGGTCAATTAGCACTGTTTGTCTGAGAATTATAAACTAAATCGGATCAGAGGCAAGACAATGCAATCCAATCAATTTATATTCAATTATTCCAAAGCAAGGAGCATAGGTTTTTAATTGCCGATAAAAACCCCATTGATGTTCAGGAGTGTTCCAGCAACACTTTAAAATTAATACTGTATTCACTGTTTGCTTCCAAAGAGATACATTTATTTTTATTCCAAAAATGAATTAAATAAATTGGAATTGTGTGATTACATGAAGCATACATGTACTGTTTTAGTTACCTTGTTTTTAATGTTCCTACATGGCTAACTGGGAGAGAAACCCATTGCAGTACCCAGTTGTATTCTATATGAATACATACGTGCAAGTATAATCCTGCAAGTTAAAAAAAGGTAGCAGTTAACTTAAAAACTACCGCTCTGTGACATCACAAGGTGAATGAAAAAAAAACAAAAAACACAACTCCGGGTATGAGTCAATTTTGTGTAATATAGGACCTTTATGGATATTTTAGGCATCATCTAACAATAATTACTGGAGACATTCAGGTTCTGCAGTTTGAACAGTTGTATATCACTTACATTGTATTAAGGTATAGTAGCAAAAGAAAGTATTCAAGACCTGAAGTAAATAGAAGCTATAAGCAAATGACAATCACAGGGGGAGGCAATCCTAAAAAGAAATAGCGGTGGAAATGGTTTCCAGTACATAATGGTACCAACAATAAAAACGTAAATGTCGTGTTGAAATGACAATGTAGTAAAATAAATAATGAATGCATAACTTTCATTTGTACATTCTGAACCGCCTGAAAATAAAATGAAGTAATGCGATCGCCTACTACAAGAAAATCAATCAATACAACTTAAGATGAAATGCTTGCTGTCTGCCAATGTCCAACGTATTTCAAGGTTGAAACATTTTTAAAAAGTGAGTTTATAGTGCAACAGACAATAGAGCCACATTTAAATGCACTTGGGATAATATGAATACTGCATATTCCATTGCAGTATCAGACTTAAAATAGCCACACAATCCTAAAACACATGGGGTCCAATATAATGCCAGTGTCAGACTGAAGGTTTTATAGCAACAACACAGCAGACCAATATTGAAGACATAAGTTTCATGAGTTCAATACAACTGTTATTACTGTAAAGTTAATAAAGTCCATCTGAGACTGTATGAAAAAGCATTCTATACTATGTACAATAACTGCAGCTACTTGACACATGGCTTAATATTGTGATTTGCTTTATTTGCCCTGGTATGTGCTATTGATTTCTTTTTCTTTTGGAGCGTCTCTTGTTTTCGTTCTATTCACAGTGAGGTTAGTCCCATGGAGACCTGTTACCTCTTCTTTATTTGAAGTTAAAAGGTGCATTTTTTTACTGACCGAGTGAGAGGCTGTAGTGCCATAACCTTTAAATGTATGCCACTGCCAAAGCATTGTGTTCATAAAGACTTGTCCTTATGTCAAACGCAATCTATACGGAACAAGTACATACTCAAGACTACTGACAAGAAAAATAAGTTATTTATACTAAAATGTATGTTTTCTGTTCTGTTGTTTCAAAATACTAAAATATTCTAAAATAAAGCTAGTGAACAAAGTACTATAGATCCTAGATACTCCTTTATTTAAAGAGGGGATATAATGCGTTTTTTAAAGCTTTCTACCACGTTCCTTCATCAAAAACATGCTTGAAGAGGTTTTAGATGTCATCCATGCATGTCTGAGTAATTTAGCAATCTCTCTCGGGCATTATTCGAACCCCTCCTTATAATTAGCTGCAAGATTCTGTCACAAGCCTGTGTCACTCATGTCACTAACCCTAACAATTCTCCATAGATATACAAAACTGTACACAACATCTTGACAAACCTGATGCAATGTGCAGTAGTTTCATTAGCAGGATGCACGCTGATTGTGTTGCGGTATCGCTGTGAAGGGGGAGTGACTTTTTGTGGAAAGCAAAGGGTGGGGGGACTCATTGCATCAGAAAACTAAAGTGAGACTTATAAAATGTGTCAATACATTGTTTGCGGTGTATATAGCGTAATGGTAGCATGGTGATCTAAATGTTATGTTTGCACTATGAACAAATATTTCATCTATTGGCAATGTTTAAGCAAATAGACTTCCTTAAGTGTTTAATCATGCACAATGGTGTCTCTGCGTCATTAGCTTACTCAGTTGTATTTTGATAGAATGACGCATGCTTTACTAATTGTCTAGCATTCAAGGCTTGAGTGCTCCGAAAATTTCAGTTTTATTACCCCCATCTATAATTATTCAAAAACTTGAGATTGCAAGCATAAATGTGGAGTTCAAAACTGTCACATAGTTATTTTCCAGTGATAAAAACCATAAAACCACTATAAAGAAGTTGGGGGTCAATGGACCTTTTTAATGTAAAATGCAAATCTATGCATGCAGTTTAATACTAAATATCCTAAAAACCATTCAATCAATCAATCAAACAATATTTATAAGGCGCTTTTCATACAAAATTGTAGCACAAAGCGCCTTACAGTGGTCAAGGATTAGAAGATTGACCTTATTTGATCTCGCACAGGACAAGTTGTTTCTATATTTGACCCGGGGACCATCCCCATGATCTTGTTTTGTTATTTAGGCTTTGGTCAGGCCCTAAGCTGGAGGACCTCACCCATGGCACATGTTTAGGTTGGTGGGGGAAACCGGAGTACCCGGAGGAAACCCACCCAGACACGGGGAGAACATGCAGTCTCCGCACAGAAAGGCCCGGGCAACCCGAACCTTCTTGCTGTGAAGCATGGGTGCTAGCCACTCAGCCACCGTGCCGCCAGGAAAAAAAAACAAAAAAAAACAGCAGCAACAGGAACAGCAGCAACAACAACAGCAACAACAACAACAACAGCAACAAACACAGCAACAACAACAACAACAGCAACAACAACAGCAACAACAACAACAACAACAGGAACAACAGCAACAACAGTAACAAACAGCAGCAACAACAACAGCAGCAACATTATGGCCTTAAACACTTACCTGACCAGCCAGAACCATACACTTTGACAAAATTATACAAAGTGGATCTGGAGCTGTCATGTTTGTTCACGCCAAACACACATGGCTGCTTACCCAAAAAAGGGGAAAAAAACAACATAAAGGACAAAAAAAACAGTGCATTTTTTACAGAATTAACATTCAAAGCAGCATTTATCTCAGGTATAAGTTATGTATTTTTTTCTGAATGTTACAAGAATTTTGGAGAGATGTCTTCTGCATTTTAGAGATATGTGATATAGCGGCTATTGTTGGACCATCTCAAGTTTGGACAGAGATTTTCCACGCTCTTTTGTCTGGTCCCAGTCCCTTCTGGATTTGAACAGAATGTAGAAAGGACTGGTCAGGCAACTTAGACACCTTAAATCACCTTTCATTATTATAGGTTTTAGAAGTTCCATCCAAATATTGTTGCTTTTGTCATTCACCAGTATGGTACATACACAAAGAGACAAGGACAACCATTTTGCTGTGTTATGGCTTCATTATAGTAATAAGGGTGATATTGAAATTCCCTACTTAAAGGCCATTAGCGATACTTGGAAATGCATTTTGTCTATTTCCTCATAAAGGTGCAACTGAAGCTTTGTTGCATATAAATGTCAGAAAACATCACAATATGGCACCACTCAGCCAAAGACCATCCCCGCTCCTCCTGAAATGCCCCAAAACTTTTCATCTCGAGTGCATTTTGACATGAGCAATTTGTTTGAGACGGCGCTATAATTTTCTTAACTACCTCCACAGAAGGTGACAAGAGAGGGATAGAGAGAGAGAGCGAAAAAGAGAAGGAGAGAAAGAGACTTACATATGAGACATAGACAGATGATATGCTACCAACTCTGAACTTCAAAACTATCCTCTGTTGCATGCCTTCCCTCTGGCTAGTTAAACAACATCAACTCAACAGGAATGCAAAAGAAGCCATTTCCACTGGCCCTCTGACAGAGCCAAGGACCCTGCAGACATCATTATTCTTATTCACACTCCAAGGTAAAAGTGTATAATGCTTTTCAAATGTCCTGAGTATATGCTAACACCGGATATCACATTGTCCGTGATGTTAAGTATTTTATATATATACAGTGGTACCTCACCTTACGAAAGACCCTACATACGAAAAATCCAAGTTACGAAACGCCCTCACGTTAATTTTGGTCTCTAGATACGAAAGAAAATTCAAGTTACGAAACGCGAAATCTCAAAAATTCGAATAATGCGCGCTCAGATGCACGCCCCGCTGTTATCCCCGCTCAAAAAGCACCTTTCTCGGCCTCTTAGCTCTAGCGCCGAACACACAAGAATTTCAACAAAATGTATTAAATAGTGAAGCGTGGGGGGGAGACACGACTCCGGAAGCAGCGCGGAGACATGAACGCACCGCGCGCCGAGGAGCATGGCACCGCGCGAGGAGCACGGCACCGCGCGAGGAGCACGGTCTAGAGTCTAGACCAGAACTAAACCAGGTCTAGACTCTAGACCTGGTTTAGTCCACGTTTAGTCCTGTCTAGTCTCTTAGCCAATCAGGACGATGAACCAATGTTACACTATAAAAAAAAAAGTTACACTATAAAAAAACAACCTTGGAAAGAATTAATTTTCCATTGAAATGGCTACTCAACTTACGGAAAATTCACGTTACGAAACCACTTCTGGAACGAATTAATTTCGTAAGGTGAGGTACCACTGTATATGGATCGCAGTTGATGTGGAAATAGTTTTATCTTCTATTTCAGTTGGCAGTGAGATAAATCTAAAAGGTTTGCAATGTTCCAAAGCTGTGATCAATAATGTATTCAAAAGACTGTCTGCTTTGTCTATGGCTTTAAGTAGCTCACAATAAAATACTTGATTTATATTAAAAAGTCACACAGTAGATTCTATGCCAAGGACAGTTTTAGAGAAGATTTTCAGTTCATTTTACAGCCCAAAAAGTGACATTATGGTACTATATGAAACAACAGTCACACTAAACAATTTATAGGTGGATGAAGTGTCTTGCTCAAGAATACAACCACAGTGTATAATTCCCGTATAGGAGAAACACATAGTAACAAAAAGAAAGAAGGAAAAAGTAATGTCTTATCTGATACGCATATTCTCTATGGTTAAATATGAAATCATACAAATTCATGTTGGGACCATGCCAGCATAAATGATTTATTGAATATCATTAATCATTCAAAAGTCAAAGCAAGTGTCAGAGCAATCAAACTTTCCAAATCAAAGAAGGTCACAGGAACAGCAAGCAAATTTCTTTTTCAAATCCAAAATATCGATAATTCTATGATAAATTACCTGCAATGTAATGTTTGAATTACAGGTTGGAAGAAAAACAAAGAACTTCACTATTCAGCAACTTGAGTATTAGAAAAGAATATATAACAATCCAAAACCATTTTGTCTTCTATTGTACATTTACTTCTTGGGTTCTTTTTACAAACAATACAGTTGGAGATGTATTTACCTTGTTGACTTGTTTCGCATGCGAGCTGCAAGCCATCTTCAGAACTGTCACCGGTGTTGGTGGTGGGTGATTTGTAGTATATCAGCTGTTGTTACTTCTTGTGGGCGTGGTCAGCCTTTAGACTTGGCAGGTCACTCAGACTGACCACACCTCCTGTTGCCCGGTGGTCTTAGTTGTGAAAATGGCTTGCAGCCGAAACATGTTCAGATAAATTCTCCTACTGTATTGTTTTTTAAAGATCCCATGACATGGTACTTCTTGATGCTTTTATATGGCTCCTTAATGGTTTCCTAATACTGTAAATGAATCCTTCTTCAAAATCAACACTCAGTGCATGAGAAACAGAGATAAGCTGAGAAAGAGTAATTTTTCTCACTCAGAACACTATAATGGGCGTTGTTGCTTGAATGCAAATGAGGAGGAAAAAAGCTGGCCAATAGTAGAAGGTGGGGGCGTGGCTAAACTCTGCTCTGAGCGCTCTCTGATCCATTTCCTTGTTTTTGCATGGGGGGAGAGAGTTGAAGTGTTCCATTGAAAAATAAACACATTTCCACATACAATAAAATTAAACCACTGCTGTTCAAAGGTCCAGAGGCTCAGATAAAGGACTTCCGAGCCTAGAAACACTCGGACGTGCCTCCAGGCAAATAAAAAAACGCATTTCGCATTGCGTAGCGCATTCACAGTCCAAACTCTATGGGCGGGATATACAGGATCGCTGAGCGGAGACAGAGGGAGGGACTGGAGCTGCATTTGCCGATCTGACGTCAATAAGGTGCCTTGTCCGAACTCGCCCGTTTGAACACTGGTTTTGTGTAACGCAGAAAAGGATCGCAAATGCTCAGTTTAGACATTTCGCAACTTTTAGCCATGGGGGGCTTAAACAGGGTAGGGGAGCTCACATTAACGTTCAAAAACCTCAGAAAGTGAAAATGTCATGCCATGGGACCTTTAAAAGAAACTAAGTTAAAGAATATATACATTTTCTCTTTTTGTGTGCCTATAGTTTTAGATCATTCTACAAATCAACTGCCTTAAATACTGTTCCTTGGAGACACAAAAATAAACTACTTTAGACAGTTTCAAACTTACTTATAGAACTTCATACAAATGTATCACTGAACAGCAAGTATCCTCCACATGGACTTTTCCTATCATATTTACACATACTATATCCAGCATTGCTTTTTTCTCCAAGAAACTATCCACTCTGCATATTAATCTCATTTTGGCAGAGGAGCTGTTGTGCTTTGCATGATTGGCTGTAGTGGCGTCCTCGCACACTCCCACAGACATGCATTTGATTTGTCACCAGTAGCCAAAGTCTTATTTAAACACCGCAAAGAATAAAGTAACGAGTAAACGTTCCCCATTGGCTCACTCCGGCAGTCCAGAAAACTGCTGTATCTTCTTACTATTACGCTTTTTCCTACCTAGAAATATTAGACTGAACTGCAAAAGAGGAAATAAATGTTATGACGTCTTGGAGAAAAACATGCAGACAACAATGTATTAGAAGACAGGAAGTTGTTTCTTAGAACTGTGCTGAGAGGTGGAGGAGAGAATGAAAGAAAACAGGCAAAACTTGAGTAATTGGCTTCAGAAGTTGCAGCTTTCTCATCATCCATTTCGTGGCTGAGTAGGAGAAACCTGCCATGCTTGTCAAATCTCCCTGACTGCGATGGCCAAGAGAGAGAGAGAGAAAAAATGGCGTCCGTCTCTTAAAGGAGAAGTGAGGAGGGAACTCAGGTTTACTGGAGTATGAAAAAGTGTCTCGTTATGAAAGTGAAATGTGTCATATTGTTTAAGGGTAAATTGGCGTTTTCAGAATTGGACTTTTCAGTTGATTAATTTACTGTAAAGGTGAACTTTATGTTGTGTCACTGGGAAATGTGTGCAATCTGTTGATTAAAGCCACCACTCTGTATTTATGAACTCATGTTGACAACCAACATAGCGTTTACGTAAGTGGTTCAGATAAGGTTTCAAATCAGTGCCAATTCTCCACATATAGCACACTGCATTCTTATAGTCTGTACACCAATTACTGAATTCTATCTCATATGATGAAAAAAGCAGATGGTGTTGTTTTAACCTCCCAACTGTCACAGATGCCAGAAAATATGAATTCATTATTAGTGTTTATCAATTATTAGTAGGGCTGTCAGTTTAACGCGTTAAATAGATTAATTAATTACACTGCAAATTAACGCATTATAAAAATTAACGCAATTAATTATGAGTGGCAATTTCATGCGCACACATTTTAAATTTGGCGTGCAGTGAGCAAATCGCTGCTCAGGCCTTTGAACGGCAAGTTTATTTATAAAAAGAACGAAGACGGGACTATCAACAAGAACGCGGTGATTTGTAGCTTTTGTCAAAAAAAAAAATTCGATCACCGAAGCAGCTCAAGCCTGACGGATCATTTGAGCGATAAACACATCCGGACAAGTTCCATTGTTACCGCTGATAGTGCGCACTTCACCAAACCACCACACCACACTTGCAGAATTTGGGAAACTATTGAGCAAAGCGACCGCAGAAAAACTCACAAACTCAATAGCAAAGTGGGTTTGCTCGCTTGCTCACTCATTCACAATCTCTCTCTCTCTCTCTATCCCTCAATCTCTCTCTCTCTCTCTCTCTCACACTCTTAAAATGTGATTAATTAGATTAATTAATTGCGAATCCTGTAGAAGAAGAAGAAGAAGAAGTGACTTTATTGATCTCACACAGGAGAAATTCTTCTCTGCATTTAACCCATCCTGTTATTAGGAGCAGTGGGCAGCACATGACTGCGCCCAGGGACCATCTCCATGATCTTCTTGCTTCAGTTTGGTCAGGACCTAAGCTGGAGGATTTTACCTATGGTGCATATTTTGGGTTGGTGGGGGAAACCGGAGTGCCCGGAGGAAACCCACCCAGACACGGGGAGAACATGCAAACTCCACACAGAAAGGCTCAGGCGATCCAAATCTTACGGCCATACCATAATTAATTAGATTAATTTTTTTAATCGCCTGACAGCACTAATTATTAGTGTTTTGATTATTCCTCAAGAGTATGCTTCAGTCAACAAGTTTATACATGCAACCTTATTTTAGCAAGAATTTTCAGTGTACATTTGTTAGAAAATAGTATTACCCTATTGCTTAGTTAAAGGTCCTATACTGTATTACATTTTAAGCCATGTTATAAAAAAACATATCTGAAGTTGTGTTTTGTTTCATTCACACATGGTGGAGTAATTCTGCTTTATTAGTTTCTCTAGATCTCCAAAGCTCAAAAGACTCATGAACCATGAAGTGGTAGTTTTCAAGTTAATAGCTACCTTTTCCCTTTTGTTCAGTAGAGATTGGCAATTCCAGGGCTGAAATCATCCAAAGGATTCTAGCGAAGTTTTGTGGAGTTTAAAAACACTTTCTGTATTACCACAAGGCCCCCGACAGGGACCAGCATGTTTCCAGTTTGAGAGAAGAACACAGATAAATATGTAGGGTTTGCCTGTTAAACATGTGGGAATGAAACAAAACACAACTCCAGATATGTTTCTGATGAGGAAACAACACTATAACATAGATCAGAAAATGTCCTTGAATGACATTGATATGAAAGCAGAATGGTTTAACATATTCTCCCACCTCACCTCCATTCCCTGCACGATTTGTAAAATATTTAATTTTTATTATCCAATTATTCTTAGTTATTTGTGCTCTGTGTGCCTGCTGTAACTACATCCCTGCAGAGTACAAATAAAGTGGAGGAGCACAGAGTCAAGTGCTGTCATGTAAAATATGGGCAGATCTTAATGAGAGCCATCCCTCAGCACTTTTTCATGGCTGCGTCTGAGAGCCTTCATGGATTCTGGCATGTTTAATACATAGCCACCCAGTGAGATAAATGCATTAATGCTGAGTACAGCTGACCTGTAATGAGCTCCAGGAGACCAACAATGAATCTGATGCGACATGACTAACAAATCATACCCTTTGTGATGAAATGCACATTAAAATTTAACTGATGCAGGAACTTGTTTCACTCTGGCTCCGTAAAATAAAACCCATGTCGAGTATCGCCGACACACGTTTAGGCACACGTTTGCATTTAAAGGGCGCTTTGCTCTGAACTTTGAGGCAGGATGAAGAAACAAGGAAGCTGTAATCCTTGTCAACAAAAGCAGGTATTGTGCTAAATTCTCCACTAAACTCGCTCCACACCACTTCTCATTTGCTTTCGCTTAACGTTTCTGCACTGAATTATAGTCGGATTTTGAAGTTACCACGCCAACAGAACTTCCATCTCCGAAAATACTTGTAATCAACTGTTTCCTAAAACTGATAACGCCCGCGTGCCACTCGGCTTTTTGGCAAGTGGCGTCCCCAACTGTTCAGATCCTGTCTCTTTGTGAACTCTTCTCCAGAAATATCATTAAAAGCACCTCCAAACACTTGAGGAAAGTTTTATGAGCTTTATGCTACCTTTGAAAGAGAGGCCTAAATACACAAAGCACAAACTTACAGGCTCATTAGTCAGCACCAAATCCAGTTGTCTTAAATCTATGGCACGACTGCTGGGAGGGTAGTTAACTTTAACACTCTTCTTATTGGCAACCGGTCTGGTGAGACGCTGGGAGAGCTACAAGAGAAGAGCCAGCAGCGGCAATGAACAGGTGTACAGGCAACAACATATTCAGGCTATAGTGCAACACACCAAAAATACTTCTTCTAAGCAGGTTTTTCAGCTCTTGAAAGGTCCTATATTACACGAAATTGATTTTTGTGAGCTTTTAGTCATGTTCTAATGTGTTAACTCTAGGTATGTTTTTGATGAGGAAACAACATTATAACATTGTTATAACATCGTTCAGAAAATAGCGCAAAATGTATAGCCCTTTAAGGTTTAGTAAAGTATTTAGTGAGTATTTGTAATGCATTAAAATGGTTGACTGAAGAGGGTAGGTGTTAATGATATAGTGATTGATTGATTGCTTGGCTGGACACTGTACACTCCTACAAATGTTAAATCAAAACTACATGAAGAACTGTGCAGTCGTTACAATAATCTCTTATAGTATTAGTATATTTTTAGCATGGCATACAAAATCAAAGCATTTGAGACAATAGAGCCTGTAAACAAGTTATCACAAAAATGACATTTGACAAATAAAATCTCAGGTAAGATGAAAAGAAGCCATTTCGTCATAGAGCTTTGATCATTTGTGTCTTTTTGACAGCTTGTATTAATAGATTCTAAAACCCCTTTTATGCTACAAAACATTTGGTATACTGTATGTAATGATGCAACTCTAAGCAAAAGTGACAGCATTTTTGGTGCAGATAATTCAACATACAACTCTGGAAAAAAATAAGAAACCACTGCATTTTTTTTTCTGAAATCAGCATCTCTACATGTATTACAGCCATTCCATTCCAGCGTCTGTTGAATTCCAACACAAACACAAAGTTGAGCTACTTCAGTTCTTGCACCAGGAGTGGAATAAAGTCACCCAAGAACAATGTGAAAGACTTGTGGAGAGCATGCCAAGACGCATGAAAGCTGTGATTAAAAATAAGGGTTATTGCACCGAATATTGATTTCTGAACTCTTCTTAAGTGTAAACATTAGTATTATGTTGTTTTAAAATGAATTTCATCTTGTTTCTTTGCATTGTTTGAGGTCTGAAAACATGTACAGTGGTACCTCACCTTACGAAATTAATTTGTTCCAGAAGTGGTTTCGTAACGTGAATTTTTCATAAGTTGAGTAGCTATTTCAATGGAAAAAGCCTGATTCGTTCCAAGGCCCCGATCCAAGTTTTTTTTTTTTATAGTGTAACTTTTTTTATAGTGTAACATTGTGTTCTGCGTAGAGACTGTAGACCCAGGACTAAACGTGGACTATACCAGGTCTAGACCAAGGTCTAAACCTGGACTAAACCTGGACTAAACCAGGACTAGACCAGGTGGATTAAAGCGCCGCACGCGGGTCTATTTCCTGGTTTCGTTTCGAGTCACGGCTGAGGCGAGCAGCGAGGGGGACCGCACGCAGTCTGAGCGCATGAACGAGACCCGTGCTCAAACCGTGCCTCCTCTAGACCTCCTCTAGACCTGGTCTAGACCAGGTCTAGACCACCGCGGCTCTTGCATGCGTTCGTTCATGCGCTCAGACTGCGTGCGGTCCCCCTCGCTGCTCGCCTCAGCCGTGACTCGAAACGAAACCAGGAAATAGACCCGCGTGCGGCGCTTTAATCCACCTGGTCTAGTCCTGGTTTAGTCCAGGTTTAGTCCTGGTTTAGTCCAGGTCTAGACCTGCTGGCAGCCCCGCGCCGGGTCATGCTGCGCTATCACACGTGTCCACCGCAGTTTTCTCCCCCCTCCCCCTTCCCCCCACACTTCACTATTAATAATTTTGTTGAAAATCTATGAAAGTTTGAGTGTTTAAACGAGAGACAAATGTGAGAAAAGTTTAAATTCAGTCTGAGAAAAGCGTATAATGTGTGTGGCTGAGCGCGCATTATTTGAATTTTTGAGATTTCCGCGTTTCGTAACTTGAATTTTCTTTCGTATCTAGAGACCAAAATTTAACGTGAAGGCGTTTCGTAACTTGAAACTTTCGTTTGTTGGGTCTTTCGTAAGGTGAGGTACCACTGTATCTTTTTTGTTATTTTGACCATTTGTCATTTTCTGCAAATATATGCTCTAAACGATAATATTTTATTTGGAATTTGGGGGAAATGTTGTCAGTAGTTTATAGACTCAAACAAAAATGTTCCTTTTGCCCAAACACATACCTATAAGTAGCAAAATCAGAAAAAGTGATAATTTTGCAGTGGTCTCTTATTTTTTTCCAGAGCTGTATATTGATTTCTCTTACATGACAGTTGTATTTCGTGAGTTCTTTTTTAATAATACACCACAGGAAAACAAAAACAAAATACCAGAATCAGTGTAATGCTGTGTTAGTCCGAGGTGGGCAGCCTCATAGATCTGCTACAATGAGGTTAGCACTTCATGAAAAGAATACTACATTTTGTACTGGCTGCGCCGTGGTGCAGACTGTAAAACAGGGGGGGACTATGGAGGAGATAAGATTTGATGCGCTGCTCATTGAACAGCTTTGCGTCCCATATGTCTAGACCAACAAAAGAGGGGCCTCCAGAGAGAGACACAACCAAAAAAAAAAACATTCAGCAGCCATAGAGGAAGAAGAAGAAAAGTGTGATGTTGTGAGAGGCACATCTTACGGATCTAACGGTTGTGTTCCAAAAGCAGCTTTAGACTTTTCTGGGAGGAAGTAAACAAGTACAAAACCCTGTTGGCTGGGAACTGAGGTGAGAGGTGCATTGTGGGCGAAAACAGACTGAAAAAAGGAAAGCAGTGATATTCCATTTGCCAAATAGACGAGAAGACAAAGCAGGAACACGTTTTATTTTTCTGGTTTGAAAAAAGAGAGAAAAAGGTGAGAATAAGACCTCGATTTGACAAGGCGAGGTGAGGGGAAGAATGAAAGAGGTTTAATTAGGCAGGATCCACGGTGAGAGCTTGTGAAGTCTAATTAGAAATGTCAACGCCGAAGAATGGCAAGAATGAGAGACTTTCATTACCACTACAGGCAAGTGAACGCCGGAGATGGACAGCGCATTCTCTTTAAATCGCTACAGGCTGCGTTCAAGATAGCAAGCCATTTATTCCTTTGTCTGTTTCATTAACACATTGGTCTCTTGTCAGGTTAATATCAAGGATGTAAGGGGTGCCTCAATTTGTACCTGAACGCGTCCCGGTAATGACCTTGTGAAGCGATATTACGCTGGAGGTATTTTGAGTTCCTCCAAGTGAACAGGCTTTATGAAAAATGCATTTGGTAATTTCTTGTGACTGTTGAACCACATTGGAGATTATCAAACATCAAACAAACTATATATTGAGGGTAGAATAATACTATATATTGTTAACCGAAAACAGCAGTGAATAGGCACAGTAAAAGTTGCATCTGACAGGTGATTCTCGTCTATCAGTGGGTTTAAGAATGATGAAAAATTAGGAGTGGTGCAATAGAGATGAACAATTTAAAACCTATTATTATACATTTTGAATGGGAGAAAGTCAAAATATTGCATATAGAGTAAGCTGGAATGCATGAATAGTACATTTACAAACCTACTGGAAAAAGCAAATAGTTTACACTCTTACACGCACTTAAAGGAAAAGTAACGTTATTTTACAATCTGAGCCTTCTTTCGGTAATAAAACAAGTCGTTTGACTCACCCATATCACGTTCGTGTCATTTGGAGCTGTTTGAAGAAAGTTATGTTGTAGCGTATCCGTTAGCATTTGTATTCGGGGCATTACTTTGCGGTCTCCAAATAACACAAACTTTAGCACTTTTCAAATCATAGAAGCCCGATGTCTTAATGTAAGATTTCGTTTGAAGCAAAAGTGGCCTGTAATCCGAGATTTATCCATAGTTTTCAGCTTTGCGTTTCATGTTTGGGTCCCGGGAGCTGAGAGCACAGTCCGCGCATGCGCACTGGCGTCCTCATCTACTCGAAACTATGGCTAAATCTTGGATTACAGGCCACTTTTGCTTCAAACGAAATCTTACATTAAGACATCGGGCTTCTATGATTTGAAAAGTGCTAAAGTTTGTGTTATTTGGACACCGCAAAGTAATGCCCCGAGCATATGATACAGCACCATGTTAACGGATACGGGATCATTACTAGAACAGAACGGCTCAACATAAGTTCTGCGATACTGCTCCAATTGACAGAAAAATGCTATGGGTGAGTAAAACTACTTGTTTTATTGCCGAAAGAAGGCTCAGATTGTAAAATAACGTTACTTTGCCTTTAAACTGGTGAAGTCTTGCCCAAAGGACACAGCAATATGCATCAGATTAAGCAGAAGCAGGAATTAGTTTTCATGTTAATGGAAACGGTAATATGTGTACCAAATATTATGCTATTCAAATGAAGCAGCAAGGAAAGGGATAGGGAATATTCACTTTTAGCCATGCTGGTATCACTGAACATTTACCTCTGAAGCAGAACATTGCGTGGACCAGTAATTGAACGGAATCTTCAGAAGGAAAGATTATAACAACCAAAGCAAAGAAAAACATAGAAATAAAGATGGCGATACAAATGGATGGTTTTGTCATCTGGAATCATACCACACTGAAATTTGGGCTGTCTCTACACAATGGAATCTATTGTGCAGCGTTTTGACTAGTCCAATGATGAGAAAACATGACGAAGCAAACATGCTAGCAGCCTGTAATTATTAATCTAAATATCCTTTTTACATTTATAGGAATAGTCTATTATCCCTCCTGAGAGAACCACTGGGATGTAATAAATCATAGGCCATGCCAAACCCTTAATGACGCATTAATGAGGGTGATATCATAGCCACTGGGCCCAGCTCTAATCTGGACATTCATCGATGACCGAGACATTGATCATACAAGTTCGGCAGTCTAGGTTCTGGACATCCACTGACAAGCAGAAACGGCTGATGAATTGCACTGTTCTTTCAAATTATGTCTACAATACAGATAGTTGAGCACGGACATTTGAGCCTTGCACTTATAAAAGGCTAAAGATAGGGCAGTGTTTGCGCTTTGTCATCTTTTGAATGGCTCTGTTGGCCCAGGGGGATGTAGATTTATTACGGTGGACTTAGTAAATTGAAAGCCTTTGTCAGTGGCGATGAAAATGAAATGTACAAGCAGTGTCTGGGTTTTTCGAAAAATATCGTAATTTAACATTTATTTTATATGACATGTTTTAATACTCTTAATGATTGTCTATTGGTTCAGCACTTGCAGCATATTCACCTTATTGCCGTTGTCATCATTTGGATTGTATTATTTTGCATGGGGCTGTCGCTCTTGACAGCAAATAAATTCAATACGGGCTATAAAGCAGTTTTAAAGCACCCCAGAGAATCAGTGCAGTGTTGACTTTTTGGTGCACATGAACATTGAATATTTTACACAAATGAATCTACTTTATGTCATATTTAAACACCAAAACTTTTCTTTTTTCAAATTCGCCATTGAAATGAATGGGATCCCCGTTTAACTGGAAATGCAACCACAGAGAAAGCCGTTTAGAAGCGTTTAGAGACAAAAGTGGACGGGGCAGAACAAGGTGAATAATATACAGTGGTACCTCACCTTACGAAATTAATTCGTTCCAGAAGTGGTTTCGTAACGTGAATTTTTTGTAAGTTGAGTAGCTATTTCAATGGAAAAAGCCTGATTCGTTCCAAGGCCCCGATCCAAGTTTTTTTTTTTTTTTTATAGTGTAACTTTTTTTATAGTGTAACATTGTGTTCTGCATAGAGAGTTCTGAGTAGAGACTGTAGACCCAGGACTAAACGTGGACTATACCAGGTCTAGACCAAGGTCTAAACCTGGACTAAACCTGGACTAAACCAGGTGGATTAAAGTGCCGCGTGCGGGTCTATTTCCTGGTTTCGTTTCGAGTCACGGCTGAGGCGAGCAGCGAGGGGGACCGCACGCAGTCTGAGCGCATGAACGAGACCCATGCTCAAACCGTGCCTCCTCTAGACCTCCTCTAGACCTGGTCTAGACCACCGCGGCTCTTGCATGCGTTCATTCATGCGCTTAGACTGCGTGCGGTCCCCCTCGCTGCTCGCCTCAGCCGTGACTTGAAACAAAACCAGGAAATAGACCCGCGCGCGCCGCTTTAATCCACCTGGTCTAGTCCTGGTTTAGTCCTGGTCCAGTCCTGGTTTAGTCCAGGTTTAGTCCTGGTCCAGTCCTGGTTTAGTCCAGGTCTAGACCTGCTGGCAGCCCCGCGCTGGGTCATGCTGCGCTATCACACGTGTCTGCGCGCAGTTTTCTCCCCCCTGCCCCTTCCCCCCACACTTCACTATTAATACATTTTGTTGAAAATCTATGAAAGTTTGAGTGTTTAAACGAGAGACAAATGTGAGAAAAGTTTAAATCCAGTCTGAGAAAAGCGTATAATGTGTGTGGCTTAGCACGCATTATTTGAATTTTTGAGATTTCGCGTTTCGTAACTTGAATTTTCTTTCGTATCTAGAGACCAAAATTTAACGTGAAGGCATTTCGTAACTTGAAAGTTTCGTTTGTTGGGTCTTTCGTAAGGTGAGGTAACACTGTATGTATTTATTTTAAGTGAGCAGGGGCAGAAAAGTTACTGTAATATTGTAATTATCTTCAACAATTATTTTAGATTGAATATCATTATGACGTTGTGTTGCCAAGCACAAAGACAGATTATATTTGGAAGTAACTGAATACTTGTACCAAGATTATGCAAATTCAGAATGTATTTTGAGTAACTGCATTCCAGGACAGTTACTTTTTCATTTTATTGTATTCAGAATACAGTTAATTTTCTAAAATCAAAGAAATACATTGCAGTACTTGATCACACACTTTAGGCTTCAAACTGGACATACAGTAACTAGGGAGAAAAATATGAAAAAACAAAGCTCTTGTAGTGAGTGCATAGTGAATTGTCCATTTCCAGTCAGTAAAGACAAATAGGAAATGCACAGCAAATGGTGAAACAAACATAACACTGCTTTTAAGGTTGCGTCTTTACCCTATAATTTATATGCAACTCCATGTAAAAGTATCCAGAATACAGTACTCTGATTGGACCATGTATCATGTATGTTACAAAATACATTTTAATACAAGTATTCAGCATTCTGTAAATAAATACATTTTCAATACAAGTATTATTCCCATCACTGGCTATTTGTGATTGACTCAGATCACTGTAAATATTTAAGCACTGACATTCTCTGTAGGTCAAAAAACTCAAACAGAAAATCAGATAGAGGGCGTGGAAATCCATTCACCTCTGCGGCTGTTTACACCCATGTAAACAAATGTAACCTGTACATGCCCACAAGTTAAAGTCATTGCCTGTTAAGTTGATATAGGGACAGTTTGGGAACATAAGACATGTCAGGATCAAGTGATTTTTCCTCTTATCAAGCCCCTAGCTGCCCAAAAGCGCCGCCAGACCTCCGTTCTCATGTAAAAAGGATGTCGCCGCTGAACCCTGGGCCACTTGTCGATAGGAGGGGATGAATATTTAACACTTACAGTCAGAGCTGAATCATGCAACCCAAAGCGTTATCACTAGACTATTCAACACAAGTGCTTCCTGCGCTTGGGGACTTCTCTCTCCCAAATTGTGTTTTAATAGTTTGCAGGAAGTCAATAGAATAGGTTAATGATTTTATAAAGAACGGATCTAGTCTTCAATCTCCCCAGCTGCCATTTTGGGAGTCAAACCGATCATTATGTGTAAATAAAACACCCAAGTCTCTCTCCATAGCGATTTGGAGACCAGTATTTTTAATAGCAGGAAATATTAGATGCGATCAATAATTCTTTCTCATACAGGGCAGTAGTTGAGCATTTCAGAGAGTCTATGAAATAAAGCGCACCTCCAGCTCTGATTAAGTAAAGGTTTGTATTCCTGACAGGATCCCGAGACAAGCCCAGAGGTACTGCTGCCATGCCGACCTCATATCTTGCTCTTCACAGACATCACAGACATCCATATTCACGGCACAGCTGTCCGTGTGTGTACGTCTACTGAGCTCACTCACCCCCACCATGATCACAGGAGGGGGGCACTCAACCTCATTTTGTGACCGTTCGCTATGGAGAAAATACATCTTTATATTGTCAAGTGCCAAGATATTTGCACTTGTCATTGCCGGCTGTATAGCTACTTAAGGTGCATGTGTTATTGCATACGAGGAGGGGAGATGGTTTTATCAGTCTTTGAAGTGTGTTCTGAAACATAGCAGAGAATATGGCAAAGAAACACACGTCTGATTGGTGTAGGCAAGGATAGGTAAAGCAGTTCAGTTGTGCAATAGAAATCAGATACAGTACAAAAGCTGAAGCCATTGCGAGTGACTGAGCATAGTGACGATTTCAGTGTGTCAAAGTCTGGGTTTGAATGGACATAGCTAAACCACTAGCCGCTGCATTCTAAATAGGAAGTCAGCATGCTCCACCGACTCTGGGTCCAGTTGACTTTACATTGAAAAATTGTCAATCCTCTCTCTGTGACTGTGTGAGCCTCGTCATTTTGGTCTTAAAATGTTCATATTGGCCCACTCTGCATGATCCTGGAATTTTTGATTTGCTATTTTAGTCTGTAAATAAAGTTGTTTTCCTAATAGGGAACTCTGCTAACCCCATGACCCTCATTTGACTGGGGTCAAACACTGTGGGTGACGTCACACTCCCTTAGTCCATTGCAGTCTATGGTTTGAACCTACAACCCTAAAGATTCAAAGGAGTATGGCACTAGATTACTGTTTACAGAGGAGATAAGACTGCTGTGAATTGAAGTGTGTTATGAAAGCACAGCATGGAATATATGGCACACAAACACATGTCTGATTGGTGTAGGCAAGGATAGGTAAAGCAGTTCAGTTGTGCAATAGAAAACTAACTGATATAGTACTGCTGAAGCCATGTGTGAGCATAGTGACAATCTCAAAGTGTCTGAGCAATGGTCTCAGTAAAACACATGGATATGGTGGTATCAAAACACTTCTTAAAAGATATGTAATATTTTCTTCTGGGGCCAGTACCAGATGGTCCATGTGGGCCCCTGCACTTGATGACAGCTTACACAGGAGATCAGACTGTTGGAGCTCCTGGATGGTTTCTGTTCTAGGTGAACACCTAATCAGTTAAACAGGTGTCAGTTATGAACAGTGTTTGTCTTCAGTGTCCAATGCCCTTCCCACTAAACCATCAGAGCTGGGAGAAATCATAGCTAAAATAATAAACTACTGACTCGTACAACAGGTGACACCTGCTGGTAGCAGCATGCTGAGGAATACATGTGTTCTAAAGTCAGTGTTGTGGAAAAGTTGTAGGTAAAAATTTGAATAGATCTAGAGCAAAAGCTTTAAAAGGTCATTCAAGTTTAACAGTTAAAGCTAGAAATCATCTTAAAAGACAGAAATTCATTATAAACAATACTATGAGTAATTATGAGTAAGAGATACTATGACTTCATCTACTGATGGTATAACCTGCAGTAGAATAAGGTGTGCAATAGATGGAGTTATTTTACATTGAAGCCAATGATGATAATGTATTTTGGATAAGTGATTATTCTAAAGGGTAACCGATTTCAAGTCATATTACTGTGTAATATGCAATAATGTGTAATAATGCAACATGCCTTTTAAAACAATTGCAAGTATTCAACACATTGTTAAAGCAAACACACAAAAAAGCACAATTGCTTGTCTTAATGGTGCAACTTTTTACTGAAACCATATTGTGGATACACTCCAGTGTATTTCAGTATCCGCCTAAATGTTCAAAAACAACCTGCTTTGATGTAACCATTTGTACTGCCATTGGCCATATTGCTATTCTAAATATTGTATCCGTGTTGGCCATATTGAGATGGTAGCGCCTTTGGCCATGTTGTTATTTTAAAACATCTGTGTCTCTCTGCGACTGCTTTTGTCGGGTCCACTGGTGTCTGCCAACATTTTCCTCCTCACATCCCCCTTATATCTCCCAACATTTGTTTCTTCATCTGAGGATTTATCTTCAAACCACCACGCTGCCACTGCAATAAATTGGTGTGAAGCCAATTAATAAAAAAAAAAAAAAGAAAAAAAAAAAGACAAGAAAACTGGCTAGAGCAACAGAATGTCCTTGAGGCAAGCCATAAAGCACAGACTGCAGCATTGAAAATATGTTTCTGATCATAGGACTGCAAGTTAACAGCTGACTACACAAGCCAAACCAAGCAAGCTGTACTGAGGCCCATGCAACTGGAACTAAAGTGGGATCACAAGAGAGTAGATAGATGACCAATTATCAAGTGGTGAACAGGGAAAGCTCCAAGGGGTTGACATCCGTGAGCTGTGTGCATATCCCCGTCCTGCCCTTTCGCCGGCCTCTTTAAAAGACTGGGGTGGGAGTCTACACTGGTCCCCCCGCAGGAGATGGGTCAGTTCCTCCTAAAAGGTTAGTCTCCGTCACTCCAGGGAAGGCGGGGCAGCTGCTGGTGGTCCCGATCTGATTGAGTGATACACTGTGGTGCTGAGTGGAGGAAGGGAATTGAGTGTGGAGACAATTCAATAAAGGGTTAATCTCATCAAAAGGACATAGTTAGAGAGAGTCTGGTCAGTAGCTGATGTTTAAATAGCAAGCCTATGTGACGAACCACGGCAAAACCCGCCACAAGTCATTCAGAGCGAACAGGAGAAAATTGTGTTAAAAGCTTCTTTTTTTTTCAAAATTTGTGATTTTCTTTTTTTTTTTTTTTTGCCAAACGTGCTAGTTGAGATCATGAAGAAGCCACTCCATGTTTCAGATAACAGCATTGGTTGCTTTAAAAGCATACATTTTGTTTTTGTCTTTTCTTTCTTTTCGGAAAGAATCGGGGCATGTGTAAATTACCCTAATTACTAGGGGTGTGAATCTTTCACTCACAAAACGGTTCGATTCGAATCTCGATTCACAGGCTACGATTCGATTCAGGGACGATTCATAAAATTAGTAAACGATCCGGTACGATTCGATTCGATACGATTCGATACGATCCGGTTTTCGATTCAATACAAATTGACAACTTTACTCCCAAGTGCTTTAAAGTTATTGAGAAGAAAAGGAGAGAAACAAAAATGAAATTTCAAAATAGTATCCTTTTGTTTATTTAGTGTCCAACAGACAATACACCAGGCCTACTGAAAAACTCTGCTCATACTTAAAATACAACACATTCCTTCCCTCAAGCAATACAAAACAATAAGGTTAGATATCAAAAATAAAAGTCATTATAAAACAAGCAAGTTGCCTATTAAAGGCAAAAATCTGAATGAATCAGAATTAGTGCTTCAGTCACAGTTTCAGTAACTGTAAAAGTGCAACATATCACTGACAACAAGATAGATATTACTAGGCAGTTATAGAAAACACTAGCATGTTAAATCCAACATGTCTTTTTATGCCTGTAATTAACTTTTCTTAACAAAAAAAAAAAGAAAATCAGAGAAAGCTCTTAACACTGAATAATACTTTCTCTCCATCTCATAACATTACCTCAGTCTCCTTTGAGACAAAAATCATCTGTGTGTGTGTGAAGTACATTTCTATACACACAAATCATAAGTATCTAAATACAGAAATTCACCAATTCTGATTATACATTGTATTTTCACACAAAAGTAAATTAGCCAAGTCAATTTTAGCCCAAATCAAATATACATTGCCAATACATGAATGTTATCTAAATAAATCACCCAATCCACTAACCGTGACAATAAAAACGCTAGTATCATACAATTGTTATGGTCTATAGCTGCTATGCAGACTACTGAGCCGAAACATCAGACCGACAGTGAAAGTTTTATCAACGCGACACAACACTGGCACAAAAGTTAACCACGCATATGAACCATGTCCATAAATAGCGGTAGCGCACCAAATTAACTTAAACAACAGCTCAATAAAAGGAAACTTAGCTTAGCTTACCCATAGAGTAGATCTCCTGACGAGACACGACGTAGGCGGCGGGAAACCCGCCCTCCGCACAATGCGAATTGGGACACGGCTATACAGTGCAAACATTTTGTGCTTGCTTCCGCATATAGCCCGCGCCCGCTCGCATGATTGGCAGTTAACCAGCCAATAAGCTTCAACCCCAGGTAAGTGAACCACCCACCGTTCGCTAAAGAACGCAGACACACACAGAGCGGCTGCTGCGCCATGAGAGAGACCGCTCAGGAGCTAGCAAACCGATTCTTGGCTGTAAATCCGGTGCATCGGACCTTTCGTAGTGCATTTGGACCGATCCGGGGTCCGCTGATCGGTACACTCAGATCGCAGAGGTCACAGACCGATAACCGATCCAAATCGGTTAATCTTTACACCCCTACTAATTACCATACTGGCGTTACTGGCCATTCACGTGACGATTAGCGCTCTTTTGTTTTCATGCTCCAGGTAAAATCCTCCAGCTTAGGTCCTGACCAAGCCAAGCAATAAGATCATGGAGATGGGTCCCCGGGCGCCTGAAAGACGAGCTGCCCACTGCTCCTGAAGGATGGGTCAAATGCAGAGAAATAATTTCCCTATGGGGATGAATAAAGTGTGTCTTCTTCTTCTTCTTCTTTCTTCTTCTTCTTTTCCGTGTGCTAGAAGCAAACCATGTGGCTACTTAAGCTGTGTAGCTACATATAAAGATGTAATGCATTGCGGATGAATCGTGGCTGATTTACTAAACGCTGATCTGTCGGCCTCACACAGAGGAGCTGGATCGTAAGATATCAGATGTTATAGCTACAGTAACATTTGAAGAAGGATAAGGACAGTGAAATGGAGAAAATCCGTAATTTTGACTGTAAATGCTACTCTCTCCTTGGGACATGTTCATGTAGCTAGAAACTTTCTCCGGAGCGTATGTTCAGAATGCGATCGGATTCTTTAGCTGCAAAGACAGTGGCAAGATACATGAATAATTGGACAAGGCAAACAGTAGTTACATCAGCTGAAAGCCCCCGACAAAAAGTAAGTATCCCCGATGATGTTTGCGGGAACACATTTTCTTATGGGGTGAGTAAAGTGCCTCTAAACTTTGACACTACAGACTTTAGGACATGTTTAAATACTAATTCAGCTTTTGTGTGTCATATTATTTCTGCATCTAAGGGAGATATTTAGCTGAAAGCAGGGGGCTTGTGTAATTGTCATCATTAGCATCATATTATATCTTATTCCATATCTTATCCATTCATTTTACTACATTGTACTGCATAATTCAGTATTTTGGACACGAAAAAACAGCAGTATTCCTGTTATACACTGCACTGTTTTTTGTTTTTTTCATAAGGGTGAGGAACAGAATACATCCAGAGTCAGGTGACTCATTATGTGAATTTTTTAACATATAATCCTGTGTATTGTTGAATTATTGAATGATTATATGGACTTTTTGTTATAAAAGCATTTCCATTTAACAAAGTACCTTCCAATTCTGATCTGCCCTGAAACACCACACCACAGTGATGTCAGTGATGGGGGGAGGGCTTATCTGAATGTCATGCAAATGAGCTCCATTCTGCCCCCCAGCTCTAAAGTAAGACAATTTTGAAAAGGCTTTTTCTCAGCTCGTTGTTTTCAGATGTGCATGCTTTCAAACATTCTTCAGATGTTCTCAGATTTCCATGTGTAAGGCATCGTTGAAAAGCTTAGAATCTACACTTTCAGAATCTGAATAACTCAAAACGCCTCTGGGACGACTTGTGAATGTTTTTGCCGTAGTTGGTCACATATTCAGTAATATTCAAACTGCAATCTGGTTTGAGTTCAAGGTGCTTTTTTGATGGAGGGTCTGCTACCTGCTTGTCTCCATGGGGATGTTGTTGCTTGACCTGGAATGTTCCATGGTATGACAGGAAACATATCCATCTATGTTTTTCTATTGCTCAAAAATAGAATTTCTTCTGTGAAAACGGAAGACTCTCCACAGATCTGAGTTGTAATGTAGTGCTGTAACCTTTAGTAAAGGGTAATTCTGACTTTAGTTATAAACTTCAGTAATAAAATCCTTTTTGTCAGAAAGGAGAGTTTGTTTACCGGCTTTACATGTTTTGGCTATTTCCTGTAGCCATGACACTTCTGAGAAAGGCCCTCCTGTCTGACTAAAAGAATAGCTAGAGCTGTAACCTGCTTGTCTCCCTCCTGATAGGTAGGTAAAAATGTGAATGTAACTAAAAATGTTACGCAGTGCAGTGCTTTAAATTGTGTGTGTGTGTTTTTTGTGCTGTGCTAGATACAGTACTTAGGGCTGTACTTAGGGCTATGTACTTTCTCTTCTGTTCTTTTTACCAACTGCTGCACCTCCAGCCACGACTCATAAATGTATGACATTTGCGGATGACACCACTCTCATTTAGGTTCAGTGCTGGGCTCAACACAAAAACAGAGGAGATGACTGTGGACTTGAGCTTGCCGTACAGGCATTCCCATCCCCAAAGTGGACTTCACTTCCTGGGCCCCACATCACTGCCCCACCTGTGGCCAAGCTGCCAACCCAAATGATGGTGCATTTGTGTATGTAGATCTATTTCCATTTTAGTTTTGATTCTTTATTTTACAATGCATGTCCAGTATCATTATTATTGTTGCAACATATTTTACATTTGCACCAAATCATCAAAAGTGCATCCCCAGTTTGTGAAGTTGTGTTCACTGAATCTGAATTTTAATATGCATGCATCACACATGGCATCCTCTTCATTTTTTCTATATTTTGGGAAAGCTTTAGAAACACTAGCCCATACCAGTCTATGTAAACAAATAGTACATGAAAGCTTGTGAATAAATCTGCCATGACAATGGATAACCATGCCGCTATCTAGTATTGATCCTAGCCTGAAAGAGTATCTCAGCACAAGCCTAGTCGATACGCTTTGGGTTGTGGTCAGTAAAATGTTGAATTGTTAAATTTAGCAACATTTAGCCTTGCCTTGAGAAGATGCCATAACCTCAAGATAAAATCATTTGAACAAAATCAGCACCATTTAAACTCTTCCACTTGACTAGTTATGAAACTGGTGCAAAGTAATTCCATAATACAACCCCCGGTGAAATAATAGACTGCAAACAACATAAAGGCTCACACAGAGAAAATATGGAGCTACGATAATGAGCCAATCAATTACTTGGATCTGCTCCGGTGACAGTTGGCTCTCACCATTCTGCACAAGCTGCTGCTAAATGTCGCTTGAGGTTTCGGTTTTCCAGTAAGATTCCAACAGCAACCCTTCTCCTAAAAACAGCCAAGGAGGAAAGGCCAAACCACAAAAGAAAGCAATACAACATCCTCAGTGTGAGAAGAGAGACGAACAACCAATTATTCCATCACCCAGAAGTGAGCGTGTAGGGCTGAGGGATAGGACCTGGCAGGTGATTAGTTTTAAGTGTCAGATGAACTCTAACACAAGGCACTAATGGAGGAAAAACAAATACACTGTGTAAAAAGTAAAACTTCTGCAATGTTTATAAAGCTCTATTAAATGGGAACTGTAGATGCTAGATGGTAAATATCTTTTTTTTTTTTCTTTTGGAAACCAGTTTTGGGTTTCAGCCTGTATGGATGAGTCATTTATGCAGCGCCGTCTTTCTAATTCACAGCCTTTTAATTGCACTTGTCGATGCACAAGTTTGTTTATACTACATGATATATGATACCCGTGGAATTTCAGTGTAATCTGTTCCCACAATTCCCATTTCAGGTGTAAAAAGGCTGTAAAAAAAAAAAAAAAAAAAGAGGATCATTTTGCAAAAAGTGAAACATCTCATGTTGCTGGGAATGTTTTTCTGGTACTTGAAGTGCTATGTTAGAAAGGGGTCCTTTTTACCCAACACAAATTTAGTGCTACTCCACGTTCATTTTAAGCCAGTGTGGAATGCAGTTGATGTTTTGCAGAATCTTTTTTTCCCCAGCTATTTCCAGTGAATTTGTGAATATAAAATTTAGAAGCAAGTCTAGCAAACCCACAGTTGTGAGTTAAAGGTGTATTGTGTAACTTCTGGTGGAGAGTCTGTCAAATGCTTATCTCTGTGGAGATGTTATTGCTTTTGTCTGTATGGTATTAAACCTTTATATCTTCATGCAGACCAAACCAGACCAAGTTACGGGTCAGGTCTGTGGCGAAGCAACCCCGCCCACAGTCAAAATGCCCGGATTTCTAGACATTTTTGAGCTGTAAGACTGCTGCTGTAATTGCATAAATGTAATGTAGAAATGTTCAATGTCATAATGTGGAACATTCCAGGCAGAGCAAAGACATCTCCATAGAAACGAGCAGGTCCAACCAAAAAGTTACATTTTAAGTCATTGATCTGGTCAAACCTGCAGTTGGTTATTTGTATAGTAAGTAACTCAGCAGAGAGCTCTGAATAATTAGAAAGATTTTAATTGTCAGCCATGTTGCTAGCGATAAGATCATCAGGACTATCTCCAGCAGCAGACAGTACGCCTGAGGCCTTACAGTGTTCACACATCGACATTTCATCTGCTGAGCCTTCTTCTGTTCTACACATGACTGTGAATGTGTCACGCTGATCCGCTCGTTGCTCAACCTTAATGAAAAATCAGAATCCGATATGACACCCTCCCTTCTATAATGAGTTGTCGCGCTTACAGCCTTTTTAGCATGCATGCTTTTTATTTACCCATTTTTAGTCCTTGGCTGTTGTGTTGAAGTCTCACTTGTCTGGTCCAGCACAGACATGCATATTTCATGGCCTCTGTCTGTCCTTGTCTTTGTGAGATCAAATTCTGTGGTTTTGGCACCCTACCTTGGTTAACTTCTAGTGTAAAGTGTTTCAGATGCCTTACCTAAACAAATCCATCCCGGTCAGATAGGTTCACTTCGTATTGGCCCACATCAGGCTGGAAAAATGATTTTGTTACTGTAATTGCACTTGACAAACAACCTGTTGTCTGGAGTAACTGTTTATTGACTGGTCTATGTGCACAGTGGAATGTGAGAGGCAAAAGGTTGTGTTGTGCACCTAGCCCCACCCAAGTGCCACCGACTGGAAACACAAGTATTGATTGAGAGAATCCTGGCTGGCACATAAACATAGGCCTGGAAAGTGAAAAATCAAACGTGTTCCACTGTGACCTTTCAAAGGAAGCTATTGGATTACTCATCTGACAATGCATACTATAGCTTTGAAAAGAGTTGTGCAGTCATTGGGGCACAGGGGGTTACAGCAGTTAGTGTACTGTGCTGGTCCCCACTGCAAACAATTTCCCTTGTGGATCAATAAAGTTTGTCTAAGTCTAAAATCTACTACTTACTACTTTTTATCATGATTTGGATAACTTTCACTTGACAAGTAAAGTGATCTACCAATGGATATTTTTCTACTTAAAATATGAAAATACACTGCAATACTGTTTGAATGAAGAAAACACACACTTAATCCATTGGTAGATCATTTTAAGTTGAATCTACTGTATTAAAGTAAAACATTCTTAAAGGGATATGCCACCCCCAGGGCAAATTTGGGCATCTCCCCACAGTCCAGAGACTAAAATAAGTGGTGGAAAGCGTTTTCCTGCTCACCCAGCCATTGTCCGAGTCTGTCGCCACTGGCCGCCGCGGTATCTGCAGCTCCTCCGCCTTAGACTGGAGTCTAACGTCGCCAGAGAAAGATTTCAGCCAAAAGGAATTAATTTGCTCGATGCGTTTCCCAATTACTTTATGTGTAGTGCGCATCCATATCGAGTGTAAATAAATGTGCAAATCAACACGGAGAGCTTGACTTGGTCATTTTGGGTGGGAACTATTTTCCAGTGCGGAAGAATACAGTCGAATCACGCACCACGTTGTGCAACAGGGGAACTCCCTTCCCGGTGCGTAACTGGCAGCGTGCTGCGTGATTCGACTGTATTCTTCCGCACTGGAAAATAGTTCCCACCCAAAATGACCAAGGCAAGCTCTCCGTGTTGATTTGCACATTTATTTACACTCGATATGAATGCGCACTACACATAAAGTAATTGGGAAACGCATCGAGCAAATTAATTCCTTTTGGCCGAAATCTTTCTCTGGCGACGTTAGACTCCAGTCTAAGGCGGAGGAGCTGCAGATACCGCGGCGGTCAGTGGCGACAGACTCGGACAATGGCTGGGTGAGCAGGAAAACGCTTTCCACCACTTATTTTAGTCTCTGGACTGTGGGGAGATGCCCAAATTTGCCCTGGGGGTGGCATATCCCTTTAAGTTAAAGGCGCACTGTGTAAATTTTCTTGTGTAGGGTCCGCCAACTGCTTGTCTCCAAGGAGCTGTTATTGCTCTGCCTGGAATATTCCACAGTGAAGCATTAAACTCAAGCAGGAATGAAACTAGGCCGAGAGCAGATCTGAGAGACGCAGATCTATGAAAGATGTCTCAGTGTAAGAATAACAGTTTTTCATGGTATTTTTAAAGTAGTAAACACACATGTAATGGAATAAATGCAAAATTAACAGGTTTACTACAATACTGTGGAACATTCCAGGCAAAACAATCACATCCCCATGGAGACAAGCAGGTTGTGGACTACCAAAAAGTTACACAGTGCACCTTTAAGTAATTTTAACTTACCTAGATATTAATTTTGCAGTACCTCAGTTGGACAAAATATGCAAAGACTCAGAAGGAATAGAGATTTGTCTTCAGGGGAAAAATGGTGTAAAAATGATGGCAAGTCTAAACAAGAAATACTGCACACAAAAGTAGATGGGTTGCCATGGTGCAACCAGAGTTTAAAACTTCTGTCTGATGTTAAAGATGAGCTATCTGTTTTGTTCCTTTGGTGCCAACACAGCTCTAGTTTCCACAAACCCTTTAGCACATATAGTATTCATCTGCATTAAATTTTAGATGTGTCTCTCTCAAGAACAAAGAAAAGCAATTGGAACCACCCTCGCACAGCCAACTCGTTCTCATCACAAAAGCTTTTTACTTATGTTTCAGGCTCTTTCTTCAGGTTTGCAGTCGACAAAATGTTTACTTATTCAGATGGCTGAATAAGTAAACATGGACATTTGTTTACCATTTCATGTGATTAAAATGTAAATATTAATTCAACATGTGTGTTTAGAAACAAAATCTCCATAGAAACAAGCAGGCAGCAGACCCTCGACACAATTAACGTTTTTACAATCTGGACCTTATTTCGATGATAAAACAACGTCATTTATTCACCCATTGTACTTTGGTGTCATTTGGAGTATTTCCAGAGATTTTGGAGTTGGGCTATATCCATTTAACGTGAGAGGTCGGGGCACGACGTTGCAGTCACCAAATAACACAAACTTTATCACTTTTCAAATGACAAAAGTTCAATGTCTTAGTTTACACTTTCGTTTGAGTTTCGGAACATGAAAAAAGGTTTCTGTTACACCACGGTTCATCATGGCACGAATATTCTCCAGGGTTGACAGACACAGATTTCTGTTATCATCACCCAGACGTTCATCTCCTGGCCGCAAATCCCACTCGAGACAGCAAAGGCATTCTTCCTCTGTTGCCATCGACATACAATGTCCACATAAACACCACCAAGTACTGTCTTTTCATAGACGGGCTGTCGCTTATTGTTCTCTGGTGCGCTGCTCCTCAAACTGTCTCCGCTTCCTTCTTTCTAATACCTCCTCATCCTACTCAGGCTCAAAATGATAGGGACGGCTATCATACTCAAATAAGTCCTCTTCAGTCTCGAAGTCCAACTCTTCAGCCATGTCTCACTTGCAACTGAAAAATTTTGAACATCTTCTAAGCAAAGTAGCGGAATGAATGCCTGCGCGCGGTCCTTGTTGATGACGTCATCCAATCGGAACCATGACTGGATCTCTGGTTACAGGCCACTTTTGACTCAAATGAAAGTGTAGACTAACACATTGAACTTTTGTCATTTGAAAAGTGATAACGTTTGTGTTTTTTGGTGACTGCAACAGCGTGCCCCGACCACTCACGTTAAATGGATATCGCCCAACTCCGAAATCTCCGGAAATACTCCAAATGACACCAAAGTACAATGGTGAGTAAATGACATTGTTTTATCACCAAAATAAGGTCCAGATTGTAAAAAACATTACTTGTCCTTTAAGTTCCCTATTAATGTATACAATGTTTCAATCATTAAAGATAATTGAGAAAAACATTAAGACCCCATTTATTCATTTACTAACCCTATAAGCACAAATAAGACTCAGCCATGCCTAATGATATGGAGCTTTTTGGGCAGAGAGTGGAAGCGGTAGTACCCATAGGGCAGAGAGAGAACATGCAAACTTCACCAAGTAGAGCCAGTGGGCTGTATGAGAAGTTGGATCAAAATTCGGCAGCTGTAGTGGTTCATTTGGGGCAAGGTTTCCCAGAGCATATGTCCATCACCCAGGATTCAACTCAAACTTTCACCATTATCAGGAGTGCAAGCATAAGTTTAAAACATACCAGAAATCTAAAATGTAGCAAAGCAAATAAACAGGAATTAAAATGCAATGCATATTTTGGTATTGTTGCAAACCACATGTGTTTATGCAAGTGAATGTCAACACAATAACAGTAATAAGTTAGACAAGCCTAGACCTGGATAGTCCGGGTCTGCACTTAAAATACAGCTGGATGTGCCAAACGGGCTCCTCTCCAGCCACTCACTCCACAGCTCCGTCCGGGTCCAATATTTCACACAAACCAGCCCTGAAACTAGCTCACTGTTTGAGTAAATGACCTGGGTGGATCAGTATATAGAGCGTTTTCACGTGACATCATAATCCGGAAGTCAGCCATGTTGGAGATATTCAAAACAAAGTGAACATTGCACTTATGCTGCAAAGTTAAAAAAAAAGGCTGAGGTGAACCAGGGTGACCAGACAGAGCATTAATCAAAGGAAAGGAGGCGATTGTGGAATTGGAATAGGAATTGTGGAATCAAACATAACTTGGATGGGAAAAATCATAACAACATTCGCATATGCTCAGCTCATTTTGCAGCCGGTAGATATTTCATACTGTGCATTGTGATTGCTATCGTCATTTTTTTAATTTGTCATTTTTTAGGTCCATGCATCAGTAGCTTATAAAACTTTTTTAGTTGTAAATACTTGAACATGTTCATTTGCTTCATTAGCCCCTACAGTAAATTAGTCTTTGCAAAACGTGAATAATAAAAAGCAATTTAATAGTACTTAAACACGTTACACATGTGGCTCTACTAGATACTAGATAGTATGCCTACCTTTGCCATCACAATATGCTTGTCTCCAATTTTCTGCACTTTGCACTCTCGTACCCAGCTGCAAACTCCAGACTCCAGACCTTTAGAGCTCTTATGGTCTTGTGCTGTATAAGAACTTGGGGAGAAAAGCAGGTAGTTCACAATATTGGGATCGTTTACAGCAGGTAAAATCGCCACTGTCACTGAACAAACTTGAATCCATCTCATTTGGATCTTCTTGCCCAATTAATTTGAGTTTGTTCATATAACGCTTCTTTTCTTTGGCATCCAACTTACCTCTATACAACTGGTCAACTGTATGAGAAGTTTTGGATTCCGATGTGGAAGGTTTATTGCGAAATTTTGAGTTTTTCTGAATGGTTGCTTTATAAGCGTGTTTAATTTGAATGAGCAATATCTCCAACATGGCCGCACAGTCATGGTCAGATTTTTCGAGTCTGTGAAAATGCTCTGTTAAAGAGGACACATTATCATTACAAACGCGAAGCTAAACAATGACTTGTTGCTAAAAACAAATTATTGTTATAGTGTTGAAAGTTATCGCAATTTGCTGTCTCCTGCTGCACATGCACACTCACTGGGAATCGCCTCATGCCCAATATTAGTTCTATGGATTCATAGAACAAACTAGTAATACCTTATCTAGTTATTTTAATAGATCCATGATCTGGATCCTCTTAACCAGTGGCAGGAACAATAGTCAAAACTACAATTCCCAGAAAAAGGACTACAACAAGCGCACAATCCTCCACTACTGCGTTTTATGAGAATTATTTAAACCTTTCAGTTTTTTCATCACAGCTGTATCTGGCATAAATAAAGTGATCATACATGAGTGAATGACTGTTTAATAAAGAGCTGTGCTAAAAACCTGCACAGTATGATCTCTGAAAAGAAAAAGTGAAGCACCTCCAAAGCGATATACACAGAGTCACCATCAGCAGCACCTCCCTCTGTCACAGGAAGAACACCCATATTCCACTGAGTCCTGTCCTTTAGTCCGACAGAAGCTGACTGCATCAAGGACAGAGCTCTTTTTTTTTAGTGCTTATAGTTTATGCAAATTAGCCATGTGGTTTTAAGTTTCATTTCTGTAAATCATAAACAAATGTGCAAAACTGCATTAAACTTATATTAATATGAAACGGCTGATGTGGCTCCACAGTAGTTATGCTTCATATGTTGTAAAGTTGAATTTATTATGCAGAATATTTTAATTCATCTGCTGCAATGCATAACTTGTACAACAGTATTTGGAAACGTTTGGTTTGATCTGCGCAGTGGATTGTGGGATACCTTATAGTTTCTTAATAGATCCATGCTCCTTACTGCTGGTTTGCTAAAGGAATCAAGGAAAGAAGCATAATTGCTGTTTTGCTTACTCCTACCTAAATTCGGAAGGTCCTTGTCATGGCGGACGATGACGCACATCCGGGTCAATGAAAAGGAAAGGAACTTCCTAAGCACACTTAAAGGGATAGTTTGTTTTTGTTTTTTTTGATGTGAATCTGTATGGCATCCCCTTCAGCAGTGTCGGGCACTGGTTTACCCCTGACAGTGTCCTCTGAGCCGAGTTCTGTCCCGATTCTAGCAGTGACGAAAGTAGGTCTGGCAAAATAGCCAGGACAGTTAATAAAGCTTTTTTTTCTTCTCAAAACAATATTTGTCCAAAAAGTGATATATTCGCTTCACAAATCAGTTGTCAACGAAAAAGTCAGAAGTCATAATCGCTTGGTGCTGTTTTCACTGCGCCTATTATTATTATTAGCCTGTTCACTTGTAAGTGGTGTAAGTTTACACTGCTGAAGGGGATGCCATACAGATTCACATCAAAAAACCCAAACTATTCCTTTAACCATTTTCGGATGCAGCCCAAGATTGCAGTTGGAGCCTGATTGAGCCTGCTGTAGTCCTCAGTACGTATGCAACTGGTTCCGAGTTAGAGCAAACCATCCAGACAGAAACGTGGATTTGGTCTGGTTCGTTATAGACCTATTTTGTTCTGAGTGGCCCGTGCTCTGCTTACTTGTTTTTTCCCGGGAGAAAGCTCTGCTCCGGCCAAGTCAGCTAGGCCACTCCCCACTGAAACTCATCTGAGCCCGGCCAGAGCTGCTCTCCGTTGATTCAGGTGTCTGGGTTTGGATCTAGTCTGACTGTAGCATTTCTTACACTTGGGAGAGCATCAGACACACAGAGGCATTTCAGAACATGTTTGAATAAGAATAAGACCCCATGGACACCCACTGCTATGGCTCTTAATTTGTTTAATCTCATTAATTACTGGTTGATTCTTCTTTGATCAATTTTCTTCTGCTATGTTCCCAATTGTTTAGACTTAAGATTAGTTTAGGCTTATTTTTTTCCCCAACTTACTTGTTCTCTAAGGTGTGCTCAATTAATTTAACAGAATGCAATTCAAATGAATAAAAAAAAAAAGAAAAATTGAGAAACCCATTGTGGTTGATTTTGAAAGAAATACATTTGATTTATATTGCTGAAAATCACACGATTTATTTTAACTAGGGCTACACATGCTGTCCAATGGTTTGATTATAAAAATATATGTCAACTAGGGCTGGGGGTAAAGATTTTTTATTAATCAAACAACAGAAAAATAATCGTTAGAATAATCGTCCAATTAGTCAAATTAGTCATTAGAATAGTCAACTAATCAACAAAATAACCACCCGATTAATCATCGTTTACCCCCAGCCCTACTATATAAAGAAGGGGACTAATGGAGTGTATGTGTTCGTTCGGCTCCAGTCAAATGATGCTCATGAGGCTAACAGTTATAGGAGCGAATTTGAAGCCGCGTTCTATATTAAGAATAGGAATCTATTTACTGACAAAACAGCGTAAAAAAAACAAAAAAACACTAGGATCGTGTAGATTGGGTTATACGAACATTTAAAAAAATGACAAGGCTCAGTGCAGCAGTTACAGGGAGAGGAGCAACAAGTTTTCAATGTAGCCGGAAGCGCCCCCAGAATTCTCCCATAGAAGCACAATACATTTTTTGTGAAATCAAACTGCCCGTGTTCGGCTGACACAGCATCAACAGCTTTCATAAAGACCAGATTTTGTAGGGATTCTTCTGTATTTTTACACTATGAATCTTAAATTTGCACCAATGAGCACAGGCCATTGAAAACAATATGACACCATCTTGGATTCATCATCCAGATTTTAATATAGTTCTATGATTTATATATACAGCCTATGGTTTGTTGCAAATTTGAAAATATGTTGTTTAAATAAATGAATTGCTAAATTTACTCAATGTCTGTCATATCAGTCCTATGCACCTGTGTTTGTCCTTTTCTATATATTTTCCTGTCATAGACAGCTGGTGTTGTTGGTTAAAAATATAATCTGTGTAATTACTAATTTACCATTGTGTAGGACATTCATCTGGTCACAGTTGCATATTCCACATCAGTATTCCACTATATGTAAAAAAATACAAAATTCTTTGGTAAATACTAGTAACCTAAGCTAAATTACTCACTCATTACAAATGTGTGAAAAATTAATGTGTGTATTCTTCAGTCAAGTGAGCATTTTATATGTGGATGAGTGAGTGGTAGAAATACGATGTATCTTAATGCAAACCAACCTCAGATCTGATTCCACGTGTGTGTGGAGCAGCAGTGGTGCAGTCCCAGCTCTATATGTAACTGTAAACGTAAGTGGGCACTTGACGAGTAAAGTGAGGCCAAATCTGACCTCTGATGTTGAGAGCTGTTATTAGTTAGTGCGCCTTAGCCCATATTGTAAATGTGCAGCTTAGGCGTCTAATGGAAATGAGAGATGGAAGAAACTGCTAATGTAGTTTGGAACATCTGAAGACATTGGAGAGCGCCAAATGCTTCTTAGCAAATGTTTTAATTCCATTTGGAGCTGCAGTGTTGCTTTATTACATTAGCACTAGAATGTCATGTTTATCAGGTTTACAGATGTAAATGGAAAGTATTAGAAGTATCTTTAACAGCAGCATATACAGGCATGGTAAAGTGAGCCTTGTTTTTGGCCAGCACTCTGCTCTTGAGTGGAGCACAAGCCCAGTCTGATTTAATCCTTATGGATCGTACATGAGGACGTGGCCAGTTTACGTTAGGCTGTCTGAAAAGTGTTTGGACAAAGAGCTGCTGTTGATATTTAGGTTTCTGTCTCTTTAAATGCTGTGAATGATGATGTTAATGAGGTTAGTTGGTTTTAACTCAAGAGCATCTCCAGTCTTGTATAAATATTCAGTGTAGTGTTTGTTGTTCTCTTTTCACTGTGGTGCGGTCATTATGTGTGTGTGGTGCCTGGAGACACGAGTGGCTCTCTACATAAGCAGGGAACAAGGGGCTTGTTGTGAGCAGGGTTCACCTGTTGTGCTCCTCTCTCACTCACCACGGCCTGCCAAACGGCGCCACCACCAGCTGGTGGCAATCTTCAATTACTACACCTGAAACGACCAGCGCCACCTGGACCCAGCTCTGCTCGTGTTAGCAGCAGCGTCCACAGCTCTGAGTCTGCAGTCAGATGTCTCTGTACTGTCAAGAAAGACTGTGACATGAGCACAAAAGTTGAGACAACACAGTTGTCATCACACTAATTAAATCTCCATGCTATGGTGAAAATGAACTACTTCTTGTGTGGGAGACTAAGACAATTCGATCATTGATCTCTGATCTCATCTCTGGTTAACTAAGCAAACAGAAATATGGAGAATTTCTCAAACATGATTGACGGGATGGAATACAGTGAACCCTCGCTGTATCGCGGTTCACTCTTCGCGGCCTCGCTGTTTCGCGGATTTTTTTTTCCATTTTTTTTTTTTTTTTTTTCCAATTTTTTTATAGTGTAATTTTTTTTTACAGTGTAACATTCTGTCCTGCGCCCTGATTAGCTAAGAGACTAGACCAGGACTAAACCAGGTCTAAAGCAGGTCTAAAGCAGGTCTAAATCAGGACTAAACCAGGTCTAAACCAGGACTAAACCAGGTCTAGACCAGGGATGGTAGGGACAGAGTCTCAGATGTCCTTCACGAGAGCGCCTGGGTGACAGGAGGTGTGGCCTTTGTTTACTTGCACGAGCCATGGAAGAGACTGAGTGCGAGCCGGACAAATGGAAGAGCCAAGAATCAACATGGACGGGCCTGGCCGCGCGGCGTCCGGGGGAGCCGCAGCGGGGAGAGCCGCATTCGAGGGAGCCCGCAGCGGGGGGAGGACACTCGCGCGCACAGAGGAGACAGTGGCTCTTCCCCGTCACGCCGAGAGGACGAACCCGACCCCGTCCTAGAGAGCTGTGGAGTATTGGCGACGCATTGATAGCGGTCTGATTTTGGAGCCGGGGTGAAATGCAACCAACTCTTGTGAGCGCAGGTTAGTCTTACCTGGTCTTGTGGTGAGGACTGGTGCTCAGAGGCGTCTGTTAGCGGTTCAGCACTGTTAGCATTGGCTTGAGTCTTGCCCAAAATGATATCCAGGTCACTTTCCACTCGACTTTCGCACATGGCATGGATATGTGGTACCAAAACAAACACACGTGTCCGCGCGCACGTGTCCGCGTGTCACGTGCCCCCCCCCCCCACTATTAATATATTTTAATGAAAATCTACAAAAGTTTGAGTGTTTAAACAAGAGAAAAATGTTAATACCAGTCTCAGAAAGGTGTATAATGTGTCTGGTGAAGCGTTTTCAGCCTTAAAACATGTAGAATAATTGTAAAATATAAAATTGTCCTACTTCGCGGATTTCACTTATTGCGGGCTATTTCTGGAACCTAACCCCCGCGATAAACGAGGGTTCACTGTATTACACTATGGGGTATCAAATGTTAACACATATTTAGATCAATGTTACCTCTTATAGAGTCTCTGCTCTGCTTGCTCTCCATGCTAAGTCACTCTCCCTTCAAACACAATGTGTGTGAATTCCGCTAATTGGATTGGTCATTGTTCATATGAACTGTGCATCACTCACCCCAAATGCCCCACCATGAGCCATGTGAGAGGCAGTCAGCTGACCGCTGGATGTATCCATAACAATGGGCTTCAAGTAAACTGGGCCCATTGATACCACTCACCAGAGAAATGATGCTTAATTCCCTGGTGCTACACGTGGTGGTCTTTCACATGTGACTAAGTACATTGTGCGCACTCGTGTCAGAGGAGAAAGAGCATTTTGAGTGGCACAGACCAAGGCAGAACAAAGCAGACCAAGGCAGAACAAAGCAAACCAAGGCAGACCCAGGTTTATCTGCACAGATGGAGGCAGGAGGAGGAGTGTCGCCGGCATGTCAGTTTGCTTGTCAGATGCAGGTTGCAAACAGAACTCTCTGCAGTGCCCTTTCATACACTGGGCCTATAGCCTGTGACATATGAAGTGCTTTTGGATCCAATTCAAACAGCATCCTACTTTCACAACAGACTGGATTAGTGAAAGTATGTTGGCCTGAGGTCAGACACTTTAACAGCACACCCACCCTACTCCGTAGTGTGGCAGGACTTGTTCCAACACCACCTGTTTCAAGCACTTTTGAAGCGACTGTTTACTGCTGCATTCACAATGGTCCAAGAACACCACTATTGAAAGTTCTTTTACTTCGATCTAAACAGTGGCTCTTTGAAACCTTAGTGTATTGTTTAGTGTCCTGCTTTTGTATATTTATGAACAATGGCTGTGTAAGAACAAGGGTTACATGGGTTTGTGGGCTGAGCATTGTGCAAGCTTGTGCTTCTAACCGGAAGGAGGGTTCCAATAGTGTCTGGCAGAGATCACAGGATTACTCAAACATGCATGGATCACATATAAAACTACTTAAAGCATGTTTTTGAAGGGACAAAGGTACATGGTAACATGGTATTAAACTACCAGAAAGCCAATTTTACACCTTCTTTAAGGACTGTCCCAATTTTTACCTATTTTATGATGACCATCAGCATCAGTGGTATTTCTAAATCCCTCTCAAAATGTTCCATTCAGTTTATATGTCTGTAATAGCAAGTGAATAATAAGCATTAAGATTTCTCTGAGAATAGCATTGTTGAAGTTGAAGTTACTACTGTTGGTAAAACAAATTCTTGAAATAAATAAATGGCTTAGCCTTTTGACCTTATCCTTATTAAATCTCTTCCTTGGTTGACCAATCACAGAGCTCTAAAATGCATCCTCCACTCCACACGCTGCCATGCCACCATTATGAGTACTCAATCTCAGTGGCACTGTGCGTCTCATCATGTGAATTAATTTTGAAAGTCTCTCTGCCGCTGGCTCAATTTAGACAATGATTTATTGAAGTGCAGATATTGACTTGGAGATGTATTTTCTGCTATTTTCTGCCCAGAGTCTGTGCATATGTGAATGGGAGGACTCTGTGAGCTGCTCGGCTAGAGATCAGACATGACACTGTTGGAATAAATACAGCTGGTGCAAAGGTCAGGAAGCCACATATAAAAGGCCCAGTTAGAGTCAGATGAACTGTGGTGACTGTTTGGTGTAGCTCAAATGTAGGGGAAATCAAAGAGTCCCATTTGAACTGTGTGTGTGCAGGGCCATTGCAAAGGCTGTGTGGATGCAAATGGATAGCTTGTAGGTAATGCAGTAATGACGAAGTGTGCTCAGGTGGGAGGTAATAGACTGTTAAATGAGTGATGCAGGGCTTCACAGGCTCAGCTGAAATAAAAGGGTGAGGCTCTCAGTGCAGCCATAAAGCAGCGCTCTGCAGTGCTGTCTTTTACCTAAAGCTGAACATCCAGTTCAGTGTGGAGCTAAACGCGTGGGCCCTCTTATAGTAGATGATGATTAACTTATACGTACACCATCAACTTTAATGTGCCAACACATTGCCACATAATCAAAGTTAACAACACTTCAAAATTGGACGTTTCGCCCCTGTGCTGCACTACTTATCAATGATTTAAACCTGTCTGTTGGAACACAAGGACTGGGACAGATCACTCAGGCATTGCTCTATGCTCTATGCTCTATGCTCTATGTGTGAAGTCACCGTGACGACAGTATCTGCGCCGCGGCTGTTTTGCTTATTTGAGTGAGCGCAGGCGTAAAAAGCATCTGAGTAACAAGGCAGCGCCTGATGCCGCTGTACATTTGTATTCACGCGACTCAAACACACGGACTGTGAAGTCATCCATCGCTGTAGCAGCAGAGTGCACAGCTCCCAGGTGCATCCTTTAGAATATACAGCGCAGATGTAGTTTGGAGAAACATTGCCTTTTCAAAGTATTTAATTGGAGACTGCATTTCTAGACAGCCAGTCCTGCCGCTGGTTTTATTCTAATTGCCAGCAGCAATGCACTTAATGAAGCGAGAGCTGAAGAGTGTGGGTAAAGAGTGAGAGTGACCAGGTTTCCACGGCAACAGCAGTGCTAGCCGAGTGTGTTTTCATCTTGAGGAAAGGGCTACAGGGGAGCAGTGTCTCTGCAGTGCCTCCTGCAGCTCTATAATGAATATCTATACACTAATAGATGTATTTACTGTGGAAATGATGCAGTATTAGGGAGAATAACACACTAGGTAAACCTGTGGCTAAGGCTTTTCCCAACCAGCAGAAGGACATTTATCCTCCAAAACTGATGGCAAATGAGCCTGGAGTCCAGCACTTCTCAGCTACAAGTGCACTAGATTAAAGTGGCTCAGAGAGAGCCCTTTCAAACCTTTCCTTTAGAATTGAACAAAGAATGCACAGATCCGTTATGCATTTGGATTCATTAACACAGCACCATTTATCCTTCACATTTCTATGAGGGGGAGTTGTTTTCCCTTCCAACTTAAGATGATCAGAACATAATAGTATATAACAGATTTATTCAGCTAAATTGGCATAACAAATGTAACAGTTTACTTAAAGGTTACCATCCAAAATACGGTGGGACTATGGTTGAGATATTGCTCTGTAGTTATTCTGTTGTTTAGGCAGAGAAATCTTTTGATCCTTTTTCTGATTTGCCATTGCAGATTTGCCAACAAACAAAAAAAAGTTTGTGTAATGTAAAAAATTAGAATGAACTTGAATGAACCAAACAAATTCTATATTAATTGTTTCAAACTAATAGAGTCTCTTGCTATTTCTAGGATAGTACAGGACTTCTACAGTACAAGGACCATTTTGCAGCCCATCTCCAACTGGTGACTTAGCCAGTTGAAAAGTTAAAAGCTGACATCTCTATATAGCCTGTCCCCTGAGTCTTATACATAAACATGAGTGCCATCTGACAGAAGGCCTCCAGAATGTGTGGATTGCTATAAGCTCCACTCTAAAGTCCTCTGCAATAATTTCATATCCGGAGCAAGCTGCGGTCCTGTGCACATTAGATTATATTTGTTATGTTCATTCATTAAGCAATCATTTCCCTTTGACTTTTGTTTTTACTATGTGGGTGTCATATGTTCCAAGTAGGACATACAATGCCCAGCAGGAGAACATAAAGAGAGTCGGAGCGTAGCCAGAGCTGCATTAGTTTGATGGTCACTAATGGGTGAAATGAAACAAAAAATGAAATGCTAAAGGGGCGTACTTCAGATCTCAAGAGTGTTTAGACAGAGCAAGTTTCAGTATGAGAATGTTGTGACCTTGCGTGGGCTATAATTATGCTCAGACTTGAGAAGTTTGATAACAATGTACAAGAGACTGGAGGCAAAGAGGGAAAACAGCTCTCTGAATTCATAAGACAACGTTTATTCTTCCTACATTTACAGCTGTTCAGTGGCGTGTGAGGAATGAAAACACTTATTGTAATCAGAAACAATATGGAACATTGCAAAGGTCGCCGTGGATACAACAGATGAACCTTATAAAATGATGATTGGTTTTTATGAAAGTCCATATTGTTATTGACTGTTTTGTGGGTTCAGACCACAAAGTTTTGCAGTATTAATTGCTTTGTCTGGAATGTATGCACAGTATGACATTAAAGTGATCTTACATTGAAACAATTAAATGTGTTTCTATTACTTAAGGAAAAACAAAAAAGCAAACTTTCTGTTAGTAGGGCTGCCTCTCCACAGAGCTGACCTGTAGCTTGGCCTGTGGAACATTCTAGGCAATAGCATCTCCTTGGAGGCAGGTCTTCTGTCAGAAATGTTATTTGTGCATATTTTATCTTTGAGTCAGAGTTAAACTGATGCTTCTTTTGTACACAAAAGAAACCCCTTTACTAAAATATTGGTACATTAATAAGAGAATAATAATACTTTGAAATAGTTGAACTTCAAAAAATGCTTCCTAAATTCAGAATACGGAATCTTTTACTTCAGGAATATGTATGAAATTAATAACAAAACTAATTCAAATTTCTGCTTAAGATCATTGTGTACTATGTTCCATTGTTGAGGTCTCCTGGTGTTTCACAGCTGTGAGCCACTGGACGAAGTAACAATTAGACAGCCATGTTCTCTTAATCATGGTCATCATGGCGGTCCCAGATGGAGAAGTGGACAAAGCCAAAGTGAACACACAGAGGCCATGGTCCACCCAGCACCCCCTGCTGTGCCCTAACTACTGCCCATATTGGAAATAAATACACACTTGGCCCATTAAGAGACTGGTACGTTTATACTGGTGGATTTTCAAGTTATTATAGCTGTACACTTCAGATAGTTTGAATGAAATTAAGAAAGCACATTTTGTTCTGATATACATCAGCAACGCATGCTGAAATGTAAACTCTAATAGCAAATGACAAACAAAAAAGCACATATGTAAACATGTCATATGAGTGCTATTGCCACACTGTGTATGAGTCAGAACACAGCAATAGCCAGATGCAGAGGCAGCCCATCCTTCAACACACGGTCTCCACAACAGGCCAACATTAATAATTAATGGCCGTGCAGCAGCGCTCAGGTTCTGAGAAGCCTGCCACCAGAGGAATGTTCTGCAGCAAATAGGTCTTGGAGGTGCCAGTTATGTCATCGCTCACTACAGCGCCCAAGTGAAATCCTGAGCTAGTGTAATAGACTAATAAATTAGAAAATGGAGCCCCTCACCCTCAGTTAAAATTCATAGGAGAGTAAGAGTGTTAAGGCTGACTAACAATTTAGGCAGTGTCACAGAGATCACTGTATGAATGGTAATCCTATTAGTGAACCTACGAACTGGAGATGTCGTGGAAATATTTTTGTATTGCTGACTAAGCTTATTAAGTGTTGCTCATGCTTCTAACCTTTCATTCTTGTCACTCCAGACTGTAAATGTGCTAGTGTTTGGATAGCTAACAGCTCCAGTCGATATAGTGAAATGTTAAGATCTCGTCTGGAGGCTGCTCTCGTGTGGCAGGAGCACAGTGCACAGCGTGTCCGCTCCATTGGTCCAGCTTTAAGGTTACTTGATATTGACGATATCGGCTTCCTCCCGCTCCCCGGTCAGCAGCGCTGACTAAAATTAGCAGCCTGTTAAGCATGCTATCTGAGTTGATCAACTCTAGAGATTCACTCATGTGAGTTCCCTTTGGCAACAAAACACAGAGGAATTCCAGCCAATCGATGTACAGGCTGTTCCACGTCACAGCCTTTTAGTGGGACGAGGTTTGTACTAATGTGGGGTCACACTCTACAAAATCATTAGCACAGTGCATGGCATAAAGCTTTAAGTGATTTACCATTCACAAACAACCACATGTATTTTAGTACATGTACAGTTGTTCACAGGCCAGAGATTAATTTATGATATCGATAGATCTCACCATGCACAGAAAGAAATCAAAGAGAATCCAGAATTCCAGCAGTAAGGTATTCATACCAAAAGGGAACATTCTTCCTTGAATCATAACCTTTTTCTGAAAATATCACTGAAATTCTGATCTGACATTTATGTCAGACTGTTCTTTTGTTCTCATTCTTGCTGAGTGTTTACTGTATTCTGCTTAAGCATAACTAGCTCATCATTGCAAATCACCTCATCTTCATTTTAAAGATGCTGCGTTAGTAACAATGAATTAAGACTATACTTTTTTTTTTGTTTTTAATAGTTATTACAAAAAAATCCACATTCAGAAATACACATGCATCAACATGGAGAAGCTCTATGATGCATGTCAGGCACATTAGGTATGTGTGCAAAGGTCTCTATACTGTCATTTCCCCATGTCTGTACCACATAATCATCTGCGTGCACAGACACATACATACGTGCGCGTGCACACACACACACACACACACACACACAAATGCTTGTATATGAGTCATAGACACAAGGTCAGGAGTGAGGCATGAGCACAGGAGATGTCTTAACTACATCAACTCTGGTCTGCTATACATACAACATACTGCACTCACTACCAAAGGACAGAACTATGTTTTCAAAATCAAATCACATGTGCAGAAGCAAGGTGTTGAATTGTCCAAAACACATGTTAAATACAATTCTAAAAATGACAGCATGCAAAGACCTAGGTTTACAAGCTTTTAGGCTTGAAAATGACTTTTAATTGTAATATTACCAGTGCCATGTAGTTGTGTCATAGCGCTGTCTGTCTGCAGCCACCTTCAGAGCTTTTCTCACCTTAAACTCACCTAATACAAGCCAAAGCCTCTAGATTAAACCTCTGTAGGGATACAGATACATGCTCTGTAAACCTATTTTAAGTGTGAAGCACAACTTAGAGATTATTTTTTGTAAAGTGACAAAGAATTATTATTATTTTTTTTTTTTACATTTGTCTGTCCTCAGACTCAGACACTTCAAGGTCTCTTTTAAAAATCTCTGTTTCCTTCTATAGACTTGTGGCTCTGTAGCTCTATTAAAGAAAAAGTTAAGTCCATCAGTTTTTACTTTCATTTAACAGAACAGGCGGGAGGTTGCCCAAACTAATCTTTGATAAAGGTGACCACAGTTTCCTGAGGAACTTCACAAGTAGGCTACATCTGAGTAATAACAGATGGGGAATTAAAAGCAGTCAGTGTTGATTTCTGAATGATAACAGTTGGTTTTGATAACACTGTTAATCTGCAATTTAGCTTTCTAATTATTCTCTGACAGTTTGTATACTTCATCCACTGACCTTCAGTTGATAAGTCATTACTAACTACTATAATATGACTGACTGCAGTGGGTGGCATAAGATTATTAACCTTGGTAAATCAGTACAAGTGATGCCATATAACACATTTGTAATAAGCCTTTGAGGATACCTGTGAATGGACAATTGCTGCATGACCCGGAAGTGTCCAGGGGCAGAGTGCCATGTGAATATGCACACACAGCTGGTCGCAGAAAGCAGCAGGCATGCACCGAACGAATACTTTTCTCACATTTGTTTGAACTTTATGTATTATGCATAGGCCAAACTTCAGGAAAGGCATTAAACCCACTTCTCTGCTACTCCCTCAGTCTATGCATTTGCCAACACCGCTCAGTTAGACAAGGGTGAAACTTTTGCTGTTTTCTTCTATAACACCTTTCCACCTGTCAGAGCGGTCCGGACACAGTGCGTGAACCAGACTTCACCTAAAAGTGTTTTGACTCCATCTACGATCCAGGACAGTCCACTCGGATCACACACAAAAGGTAAGTGAAGGCAACCGGGCACATCTCTCCGCAGTAGTGCAACAAACATGCCGGCTATGGCAGCTTTTGTCTATTATCCTGTCAGGGATGATAAAGTCTTGTCAAAACAGATGCGGACGGGCGCGCTGATGTGTGGGCTGCAGGTCAGGGTGCACTCGCAGTGAGGCCGGACATGGGCTGGGCCAGAAGGTCTGTAGAGGTTCACAGGAGTGACCTATGGAGTGCTGGTGGTCTGGATTAGTGAAGCTCTTGGTCTCATTTTCAACTCTTCACTAGAGCTGTCTCATCCTCCTCTGCCTCATCACCAGAGGTCAATGGGTTATGCTAAATGTTGCTGAACTGTGAGTTTAGATTTGGAAGTTTGAAAAAACTACATGTTATGACTGAGGGCGAATTGCGTCAAAGAGAAAGAACCCACTAAGCTGCTTTGAAAGGAGAATAGGCGAAAAGTATGCTCTGTTTCACTCTAAATTATATATTTAAAAAAAGCATATTCAAAAAATACATCAATAAAAACAAACACAAAAATTGCCTCACCTCATCCAAAGCTGTTGCCTCAGTAGAAATCAAAAACATTTTGTAGTTCACACATGTTTATCTGCAACTTTCATCAATTGGTTGGTATCATTAATCTGTTTAGTTTTACCCGTTTACTTCTCTCCATCCACATTATAGTTTAGTTCATTTGTATTCTATAAACAGTTAAATGTTTTGCACTTCCTACAGTGTTAAAGGTTAGGAAAACACAAAATAGCATTAGCACATTTGTATTCATTTTGTATACTACTTACAGTAGTATTGCGTATGTTGGATTCTCCTGAGATGCCTGGGCCTTGCGTGTCTATGTGTGTAAATGAGCACTCGAGCTGTTAAGCTGCGCCAGAGCTTTAATGATGCTACACTGTAATTGTAAATGTTGACAGCTTACGAAATTAGCCCACGGTCTCAAATTTACTTCCCCATCACTACTATATATTGCAAACCACACACTGACCTTCAACCTGAATACAATAAAGATAAAGAATTCTCACCAGCCGATAAGTAATATGCTGTACAGCCTTCTCACAGCGTGTAGGCATCCTCTGAGCCTTAACGCTAATATTTATGTAGTGATGGACGGTACTGGATATGCGCACTGTAATGACTGGACCTAATTCTGAACCGCATGTGGTCGCGGCGCAGGGAAGAATTCATTTAGGGAGCTGAAAAAACAATGTGATCTTTAACACCTGTGTTGTCCAATTAGCAGTGATGAGACACGTTTTCATGCAAAATGTCATTTTCCAGCCCATGTCTGCTGAGATAATGTGCAAGGAAAGAGGCAAGATTATTGACGGCAAAATCTTTATTTAACAAAGCTGTAGAGCATTGGAATTGGAGTGCATAATTCGCACTGGCAGCTATGACGGAGCACGTTGCTCTTAATGAATGAAGATTAGCAGGCTTATACAAGACACATTGTTGCTGTTATCACCTTGTAGAGAGGGTTATACCTCTAGTGTGGGTAGCCTGCAGACTTGTTCAGCATGTTTGATCACCAAGATACACCTAGATGAAGGTTGGTGCACTTACAGCACATTAGACAGGAACAGTTTGTAAAGCCAACTATCGGAGCTGGCTGGATTTCACATATTATGCACTTCTCATTATAATCTTGGGGGATCCGGGGAGTGGTATAAGATTAATGTTTGAGACATGAGATTAGTCTGGCCTGTTTATGCCTATTTTTCAGCTTTTAATTAGTTTCCTTGGGTGAAGAGAGTCCTGGATCATTGTACCATTGTTCTTAGGAAGCAACACACACTTATTATCAACGATGGCCTCTTCTATAATGAACAATACATAATGAACAATACATAATTGATTGGAAAGAAGAAAAAACACTCATGTGGGGATGTTGTGTAACCATGGTCAGTGACGGTTGCTCAGCAACAATCTGGGAAATTATTTAATTGAATAATTTAAACATTAGAGCAAGTATTTTGCCCTTTCATTCTTCTTCTTCTCTTTCTACTATCAGGGGACATAATTGTCCCATAATCAGGAAGCTTGTTACATCTAAATAAAACTCCATCTTTCTTTCCATCATTCAAAGGAAGTCATGACAAATTCACAAGAGTTGAACCAAGACCAAGAAAGAGGTTTTTTTTTTTTTTTTTCTGTATCGAAAGGCTAAATGTTTCTAGAAGATATAGCTAATTTCAATTCACTTGAAGGGTTCAAAGACCTCTGTTAAAATTGGGGATATTTAGAGTTCTAATTAACCTATGGCCCCAAAGCATGTATATGATATATATACAGAAATATGGAGTAAATTCAAAATACCCACATATGCAGGGCCATGGTTAGCCTGAGGGTTCAAAACGAAAGCTTCTTGTGTGGTGACAGCGCTAACCACTCAAGCACAAAGCTGCACATGTCAGCAAATAATGTATGCTTTTATATACTGACTTCCATCTCATCTATTAAAATCTGTAGTTGCTGAGAATACATTAGGCATGTATGCATTAAAGTCATAGTAACCTAGTGCCCTGCAGTAAATCTCTCACAGTCTCGATTAAAGATATTGTTTGTGAAACGGGATGAAAACTTCTTAATCACACACGTTACATTCCAGTGGTTCACACTTGATTAAATAATACAGTATCTTCGCTAAAATGATTAACTCAATTAACTTTTGTGCTAATGTTCTAATAATCAAACATGGTAGAAGTAACAGAGCGTGAACATCCAGACATGGGTTGTGTTATTCTTTCATTGGGCGCTCTCAACCGTGGCTCATTGTCCGGCTGAAGTAGAAACAGTGTGCTTCTGTCAGACACAAAGACACAGAAATTACCATGACAAGACTTGAGCTTGTAAAGTGTATGACAAAGTGTGTAGCTCAGGGCAACTGGTACGTGGTTTAGGGAAATATGTTAAGTGCACAGCAGAGACCACTTCTGGCAGATTGTTTTGCTAGTTGAAGTGGTGAACTTAAGGTCCTGGGACTCTTTTGTGTGCAGAAATACATCCTCCTTTTTCAAAAATGTGCTCGCATCCTGACTTGGAAATGAAGTTTCACTATAACAAGAAGAGCAGAACATCTTAATGAGAAACCCGAGTTAGACAAAATGTAGCTGGAAGGCTGCAAACCCATATTATGAAAATGTAACAATCCAGTGCTTGTTTAACTTTCAACAAGAAGAAGAACAAAGACAGTGTTTTTTCCCTGAAGTGATTTTATTACAAAGTTCATGAGGACTTACAGTATTACAAGAGAATTTTGTCAACATGCGAAAAACAGAACAAAGCCGAAACACAGGAGTTTTGGAACAAACTGGTAAAGAGAAAGAGACGATCCACTGTTCACGATCAACATAAAAACTGAAGAAGTCCTCAGGAGGTGGGGTCCGTGAATGACTACAGTGCAGGCATAAAACGGCCACATTCACACTGACTCAGCAAAGGTCAATCCAAACCAAGGCAAGATGTGCACAGCTCAAGAAACAAAACATGTTACAATTTTTATATGCCATCGGCTTTTCTCAGAACTTTTAGAAAGCGTCACTTGTATGTACATAAAACTGTACAAAAACATGGCATCACAAGCATTTTTATCCTATATAAATATACCAACAGTTAGGATAACAACTAGATTCTCTCTTGCAAAGATGTATTTTCAAGGCAATTGTCTTTGTTCTAGATGAACCATGAAAAAGGGTGAAATGTCGTAGTTAATTTCAGTCCATATTTAGGGCCTTTTTGAAAATGAGCCAACATTTTCCCAAACAGAGAGTGAAACGAAAAAGGCGTAAACAGCTTCTACCAATTATCTTTGGAATTCATGCTAAAATCGCTGCCTGCCTGTGACAGCAGACTTTAGGGCTGTGTGGATACCTATGTACACAACACCAGTAACAGATTTGTATTTTCACACAACCACTTTAGCTAAGATCAGTACCAAAACCCCTTCTTTCACCAATTTCTCTAGTTTTGTCCATCTGTCCACAGAAATGATCACCATACAATACGCACCACAGAGGCAAAAGATACTCAAGTGAATCCAACATTAAAACAATGTTAAGTACAAATTAAACATTACTCAAGGTAATTGTTAGTGAGTTTCGGTGCTTCATGAGTCCTTGTACTTTGACCAAAGAAGTGTTTTGTGTTTGTAGAGTCCATTCAGCATGAGTTCAAAAGAAGGTCAATTTGTGAAATATTGTTCCAAGGGAGAATTAGGAGGTTGTTATCGGCTGGCAATGTGAATAGTCCAACTCTTGGGACAAAAAAGTAAAACGGGAGTAAAGGCCCATCTTGTTTAAAATGATTTTGTCCAAAGCATTTGTTTAATTGCACAAATAATTGACAGAAAGAAATGACGATACATTCCAGATTGACTGAAGCAGTATACTTAGGCTGGCGTCAAGGCTGAGATTTCACCCCCAGAACAGCAGGAGTACGCGGATCTGAATGGGGTGTTAAGAGATGGACGTTGAGGCTATGTGAAACTGGCTTATCACTCGTGGTTCTCACTTGTGGTTACTTCCAGGTCAGTGGTCCCACCCGCTGCTAAAGGCCCGTCTGCGGCGCCTCTCCCTGGGGTCGCTCAAGGGGAGCTGTGGGGGCTTATTCACAGTGTATCATGGCTGTTGTTTGAATTTGATTTCAGTCGCTAAATGGCTTTGAAAACGGCATAATGTGCTTGCTCCCCCTCAAGGCTGGATAATCGCCCACCTTATTTAATCATGGCCATGTCCAGTCATTTCCATATGTTTGCACTTTAATTATTCTAAATGTGCTTTTCAATGGTGGCATGATGAGGCAAGTGCAGATAAAAATACCCCCTTTAACTGATTGTGGCTCTGTGGGTGGATTTGCATTATCCAGTGGGCGCCTTGTCCTGGGGGTGTGCTCACACATGGCCTAGCTCAGGACTCATTACTCACCCTAATTAGGAAATGTCCATTCTTGGCTCCTCCACCCTCACTCAGACACAATCTCACTATGGAAATACTCTGCGAAGGTGAAAGGTATCTACCAATCTAATCAAATCAATGTTCAAATCAAAGACTGAGGCTGGCTCAACCCCGTTGTATAAAGAAGGCTAGTAGTGTAGTCACCATTAACATCCAATTAGTGACTAATACATCGTGTCCTTCACACATATCCTTCAGATTCATCAGGAAAATCTTTTCAAAGATAAATGAAGCCCATGGGCATGGCCTATTTTTCACTGTTTCACTGGAGCAAAAATGCCTTTCGCCTTATTAAACATGTTGTCCTTAGTACAACTGAATCCATTAATGGCAGAAGGTGTTTTTCTTTAGAATGTTTTTTTTTTTTAATAAATAAATAAATAAAGGGCAACTTGTAAGTACCACAAAACAGAGTGAGCAGGGTGAGCAACTCAAAATTTTTGGCAAGTACAAAATTTATTTTCTTCCATGAATAGACGGCCTGCTTTTTGCGGCTAGTGCTATGTGAGAAAAACAGTGTGAAAAGAGTGCATGTAGTGTTAGCTAAACTGCTAGCTCACCAGGACACCTGCTGCTCCACTTGTTATCCTCACTGACTCTTTTTGTCATTTCATTTTATTGTCTGGGTGCTGCAAAATCACAATGGACCGAGGATAAAAGATTTTCAGATTTTTTTCCGTTATTTAGAAAACACCATTGTTTTTAACCTTGCATTTGTTTACTGTTTTACATTCTTTTTAGCATCAGAATAATCATTCTTTTTAGGTCAGAATAAGTGCATTTTATTCCAGTTTCACAGTCATAAAAGTGTGGAGATTTTCCCTTTAAAATGTAATGTGGCTGTTAAGTTTACAAGTTGCTCTTTAATTATTGATATTAGTGAAGATATTTATTTTCCAAATTGGTTTGTTGATTGACCTTTAGGTTTGAAATCAATTTGTTTACGTCTAGTCTGCCTTGCTCTTTGTGCTAATGTGCAGTGAATTCCATATGAGGCAATTAATAAATTACCAGGTAGGAAAGGAATTCTGTGCCGATAACAACATGATAATATTTCAAATAATTTTTAGCAGAGACTTTCCGTAATCAAGTGCTCTTTCACATCTCATCTAAATATCTCATCAAATATTTATTCCCCCTTGACAAGGTCTTGTTGTTGAAAGCGAAAAGGAATTTGAGGCGTGGAGAATTGGATTGCGAGAGGATTGCGAGTTTCACTATGTCTGATTGTCGCCACTGAGGAGAGCTTTTGCACTGTTATGAGTCCATTAGCGGGAGGATATTTGAACTGAAAAGCTAATCTAGAAACCATCTTGTAAAGTACTGTGTGTTTGTTCTGTTGTGACTCCCGGGGTAGTAGCGTGGCCGAATCAGCCGTTTCAAATGATGAAGGCTTTAGGTCACAGTGCTGCACAGAGCCGGGGAGAGCTCTGTCACTTCTAATGCAGTTCCCCGGCAGCAGCAGCAGCAGGGGCACTACGGGGGGCACAGGTAAAGGCCATTCGACTGTGATTGTGGGGGGTCACAGGTGTGTATTTGTGTGTGTGTGTGGTTGTGAGGACCAGGTAAATGCCTTTCCACGAGATTGAACTCCACCGGCGAAGACGCTTTCAGTCAAGATTCAAACAGCAGCAGCAAAGAAAAGCTTAAATATGCTAAGTCTGAGGCAATCTTTTTCAGCTTATGCCAGACAAAATATATGTAGAACACACCATTCAAATGTATTTACAGCACTGTACATTAAGATAAGACCATTCTGTTTGATTGTTTAGTTACGTTACGCCTTCGGGTGTTTGTGGCTGTCTATCTAATAATGGCACAAGAGCACTGATCACAACTTCCATATTCGAGAGATCACTTCACATAATGGGACTCGGCTAACTACAACATTAATTAGTTACCGCTAAAGTTGCAATTATTACCACTCTGCACTTTTTTCCATTTGGAATTACATCTGTTTGAAGAGTTGTATAAATAAATGGTCAACTGCATGTGATGAATAAATACTCTAATAAATTAATAATTTAGAAAGGAGAAGAATGACAAAAACAAGTGTTCATGCCAGTGATGGGATGAGTCACAGCCTGTTGTCATGACAAAAGGGGCATTGGCTTTTGCGTGTGGATAGGTGTACTTGTTAACTTGTGCAGGTCTACAGGTAGATTTCTCGTTTGGGCGTGTGAGTGGTAGGAGAAGTGGGCGGGTACTCTGTGGCGACACTGAGGGGCATCTCCTCCAGCGGGCAGTCAGAGCCGGGCTCCGGGGCACCGCTGCTGCTGCTGGAATAGGCACTACGGGACGGGGGCAGGCGAGCCCGTGGCTCTTCGCAGCCCTGCCTGGCGCTGCCGTTGGCCAGGCGACCTAGGCTCCCTCTCTCCTGGTAAGGCACGAAGGTGGAGAGTTTGGGAGGGTTCCTGGTCTTGCGCAGGGGGGAGGGGTGACCAGGCATCCAGCAGGCGTCTGAGTGACCCAGCTCGCTACACTCCGTCGTGCAGTTTCCGGTCATCGCCACGTCTGGGATGGAGCGGATATCTGCGGGTGACAAGAGACAACTATTAGAAAGGAAGCAACATCTTTTAAGAGGCATTTGTGAACTGAAATGGTGTTATCTGAAACACCCTATGAATCCCACCCCCCTCCTGGAGGTCTTTGCAGCTGTTGCTAAGCAGTCGGCAGCAGTTGCTATGTAGCAGTTGCTATGCACTGTGTAATGAGCGACTCTGTGTGTAGTTGTCCACTCACTGATGTGATGCATCCCGCGTGTGATTGAGTAGTATCCAGCAGTTTGTCTGCACGTTTCAAATATGTCACAGCCTTTGATAAAGTGCTATTTCCAATTTCATATCAATCCTATGCCTCAAATATGTGACAGCACCGAGAATTTGATAAAACAAACACATCTCAAATGAAGAGACTACGCATAAAGTGAAACATGTATCCCTTTGGGCAAAGGCACTGTTGAATGAGTTATTGATTGACAGTACTGAAATGAGTTCCCTGCCCTTGATTTGTATCCACTTTTTTTATTCAACTGCGCCTAATTAAATAAATGGGCCCATGACATAGTGACCTCATTTTACTGCATGAACTCCAAATTAGGTTTGTCTCTCAATATTACTTTCCAAAAAACTTTTCGGTGTTTATTTAGCAGAGAGAGATCTTTGGCACCTCACAAATCATCATCTGTTGACAAAGTTGAGCTACAACATCTCACTGAATGGGATCCACACTTGAGTTTATCTTTCAGACTTGCAGTTGCAGTCAAAGAGGCTGTTAAAAGAACAGCAGACAATGAGTATCTGAGCTTTGAAAAGACGTGATAGCTGCGATAAATGCATTAGCACAGCACAGCCACGGCATGAAAGAGTACATCAGTCAGGTTTGGTATATAAAGGACACCATGGAAGGGGGAGAAATGTTTTCACACAAGAGTTCAGTGAGAAGAGAATGATGCAACTGTTGAGGATAACGTATGTAATGGGCATGCCAGCTTGACTGTAAGCCTATGAGACGTATCATCAGTATTGTACTCAGTGACCAGAGGAGAGATAATTATCCTACAAAATGTCAGAGATAAAAAAAAACGCACTGGACCCACAGAATCTTCAATCAATCCTAGCAGAGACTCACAGCTCACTGGGCTACAGACCCTAAACTGCTTAACACGTGCCCTATGTGTGTACAATATCTATTTCTAATAGCGAATCCCTGGACAATGGACCCTATTGTTCATTGCATAATAATTACCACACAATGCACTGCCAGTCTACTGTCAGTGATAATCTCGCTTTTCCTATCATTCCAAATTGTTAGCTGTTTATGGCTATTATGTGCATTTACTTAACAATTGGACTTCAAGCTTTATTATAAGATTATGCTGAGAGGGCAAAATCCATTTTGTGTTGACCAGGCCAGTGTCACTGTTTGAAATGAATGAATTATAATCCCAGTTTAGTAAACGTTTGCTCACTATGATTTAATAATAATAATAAAAAAAACTACTAATTTCTAATAATTAAACTAATAATTTCTTCATTTTAACATAATCATATATTTTTTTAAATTAATGTAAGTTGACAGCAGCAACAAGAGAAAATTGCTGTATAATGCCTTACAAATGGATGAGGAATAGTACGCAACTGTAAGCAAGTTAAAGGTCCTATATTACACCAAATTGTTTTGTTTCATTTACACATGTTTGAGTAACCCTTTATTATTAGTCTGTCTACATCTCCAAAGCTCAAAATGCTCTGTTCCACCTTGTGATGTCATGAAGCAGCAGTTTTCAAGTTAGCAGTTATCTTTTAATTCAGTAGAAATGGGCAGTTTCAGGGCTGAAATTATACAAATGATTGTAGTGTAAGGTGTATGGAGTTTAAAAACACAGTGTAGCATCTTGTATTACTACATGACATTACAAGTGTTTGCAGTTTGAGAGAAGAACTCTTTTGCAGATTTGTGAATAAAACTCCTGGTATGTTTTCGACAAGGAAACAACATTATAACATAAATCAGAAAATAGCGTAATATAGGCTCTTTAATCAGAGTTTGCAACATTATGATTGTATACAATTTGTACAGTGCCCCAGCTTCATCAGGACAGGGGTTGCACCTCTTTGCCTAACTGGAAGCAAACCAAGACCTCCTTCACCCCATCTCATGCATTCTGATGGGGGACTTCTCTGCTAGCGGACTAACAACTCGCCATGTATGCATCAGTGCAGCGCAATAGCTACAAAAGAACTTGAAGGGAAGAGTTGGGGGAGCAGCTTGGGGAGAGCAGGCATCTCCTCCAAAAGGATTTCACACTTGATTAAAACCTCTCCACAGCTTTGAGGAGGTTTATGCCACACCAGAGTAGCTAGTATAAAATTCTGCATAGGTTTCACATGCCAAAATGAGTCGATAGGGAAAAGGGAGAATAAAGGTATCTAAAACACTTTACATGCAACATTTCGCCGCGTCTCTTTCTTTATGTACGCCATTAGAAAATCCACAGGAGCAGCAGAATGTCTCATTTTGAAGTTTTGTGCTGGAATTACCAGGAGGAGCTCTGAGACTAAATCTATACTTTGCCACTTTAAAACAGCCATTTTACACAAAAATACAGCACAGTCACATTTATAAGTATGTTCAGTGAAGCGTTCAAAGACAATACAACTGCCAAACAACCCCTATATGTGCTCAGGGCTAATGCATAATACATATTTTACATAATAACATATTCTGCTCTTATTTATGCAGCCCCCTCAAGTAACATTTGAGAATAAAGATTACTGTTGGCCCACTGTTCCATACAGCACTCAAAATATATTCGCTTGGAGTTTTTACTGTATACTGTCAGCTTCCATCTTGGGTAATAAACTTATTTGGTTCAAGCCTGTGTACATAACAAGCTGCACTGTACTTCCCTAAAACAGGTCATCTGGTTGTGATTTGTTTTTGAATAATAAAATAGGAATTATGTATACAGTTCTGAAACTAGAAGCGGTTGTGGATCACATTTTGTTTATTTACATGTTTTAACAGCAGAAATATTTGATTTATCTTTTGTTGTACAAGAATAATGCAATGAATAATGGGTGATTAACATCAGTTTGACTTGCAGAATATGTGGCTTGACAATCCCTCTATATTCTACAATTCTCCTTAAAGGTACACAACATTTTCCGGTAGGTCTGCAAACTGCTTATCTCTATATCCTGTATATGTTATTGCATTACACTTCCATCATCTCCACGGAAACAAGCAAGTGATGTCACTAGCTCAATAAGTATCAATCAATATTTTGTTTTTTGTGCTTGTTTGTTTCCATGCGGTTTTGACACATTAATGCCATGGCAGTCAATACTTACAACAAAACTTTCTGTACCATTTGTACAATGTCAAAAAAAAAAAAAAAAAAAAAAGGCTCAAAAAGGAGTGGGAATAAGAGGTAAAGAAGTACTTTTTTTTTTTTACTTCCACCCCAGTACACAGATAGTTAAGTGGTTGCTTTCACATGATTACACTTTTGTACTTAGTATTTGTATATGTAGTGATAATAAAACCATTTATTTTTAATCTATCTTTGAATTGGAAAATTGTTGAAAAACTCTTAACTGCATTCCTAATTTGTTCTATGAATGAACTAAGAAATACAGACAAATGGTAAAAATAACAAAAAAGATACATGTTTTCAGACCTCAAACAATGCAAAGAAACAAGATTAAAATTCATTTTAAAACAACATAATACTAATGTTTACACTTAAGAAGAGTTCAGAAATCAATATTTGGTGCAATAACCCTTGTTTTTAAAGGTCCTATGGCATGAAATTTTCACTTTCTGAGATTTTTGAAGGTTAATGTGAGCTCCCCTACCCTGTTTAGCCCCCCCCCCCATGGTTAAAAGTTGTGAAATGTCTAAACTGAGCATTTGCGATCCTTTTCTGCGTTACAAAAAATCGGAGCTCAAACAGGCGATTTTGAACAAGGCACCTGATTGACGTCAGATCGAAAAAAGAAATGCAAATGCAGTTCCACCCCCATCTGTCTGTACTCAGCGTCTCTGTAAATCACGCCCAGAGAGTTTGGACTGCGAATGCGCTAGGCAATGCGAAATGCGTTTTTTTTTTATTTGCCTGGAGGCACGTCCGAGTGTTTCTAGGCTCGGAAGTCCTTTATCTGAGCCTCTGGACCTTTGAACAGCAGTGGTTTAATTTTATTTTCTGTGGAAATGTGTTTATTTTTCAATGGAACGCTTCAAATCTCTCCCCCCGTGCAAAAACAAGGAAGAATGGATCGAGCTGTGGGCTCTGAGCTCTGAGCGGAGAGTTTGGCCACGCCCCCACCCTCTACTATTGGCCATCTCTTTGTCTCCTCATTTGCATTCAAGCAACAACGCCCAGAATAAAGAGTTTGAGAGAGATATTTATGACTCTTTCTCATCTTATCTCTGTTTCTCATGCAGTGAGTGTTGATTTTGAAGAAGGATTTATTTACAGTATTAGGGAACCATTAAGGAGCCATATAAAAGCATCAAGAAGTACCATGTCATGGGACCTTTAACTGCATTCCTAATTTGTTCTATGAATGAACTAAGAAATACAGACAAATGGTCAAAATAACAAAAAAGATACATGTTTTCAGACCTCAAACAATGCAAAGAAACAAGATTAAAATTCATTTTAAAACAACATAATACTAATGTTTACACTTAAGAAGAGTTCAGAAATCAATATTTGGTGCAATAACCCTTATTTTTAATCACAGTGTTCATGCGTCTTGGCATGCTCTCCACAAGTCTTTCACATTGTTCTTGGGTGACTTTATTCCACTCCTGGTGCAAGAACTGAAGTAGCTCAGCTTTGTGTTTGTGTTGGAATTCAACAGACGCTGGAATTGAATGGCTGTAATACATGTAGAGATGCTGATTTCAGAAAAAAAATTGCAGTGGTCTCTTATTTTTTTTCCAGAGCTGTATGTTTAAGGCCATACCAGGGAACATTCCAGGCAAGGCAAAAACATCATGGAGATAGGTTACACAGTGCACCTTTAACAGCTGGCCATGTATATTGGGGTAGGCTACTCTCGACGGCTGCTTTCTTTGTATCACTGTGAGATTGTTTTTAGCTCTAATCTGTGCGTGATGAGTTTGACATAAAGCGGTGGGGTCAATGTCTCTTCCAAGTGCTTTTATCTCTTTTTATAGAAGTGATAAGGATGTCAGTCTGTGCTTGAGAGCTTTGGTCATTCTCAAACACTATGTCCATATTTAGATGGTGTCTGAAGCCTATTTCTCTTATACTTCCATTAAACCTCAGAAAAAAAGATGAAACACAAACAAAGGTCGCCCTTGATAACGGCATGTGACTGTCAGCTGGATAATTGACTCCTGGTTGGCTGTGTTTTTAGAGAAACACCACCAATCCTTATTTAATGAGACGCCAAAGCAAAAGAAAACACTGAATGTAAAATGATAACGCATACCGGTGACAGGAATTAAAGCACATTGGAAAGCCATGCTCATCATCATCAAGGCCTCGAAAATTAGCAGTGACAGCTAAATACCACATGGCGCTTGCCAAAGTCTCCTGTTTTCTTCCAGCAGTGCCAAGGACCGCGCTGCACATCAGGGAAGACAACATGGCTGCCCGAACGCCAGCTATTGAACTAGGTCATTACCCTGTCTGGTAGGGGTCTACTGACACTTTCTGTGGTTTATTTAAGAATGCTCTGACATGTTGCTTGGTCCTGGGAGGCAATTTGACATTCGATTCACACTGAATACCTTGAACCTGTTTTGTTTGTAGCCGGTAAGGCACAATGTATCGCAATTGAATCAAACCCAGCATTTGAGACTGGTGCCTTATATGACACTTATTTAGAATTTATTATTGCCATTTATATATTTTTTTCTCTCTTTGTTATTATAATATATGATTTGTGAGCTATTGTGTCCCTTGTGGATCAATAAAGTGTGTTTAAGTCTAAGCAAAATTATCAAATCACAAAAGCAGCAGATGCCCTATGTAACTTGTCTAGTGGAGAGTTCGTCATCTGCTTGTCTGTGTCTAGAATGTTCCAACGTATAGCCTTAAACTTAAGAATCTCCATGGAGACCTACAAGCCAAATTATAGGTTAGATTTGTGGAGCGCTGACCCCACTCACAGTGAGAATTTATGTTTTTAAAGATATTTTTGAACAATAAATAACACCTGCAGTTGAATAAATGCAAGACAGACTTGTTTAATGCATGCATTGTTTAACATCTCCATGGAAACAAACAGGTTGAGGACCCTAACCAGAAAAGTCACACAGTGCACCTTTACATAATACAATTTAATTGAATGGAATTTCCACTGCAACGAGTAAAATATCCTGTTTTTATAGAACATTTTATCTTAACATGTGCTGAAATTAATGGGATTATTTTATTAGATAATTAATAATAATAATAATAATAATAATAATAATTGCTGGTTCATAGCCTCATGCGTATCAATTCCAATCACTTAACATGTAATAATGGAACACACTGTCGTCATTCGCAAGTGTGTGCTTTTAGTTTAGTTTAGTTGGACTCCTGACCTTCCAATTCTGAAAACATGAAAACAGACAATTAAATTGGTGAGTTCTAGTAGCTGTAGTACACTTGCCTTGCTTAAAAACACAGTTCATACTCCCACTCTTGACTCAAACGGAAATCACCATTATTTCAATATTTGGTGGACACAACAGTGCTCTTGAGTCAACCAGGCAGGGTGAGAGCGCGGCCAAAGGAACCCTGGGAAAATTGGTATTTCTCCCACTTTTTTTTTGCAACCTGAAATAAATCTACTCAGGGTCTCGGAACAAACCCTTTGGACTTTATAGGCTTGTGTGTCATGGATGGTAAGTCAGGGTGGACAATGGAGAACAGATGGGCAAAGCGCAGGACTATTATGCCAGTGGCTGGAACGGGCGACTTGGATTTAGAGAGCTTGTGATTTGGTTTTGAGAAGCACCGACTCAATGACACTTTTTTTCCTCCCCTCTTTGTGCAGTTCAATTCTTTTTCACTACAGTTCGAAGATGGATTGCCCTTGCAGCTGTTCTGCCTTTACTGTATATTGGGTCAGTGAATATGCCATCATACAGTAAAGTGTTAGAATCCTATAACACCAGAGTCAATGTTTCATGCATCAAGATGGTCAATGTCAAGGTTTAAATTATTACAAATTGTTGGCTATTTGATATTAAGTCTTGTTGTCTTATGAAGAATGTAAATTGGTCAATCTAAAATGTGGGTCATGACCATAGACTGTGTAAAGAAGTGGACTGAAGGAGTCCGCTCTGCTAGTCTCAGCTCCAGTCGAAAGAAGTTATAAGTCATAAGGGCAATTTTGGAGCAGAGAATTTATTTATATTTTTTATATGAACACTAGGATCATGCAGAATGGGCTAATATGTACATTTTAAGACCAAAATAATGAGCAGTTACAGAGAGAAGGTCAATGTTTTTTCAATGTAGTCAATTGGAGCACTTCCTATTTGGAACGCTGCGGCTATTGGGCTAGCTGTGTTTATTTATACGTCTATGGTCATGAGTGTTATGACAACTATTGACAAGCGTGTTCTCAGTAAAGTAGAATCGATGTGCCCAATTGTGAACCATGATTGACAGTAAGCGGAGGATAGATTTTGTGTTTGAAATGGGTATTAAAAAAAATATCAGTGACCCCAAGGAACCTGAGGATCAGTGCTTTTAAAACTACCTTTGTATCCTTAGGCAATACACTTCATCCACTTTGCATAGCGCGAATGTGGTGTGTGAGAGTGATTGGTGGTAGCGTGGATTGCCTTGTATCCGTCCGTCTACCTCAGGGCAGTTATGGGTACAGAAGTATCCTACACTACCGCCGAGTAAGGAGTGTATAAATAAAACATTTTGAAGGGCTTTGGATATCTTAAAAGATGCCATAAATCACAGGCATTACAACTATCTGTATATAAGTGATATTCTGCATACATTAGCAATAGAATATTATCTGGTATTGTGTATTTTGTAGTAAGATAGTATAGTAAGTATAATAGTATGATACACTTATAAATCCTAGGCATTGCTATAAACTTTTTAAGTATTTCAATGTTTATTTCAGCATACTTATCACTAGATTTAGGTGAAATAGACTGCTTTTATTTTCTGAGATGTGATTTTTTTTTAAAGAGCACTGACTGGATGACATTTTCCTATGTGCTCTATACTGAATTCCTTCCCCTCACACTTGGAGATAGATATCACATGCAGCTTCCCTTTGCTTTAGAGTGGGTCAGTCCCATCTGCACGCTTAAAGCAATATCACTACGTAAAGAAAAAAAAACCTCATTTCCACCATCTACCTGCTACCACCCGGAGTAGCGCAGGTGACTGCTGGCGAACCTCCTCAAAGCATCTACAGAGCAGCAGCACAACACAGATCGAGGGTGCACGCCATGCCTTAACCTCGCGGCTGACAGAGACATGTGAGGGCTGGGTTTGCATGCGGCTTGCATCAGGGAGCCGATGGGGGGCGAGGAGGGGAGTCTGAGGCAGGCGTGCGCATCGTCTGATCCCCCGCCCATGGGCTTGGGGGGGAAGCAGCCTCTTCCTGAGATTTCACACCGCTCCTCTCTGTTTGATTGCAAATGCTGCCTTTACCCAGCGGCGGTCGTGCGCCATAGCGCTATGATCGATGGCGGACAAATATGAGAGACCCAACAGCTCATAGAGGGAGGGAAGGAAACTGGAGCTAGCTAGCAGCATTTTGGAAGAGTGATATTAATGATATTTCTGCAGTATCAGCAGACAGTTTGTGTGGCGAAATTACTGCGAAAGTTCCCTGCAACAAAATGAACAAGAGGGCACGTCTCTCCACCAAGCAGTCATGGCTATCAGTTGTGTGAATGCATTCTGCTGTTGTCATCTTCCACAAGCAAAAACAAGAAACACCAGGGTTTTGTATTTCTTTAGCTGTAACATGCCAAGTCTTGTTATACAGGTGCTCTGAACACTTCCTCACTGTAAGCAAAAAAATAAAAAAATAAATAAAAGCAGCCTTTTTTTGTCCTCCACTGGGGTGCATTTTTAAGAAGAGAAACCAGCTATGATGCACACAAACAAAACAGTGTTGACAAGCACATTTTCCTTGCTCATTGTAACAGAATACAAAAGGAACAATAGTGGAGTTTGTAACCCCAGACTGGCATTTCCACAACTCACACATAAAATTAGAATGTGTAAGCTCGTGGGGTTTTGTCACTTGCTGTACACGACATGACATCAGCGATAAACTTAACCATTCATTTTTCCCAGTTTTATTTGGGAGATAATTGGAATGTGCTCATTGTAAAGGCAAGCTCTGTGCAGTACTTGAAAATAGACAAATAACCAGGGAGTGTGCCAGGCTTCAGAAAATAGTTGCAACATTCTGCTAAAGGTTAATTAGCATTTTCAATCATTTCTTTAGCTAGGGCAAGGCAGGGGAAAGATGAAGAAATACTGAAAGCAAATGTTTTATTGTAAACATGTCATTATCGAAGAAAATATGCACATCAAGTCAAAATAACATTTTTCTATTTGTCACAATTAACAGACATTTAAAACATGTTGTCTTTTTAGATACATTCTCACTGCTGATCCTAAAATTGCATTTTCTTGCATTTTCTGTTAAGACACATATTCTGAGCTTTTTGTAACTTCTGCCCGCTTGTCTCCACAGAGATGTGAATGCCTTGCCAAGAATGCTCCACAGTATGGCACAGTATGGTATCTATCTCCATAAAGACAAACAAATGTTGCCACCTGGCCATGTTTCAGGTCAGATCTGTGAAGAGACAAACCTGCTTGCTGTAAATATTTTTGTGCAATAAAAACACAAATTGAATAAATGGAAGACTGCTAAGTTCAACACCATATGGTATAACATTCCAGGCAAAACAATAACTTCAGTAGAAAGTTGCAGCTCTAACTTGCCACTCAGTTAGTAAATCATACCATAATTGGTCAGTTAAGGTGCAAATCAGGGGGCGGCAGTAGCTCAGTTGGTAGAGCATATGCCTCGTGATCCAGGGGTTGGTCGAATCCCGCTCTTGACGGGTTGACCGCATGTGATCCCAGCTCCCACAGATGAGCGCTGCCGTTGTGTCCTTGGGCAAGACACTTAACCCCACCTCGCCCCCAGTGTCTGTGGACATTGGTAGCCCCCATGGCAGAAGATACATCAAGGCCTGTTGTGACGTGAGCCGTCCTCCTGTGGACCCACCACCCGCGGAAGGATTCATGGGGGCTGGTGCATTGTGTTCTGGGCAGCAGAACACTGCTTGGACTGCTGCCTCCGCGACCCATAAAATGGAAAAGCGGAAGAAAATGAATGAATGAAGGTGCAAATCAGCTTTACTGGCTACTACTTGTTAACTATGGCATGTGGTTCTATGTCGATGACATTTATTTCATACTCATTTCCTCATGTGTTCTCTGGTCTTGATGCTATTATTAGTTCATTGAAAGATTGCAGCTACACAGAGGTGTTAATTTCTTAAATTGGTGCACTCCAGTAAAAGGCTTCCTGTTCCAATTAAAATAATCTATTCCATCAATAAGTCATATCAATTATGTATTACTGACTATATTAATTTAACAAGTTCATTTTATAACCCTTAGCCCTTATTATTAAATGCAGGACTGATGACTATCGGAAAGGACTTCATATAGTAATTAAATTTGCAGCACTAGCAACTGAAGGAGTGTTAATTAGAAAATTTAGGTGTTGGGTTATAGTAAGGATTATACACCAATAATACTTCCATAGCCAGCAACCAAGACTTCTAAATGCAATTATTATGTTTTTCCAAGAAGGCAGATTACACTATTCTTAGTAAACCCTTCTCCTCAATTAAAAGACAATAGAAGCTTGCAAATGTAGGATGCAAAACCCAAGGGAGAGAAACCATGGGTCTCTAATTGTAAGCTCTTAACTGTTTTTGGTGAGACCAAGTTAATCAATTCTCACTCCAGTTGTCCAGCCTAGAGTGATGCGAGGTCCAGAATTAGTATTGATGTTAATGGCACGCGCGTCAAAGTGCACATCACCGAGATGTATGCGCGCTGACACAGGCTGGGAGCTGGTTGGGAGGAAGGAGGGAAGGAAGGAAGAGTCTACATATACCTTCTTGACAGTTCTCTCCCAGTCCACCATTTTGTTTCAGGCTTGTTTTTATTTGTAAAGTCTGCTTCGTGTTGACAGAGCATTTTCGACACCGCCTTATAGCACCTAACTGACAGAACACACAATGCAACAAGCCACTCCAATTGAGCAGTTGATATCTGGGGTGATGTGTCAAGCAAGTCAAACCAGCACACAACACAGATGCAACATAGAAAATGCAGATGTATTGTTTAAAAAATGTAAAGCATTGTTTCATTCATGCATTGATTCAAGTGTACTGCACAGACCAGATTTAGCTACCAGATCACCAGAGGTAAAGTGACAGCAGGTAACAGTCTGCAGGTACTTCATAATCTTGCAATTATTGATATTGCAATGCTAAAATTACCAATTCAGTTTTGAAACTAAGGATAAGTCTTGACCCAATAGTGCTACAATGATAATAAACATTTTCTTAGACAATATTTTTTTTCCCCAGAACTAAATTCCTCATTCAGTTTTCTCAATGAGTTTGTGAAAAACTTCAAAGTTCAAAAGACCAATAATTTTATTTAAAATTTGTTTCTAAAACTTTATAAACCACAAAGTGATTACAACATTCTGCAGAATCTTGCATTTTAATTTGCCTTTTTGGACTTAAAACTGCTCCTTAGCCTCAGTGATGTCTCTTAATATTTTAATTTTTCGAGTCTAAGTGGAAATTAATAGAAAATGTACTTCGGGAACTGGAGTAGGCTGTCACTGTTGAGCTCCATACTTGAAACGGAGCCAGATAGATTTTTCAATAAGAGCTCGAATTGCAGAGCACACATGTTGAGACACCAACTCTGAAAAAGAAGTTGAGGTTGGTGAATTAGAGTAGCTTTTGTAACTTCTGTAATCACAACTCAGAGGTGCAGCTCAAAAGTCATTGTAGATACAATCCACATTATGTTTTGCTTGCCGGGCCAATTACCAACTGTAAATTGCATTCTGAACCTTGACAACACAGTATTGATCTGCATTGGCTGCCAACAGAGGAAAAAAAGACTAAACTAAACTAATTTATTGTTAGCAGTTCTACCTTTTAGATTTAGTTAGATTTTATTCAAAGCCCTATCATGGGACAATAAAGGACTATATAGATTTTACATATATTATTTTATATATAGGCATTATTGTCAGCTGAGCCATTGTTTGTCAAGATAACTTCCCGCTGAGAGGAAATGACGCCTGCATCGCTCAACTTAAATCTTTTATTAGAGCACTCAGCGTGGATGATAAACAACATTATACACGCAGTTCAATCTTGTATTCATGCAGGGAGGGCTTCGGGGACTCTCACTTAAATGTGGACTGGGATTTGAGGAGGGAAGAGGTAGACAACGCTACAGACTAAATTTATCCATTTGAATTGCAGGTAATAGGGGATGAACAGTGGAATATTTATTGTTCCTGTTGCTAATGTAAAAGTGAATTATTTAACACCTTCAGACACTTAATCACACTTGTCTAGTTGAATAAATGGAGGTACAAGATATGGATACAGCTAATGTGATGGTATGTTGCAGTAATGTACAGCAGTCTTTTACTAATGGGTACTACCACTGCTGTGACTACTACAGCAATTACTACAACAACTACTACTACTACTCATGTCCACATGCAAACGGATTTAAATCATTGCTCTACGTAACAGTGAAATCTTTTTGTCCCATGCAAATGTGTATATATATAATTTAACAGTACTTCATCATAATGTCTGGTTGAACATATTAATACAAGATGTAGATACAACTCATGGAACGGGGTGTGACATAATTATGGTATTTCCCATTATCACAATTTTACTCTAAAGATGTAAAAATAAAGATGTGAAAATACATTTTATGGGTTATTATGGATACTGCTATAATTAATAAAGCAGTAACGGTAATATAATGCCCCTGCACTATAAAAATCTGGGTACTGCTGCTATACCGCTACAGCCACTGCGACCTACTTCTCATCTCATTTGACATGTTTAAATATTTGAAGTTCTAATAATAATGAATTGTGGAATATTTACTGTCTCTATGTATACTACCTTGCTCTATAATGTAGTCAACTGATCACATGCGCAGGTTAACAAGTGGTAGTATATTAAATAAATTGTGATTGTGTTGCTATAGCATATACCGACGCACATTCCACGCTATACAACTGAAGTGGGAAGGCTTACATTTTCTATTCTGTGTAATTTAATTGAAAAAGGCTCAAAGAAATGTAGAGTAAATCCCTGTGGTGTGGGTAGTGACTGGACACTCAATAGTGCTGGTGATTGCATTAGCCAGGCTTCATTGTGGATTCTGCACAGGTCAAGACACAGAGAAGAGAAAGGCCAGTCATCAGAATACACAGTTTTAGTTTTCACACATACACACATCATACAACTCATCAAGATGACAGTAATGACTTTAACCATAGACATACAGCTCTGGAATTCCAACACAAACACTAAGCTGAGCTACTTCAGTTCTTGCACCAGGAGTGGAATAAAGTCACCCAAGAACAATGTGAAAGACTTGTGGAGAGCATGCCAAGACGCATGAAAGCTGTGATTAAAAATAAGGGTTATTGCACCAAATATTGATTTCTGAACTCTTCTTAAGTGTAAACATTAGTATTATGTTGTTTTAAAATGAATTTGATCTTGTTTCTTTGCATTGTTTGAGGTCTGAAATCATGTATCTTTTTTGTTATTTTGACCATTTGTAATTTTCTTCAAATAAATGCTCTAAACCAGGCATGTTCAAACTATGGCCCGTGGGCCAAATGCGGCCCTCAGACAAATTTTTCATGGCCCTCAGTCTTCCAGGTGAATTGCCCCTTGAGCAGAACTTTTGACTGCAAGTTTTTTGAAAATCTACTTTGACAAGACAATATTTATTATTTATTGTGTGGTTTTGAGGATCTTAGCATGAATAAAGGACTGATAGCTCATTCTAACATGTTAGACATGCAAATATTTCAATTATTGACTGTTCTGAGCACCAGTCTATGGCCCTTGATCGGCTCTCTACTTCGTCGTGTTTAGATATGTGGCCCTTGATGAAAAAAGTTTGGACACCCCTGCTCTAAACAATAATATTTTTATTTGAAATGTTGTCTATCTCTTTATTCACCTTATTTGTATCCACGTATCCACTCTGTATTCTCCATTCACAATGCGGTTAAGCTAATGCTAACGCTAGCATTGAAACAATGCAGTATATATATATATATATATATATATATATATATATATATATATATATATATATATATATATATATATATATATATATATATATATATATATATATATATATATGGCATGTATTTATTTGTTATTTATTTATTTAAAGCATAGTATATTATACTATGCTATATTATGTGCAATACGAAATTCATTTGAGCAGTATTACCTCCTGTGAAATACTCCTTAAATACCTGTACCTTGGTATTTTATTAAATAGTTTATTACTTAAAAAAAATAAAAAAATTATATATATATATATATATATATATATATATATATATATATTGGTTACTTTGCTATGCTATTAGTACTTCCTGATTATAAGTAAAATTTGTAGTAAAGTTTGACTTAACATATTATCCTGTGTATTATTAAATTATTGAATGATTCTGACCTGCCTGGACATGATCACCACACCACAGTGATAGTCATGTCGTCGGAGGACTTAGCTTAATGTCATGCAAATTAGGCAAGGAGGGCTGAGGAGAGGAAAGAGCTTTCGAAAATCTGCTGTGCCTGCTTTCAAATAGCGACAACTTCTTCAAATATGGTCAGATTTTCATGTGTAAGACATCATTGGAAAACTTAGAATCTATACTTTCAGAATCTGTGAATAACTCAAAATGCCTCCGGGATCATATGTGTCCTATTTGGCCGCGGTGGGTCTCTTACTTTTTCCAGAGCTGTATAGAACCTTTAATTGAAATAATCAATAATTTCCCAAAATGCTTTGTGATGAAGTAAACATTTCAAACAGTCAATTAAATTTTGATCCACCCATCCACTTTAAAAACACCGCAGTGAAACCTAAGGTCCATTTGATCATTTTCGACACAGCTGGTTTACAAAAACACAAGCTAAATGCCGCCATTGACTCGCGTCTCCTTTGTGTCTCCTGTCTGATAAAAATACCTCACACTTAATGGTTGTTGACAGCTCAGAGGTTGAACGCGACACCAAAAATATACATATTATATTTTTTTAGGTACACGCAAATACTGCCGAGGTAATTAGACGAGCTGTTTTATCACACAACCCCAGTGTGATAGGCAGTGACATTACTGGAGGAGTCTTGTCTATTCCTGTCACACACGCCCAATACTGTCCTTTCGTCTTCTCTTGTCTCACATGTCTTTATTGCTTGCAGGCTTTGAAGAGTAACGTGCGCTTTAGGCTTTTACATCTGCACTCTGCTCTTCTTTTCCACCACGTTACCAACTTCTGTTGCCTCCTACCAGCAGGTTTCTCCTGTCTTTTCCATTTGATGTGGTTGTTTTTTAGACTCAGGGAGAGACACTTACAGTAATGGACTTTCAGCGCGCAATATGTGGACTACAGTAACTGCTTTTACCTTCTTATTTGTCGCCCCCGTACCAATCTTGAGCTGAGAGGCTTTCTTTGTAAAAAAAAAAAAATAAATAAAGGAGAGAAAAAAATAAAATAAAATACAGAAGTTGTGCTTGCTTAATTACACCAGGAGGAGGGATAAAAGTGCTCCTCAAGTTGCTTTAACAGCTCTTCAGCACTTTTTAAAAGATTAAAAATGTATAAGTCTGGCTAATTATGAACTCACATTTAACATACTTACATGAAAATGGCCTGTAAACATAATTTCATAATTTTGCTTTTGGTTTGTTTTTCATTTTACACGATAACCTTTATATTGGAGTGGAAGCAATGTCTACACCTACAAGTATTCACTATAAATACAATATTTTCTAGTGTTATTTGTAAACATTTATTTCTTAATAGCACTATTTAATTAATTTCATCCCTATGGCTACTTTGGCTGTTGACACCAATGTAATTAATGGCCTGTTTACATGAGAACGCTTACGGGGAAAAACGACAAAATATTTTATCGGAAGTGCCATTCGTTTCGATGGGTGACGGCGTTTTGGGGGCTTAAAAACGCAAAAAACTGAAACCGTCCTCCAAAGTTTTCGTCTACACTGCCCAAGATGCAAAACTCTGGTCAAATCTCTTGACGTCGCATACGCGTTTACATCGCATCGGTCCATATATCATTGTACTTTGTTTGGCAGGACCCCCAGGTCACACCTTGTTGCGCCTTCGTTGCTTTGTAGTCTGAGGCAATAGTTGAACTTCTTCGTCTGACCACACAATTTTTTTTTTACTACTGGTAGCCAGGAGAGTACAAGGAGAGGCTGACTCTGCCACCTTTTGTAGCCACACTCTCCACCACTCCACTGTGTTTTGTGTACTGCTTAGTTTTAGCCTGGGGCGCTGGTTACAACACACAACTTTTATCAGTTCATCGTAATATCATCATCTCTCCTAACTAGAACCCCTGTGGTTACCTAATCATGTTGGAAACAGCACTGCAGTTTGGCATTCCAGCATTCCAGGCAAAAAGGATAAACACAAAACATAATGAAATATTAATAGTCACAGCATATAATATAATGGTTATTTTCAGGTTCATTAGAAATATCTTGATTTTAAAGGGACAAAAGACAGATGTTCAACTTCATATGAAAAGGTCAGTATGAATTATAATTAGTATAAATATAGTGGATTGGTTCCTTATAAAAATCTTGCTGCATATGAATTGTGCTTATTTTATGGACTGAAATATAGTGGGGGATGTGGTTCAGTTTAAATGTTAAAGGTGCACAACTTTTCTAGTGGAGGGTCCACTACCTACTTGTCTCCATGGAGAGGTTTTTTGCTTTGCCTGGAATGTTCCATGGTAAATATGATCAATATTTCCATATAGCATTTATTCATTACAGGTGTTTCTATTGCTCAAAAATACAGAATTGTAATGTAGTGTCGTGCTGTAGCTGTAGTTTCCCTCATAATCGATTTAGTAGTAGGGCTGGGTGAGTTTTTTTTATTATATGAATTTTTCATATACCCCAATACCGGTGAGTGTGTGCGTACAAACAAGCCGTGTCCCAATTAATAATAATAATAATAATAAATGGTAAATGGTCACATCTTTATATAGCGCTTTTCCACCTTCAAGGCCCCAAAGCGCTTTACAACAAGGAACCAATCACCCATTCACACACCAGTGTACGCAGACACTGGGGGCGAGGAGGGTTAAGTGTCTTGCCCAAGGACACAACGGCAGCATTCATCTGTGGGAGCTACCAACCAACCTGTGGGTCAGTGGATCTGACCGCTCAACCACGTTTCTTATGTGGGAGCGGGATTTGAACCGCCAACCTTTGGATCAGTGGACAAACACTCTACCAACTGAGTTATATAGCGCCTTTAATGACACCCAAAGGGCTTTACAGTTCATTATTTATTCATTCACTCGCTTGGTGGTGGTAAGCTACTTTCTGTAACCACAGCTGCCCTGGGGCAGGCTGACGGAAGCGAGGCTGACAATCTGTGCCACCAGCCCCTCCGACCACCTCCAACACTCACACACACATCACTTTCATACTAGGCAATGTGGGTGAAGTGTCTTGCCTAAGGACACAATGACTAGCGTCCCACTGTGGCACCTGGAATTGCCAGCGGTCTCCCATCCAAGTACTAACCAGGCACTGCCTTGCTTAGCTTCTACTGCAGCCCTCAAACTCGCCTCCGTGGACCGCAAGACCGTTGCCGAAATGGAAGAGGTCCAGCCTGTGGAGCCCTCCCGTCTCCCAGCGCCCAGACACGCTGCTAACGCTAATGCTAACAACACGCACCACGCAAATTACACACACAGATCAATAACCCTCGAATTGGGACAGGGCTACCGTGTGTGTTGAACGGTGAACAACATGGACAGAGAAAATGTTACAGACACAGAAGAATTTATACCGAAAAGAGGACCCGTGTCAGTTGTACTGACTGCACTGGCGCTGATCAAACAACCCAGGGCTCTCAAGTCTCACGCTTTGAGAGTGTGACACACGCAATTCGACGCTCACACATGAGATTTCTCACGCTGAAATTTTGTTCTGCAATTCAAGCGCAGCGCACAGTGCTTCTGTGCCCAGAAAATCGGTTAGATAATGCAGGCAGCGCGAAAAAAAGTCACTCGCACCACCCTTCCCGCTCTTCAGAAATTACGCAGTCTCACGCACCACCCCGCTCAAAACTTGAGAGCCCTGCAACCATATTCTGTAAATGTTATCGGGCTAAAGTTGTAACCACAGGAGGCGACACAAGCAATCTGCTTCACCACCTCCGTCACAAACATGTCCTGGAATATGAAGAATGCATGAAACTAAGATCTGCATCCTCTTCCACGTCTGCGGGGAACGTTCAAGCTGGCGCTGCAACATAAAACGCGACTCAGACATCACACAAAGACGCGTTTGCTAATGGGACTGCCTACAACAAGAAAAGCAAATGGTGGAACAATATTACCAACGCTATTACTATCCACTTCGCCAAAGACATGGAACCACTTAGCCCTGTTGAGAAAGGAGTTTCAAGGAGATGATTAAAGTACTGGATCCCAGATATGTTTTACCAAGTCAAATTTACTGCAGTAATTATTCTCTAAATTATTAGGAAATGGGGTTAACACCTAGTCATGCATGAAAAAAGAAAAAAAAAAAAAAAAAACGTCAAATACTGTCAAAAATATTGTGATATAAATTTTTGGTAATACCGCCCAGCTCTATTTAATAGTATAGATAGGTTTAATTTAAACTTTGGAGCATTCTAAAGAAAGCAATACTATTCACATGGAGACAGTGCACCTTTAAGTAAAGTATAGTCCTAGTACAGTATTTCATTAGCTCAATTCAGTGCAACTCCTTATACGCCATATACTTTTACATACTGAAATACTCACACAAAGACACAGTGTATATTTTCTATCACAATGCTGGACAATTTACACCACAATGAAACAGGAAAATGACCTTTTATGTAGAATTGAAGAAAATGGAAATAAAATTGCCTCTTGCGATGGTGACAGTGGTTCATTACGAGGATAAAGGGTTGGGGAAGACGTCATGAGGAGTATGCAAGCGTGAGTGAGTGTGTAATTATTAAAGGCTCAGTGTAAATTTGCAGCTCTAAATATGGACATAAAGAGAGGCGCTGGGCACAGAGACGCAGCGTGGTGCCCTCTCCCCTGCTGCTACTAACTGATCTGCAAACGTACCGCCCCGGATTGACTTCACAACAGAGCCACGGATATCGGAGGAGGTCAATACTGAAGCCTTTCGATGGGGAGGGTACGAGTGGAGTAATCAGCCTCAAGCAATTACAAAGTGTTTAACATGCAGGAAGGGACATTGGAATCATTGTCAAAGATTATTACAAAATGCCTTCTTGTGATTTGTATGTGGATTTCATTATTTTTTTGGTTATTTTATTATTATTATTATTTTTGCACTTGCATCAGTAATAATCACTGTGTACACCATGAGACGGACAAAACCAAAAAAGTGGGCATTCCTTCTGGGCTTCAGATAATCCATATTGCTGATGACCCCTTTGGCAGGACTCCTGTGTAAAGAGTTCCTTGATATTTTTTGAATGTCAATAGTGGCCGAAAAGAAAAATCTATTATTGTGATATTTAAAGGTCCTCTATGACACAAAATTGACTCTTGTGAGCTTTAAGTCATGTTATAATGTTCTTTCCTCCTCAAAAGCATACTTGGAGTTGTGTTGTGTCTCATTCACACATGTAAATCATCATTATCAAATATTTGTCAACATTTCCAAAGCTCAAAATACTCTGCTCCACCTTGTGATGTCATGAAGCAATAGTTTCCAAGTTAACAACATCTTTTACCTTTAGTTCAGCAGAGACTGTCAATTCCAGGGCTGAAATTATCGAAATGGTTCTGTTCCAGGTGTACAGAATTTAATAACACAGCAGATAACTTCCTGTATTACCACATGACATCACAAGGTGGAACAGAGAGTGTTCTGTTTGAGAGGCTAAATATGTATGTGTAGGGTTTATGTATTAAACATGTGTAAATGAAACAAAACATGACTCCAGGTGTATTTTTGATGAGGACACAACATTGTAACATTGATCAGAAAAGTGTGTAATATGGGCCCTTTAATATTGTTGCTTACTGTCATATGATAAGCTGATGATCTGAGATAACAGCCCTTTGGGAAATACAGACCACTACAATCTCAGTCAATACAGTGATTATGTCTGCAAGCTGTCTTCTGCGGGGAACTATTCAATGCCAGTGTATATTGTCCATGTATGATTGACATATTGCAACACAAAGTGCTACTGAAAATGATTTGAACAATGTTTTATTTAATAGTCTACAAATGTAGTTCAGTATTGGGTCAAGGACAAAATGTGTCAATTCAGAAATGTTTTAAACCAGAGCTATTATGCAAAAATCAACTTTTCAGAGCTTTTAAACAAGTTATAGTTGTTTCTCATTCACCCCTCAGAGTTGTATTTGGAGTGATTCATACATGTCTGAGCGATCTTTAATCACTATACAGCTCTGGAAAAAAATAAGAGACCACTGCTTTTTTTTTCTGAAATCAGCATCTCTACATGTATTACAGCCATTCCATTCCAGCGTCTGTTGAATTCCAACACAAACACAAAGCTGAGCTACTTCAGTTCTTGTACCAGGAGCAGAATAAAGTCACCCAAGAACAATGTGAAAGACTTGTGGAGAGCCTGCCAAGACGCATGAAAGCTGGTTTATTGCACCAAATACTGATTAACTCTTCTTAAGTGTAAACATTAGTATTATGTTGTTTTAAAATGAATTTGATCTTGTCTCTTTGCATTGCCAAACCAAATACCTATAAGTAGTAAAATCAGAAAAACTGATAATTTTTCAGTTGTCTCTTATTCATTTCCAGAGCTGTATATTCAAGACGCCACATAGCGATCAACCCATGTTTTCACTGCCACCTTATTTCCTTCTCCAATTTCATTTTCTTAATGAGTGACACATGTAGAGTTCGGCAGTGTTGCATAGTCATTTTGGTATATATGAAAACAAATAGATCAACTAGTTGCTAGCATGATGTGCAGCTATCCTCCAAGTTACTCTTTGTTGTGTTGACATTTAGAACGACATCTGCTCCCATTGAGCAACCCAGTTTTCTAACATGGAAGTCAGCAAACTTGTTTATTTTGTTAAATTTATATTCTGATTTAAAATATGCAGATTATAGCATATGATCCACAGGTGTCATAACTATATAGCAGGCACAATACATGTTCTTTAAAGGGACAGTGTGTAAGATTTTTACCCGTTAATTACTGAAATTGAAGATACCATTCAAAAATACATTGTTTTTCAAGCCTTTTCACTTCCATCATGAAATCAAAGTATTCTTTTGGACTTAGATATAGTCACATAAAAGGGGGATCTTCCCCATATAGAGGCAGCCATTTTGAATACGAGAGCCGCAGAAGGACATTTGGGCTCCGCCTTCGCCTTCGGCAAGGCTCGTGGTAGCACCACCGGAGGCAAAGCAGCAGGCGGCTCCGGCGCGCTGCGCAAGAGAGAAGGAGAGAGGTGCGGGTGGGGTGGGGGGAGGCTCGTGGTTTTGGGTAAACAACAAGCATGCTGCTGTATCACACGTCGTATTGGATCTAACACATGTTTTGGACTAAATTGTTTTACTGGATTTTATTCGCTGGATCCTTACAGACCTATTGATACCAAGCTTGTGGTGAAATACAGAGTTTGACCTGTGCAGAGCCTTCAAAGGTAAGCTAAGTAACAAACCTCGTTTTGTGCTTTTCGTATAAAAGCCCCATGTGCTCAGGGAGTGATTGTTGTGCTGGGAAATGAATTGTATAGTCAAAAAGAGGAGACTGTAAGGTTTCATTTGATATGTAGATTATCATGGTTCACGATCGGGAATGTGTGCTTGCATGCGAAAAGAAAAAAAAAAACTGAACGGGAGACCGCGTTTTATTAATACCGTTGTTGTCGGCCGGGTGCGCGGCGGGTGCGCGCACGGGAGCGCGCGCGGATACGCGAGCTCTCCGCTACGGCGCGTCCGGGTGACCCTCGAGGTTTGCCGTAGCTAAAACAGGAAGTGCATAGCCACTATCCACCAATGCGCCACGAATCCTACACACTGGACCTTTAAAGGATGCTCTTACCACTTATAAGATACTTTTTTTGACATGTCTAGAACAATGATTACTGGTTGTGTGATTGTTCTATATGGGCTAACTGAATTGTTTCCTGAATGCATGTAAACATAGATGCATGAAGACTGATCATACACGGAGAAACAGACAGTATATTATTAACATTATAGTTCTTCATGCTAAAATAAGGAGCATGTTGGAGATGTGAAAAGCCTTTTCCTGGCCACACCTAGACCTTTTATCCGTGCCTTGTGTGTATTAAAAAAGCTCTAAAGCAGCCATAAATGTTTGATCACATTCAAATAACACAAATGACCTGGGCGTGCACTACATTATGATAATGGCGTTAAATTTTGATGAAGCACATGGTTAAATTAGGTCACTCTGAAGCACTCTAGTTCTGTCTATTGCCATACAATAAAATGGACCGTTTTTATAACTCGCCGCCGCCATCTCGCTGTGAGTCTGATTCCAGCTGCAATTTGGACATGGGGTCAACAGCAGCAATGAGCAGGAGATAGCAATAAAAACCAAGCAGGACACGGGTAAATATCAGAATTGCGTTCTTCTAAAAAGTGGTGCTGCACTTGCCATCTGTTTGTTTACACTGCCTGCGGTGGCTCCGAATATTATGGGGAACAGTATCTCCGGGCAAGACATTGTTTCAAAGATAGCTCATCAAGATGACTGACAAGCGTAGGGGTCTAGCTAGTGACATGGCCGTCTGTGAGCGAGTTAGCCGAAGGGAAAGTAAACACATTGGTATGGGGAGGTAGGCTAGGTAACACAGTCCTCTAGTGGGGAACAAAAAAACCCAAGATTGACATGTCAAAGGAAATAGACAGCAAAGGAAGTCTCTTTAATTAAATATGGCAGTGGAAGAAGTGAAGTGCACTAAAAGGAAAAGCTGTATTTTGGATAGAGACAGAGTGTTGTAAAAAGAATATAGGTGTTCCTAGGACTATAACTTTAGTGCTGACTCGCATTCTCCCACTTAAAGCCTCTTGTCGGGCACTCCTCTACAGCCATAGATCATTCACGGTAGGAACCTTGCATGAATTAGCATTTCCTTTTGAGAAAATTCTGTTAAAAAGGGATCTTGTGTAAATGATAAAAAACTTGCTCTAATAGTCGTTGGATTTTTGTCGTATATTGTAATTCAGTGGTGAAGGTAATGCATATTCACTTGCCTTATTGTATTTATTGGTTTGAAGTAGGCCTCTCATGATGATTACTATTTAAATTTTTCATTCAATACAGCTCTGGAAAAAAATAAGAGACCACTGCAAAATTATCAGTTTTTCTGATTTTACAACTTTACTACTATGTGTTTGGGCAAAAGGAACATTTTTGTTTGAGTCTATAAACTACTGATAACATTTCACCCAAATTCCAAATAAAAATATTATCATTTAGAGCATTTATTTGCAGAAAATGACAAAAGAGTGTGTGTCAAAATAATAAAAAAAGATACATGTTTTCAGACCTGTGCAAAGAAACAAGATCAAATTCATTTTAAAACAACATAATACTAATGTTTACGCTTAAGAAGAGTTCAGAAATCAATATGTGGTGCAATAACTCTTATTTTTTGTCACGGCTTTCATGCGTCTTGGCATGCTCTCCACAAGTCTTTCACATTGTTCTTGGGTGACTTTATGCCACTCCTGGTGCAAGAACAGAAGTAGCTCAGCTTTGTGTTTGTGTTGGAATTCAACAGATGCTGGAATGGAATGGCTGTTATACATGTAGAGATGCTGATTTCAGGAAACAAACAAAAAATGGAGTGGTCTATTATTGTTTTTCCAGAGCTGTATGTGAAAGCTGGAACAATATAAGCTGCTCAGTATTTATTGTGTGTACAATTTCATAGCAATAAGAGGGAATTTTGTTATTTTTGTTGTAATGCAAAAAGATTTGAGCTGTAGAGATTTGAAAAAGTAACTTCTATGGCTAATTATTGCATTTATCTGTTGCAGCTCAGGCCTTTTAATGATACTGTCTATTTAAAAATGTTTTACTAGGATTATCTTGCATTACTGTGAATGCCTCAGAGGTATAAAATGGTTTCAATATTATTGTTTACTGCAGTATATCGCTGTAACAGTATATCGTGCTTCAAAATTTGTTATTGTGACAGGCCTAGTTGGAAGATAGCATAGTTCAGATGTATGCCCATTTTGTTGCCATTTTAAACTACATGAAAAAAATCTAAATATTCTTTGAGACGGTTGTTGATTTGAGAAAGTTAGTAAATTAATCCTCATAGATTTTTAAATGCCAAACATGCATACGTGACAGCAATGAGGTTAAATAACACAACATCAAGATATTTCTATTTTGCTTTAGGCACGTACAATATCGACAGCGCAATACGCCGCGTTAATGTGATGCAGCAAATTAAGAATTGATCGTTCCACTGAGCGGATATTTCCATGTGAAACCTGCTCTACCTGCATCCATTTTGTCCATTTTTGAGTAGACTTGACTGGTGGGGGCCTAGAACAGCAGTGAATTCTGGGATATCCTCAGCTGACTTCGAGAAAGCCTTAAAGCAGGAGCAGCTGAGTCCCCCAGTGAGAAATAAGGAAATGCATGTCAGAGGCGTACAGTTCCATTGCGGTCCCTCAAGTGCCATCCATCATGGCAGGGCAGAACACTAGTTAGAGGGAGGTTCAGTGGCGCTCCGGCCCCGCGCACTATGATGGAGAGATGACCCCAGGGAAACCATGTGATGCCGAATCAAGATGCTAGACCAGTAAGCTAGCCTCCAGACGCATGACCCTCCCAGATATATGAGCTGTACCTGAGATAGACATGACAAGGGCTCTCAGCAGGAGTAAACAAAATGGTGATCGGTCAAGTAAATACGCATATTAGACAGGAAGTAAAAAGTATGAAGAAAGAAGAAATATTGCATGTTAGAATTATGTCAAAAAGAAAATAATAAAATAATGTAGGTGCATAGAACACAGATAGCATCTGGAGGTGATATGTGAGAGTGTAACAGCGGGCAGATGGTATCTTTAACACTTTGGATGAAGAAACTTGATTTTTTTTCAATTGGTAATGAAGGAAGTTGAGGGCTGCTCAGGAACATAATACTGAAAACCACTTCTTTTTATATTTTATAACAGTCTAAGGCTGCGTCCCCTTACTCTGTCTTACCCCTTTCCCTTCTCCTTTATCTACGTCTTTGTCTTGCCCCTCGATAATGAGCTGAGAGGGCTCGGGGTACGAATGTTCCCCTAAGAAATGGGACACCACTCGATTACCGTTTGCGTCATCATCCCTTGCCTCTACCTGGCTGCTACGTCTACAGTGGCGACAACAATTGACGCAAACAAACGTAAACAAATGTCAAGGATTATCGGGTACCTCAGCTTGACAAAAAAACTAGCTTGTTTATACATGAAAGTTCGATGAAAATGATAATGTCGGCTAAACAGACACCGCAACAACAGTTCACTAAAAGTAACGTAGAACATAAGCGTTATACTTGTAAACCATGCTAAACCGTTAATCGATAATTACAACTGCTGAAAATACATTTATGAGACTCCTTGGCTGGTCGATGTGACGCTGCCATCCTGATCCCAAAACCTGCCTGAGCTTGTAGGCGTACCCCTTCGTTTCAAGTCTGGTCGAGAGCTTACTTCATTTCAAACTGTATGTAGCCCTCGGTCGTGGCCCTAGCCCTTGATCAAAATTAGAATCGGGACACCCCTTGCCCTCACATGAACGTGAAAAACCAAGGGGTAGGGGTAAGACGAAGGGGTAAGACAGAGAAATGGGACGCAACCTAAATTTGAATATCAAATTTAGATCAGTCAATATATAAAATAATATACATTTTTATTGCCCAGCCCTTCTACCCAGCCGTTCTACAAGATATACATCTGTCTCTTAAGCAACTGAGTTAAACAACAGAGGATTGCTTCTGTAAATTAAAAATTTACCATTTTTAAATGGCTTTATAATACAGTATGTTGCCTCATATCCACAAGTCATGTCAGGATAAAGGCAGTAACGCATTAAAAGCACATTTTTTTATTTCTGACCACAGAGTTTATAGTCTATAGCTTCCAGAGGCAGAGCTAATTAAACCATTTCTCCTGTACTTTTGTGAAGTTGTCCAATACTCCACAACACATCACCACCTCCAAGCCTGCCCCACTTCAACAGGGCCCTCGACTGGACCCACTGGTGTGGCAAGAGTCTGTGTCTGCTAACTTTTTGTCTTATTTTTTCTTAAAGTAGTAGAGCACCATTCACTCGTGTTAAAGAGCCCATATTACGCTATATTCTGATCCATGTTATAATGTTGTTTCCTCATCAAAAACATACCTAGAGTGGAGTTACGTTTCATTCACACATGTTTAACTACAAATCCTGAATAGTGAGGCTGAGTTCTCAAACAGAAAAACACTCCACTCCACTTCCACCTTGTGATGTCATGTGGCAATACAACAGGTGCTCCACTATGTTTTAATATATATATACCTTCTATATACCTTCATTAGAATCATTTGGATAATTTCAGCCCTGGGATTGCTGACCTCTACTGAATAAACGTAAACAGCAGAAGTTAGATTGAAAACTACCACTTCATGACATCATTGGATGGAACAGAGCATTTTAAGCTTTGGAGATGTAGACAGACTAATAAAACAGGATTACTCAAGCATGCAGGAGTTCAGTGCTCACAATTCAGTGTAATGTAGGACCTTTAAAGAAATACAAGCGCACGTCTACATTTTAGGAACACTGGCTTATGTGGATAGGCTACCTCATTCATTGTGTAAGCTTAGTGCTTGGTGTTTAAAGCACTATTTCTGAGTCTAATGTGTTCTTATATACATGTACTTTTCTCCCAAGCCATAATTCAAAACGCTCATCTAGATTTTCATGCATGTTGAATGTGTGGATAAAACATGAGCTGCACAGGAAATCAGTTTGGCAAAGAAAATGCGCTAAATCCTTATTCTAAACTCTTCCAATGAACAGGGATTAATGATATCATCTATAATAGGATGCAAACAGTGTAAATCTAGAGTAAATATGCTCAATCTGAACTAACCCATGTCCAGTGGTGGGATGTAACAAAGAAAAAGCAGCAATGTACTGTATACATTTAAAGAATCTGTACTTTTTAAGGACATTTTAAAGTGAATTTTTTTACTTCAGTACATTTGAGAGCAGGTATCTGTACTTTCTACTCCGCTACATTTTTGAACAGGACTGAACAATAAAAGTATTTTTATTATTGTCTGAGGCCTGCATAATATATAAATAAAAAACAAAATTCAGCTCAAATCTGTACCAAAATCACTACATTTGAAACTTTATTAGATTTCAAAATCTGTGCAAAATACTAATAATATACTAATAGTTTTTACTCTTTAAGTACATTTTAAAACAGGTACTTTAATACTTTTACTTAAAGGTGTTCTATGTCTTGGTTGGGAGCCATACTGCAAAACATTCCAGACAAAGCAATAGCAATCTCCACAGAGAAAAGCATCTGATGCAGAAATGTTAAGTACATTTTTCATGTGATACTTTTACTTGATTTTTTTTTTTACTCCAGTATCAAAACAGAGTATTTATTCCACCACTGCCCATATCTGAGTTCAGAATTTATTACAAAGAAAAAAACATAAAAATATCTCCACATGGATTAAACCAGGACTAACCTTAACCCTAATTCATAAAGACTTAACTTCATGTTGTGTCAAAACACACCAGTTGTTTCATTATCAAAGTGTCTGGATCCAGCTGGACAAAATGATGAAACTACACAGAAATCACTATTATTGTAAAAACAAGCCAGGATGAAATGAAATGCAATGCGCTAGATTTACTGGGATAATGACACTTCTGTTGAGGCTTCCATCTTGATTTCACATGTGACTGCAATTCCAGCCACACAATAATAATGCCTGCTAAAAGACTATAAACCCACTCTGTGGTTTGTGCGAGTTAATGGTGTGAACTGTGATGCATTCTTTTCTCTTTTCCTCGGTCCAAAGGTCTGACCTGTCTGCACTCATTTGACAAACTGAGAGGCGTGCATTGTTAGTGACCACACAAGCGAGCATGCATTTTTCCTTTAAATTGGCCAAAAGAAATGCGTGGACAATCAAAGGCGAGAAGCATTTTGAATTCACTGTGCCAGAAAGCCATTAGGAAAGTGCCCCATAATGACACATAACCCATAGTGTCTCAGTCTAATCCAGGTTAGAGGCCTTAATTCTACTCTACTTCTGCTCTTCCAGTGACCTATTTGCTTTGGGAATAAAATGCCAACAAATATTTGAGGAGAAGGCCAGAGGTTACAGCAGTTGATGTGCGCCAAGCATAATGTGTGTGCAACAAAGCGCTCTGGATTATGGTTGTGTTACTCATGACAACCGGCCTCCAGGGAACATTTGAAAAGACTTTTTCCACTGTGGCGACCAAAAAACTGCCACTCCTCAGACCTGTGCCGGACGGAGCATGTGTCTGGTGCTGCTGCAGGGCCCTGGAGCGTACTCTGCACGAATCATAAGCACATGTGGGGATTATAACACTGGATTTGTGATTATTGATTTATGACATAGTTAAATAAAGCTGTGTTTATGTCCAATGAGGCGTTCATAATATAAAGTAAAATTATATGATATATAAGAGGGTTTGTCATAATGAGGCTGCAACTAACAATTATGGATTTCGATCAATTGACTAGTCGATTTAACAATGTTTATATTGTAAATTTATAAATATATATATATATATATATATATATATATATATATATATATATATATATATATATATATATATATATATATATATATATATATACAGTGGTACCTCACTTTACGAAAGACCCTACATATGAAAAATCCAAGTTACGAAACGCCTTCACGTCAAATTTTGGTCTCTTGAAAGGAAATTCAAGTTACGAAACGCAAAATCTCAAAAATTCAATTAATGCACGCTCAGATGCACACCCCGAAACGTAAATACACTTTGCGTGAAAAGTCCCTCAGTCGTCCAGGTAGAATCCATGATCAAAGGAGAAGTTCAATTTGTCAGAGCTGACGAAGCCTCTCGGATGAGCGGCGAAACGTTTTCAACCAAACAAACTTTGTCCAGTTGACAAATTGAACTTCTCCTTTGATCACGTAAATACACTTTATCAACACACACGGGGTTAGGTTCCAGAGGTGGCCCGCGGTGGGAGAGGTCCACGAGGTAGGACAACTTTGTATTTTGCAATTGTTCTACATGTTTTAGGGCTGTAAATGCCTCACCATACACATTCTACGCTTTTCTCAGACTGGAGTTGGGCTTTTCTCGCATTTCTCTCTCGTTTGAACACTCGAACTTTCATAGATTTTCAATGGAATGTGTTGATAGTGAAGCGTCGAACACGCGAGGGGAGCGGAGATACAGGATTACTATCAACAACACATCATCAGCAGGGTAAAACTCACCTGTCTCACGACGGTCTAAACCCCACTCACGTTCCCTATTAGTGAGTGAACAATCCAACGCTTGGTGAATTCTGCTTCACAAGAGGAAGAGCCGACATCGAAGGATTAAAAAGCGACGTCGACACGGCGCGGGATGGAGCCGCGGCGCCCGGGCCGTGCCTCCCCCTCTGGCCCGCCCGTGCACGGGGGTGATTTAATCCTGGTCTGGTCCCGGTTTGGTCCGCGTCTGGACCTGATCCGGTCCTGGTTTAGACCTGGTCTAGACCTGGTTTAGTTCTGGTCTAGACCTGGAAGTCACATAGAAGCAGAGCCCGCCCCGAGCGAGACCCTGCGGTCTTGTCCGCCGATAGAGCACCTTTCTCTGCCTGTTAGCTCACAGTGTCAGCCCCCCGGCTCTGGAAGTCACATAGAACCAGAGCCCGCCCCGCTCTTATTCCCGCTGAAAGAGCGTCTTTCTCGGCCTCTTAGCTCTAGCGCGGAACGCGCAAGGAGCGCGGAGACACGAGCAACGCGCTCCTCCAACGGCACTGCCATGTCCCGGGATAATCCTGGTTTAGCCCAGGTCCAGTCCAGGTTTAGATCTGGTTTAGTTCTGGTCTAGACCTGGTTTATTCCAATCAGGACCCAGAACACAAATGTTACACTATAAAAAAAAAGTTACACTATAAAAAACAACAACCTTGGAACGGATCAGGCCTTTTCCATTGAAATAGCTACGCAGCTTACGAAAAATTCACGTTACGAAACCACTTCTGGAATGAATTAATTTCGTAAGGTGAGGTACCATATATATATATATATATATATATATATATATATATATATATATATATAATTTAACTAGATAAAAGGTAAAATATGCTGCCTAAAAGCTTCTAGATAGAGAATATTTATATTTGTATTATTAATAAAAATCACAAATTTTGGGTAATGACCGAAAGGACAAGATCGCGGACACAAGCGGCCAAAATGAGCATTATATAGCATCTACTATCTTACGATTCAGCTCCTCTGATGTGAGGCTGACAGATCAGCATCCGGTAAAACAGCCACGATTCCACTCATCTGCAATGAATTACATATTTACATGCAGCTATGCAGCTTAAGTAGCCACGAGGTTTGCTCACAGCTGATTGGCGGAAATGGAAAATAAAAGAGAGCTAATCGTCAGGTGAATGGCCAGTAGTGCCAGTATGGTAATTATGGTAATTTACACACGCCCCGATTCTTTCCCAAAAACTAGCCAATTTCAAAGATAAAATGTATGCTTTTAAAGCAACCAATGCTGTTATCTGAAACATGGAGTGGCTTCTTCATGATCTCAACTAGCACATTTGGCAAAAAAATGAAAATCACAAATTAAAAACGAACGCGATTTTCTCCTGTTCGCCCTGAGCGACTTGTGGTCAGTCACTGACATATCACTGACATGTCAGTCACTGACATATCAGTCTATATCAGTCTGTCTTTTACTGTATTTGCCTTTGCTTTTGTGTGTTTTTTCTTTTGTTAGTTCTTTTGTTAACAGAATGTGTAAAAAAATGCACCATCCATACAATTGTAAATAACCACGAATCTTCACCACTTCGAGAAAGGGTCAGATATCTGTGCTCTTAGCAAGGGTGCACTATTTTTTTTATTTTTTTTACCTGAAAGCCTTTTAATATGAACTGAATTCTCTTTATTTGTTAAAAACCTTGAGCCATTTTCACACAATACAAATTCATGCTAAGAGTAGTAATAGCAGATGCTAATGGCCAGTCAAGTACCGGTGAAACACATTGTGTAGTGGCGCTCTGAAAAGACCAAAATGATAGCTTTCATCATTTTTCATCTTCAGAAGAGAAACGCTCTTTGAGACTGCCAATCACTCCGCTCCATTGCCTCCACCTGGGGTAACATGACCGTCCACAGAAAGAAAATCCTACCATAACTGCAAAAAATCACATTTTTTCTTATCACCTTTGAATGTAAGTCAATGGCAGCTAGGGTGCTCTCAGTTTTCCATGGCTCATTTTTATTTATAGACGATGGTTGGACCAGCAAAGTCCCATTAGGCACATGTTCCACACCTACCCCTGTACATCTCATTCTCACTCATTTACATCAGTGAGAATATTTAAATTGACACACCAAAGGAATATGCAAAGGAAGTCGCGGCTTCTGAAGCGTAATTGCTAAAACTGTGGTCCCCCCTGTGTGATACAGATAGCAGTGAAAGCTTAAAATCCTTGACGGTAATTTTTAAAAGAACAAATATACAACACTGCATGCATCAACGGAGAGATCTAAAGCCTGAAAAATCACATGGCATAACTAAAGAGACTCATTATCATGCAAATGCCATTTATTCCATTTTATCTCGCCCTTCTCAATAGCCCATATGGCAGTGGGGAAGACACAGGGAGACCTCAAGCTGGGCAGTCGGCCATGTAAGAATTCCTCCATCTGTGGTCAATGGGAGTTAGTGTGTGTGGGCGCATGCTTTCTCTCACCTCATACCTGTCTTCAATCCAACAGTGTCTTATTGGTGGCAGCCCTCATATCACAGCCACTACCCGCAACCACCAGACTGATTATGGGCCGGGTTGGAGGAGACATGAGGGGGATTGAGGGTCAAAATCGGGATCATGGTAGCACGCCTGGGCCCCTATGCAAGTCCCACAGAGCCTTGAGAGAGGGTTAAGGAAAGTTAAGCCATTTAGACAGGAGGAATGTGCACAATTACAATCACTGGGATAATGGAGGATTTGGGGATGTTTGGTGCCATTGAAAGTTTGAAATAAATACAAACTCCAGCCACAAGGGGGTCAGGTTGAGAACAGAATTATTTTTGTTTTGTTTTTTCTCTTGTTTTTGGAAAGATCTAACCTCAATGAGGAAATTTAATTTACTGAAAATGTATGTATAGCTACAGGGGTCAATCTCATTTTGGCAATTCTGTATTCAATGTTAAATATTTGTGCTTCTGTTCAGGTGGATTCTAGTATTTATCACTTTTTTTTCCTTTTTTTTTTTAGGTTTTCTTTCTATTTTTAGTTGAAGCAAGGACCTTGACCTTCCTAACCAACACACTGTCCTTTATTGGTGCTGCCAATAAATAGTGTATAACGGCCAAAAAAGCACAATTTACTTGTAAATCAGGGCTGTGCAGAGCATCACTGGGGCAGGGATTGAAACCAGTTGGCCATTTTATCAAGGAGGCAAAAAGGTGAGGTCTAGCCTAACAGATTTTACCATGCCCTGCTAGTGCCCATGTTTATAATACTCCACAAATGGGCACTGGTAGAGCACAGATTGTGCATTTTGCCAGTATAAAAAAGGTGTAAAAAACGTCTGTTGCTAGTTATGCATTTTTACTAGTGCCATCAAAATTATTGCACTATTAACAAGTTAACACAAAACAATTTTCACACTGTTAATTTTTTTTTTATCACGAGATTAACGCTCTATGTAACCTCGTGAACTAGTTTTTTCATAAGATGTGACCACTGCTAGTAATGTTAGAAAAACTACAGGATCCAGCTGTAAACAGGAAGGAAAACAATTTGTACGAAACTAATAAGTTCTGGCTGGAGGAGGTGGGCCAAAGCACGGCCGCCCATGCACACACACACACACACACACACCACATAAGCCCTGCGTGTGTGTTGATGCCATCCACACGAAGAAAACACAAAACAAAGTCCAAAACATGACAAAACATATGGCGAATCCATGCCCAAGCACCTGGCTGTAGGGGCGGAGTTTGATGTGTAGATACATTGGCAATACTATTTTAAAGACCAGAATTATTGAAAACAATAAAAATAATAACAAAATTAAGTTTCGGTATAACTAGAATATGTTGGCTTGGCAATTTACAGTGAATGGTCACACATGGTTTTATATAGTGCTTTTCCACCTTCAAGGCAGTAACCCTAACTCACCCATTCACACACACATTCATACACTAGTGTACGGAGACTCTGGGGTGAGGTGGGGAAGAGTCTTGCCCAAGGACACAACGACAGCATTCATCTGTGGGAGTTTGAATCACACCAGCCAACCTATGGGTCAGTGGATCTGACCTCTCAACCAGTGATGTTTATGTCTTTTTTTATAGATAAAAAAAGTACCTGTACAGTACAGTATCTGAATTTCCCGCTCTGCACTTTACCATTGACATATCTTATACCTTATGCTGCTATAGTTTGTGTGTTGCACTGTGTACTGTATATGCTGGGTCAATGTTTACACGGGGCTATTTAAGGGTATTTTAGGGTGTTTGTAACGATGCTCCAAACGCAATTTCGTTGTACTTGTGACAATGACAATAAATATTCTGAATCTAATCTGATGTTTATGTCGAGAGTGGGAATTTTAAAAGAATTGGGAATAATTTAGCAGTACAGAGTACAGAGACGAAACTGTACATGTTGGTGTTTTGCCACTGGTACAACTGAAGTTGGCCTCAAAATTAATAATGAAAAAGTTCAAAAAGTACAAAAACAAGTGAAATTTTGTGCCAGGCTCTGGAATATAACTTCAGGTATCTTTGTTTGCGCAGAAATGGTCAGGCTCTGTGTTGCAAAGTGCAGTAGCAGTCAGGTAAAAAAAACAAAAACATTTTTAAACAAAGAGAGGGCTTTTATTTTGGGTAGTATTGTAAACTCACAGCAGTGTTCTTCCCTATATGCTGAATAAGCTGAATGCTACAGTATATAATGTTGCTATGCAATGCACTATAATACCCTAAATAAAGGTCATCGCACAATAAAATAATGTAGTGTGAAATGCTCAGTGGCAGGATTCCAACCCTGATATTTAATTGCCCTGTAAATATTTCCATTGTCACAAAAATGCTTCATTCTATTCTGTGTCTGAGCACAGAACGTTCCACAGTATGACATTAAACAGCTCTACTTTACACTTATTAAAAAATACCTTGAAAAACAGGCATTCTGACTGTGAGCGGAGTTGCCTCGGATCTGACCTGTAACTTGGTCTCGTTTGGTCTCCATGAAGATAGAAAGGTTTAATGCCATACCGTGAAAGATTCCAGACAAAGCAAAAACATTTCCATGGAGAAAAACATGTGATGGACCCTCCACCAGAAATGTTACACAATGCACCTTTAAAATAAATTTGAATGAATAGTAATGAAAATAAAAGCCTAAAATTATAAAAAATAAAAAGGGTCTTTTAAGCCAGTAAAGTCTAATATGTGTAGCACTCATGATTCCAGTTCCACACATTATCAATCTGGAACGGTTCACGCTGAAAGCAATCTGGAAAAGGCGAAGGCTTCAAGCTGATTTGTGAGCTCACAAATATCATGGGACTTCATCTGGCTGCAAGAGCTAAGTCCTTTCCAAGGATTAGTACAGTTTTATTGTTATGGCAATTCCCAAGTTGATGTAATTAAAGGTGAACTATGTAAATTTTCTGGTAGGGGGCCCGTTACCTGCTTGTCTCCATGGAAATGTTAATGTTTTGCTGCAATTTTCCACCGTATAGCATGAAATGTATTATGCATATTCTTCAATTACACATTTTTAGTGATCAAAAATACAATGAAAAGCACACATTTTTACTGTTAGCGGGGTTTCCTCTTCATGGATCTGGCCTGTAACTAGCAGACAAGCAGGTGAAAGATCCTCCTTTGTATCAGTGAGTCGTTAGTTGCTGAGATCAACTAACGACTTTTTCTGAAATCAGCATCTCTACATGTATTACAGCCATTCCATTCCAGCGTCTGTTGAATTCCAACACAAACACAAAGCTGAGCTACTTCGGTTCTTGCACCAGGAGTGGAATAAAGTCACCCAAGAACAATGTGAAAGACTTGTGGAGAGCATGCCAAGACGCATGAAAGCTGTGATTAAAAATAAGTTATTGCACCAAATATTGATTTCTGAACTCTTCTTAAGTGTAAACATTAGTATTATGTTGTTTTCAAATGAATTTGATCTTGTTTCTTTGCATTGTTTGAGGTCTGAAAACATGTATCTTTTTTGTTATTTTGACCATTTGTCATTTTCTTCAAATAAATGCTCTAAACAATAATATCTTTTATTTGGAATTTGGGGGTAATGTTGTCAGTAGTTTATAGACTCAAACAAAAATGTTCCATTTGCCCAAACACATACCTATAAGTAGTAAAATCAGAAAAACTGATCATTTTGCAGTGGTCTCTTATTTTTTTCCAGAGCTGTATGTAGGCCAATATTAAATTGTTTGTGATTTCCTTCATACAATATGGTCTTTAAAGGGGCACTGTGTAACTTTTCTGGTGGAGGGTCCATCAAATGCTTTTTTTCAAGGACATGTTATTATTTTGTCTGGAATGTTTCACGGTATGGCATTAAACCTTTCTATTTTCATGGAGAGCAAATGTGGAGAGCCAACCCCACTGACAGTCAGAATGCCTGTTTTTCTCGATGTTTTTGAACTATAAAATAGCCTGTAATCAAACAAATGCTGTTTAATGTCATACTGTGGAACACTCAGACAGAGCAATGACATATCTATAAAAACAAGCAGGTGAGGAAGTCCCAAACGAAAAGTTACATAGTGGATCTTTAAATGGAAGAATAATAGTGACTGTATGGTAACACAGTAAAAGATGCAGGCCCTGCTCTGACAGATGATAACAACACTGTACACACGTTTGATTTTGTAACAAGGCAGAAAAAATGGATCTCTCAAGCTGCAAGTCATTTGTCATATTACGTTTATTATTTCTATTTTGTTTGACTCACAACCACCGCAGCGAAATGAACCGCACCGTCTATCAAATCAAAACTGCAATTTGTAATAGTAAATTTGCTGACTAATACGTCAACAAACCGAGATTCACAAGTTGATTCGCCTTGACCCGCTAACGGAAAATGATCACGAGCATTCAAAGCGAGATGTGGACAGATGGGGAACGGGGAGAACTCAATCCACTCCTTTGATTTCAGATTGGATGACAAATCATACTTGGTGACGGCAAGCAGACGCACGAGATAAGCACTTTTCATGGTGTCTGAAGCCATCAATTTCAGCAGAATTACGGAGCCACAGTGATTATGATGAGAGTCGATTAAGGTAAAATAGCAGTGTAGTCAAAAATGATTTAGAGACAGTGAGATTGTGATGCAAGTCTTCTCGGCCATGGACACAACACTGAATGCCGCTGTATACGTCTGAAGGGGATAAATATTCCAGATGAAATTAGTAAACAGTTAAGCAATGTGCGCGCTACTCTCATGAACGTTAGAGTGGAGGGCACACATGGGAAATCTGAAATGAGGCTCTCAAACGTGCCTCGCAAATAAGAATGAGAGAAAATACCAGACGGCAGCTGTTGAGGCATACGGAAAATTTAATTTCGGTAAATCACAAAAAATAAAAATACAGCGACTTGGAGTAAGGCACAGTGCTGAGAATTGACAATTTTCAAAAAAGAAAACCATGGATAACCAAAAAGAGAAAAAGATTAAAGATTGATACTTGGCATTCAGAAATCAAGGTCTAAATACTTCACTTTAAAAAGGGGGAAAAGAGCAACCATTACTACAGTATTGGATTTCTGATTGCGAGTTAGTGCCTCCAACATTTAACAAAAGGAAAAAACAAACCAAAAAAAAAAATAAAACTACAGGGTTCAGCAAGTGTATTTTATATTGTGTGCTTACGTCCAAAACTACTGAGTGGGATTATGCCAAGAAGGATTTTTTTTTTGTAAAATGTACTCTGCCAAATTAGTAAGTGAATCACTGCAAATTATGGGGTGAGTAAATTGCCAAGACAAGATGTGGATGGAGAAGAAAAAAATATAAATATTTCACCATTTTAAATCATTTATTAGTAAAATAATATTGCATAAAATAACAAAGTTTGTTGAATTTTTCATTAATCTAATTAATGGGTAGAACATGTACTCAGGTAGACAGTAAGTGATGATGGGAAGAGTACTTTGAAAATGTATTTAGTTAAAGGGACAGTGTGGAAGATTTTTACCCGTTAATTACTGAAATTGAAGATACCCATTCAAAAATACATTGTTTTCCAAGCCTTTTCACTTCCATCATGAAATCAAAGTATTCTTTTGGACTTAGATATAGTCACATAAAAGGGGGATCTTCCCCATGCAGAGGCAGCCATTTTGAATACGAGAGCCGCAGAAGGACATTTGGGCTCCGCCTTCGGCAAGGCTTATGGTTATGGGTAAACAACACAAGCATGCTGCCGGATCAGACGTCGTAATGGATCTAACACGTGTTTTGGACTAAATTGTTTTACTGGATTTTATTCGCTGGATCCTTACGGACAAATTGAGAGCAAGTTTATGGTGAAATACAGAGTTTGACCTGTGCAAAGCATTCTAAGGTAAGCTAACCTCGTTTTGTGCTTTTCCGCATAAAAGCCCCATGTGCTCGGGGAGTGTTTGTTGTGCAGGGAAATGAATTGCATAGTCAAAAAGAGGAGACTGTAAGGTTTCATTTGATGTGTAGAGTGTCATGGTACATGATCGGGAATGTGTGTTTTCATGAGAAAAGAAAAAAATTAATAACCGGGACCACGTTTTATTTATACAGTAGTGCCCGGGTGACCCTCGAGGTCTGCCGTAGCTAAAACAGAAACTGCAATAGCACCATCCACCTATGCGCCACGAATCCTACACACTGGGGCTTTAAAAAATACTGAATAAGTGCATTAAAATTGATTTTGTAACATCTTCTGATACATGGTCCATAAAGAGTACTGAATACTTTTACAGAGTTGCATTTAAATCATAGAGTTTGAAAGAATTCTCAAATAGCACTTTTTTGTATCAGTTTTGTGCTTTGGTATCTACTGTTGTCTTACCATCGTTGGTATTATGTACTGTATGTGTGTTATTGTAGTTCCGTTACCATTGTTGGTATGTTTACTTTTTGCAGTCTTTAAATGTTCCTGATAGAAACACCTTACGTGTAATTTATTGTCCCTGATCAAAAGTGTTTTTTTTTTTGTTTGTTTTTTTTGTACAAGAATGGAATTTGCCTTTGTTTTGTTTTGTGTTTTTCAACTGAACTGACATGGAAGCTAAATCAATCATTTAAGTTATGTTTTGGAAGACAGAGGTGGGATTCAATAAGTTTTCTTCTTCCCACTCCTTTTCGAGCCAAAAAAAAAAAAAAAAGTGACTGTATTTGACTGTATTTTGGTTACATGTATTTATTTTCTTGTGTTGACCTGCTCGAAATGAATAAATAAATGAAAGAAATGAATGAAGTGTAAAGACGGGACATAGTATTAATGACTTAATGTTATTAGCTTAATCTTTGTTTTACTGTTTGTTAAAGGTGCATTTTGGAACTTTTCTGGTAGAGGGTCCGTCAAATACTTTTCTTCGTGGAGTTCTTATTTTGTCCGGGATGTGCCACAGTATGGTATTACACCTTTCTATCTTCATGCAGACCAAACCAGACCAAGTTACAGGTCAGATCTGTGGCGAGGCTACCATGCTCACAGTCAGAATGCCTGTTTTTCTCTGTATTTTTGAGCAATAAAACCACCTGTAATGTACTAAATATAAGGTAGAGCTGTTTAATGTCATACCGTGGAACATTCAAGGCAAGGCAAAGACATCTACATAGAAACAAGCAGGTGACAGGCCATCCATCAGAAAAGTTACACAATGCACCTTTAAGCATTTCCTATCATGGCGAAGGAAAAATCAGAAAAAAACAGGGTTGAGTTGGTAAAATCACTGTATCCAAATGAGCATTTATTATAGGGAGATTAAATGTCAGAGCTGGGCCTGCTGCTTTAAGGCTGACCAAATGTTAGTCGATGAGAAGGTGGCGTCTCTAAATCACTTTGGGTCAGGGCCGTTATTATTAATTAAAGGCAGGATGCAGTTTAAGTGAGCGCCTCAGTCAACCTCCGCACAGCAGCTCTCAAAATGTGTGGGCAAACTTGGCTCTAGTCACTCAGCATGGCCATTTGTGCATTATATACATGAATGATTTAATGAGCTCCTCCGCTCTTTGTATGAGTAAAAATACACAAGGAGAAAGTATGCTATATGGTTTGAGTTAAATATATATGATATCATTGCTAACTATATCATAACTAAAACAATGAGGTGCCAGTCATTCACTTAAAGGGCCCATATTACATCGTTTTCTGATCTATGTAATAATGTTGCTTCCTCATCACAAACACACCTGGAGTTGTGTTTTGTTTTTGTTTTCACACATGTTGAACACACAAACCCTGCATATTTAAGTTGAGTTCTTCTCTAAGCAAAGAAACACTCTGTTCCACTTTGTTATAGATCCAGGAAGTGCTCCACTGTGTTTTTAAAATCCGTAAACCTTCACTAAAATCATTTGGATTATTTTAGGCCTGGAATTGCCCATCTCCACTGAATTAAAGGTACAAGGTTAACTTGAAAACTACTGCTTCATGACATCACAAGGTGGAACAGAGCATTTTGAGCTTTGGAGATGTAGACAGACTAATAATAAAGGGCTACTCAAGCATGTGTGAATGAAACAAACCACAACACTGGGTATCTTTTTGAGGAGGTAACAATATTATAACATAGTTTAAAGGGATATGCCACCCCCAGGTCAAATTTGGACATCTCCCCACAGTCCAGAGACTAAAATAAGTGGTGGAAAGCGTTTTCCTGCTCACCCAGCCATTGTCCGAGTCTGTCAGCACTGACCGCCGCGGTATCTGCAGCTACTCCGCGTTAGACTGGAGTCTAACGGCGCCAGAAAAAGATTTTGGCCAAAAGGAATTAATTTGCTCGATGCGTTTCCCAATTACTTTCTGTGTAGTGCGCATTCATATCGAGTGCAAATAAATGTACAAATCAACACGGAGAGCTTGACTTGGTCATTTTGGGTGGGAACTATTTTTCAGTGTGGAAAAAGAAAGCCGAAGCACACACCACGCTGACACATCAGTGCTGACAGACTCGGACAATGGCTGGGTCACCAGAAAAACGCTTTCCACCACTTATTTTAGTCTCTGGAATGTGGGGAGATGCCCAAATTTGACCTGGGGGTGGCATATCCCTTTAAAGCTCACAAGAGTCAATTTTGAGTAGAACCTTCAAACACGATTTTATAAGTTGTAAAGCAATATATATACAGTAGTTCAACAATTACAGTTGCAGCAATTACACTTTATTTATGTAAATGTTGTGACATGCTAACTTCACGCACATAAAAGCACACTTTATTTTGCACAAGAGGGAAAATGGCCTCAACAAATGACTTATTTGTTTGTTTTGCTGTGCTTATTATTACCACTTATTTTTAAGTTAGCAAAGATTTACCACATTTGCAGCACTGATTGCTTAATTCTCTGCCCATTTCTCTTCAAAAATCCATAACTCTAATTATGCTTGATGACTAATCAGCTAATGGGAGTGGCTTCTATAAAGAACAGCTCATAAAGAACACAGCATGGTTCTGGCACAATCCAACCTGTGTTAACAGCTAAAAAAAAACAAGCATGCTATTCTCTGCACTTCTGCGCTTCTGCCAAGAAATTAAACAACTGCTTTGTCTGTCATTTACTTAACGTGAGACACTGCAAGTGAAAATATCTTAAACATAGAGGTGTCTATTTAAAACTTGTGCTATAGTTTACTCACATACAAAAGATTTTTTTTTTCATTTTTATGTAATGTTTTCACATAAAAATAAGTCATTTTATGCGTTTTGAGACATTTAAAACAGAAACATGAAGACAGCCAGGTTTAAAATTCTTGCTTTTTTCTTTTTCTTTTGACACATTGCATGCTAAAAACTATACAGAGGAGATAAAAGGAGAAGTTCAATTTGTCAACTGGACAAAGTTTGTTTGGTTGAAAACGTTTCGCCGCTCATCCGAGAGGCTTCGTCAGCTCTGGCCCTCATGCTGGTTAGACCCTGTTTATATCTAGCTGCAAGGGAGGAGGAGCTAACTACCCTGAACAAAGCTCTGAACCTATCCCTTTGTTCAGGGTAGTTAGCTCCTCCCTTGCAGCTAGATATAAACAGGGTCTAACCAGCATGAGGGCCAGAGCTGACGAAGCCTCTCGGATGAGCGGCGAAACGTTTTCAACCAAACAAACTTTGTCCAGTTGACAAATTGAACTCCTTTTATCATGGATTCTACCTGGACGACTGAGGGACTTTTCACGTATACAGAGGAGATTTTTTGGCATTTGAGTAAATTAGATCTGACTGAAAATTTCCCAAATTTGCCACTTTTTAAGTACAAATTTAGAATTTTTTATGTATGTTGGTGGGGTGATCCTTACATCCCTATGGGTGCATGAGCCTTAAAATAAAAGAAATAGTTGTGTTGGGCTTGCATCTGTTCACCTTATGGGTCCTGAAGTCTAACCTTGACCACTAGCTGGGGGCACATCTACACAACAGCCAACATTACAGGAGAGACTTACTTTTTTTTTGCTACAACCCACTTCCAGCTATTCTCTTATATATATATATGTGTGTATTTTTTTCTTTTTCTTTTTCAAACACACTATAAACAAAATAACATGAGGTGTGCAGTGGCTTTGCGGCAGCCATGTCTCACAATGCATGTCCCCCCTCACTGTCAAAGTTCAGAGCGTATAACAAAAACACATATCCGTGTCGATATTTCCGGGCTCGCAGATGCAAAGGCTGACAGGCTCGGGCTGCGTATATTGCGTTTCATACGACGTAAATGGAGTGACAAGGCACGCTCACCTCCCCATTTTGTGCCTGTCACTCATCTCTACTGCAATGAATAAAGCTTGGCACCAAGTATAACCTGTCAGCCTGTCACTCAAGCGCTTATAAAGGCCGCCGCGTCACTACGCAGGTGGGAAAAAGTGGAGAGGAATTCCTTTTTTTTTCTCTGTACCTATTTTGAATTCAACTTCCACTTTGTTCTGCTATCTCCCCAGAGTGGGAATCACATTTTAATTAGGTCTATCCTCGAGTTAGCACTGGCGCAAAAAAATGATGTCCCTGTCTCGCAAGCTTCTCCGTTGGGTTTACGCTTTTCCGTCAGTGGCGCCCCTGTCGTAATCTAACCCCCATCTAGTGCCATCTTTTCATTCTCTAACTGCTCCATCTTCGTTTGCAATCTTGCTCTCCTGCTGCTGACAACAAAGAGAGGCTTGTCTGACAGAAAAAAACCTGTGTTGTGCAGATGGGGAAAGAACACAATAAGCAGTATCAACAATAGGAAGGACAAAATGAGAGGCAAATGCATATATTACAAATTGTTGGGAAGGAAGCCTCGTGCAGAATAGACAACTGTTGCCTGCTGGGGTATAAACAGTCTGTTTGTTCATATACGGGAGACTAAATCCATCTATTAAATGGGATATTAGTAATTTCAGATCTCCAAAGGGCCGCGGGGATCTGCGACAAAAGCAAAAACCCATTCTCTCCCACAACCTTCTTGTGTTCTCAAATTATAGCGAGCTAAACTGACATGCACAAACAAATACGTTTTTATTTTATTTTATTAATTTTTTTTTTGGGTGAAACAACAGCATCAGTTTGTTAATTGGAGAAAGCTTTCAACACATTCAACATGAAAGCAAAAAACAGAACTTTCAACTATTTTAGCCTCTGATCCTTGTGGCATACTGAAACTTTTTTTGTTTAAATAAAAAGTATAACAAGTTAAAGCTGAAGAAAAGAAACAATTGCGTGCCCTTTTTCACAGTCAATACAAAATGTGATGAAGATGGAATACTGACTCTTGAAAATCGCAGCTTTTCTTCTGCGTACTAGAAAAGAGAAAAAACAGCTGCATTAGTTCAATGCCACACACTATTTAATTCATGTCATATTTGAAACAAAGATTTGAAAAGGGTTTTAACTTTAGGAAACTACCTGTTAGGAACAAACCTGTTCCCTTTTACAGTTTAACTTGTTTGCATAACATTTAAACATGGCTTCCTTTCTGATCAACTCTTCTGCTTTAAAGGTGCTCTATACACACCATTAACTGTACAACCACTCAGCCTTATGTAACAGATAACCCTATGTCCTGTCAATCATCATATCATCTTTGCACTGTTTTCCTTACAACCTCTTTTATATACAACTCTGGAAAAAAAAAAGAGACCACTGCAAAATTATCAGTTTTTCTACTTTTACTAGGTATGTGTTTCAGCAAATGGAACATTTTTGTTTGAATCTATAAACTACTGACAACTGAAGTAGCTCAGTTTTGTGTTTGTGTTGGAATTCAACAGACGCTGGAATGGAATGGCTGTAATACATGTAGAGATGATGATTTCAGAAAAAAAATGCAGCTTTTTTCGAGAGCTTTAGCTGAGATATTTGTATTGTATTGTATTGTATTTTTCTATTTTATTTTTAAAATAAGATAAGACTTTATTGATCTTGCATAGGAGAAATTCACTTGCCACATTAGCTCCAGGCAGTTTAGTGCAAAAGAAAGTTGGAACAAGACAAGTAATTATAATAAAATAAGTAAATAAGAGAATATAGAAAAAAATGCCATTTGGACTATATGGTGGAGTTGTACAGTCTAATGGCGGTGGGCATGAAGGATCTGCAGTAGCGCTCCTTCTTGCACTGGGGGTGCCTCAGTCGGCTGCTGGAGGAGCTGCTCAGCTCCTCTACAGTCGGTGCAGAGGGTGAGAGGTGTCGTCCATGATGGACGTAAGTTTGGCCAGCACCCTCCTCTCAGCCACCTCCTCTACAGTCCAGAGGACAGAACAGAACAGAACTGGCCCTCCTGACCAGCTTATTTTTACTTGTACATTTATATAATTATGTCTTATTTCACACCAGTCTCTTGGTATTTTTTGCTACTTATTAGAATTTATTATTGCCATTTCAGTGTTATTATAATATAATGTGTTGTGTGAGCTACTGTGTCCAAGTAATTTCCCTTGTGGATCAATAAAGTTTGTCTAAGTCATTAAACACACCACGCATTCTTACTGTGCAAACTTCACTTATTTTGCCTCCATGGATATAGACGAGTTTATACTGTGGAACATCCCAGGCAGTACAGTAACATGTAAAATGACATTGTGTTTTTTCATTGTCTAGATTCGGACATTTCAAGGATGTTATAGAAAATACCAATCTACTTTTAATTGCAGCCACACGTACTACATGTACTTCTGGAATAACATATTGTGCACAGATATCTCACAGGACTACAAAAATGTTGCTTTTTGCTTGCTTATCCAGGGAAATGGAGAAGATCATGCTCATAAAAACAACTGAAGCCTGCTCTGTGCTGTTTCCATTCAAAAAGTGGAGCGGCTGGTTTCCCTCCACCAACTCCACAGCTGCTACCTTCTGTGACTGTCTTAAAACATGGTTTCAAGCATTTGGTGCAAAAGTACTGTGTCATCTGGTACCTCTCATCCTCATTTACCAAGTAAAATATGACAACAGCTTAACAAAGTGCTTTCACACTTTCAGACATCCCTAGTGGAAAGCATCATGAGTGGAGCTCTGCTGGTAAAAGTTACAATATCTAGAGGCACCTAGACTGTGCAGTAGCAAAGAAGTAGTATTTAGGCTACGTTCACTGCAGCTTGAAGTGACCCAAATCCGATTTTTTTGCCCCTATGCGACCTGTATCTGGTCTTCTAATGACAGTCTGAATGACACAGATGCAATTTTTTCAAATGCGACCCAGGCCACTTAATTATGTGGTCCTAAAATCGATACATATCCGATCTTTTGACATGCGACTTCAGTCTGAACGGCCAGGTCGCGTTCATCCGACCTGCCCGTGTTTCCTCCCATGAGAGTGGTACAAGTAGGCATTCACAAATGTACATAAGTGTTCTTCTTGTCATACGAAAATTTTGTATGAACTCCGTGTCAGTGAAGTGGCGAAGCACAAGCACATCCCACCACTCTTGGCTGTGACTCCGCACCCACAGGTTCCTCTGTATGGAGGTTGCTGCCACTGCCCCACAAAACGTCATGGCCAACAACCTCGTGCTTCTCCTTCTTAAACTCCTCTTTAAAACAAATGTATTGTACATGTGCTGGCTCTGGTAGGACAGCAACTTTAAAGGTCCCATGACATGGTACTTCTTGATGCTTTTATATGGCTCCTTAATGGTTCCCTAATACTGTAAATGAATCCTTCTTCAAAATCAACACTCAGTGCATGAGATATGACTCTGACAGTCTTCATGAGGCTAGATGTGTGTCTAAAATGCTTTATTCTGAGTGTTGCTGCTTCACTGCAAATGAGAAGGACAGAGAGATTGGCTGAGGAGCGGGGGGGCGGGTTTCCCCCGCAGCTCAGCGCAGCTTGGCTCCGCTGTGTCTGCCCTTCCGTGAGAGACAAATGAGAGAGTTAGCAATGAAAAAAAGCATATTTACACAGAAAATAAAATTAAACCACTGGTATTTCAGAGGTCCAGGGGGTCGGGTAAGGGACCTGCGAGCCTAGAAACACTCGCAGGTGCCTCCAGGCAAATAAAAAAACGCATTTTGCATTGCGTAGCGCATTCACAGTCCAAACTCTATGGGCGGGATATACAGGGACGCTGAGCGGAGACAGAGGGAGGGGCTGGAGCTGCATTTGCCGATCTGACGTCAAAAAGGTGCCTTGTCTGAACTCGCGCGTTTCAACACTGGGTTTGTGTAACGCAGAAAAGGACCGCAAATGCTCAGTTTAGACATTTCACAACTTTTAGCCATGGGGAAGGGGGGGCTAAACAGGGTAGGGGAGCTCACATTAACGTTCAAAAACCTCAGAAAGTGAAAATTTCATGCCATGGGACCTTTAATAAAGCCAGATGCTCACTCATAGCGTCCATGTTTACTTCCCTAAACACTGAGCACGCTCGCTGCATGTGACCTCATCGTGTCCTCCAAGGCGCATACGGGACACTTTTGGGCGTTTAAAGTTCACACTGGAGATCACACACAAGTCGCATTTAATTGGAAATGTGAACGACCTTGCAAAAAAATTGGATTTCACAAAAAAAAAATCCGAATTGAGCTTTAAGCCCTGCAGTCTGAACGTAGCCTTAGATTCATTCAGTTTTGAGGTAGCACATCAGTTGTGAATGTTATATTTTAAGTTAAGTTAAGTTTGATTAGCTATAATTGGCTGTATTTTCTCCCATTTATCTATATTTCAAAATTAAGCTTAAAGGTGCACTGCATAACTTTCCGGGAGGAGGGTCTGCCACCATGGAGATGTTGTTGATTTGCCTGGTATTTTTCATAGTATGATATTAAACTTATCTATTTCTATGAAGACAACAACCATGCCAATTTAAAGGTTTGATTTGTGGAGAGGTGGGCCTGCTTACAAAAAAACAAAAAACAAAAAAACAACAAATTAAATAATAAGCAAGATTAACACCAAAGTATGATACGTTCTAGGGAAAACTATCTCTCTATCTTCATGGACAGAACCAGGGGCTGGACTTGTATCAGAAAAGTCATAGTGCACCTTTAAATGACTCCTTGAAACTTTGCACCATTTCTGCACTTCACTCTTAAAAGGTAACTTAAGCTTTCACCTACTGAAAACACTGAATATTACCATATATATAAAAAGTACATTAACAACATGAGACACAAACTCATACCTAAGTGGTATGCAGATGAGCTGGAGAAGACACATTTTAATCGCAGTATTAAAAGGATGCGCGCTGAATTACCACAGTGTAAAAGTGCTTAATCCAGAGGGTGGTGCTTTTCAGAGTACTATAATCACTGGAAACGCAGCATGTGAATCACTTATCGTAGTTTGCTACAAGACAGGTAATGGATTAGGTTTGGCATCTTATAGCGGCAAAACTGCTATTATGATCCACAGTTGGCCGAATGGGACTTCCAGCGTTGGCTTCTTTTATATAGACCTACGCTGGGACCACCTCATGGATTGATTACTATGCCTGAGAAATATGGCCCCTACTACACAGCCCGAGCCGTACAGTTTACCTAGGGTCCAAAAACGAAGCCAGAGGAAGTGCAATGGGTAAACACAAGCCTTGTCGGCACAGATGTCATGGTTCAGATTTATTTGGAGGGCAAATGGTTCATTAGTTGGGCTTTTTAATTAGCGCACTTGTGAGGGAGAGAGTCGTTAAGGATGTCTGACGGAGGACCTGCTGATGAGGAGAAGAGAAGGCTGCTAACTCCGGCCCTAATGCCACACACACACACTCACACTCACAATCAGATCTGCTTAAAATCCAATAACAGTCCGTGGAGTCACCAACTAACACAGCACAAAGGCCTGGTCAGTGGTCACGCACGGTTACAACATTTCCCCAAGGAAATGGCCCCAGCAAATGGTGTACCACACATTACTATTTCCAGTCATCAAGGTGCACCACCAACCACCACACACGACAAGAGCGTGGCTAACTTTCGCACTTGGCTGTAAAGCATGGAGAAGACATGAAATATGCAGACAGAATAAGCAGAAAGTTATGAAATTATGTTTTGAGAAGTGTTATGATGCACTTATCATCTGTGCAGTTGATTTGTGTTACAGCTAGAACTGTCTGACAGTTTTGGGGCTACCTTTAATCATTATTAAGTTGTACCCACTGGGAAGACATCTTCACTTTCTTCTTGAGGCAGATTATCTATGCATGCAAACAAGTGTTGTCTTCTATTGTCTTGCGTACAATACCCAATGCTCCTAATTGTATGGATGCTAGTATTTCACAAATGTGAGTTTTTGTTTTTCTTTTAAAAATTATATGATTTTATATACTGTGCGTGTGTGTGTAAAGCTCTCTTGGCTCCGTCTGCAGATACCTCTACAGAGCTACTGCTGGCGTTATTTAGCCAGTTGTATACAAATATTTATTCTCCTTTGGGGTGCTTAGAACTGTTTTGCTTGTTTAGAATTACTGTAGCAATGATAATGTTCTATTCTGACCTGATTTGACCCAAGTTTCTTTCTTAGTATCGACTTGGTTTAGCTCTGTTGGTACTTAGAAAACCCAAATTTTCTAGAGTGCTACTTTGAGAACCACTGTTGATTATTTAGGTGATGGGAGACTTCATAACCCTATAAGGAAATAAGTTTTCTACATTCAAGATTGGAATTGGTGCAGTGGGAGTCCTGGGATCCTATATTCTAGAGTACATTGCTTGAGTTTTTGCCAAGTGTTAGCATGTTTTATTTTGATAAAAAGCCCCTTATAAAAGCCCCACACACGTACTCTCATCTTTCTGAATCATGGACACACTTGTCACAGTACCGTTTTCGGGATGCTCAGTCTCTCCAATGCTGCCATCTGGGGTGGTCCTCTCGTAGTGATCCTCGGGCAGGGTCAGGGGGCCGATACGGGGGCCTGATGATGACTTGCTGCTGGGAGTCTCCGATTCCTCCAGGCCGCTGTCATAGTAACTGTGCTGGGAGGCATCCTGCATGTCCTGGACTGGGTTAGTGGTGGAGAAGGTCACTCGTCGATGGGGATGCTGAAAAATAAACAAAGACAACCACTGAGCCCCAAGAAAAACTTTTTGTCATCTCATCCATGTTAGAAGACCTTACAAAGAAGGCTTTATCCCACAGATTTTTTATGGCCTTTTAAAGTTCACTCTTCAAAAGTCAGAAAATAGTATTAAATATTAAGCAGTCTTAAATATTAACTAGTCCATTGCACTATTATCATTCCGCAGCTTATATGAGGTAGGGATGGTATATGAATGAAGTCAGTTTGATGAGAAAGGCTGAGTAAATGAATTGGGCATGAATGGAATACATTTAAGAGGAAAAATATGGAAAATACTGCATACTGAGATTGTTTACATTACATACATAAAATATTTAGAATAATTAAAACCCGTTGTGGCTATAGAGTGAAGGTCTTTTCAATGTATTGTATAGAAAGTTTGCGAGCAAGAATTCTATCATTTTCCAATTTAAAACTAAGCTTTATATCAGACAATAAACTCAATGTACAGATTCGTACTGTCAGTGCTATTTGCTGTTCTTATCAAGAGCTCTAGAGAGATGAGCCATTTCTATCAAAAACAAACATACAGTTAAGTGCCAATGTCTCGGTCACATAAATTTGATTCCAAACAATAGGAGGAGAAAATCAGAACCAAATAACACCCATCTTATTGTGAAAAAACATTGTGTATTTTACCTTGACTTGCAGTAACTATTTCCTACACTTCCTCAGACGAGTCACATAGTTAGCACACCAAGCACAGTTGGCCTCCGCTGAACAAAAATAAACTTTCATGAAACTAACTTTTCCACAAGGCACAATGAACCGTATCAAACTTACCCTAGGAACTTGATCAGCATGTGTGCCACTAACGAGCTAAAAGAAATAAGTGAATGCAAAGTCTGTTCACCCAATTTACTTTGCTCTCACAGTCTTATACACACGTATGCTTTTATAAAGATTATGTCAAGATGCTCTGTACCGCATGGTCAACACCACAAAAATAAATAAGATGTCGCTATAGCTTTTTTGTTAACAACTAACTGGACAAAGAACTGGCTGGCTTTCAGTGGTCCAAAGTGATTCCTCATGCGCAGGCTTGGACTGAAAATCGGGCATACCGGGCATTTTCCTGGTGGGCCGACAGTCCCAGGAGGCCAATGCTGTTTTTTTTTTTACTTAGAGACCGGCCCACAATTTAGAGGAGGCAGCCCATTGGTCCATCTTCAATATAGACAGTGGACTAAACCAATCAGGATATAGTAGTTTATGAGAGCGGTCCCACCCCTTTCTCTGCACTGATCCCTGCCAGTTTCAGTGTTGAGCATGGAAACATGGAGAAGCGGAAGAAAGGGGGATGAAAAAAATCTCACTAGAGACACTGCAAAATGTTCTAAAATAACATACATATTCTCGGGAGGGGCTGGAGCATCCACGTCCTCTGCACTCCAGGCTTAAGGCGGACAGGGAGATGAGCAGCCAGAGACTGTGGACAGGGAACCTGAGGGAACCCGAGGGACAGAGTGACCAGGGAAGTGTCGCACAGGCAAAGCAGGTAAGTAGGTTAGGATAATACCGGGAGTTTTAGGTGATGAACAGGCATGAAAATCGCTCACCTTTCAGCGAAATTCGCCATTTTGAAGCCAAAACAGGTGACCTATGTGAATCGTCTAGATTCGATGAGAAAGGCTTTTTTTTGTGTGTGTGTGCAAGATTTTAAATAAACCATTGAACATGTAGTTACTGCGAGTTTGCTGGTGGTTACGCCCTGGTTTCCCCTCGGCCAAGACGTAAAAATACCAGAGCCGTTTTTTTTGTCCCAGTCCAGCTTTGCTCATGCGCTTTTCACAACTTTAAAGACCAGAGCGGAGTTTTGCCATCACAGTAAAGCAAGCTACAACTAGCATACTAACCCCACACTTCCTGGTTTTCAGATGATAAACCACATTATAATTAGATGCAGATGCAGCTATTGGTCTCAATAGCTACTTTTACAATATTTCTGTTCTGGGGTAGATTTGCTCAAATACATGGACAAAAATGAAGTAAAGCTAGTCATATTTCCTTCCTTTAAGTCGCTGTAGGTTTGTGTGTCAAAATAAATAAACAAATAAAACAAGGTGTTAGTTGCATCTCAAATCTGCCATTCTCAAATGCTTTCTGATAACCACTGGTAAGCTAATCAATTGCCTCAGTGTGGGAATCCCAATCTCCATATTTTAATATTTTCTATTTCCCACTTTGCTTTTGATGTTAAACTGAGCTGAAAGTGTTTTCTTTTTTTTTGTTTTTGTTTTGTTTTTGTTTTGCAACTTAACCAGCAGTGGATCTTCAGAAGAGCTAAATAAGGCTAACTAGAAGTACAAAACAGAGCTCTGGAAATATAGTTTGCGACAGTCACCATTTGCCTGCATTAGCCCATATTATTGCACCCTCCCTGTCTGACGCGGTAACATAAAAACTGATGAATAACCGGCAAAAGTGATGAATCAAAGGATGTATGCTGGTGATGAAATCCAGAATTTGATAGTAAAGAGAAGAGCAGGGCCGGCATGTCATAAATCATTCACGATCACACCCTTTATCAAATTGAATGTCTTGTAAATACAGTTAGTAGACCATTAAATTTCCTCTTGCAAAGATCAGTTTACTAATGGCTACTTACCACCCGTCCATAACAGAAAGATGACACCTAGGCACTGGCAATCCAATCCCACCTCCACCCTGGCCAACCCCTCCTCAACCTCTCCCACACCTCTCCTCATAAAAGTCAGAAAAGTACTGAGACAGCAAAAAGAGGGGGAGAAACGTAGGGCCTTGTGTAGAGACTGAAAGTGGATCAATACCATGCTTCTGCGCTCCTTGCCATTCCAGTACTTTTGTGGCAAACAGATCCATGGTGGAAATCATTGAACCCATCATCTCTTTAGTACACACACAGGGGCAGATCTTGAGGGAAATGGTTTTCAGAGTTCAGGTAAGTGCCATCAACACCATGAGAATAATGTAGTTAGAAAGTGCAACTATACTCCACCATACTCCTAACCAAGTTGTGACCTTTTAGCAGAATGCATCCTAATCCGCATCTCATTTTACAGGAGGGAGGTTGCACTAGAAATAAAAGAACATCTGTGAGAAATAACATGTCAGAGCCAGAAGTAGTATTTATGTTGCAAAATTACAAAAAGGAATGGAACAAATGATGTATAGGTTACAGTAACATAAACTATAGTCCTTCTAGACCTTTCAAAGTTCAAAAGTTCAAAGTTCAAAGTCAGCTTTATTGTCAATTCTGCCATATGTGTTCAACATACAGTGAATCGAAATTTTGTTTCTCTCTGGCCAAGTAGTGCAAAAAGACAGTGTACAAAATACAATATGAAGACAAAACACAACAAAAAACTATCTAAGACAGAGATCTAAAGTTAAAACTAAAGTCTACGATCTAAAATCTTAAAACAGTGCAACATAATAAATAAACTATACTATATACAGATTTCCAAAGTGTGCAGTGTGCATCAAAAATGTGCAGTGGAAGATACAGCAGTGACTTGGTCATGTGCAGTAGAATGTGCATAGGAGTTAAGATAAAATACAAATAAATGTGCAACAGTAGTAATTCTAGTGCAATAACAGGAGTAAACAACAGTACTAAAATTCCAGTAGTAAATGTGCAATAACAGCAGTAAACAACAGTGCAACGGGGGTAAAATTCAATAACAGTATTTATAAACAGAACATCTGCATTATAGGTTGGTACCACTCCATATCTTAGCGGCAATGTGAGTAAGCAGTAGTCACTAAACATTGCCAACTACTGTATGAAAAAAACACAAATTTCACTGAAATATAGAGCTTTAGAAAATGGAGCAGAAACCATTTGGGTACAAAATATAATTAAATTTTGCTTATTCAAGTTGAAAATGTAAATAGCGTAAGCAGCATGCCCTTTTTCTTCAGCTTGGTGAAACATGGTTAAAGGAGGCAGCCTCATGTAAACAAATATTGTTGTTTTCTTAAAAAATAAAAGCTATAAATATAATAAAGCCTGAAAAACAGCATAGCAGCACACTTGTGTTAGGAGTCAAGATGCTGCCACTTCAACTGTATGAACAGTGGTACATACAACTGAGGATTTAGAGACTATCACAAGTCAATTTACCAGAAATTAGTGAGAAAAACTAAAGTGTGGGTAGACATACTTGTTATTCCACAACAGCTTTATCAAATAAAAACCTGCATGTAGTCGCAAAATGACTGAAAACACAAGAGTAAAGTCAAATATGTCCTTAAACATTTTCACATGTGGTACACAATGGGCACTAAGATGAAAGTGGCTGTGTTGCAGGTATGATGTTCATGTTGAGTGTTTATGGATTACATCATTCAGTGGTACAAAAAAACTGTTATGTGACTGTCTTACTTTTGAAACCATCATCTGAAACTGTTTTTGTCCGTGCACCCAGCTGCAGCAGCGTGACTTTGAGTCACTCCAATGAATTTAGCAACTAATGCCTAAAATCAAGGAGGTAGAGTCAGATATTTATGATGTATTCTTTCAAAATCATCTCCCAGGGTCCACCTCTCGTTTTTGAGGGGGTATTTAGCTGTTTAAATATGGATTCTTGCTTAAACTTGTTTCTAGGGGCACCACTCTGGAGAGTCAGCATGCTTCCTGGGCATGATAACGAGGAGAGCTAAGACATGGCAAATAGATTCTCCCCTTTTAGTCAGAGCAACAAATTCTGTGCCAGGCCTGGAGGCTGGGGTGGGTGTTTGCATGAAGAAGGTGGGGGAGGTAGAGGAGGATGTATCGAAGAGGAAGAGACCAGATTAAAATCTGCTTTTGTTAGATATGTGTCCATATAGACCATTATTTTACATTTTGTTTATTGTAAACTTCAATATTATTCATTCATTCATTCATTTTCTTATGCTTTTTCCATTTTCTGGGTCGCGGGGGCAGCAGTCCAAGCACTGTTCTGCTGCTCAGAACACAATGCACCAGCCCCCATGAATCCCCCCGCAGGTGGTGGGTCCACAAGAGGATATATTATTTTAAAAAGGTAATCAGCTTCCTGTTTAAAACTGCAGAACTGACAGGCTTCTTCAAAATCAAATTTCCCTTTTTTTTTTTTTTTTTTTTTTTTTTTAATAATAGCAAGTAGGTACAAGGGGGGGGGGGTAAGTGAAAACAGACATCTGAGCACTCACATGCATGATACATGATGAAATCAGTGAAAAAAAAACAACTCAGAGTAATCTTATGTTGAGGGAACACAGATAAATTTTACATTTTTGTCTCCATTCTAAGGTTTCATTTTCAAATATAATATTGAGAGACTAAATGTGCCAGTTAGGGTTAAGGTGCGAGTAAAAAATAACATAAGAAGAAGAAGTGACTTTATTGATCTCACACTGGAGAAATTCTTCTCTGCATTTTAACCCATCCTATATATATATACATACTGTATATTAGGAGCAGTGGGCAGCACACTTGTGTGCCCGGGGACCATCTCCATGATCTTCTTGCTTCGGTTTGGTCAGGACCTAAGCTGGAGGTACCTATGGTGCATGTTTTGGGTTGATGGGGGAAACCCGGAGAAAACCCACCCAGACACGGGGAGAACATGCAAACTCCACACAGAAAGGCCCAGGCGACCCGGGGATCGAACCCAGACCATGCATGCAAACTCCACACAGAACACACACAGAAAGGGCTGGGCGACCCGGGGATCGAACCCAGAACCTTCTTGCTGTGAAGCGTGAGTGCTAGCCACTCAGCCACCGTGCCGCCTCTAAAGTAAGTACTCTTCATTATTTTGTCATCTTCTCAATCTTCATGAAATAATGATTGAAGTGAAGTTCACGAACCTATAACAAAATATGCCTTATTAAATAGTACAAAGAAGGTAAAAATGGGAAAATTTTCAAGCGTGTTTTGCAAAAGTAAAATAATAAATTGAGGCAACTGTTTATTTGTATTGTGTATTTTATTTCTAATGATAGGATTACTACATATTAGGCGGATTAGAATATAAATCCAGATTATTAGACTTTTCTAGTTGGTGCTGCTGGCCACTGCTCTTTTTTCTTAGTTAAACATTTATATTTAGTGCAAAACAAAGACACATAGATAAGAGGGGAGAAGCTTAGACATGAACATGGTGAGTGGGTCAGGCAGACAGGGACATGGCTATGGCTGCGGGGGACAGGCAGAGGGATTAGATTCTGGGAGAATGGAGGCGCGAGAGCTGCATTGTGTGGCCATTGTAGGAGAAGAAGAAAAAGTAAGAAGCAATGGGGGACACAAAGACAAGGCTTTTACGGTGACATCTGAATTCATAACCCACTGTTTCCTATGGACTCAAATGGCCTCATTTATGTTCCAATCCCAAACAGATGGGAAGAGGCAAAAGCATTCGGCCCACAGGAAATTCTTTAGTGTGGTAATAAACAGCACTCATCCATACCTGCAGGCCAGACCGTTTTACTGTACTCAATATATTGTTCTGTGTCTGGGACAGGTTTGAAAGAGGCGGTAGGCACAAGAGGTCTGTCAATATTAAAATGCACACACGAGAACTCACTGGGCCTATAGCACACATCGGTATACATATAGTGGACATACTAGCATAAGTATTACGGAATGAATGCCCCTTGATTTTACAACAGCAGCAAAATTTGTCAAATGTGTCAAGTCATTTAAAACTAACTTAAAGACTCAGCTGCATTGTATTATATTTGTTTGTATTTTATTTTTCTGCATTTTATCTTTTTTTTTTATTAGTATGAATATTTTTAATCTGTAAAGCATCTTGTGAGTTGACCTCTGTGAAAGGCATGCTAAAAATAAATGTTACATATTTTTATTTACTTACAAGTGACACAGGGAAGATTACAATTCATTCAAGTTCATTAATAAAAAATTTTAAAAAATCCTGAATTGCGCAAATTTACTTACTGTAGGCCTATGTAGACACTACATTTTAAAGGTCCTGAGCAAAATTAAAGTTTTGGTTCATGAGACTGCACATTTTGTCCATCTCCCTCCTTAGAATGCTTGTTTCCACTTTGTGATGTCATCAGATGGCAATTTAGGAATTTTTCTCTACATATACAACATCATGTAGGGCATTTCACATGTGACTTTTAAATCCATTTCTAAAAACAAGAATATAATATACAATATAATACAAGTATTCTGATATGGTTGATATCAGAATACTTGTATTATATTATATATATAACACCTTTTTGTCCACAGAACAGTAAACAAAACCTTGGTATAGGCAGACACACAATCTAACGGAACAATTAAAGTGCTTCTCAAATCAATGAGTTTCAGCAAGAAAAGTCGTCTCATGGTGAGGTATCAAATGTAAAGAGAATAGTCTGCAGTTTCCTCCGAATGACTTGAGTGGCTCTGTTGGTATAATGGACAACTAGCAGAACTCCAGTGCATTAAGCTAATAAGAGTCTAAGAGGAAAGAAAAGGGGCCACATAAAGTGTTTGCATTAAACCATCAATGGCATGGATCTGATTGCGATAACCAAACAAAGATGTTTAACGGTGAGCACACTTCACACTAGACTCACTGCTCCTACACTTTTATATGTAAAGACCTTAGATTCAAAGACTGTGTAAACAATGTTGTAATTGTTCACTTTTAGGTCAACACTGGATGCTCTTCCAAAATGCAGTCTATTATATTTGCGCAGTTTCGGAAATATACAAATTGAATATAACTAGACAGCTTGATTCAGCTGCATTAAAGGGCCCATATTATGCTATTTTCAGAACTATTTTATAATGTTGTTTCCTCATCACAAACATGCCTGAAGTTGTGTTTTGTTTGATTCACACATTTTTAATGCAGAAACCCGACATATGCAGGCTGGATTCTTCGCAGAAACAGAAAACGCTCTGTTCCAACTGTCATGTGCTAAACAGGTGTGTTTTAAACACCATACACCTTCACTAGAAGCATTTGGTTGATCCAAAATCCAGCTGTTAACTGGAAAATAAAAGCTTTGTGACATTACAAGGTGTAACAGAGCATTTTGAGCTTTGGAGATGTAGATAGCCTAATAATGCAGGATTACTCAAATGTGCTAATGAAACAAAACACAACTCTGGGTATGTTTTTGAGGAGGTAACAGCATTCTAAGATGGCTTAAAACACGCAAGAGCAAGTTTTGCATAATAATTTTACCTTTAATGAGTAATGCTGCCATCATTATAGTTATAAAAAGAAAATGAAAAACACTATTTGTTGAGCAAATTTGAGACTGATAACTTTAATTGCAATATCATCAAAGTGCAGACATTAGATTTTAGTAAAGAAATGACCTTGTGCATTCTAAGCAGTCTCATACCCGCTCGAGTATCTATGCAGGTGTGTCTGCTGTCCTTGGTCACTTGTTGACCCTTTTCTTGTGGAAGTCTCATCTCATTTTGAGATGAAAAAGTACCACTTTTGCCTCTAAAGTATTTAATTACATTGTCAATATAACACAAGTGCACAAAAGATTAAGTTGAGTCGCACACAGCATCTGATCCTCACTAAAGCGTTTCCCCTAAGAGTCACTGGTTAAAGTAGCTCCTCTTTTTTTTTTTTAGCTCCTCTTTCAGATACATAACAGGGATACAATTGACATTTAACTGCTTAATCGTATTTGGTTATGTCCACTGAGATGAATGAAAGCAAAAGTCAATAAGAACTAACAGAGATAATTACACCCTAACTCGTAACCCTAAACCCTTAATTAAGTAGTTACTAAGCCCGAATCATTCTTAACTGAGAAATGTTGATTATAAATTGACTCTTGTGAGCATTTAGTCATGTTATAATGTTGTAATCTCCTCAAAAGCATACCAGGAGGTGTGTTTTATTTCATTCTCACATGTTTGAGTAATCCTTTATTGTTATTGGTGTGTCAACATCTACAAAGCTCAAAATACTCTGTTCCACCTTGTGATGAAGTGAAGCAATAATTTTCAAGTGAACATCTACCTTTTACCTTTAGTTCAGTAGAAATTGGCAATTCCAGTGATGAAATCATCCAAATGATTCTAGTGAAGGTGTATGGAGTTTAAAAAACATAGTGGAGCACTTCCTCTATTACCACATGACATCATGACTCAATATGCAGGGTTTGTGTCGATGAAACAAAACACAACTTAACTAGCATAAGGTTTGGTTACTATAAAAAGATCCCAACACTTTGCAACACAGGTGTTTCTTCTTGTACTCCCTTATACTGTCAAGCAACATCCCTTTATCGTAAGTGAAAATCAGCTAGCGTAATTAAAGTTATGCTACAGAAAAAATCCCATCTGCACAGAGAGCCAATTCCATACCAGTGCATCTGAGGTCATGCCGTGACTGACAGCTCATATCGCATTTTAGCACACCCGAACACCAGAATATTTCATTTATCAAATCAGATTTATGACACATTCTTATGGGGCTTGATATCTGATCTCTAAATTGGCTTTCAAGCTGCCCTCTGCATCAGTCGCGTTTGGACACAGCGGTGACGTCACAGAAGGTCTGTTTGCGCTGCAAGCTAGCTGGCTACGACGGCTGCAAAATACATATATCAGCAGCCTGTGTCACTAATGTTGTCTGCAGTGATGGAAGACTTGTGCGCCGAGACTAGATATTGCTATGGTGTGAAGAGTGAGAGACTGCATCTCCATTATTCACCCAGCCCTCAGCCTGCCTGTGAATCTGTATTGGGGGGAAAAATGCACCTTGTGAATAGTTACGCCAATGTTGTTACCACAGCAACTAACAAAAAAGGATTGTATTATTTCTAGATTATGTTATTCACTGTCATTTTGGATTTTAGATTCGATCAAATATGGCATGGGGCCAGATTTTCTACAGGGTGTGGAATGAATGAAGAATGTGCTTTGGTTGTCTTGAAATGTGCCATATAAATTCCACGTGTTATAACTGTTATTATTAATTTTGCAATACAGTGAACCCTCGCACTATCACGGTTCACTGTTCGCGGCCTCGCTGTTTCGCGGATTTTTTTTTTTCTTTTTTTTTTTTTTTTTCATTTTTTCAACATTTTTTTAATAGTGTAACAATGTGTTCTGCGTCCTGATTGGCTAAGAGACTAGACCAGGACTAAACATGGATTAAACCAGGTCTAGACCAGAACTAAACCAGGTCTAGACCAGAACTAAACCAGGTCTAGACCAGAACTAAACCAGGTCTAGACCAGGTCTAAACCTGGACTGGCCTTGGACTAAACCAGAACTAAACCAGGTCTAGACCAGGTCTAAACCAGGACTAAACGTGGACTAAACCAGGTCTAGACCAGAACTAAACCAGGTCTAGACCAGGTCTAAACCTGGACTGGCCCTGGACTAAACCAGGACTGGACCAGGTCTAGACCTGGACTAAACTGGGACTAGACCAGGTCTGAACCAGGATTAAATCACTCCGTGCAGCTTTTGCATTCGTTTGTGCGTGTTCGGTTTGTGGCTCGGGTTGAGAGCACGCGGTCCGGGCGCCGCAGTTCTATCTGGTGCTCGCAGCCCCGGTGTATGCGTGGCCTCGCGCTGCATTTTCTCACATTTGTCTCTAGTTTAAAGACTCAAACTTTCATAGATTTTCAACAAAATGTATTAATAGTGACGCGTGGAGGGAGACACGGCCCCGGAAGCCCCGCCAGACGCTCAAGGAGCACTGCCACGTCCTGGGACGAGACGCGCACCAACCCCTTGGAGAAGTGTGCGACACGTGCTGCTCTGTCACGGATTTGTCCACGATGAGGGGTTTATCCTCGTGCATCTGGCGGGGCTTCCGGGGCCATGTCTCCCCCCACGCGTCACTTATTAATACATTTTGTTGAAAATCTATGAAAGTTTGATTGTTTAAACTAGAGACAAATGTGAGAAAATGTTAATTCCAGTCTGAGAAAAGCGTATAATGTGTGTGGTGAGGCATTTACAGCCTTAAAACATGTAGAATAATTGTAAAATATAAAGTTGTCCTACTTCGCGGATTTCTCTTATTGCGGGTTATTTCTGGAACCTAACCCCCGCGATAAACGAGGGATTACTGTAATTAATATTTTGTGGTATTGTGATACAAGTTATGGTCATTTGAATTGTATCGGGCTAGAAAAGTAAAAGTATACTGCAACTCAACACATCTATGTACAGTAATATTATATTGCAGTGTTTCCCAACCAGGGGTACAAGTACTCCTAGGGGTACGCGAGCACACTGCAGGGGGTACACGGCAGTGTCGCTGCTAGGAACAGGAGGAGATTTTTTTGAATTTTTAAATTCTAATTTGAGTAAATTTGAGTTAAAGAAAAGAGAGAAAATGCCTGAGAATTAAAATTTCAAATTAAGGAGATGAAATAAAATGATTTTCATTTAATAATCTGTTGTGTCACATTCTACTTTTGGAGAATTATCAACACGTATGAGTGAGGGGGTACTCGAGGTATAACAAAAAGGCTCAGGGGGTACACAAGACAAAAAAGGTTGGGAAACACTGTTATATTGTATTGAATTTGCATACACACATTTGTATATTATAGGGATCTGCTTCACTTATGGGGACAGAAATTTGGTCCCCGTGACTTAGGCTGCGTCCCATTTCTCTGTCTTACCCCTTCGTCTTACCCCTACCCTTTGTTTTGCATGTTCATGTGAGGGCAAGGGGTGTCCCGATTCTAATTTTAATCAAGGGCTAGGGCCACGACCGAGGGCTACGAAATAAGCTCTTGACCAGACTTGAAATGAAGGGGTACGCCTACGAGCTCAGGCAGGTTTTGGGATCAGGATGGCAGCGTCACATCGACCAGCCAAGGAGTCTCATAAATGTATTTTCAGCAGTTGTAATTATCGATTAACAGTTTATCATGGTTTACAATTATGACGCTTATGTTCTACGTTACATTTAGTGAACTGTTGTGGTTTTAATTGTAGTGATGTCTGCTTAGCTGACGTCATCGTTTTCATCGAACTTTCACGCATAAACAAACTAGTTTTTTTTGTCGAGCTGAGGTACCCGATAATCCTTGACATTTGTTTACATTTGTTTGCGTCAGTTGTTGTCGCCTCTGTAGACGTAGTAGCCATATAGAGGCAAGGGATGATGACGCAAACGGTAATCAAGTGGTGTCCCATTTCTTAGGGGAACATTCATACCCCGAGCCCTCTCAGCTCGGTATCGAGGGGCAAGACAAAGACGTAGATAAAGGGGTAGGGGAAGGGGTAAGACAGAGTAAAGGGATGCAGCTTTAAACTCTTTATTATTTGATCAACAACATGATTTAAAGTTCAGTTATGGGTTCAAATAAATTAGAGTTAGGGTTAAGGTTAAGGTCAGGCAAGTAGAAGCATGCTTACAGTTTGGATCAGTCTCCAAATATATAATTTAAGTCATTGAGTCATTTTAATTTTGAGCAGGGTCATATAATGGAAAAACATGTATGCGTGAATGGAAGAAGGAAAAACAAGATAAGACGTTAACTGAAATTGTTTGTGCTTAGATCTCTGGAAATAACAAAAAAAAAAAGTAAAGTTTATTTTCAGGCATTTACAAGTGCTTTAACATAACACTATGGAATATATTTTACGGCGACACCCACAAATTATTTCCCAAATATTGTTCCACCATCATGTACTGAGGGGATTTCCTAGTGCATCAGGGAAACATTTCTGGCTGCTGAGGTGCGTGTTTATTGCCACTGCTGATTTTCGGTGGTGACTCCTGATGAGACAACAGTGATTCCAGGTCCCATTGTGAATGCCTTGGAGGAGGCTGACACTACTCCAACGTCAGGTGTCCTGTCAACCAGCCAGGCCTCACTGATTGCTGCGCACAGGGGCTGCTGCTGCTCATGCAGATGGGGGGAGTGGGGGGGCTTTTCTATGAGCTCCTCCACTTTCCCAGACCCACTTCTTGCAGAGAACTAACTTTAAGGTGGCTTCTTTTTTGGCTTGTGATTTTCAGAGACATTTACTAGCTTAAAAAAGAAGCAAGTTGAAGATATACATTATACAGGTATAATGTAAAGTACTAGGCATGCAGCAATGCTCAATATAATATCAAATTGTTCAATACAGCCCTCACAATACAATTCAAAAGAGTGACTAAATAAGCACACATAAGCACTCCTCCAATGCGTTAAACATTCCATATGTCCATACTCACAGATACAAGAAGAAAACAGCTCCAAAACAGCCCAACTCTGCTATATTTGAACAGAGAATGATGTTGTAATTGAATAAAATATCATATATTATAAATATTGACCAAAAAATGAGATTAAACATTTATTTTTGTTTCTTTAAGACCTAAAATGTTTTGAAATTGTATCAATATTGTGATATTGTGTGTATCAATTCAGTATCAAGAAGTGAGAAAACTGTATGGGTGTGTCCCTATTAAGTACTGCATAAGACATAGCAATGTTGTAAATGTATATATATAGTTATTAGCATTGGGGTTGTGACATTATACATTAGTATGATCTGTGTGCATAAGTGACACTTCAGAAATGTACTGCCAATGTCTGTCTTAGAGCAGATTGTAAAGCTCATATTGTGCTTTTGCGAGTATGGGCTCGGATCAAATTAGCATCCCTGTCACCTCCTTTATACCCTGCCTCATTGGAAATATATTCAGGTTAAATGCTGTCTTGAATATTAAATATTAGAAGTAGCTATGCTGAAGTCATAGTCATATTTTACTTTGTAAGTACGAATAAGAAACTCTAATGCACATAAAGGAAACATAGTAAAGATTATATCTGTATATTTATGTCGGTACAGCTTTGGAAAAAAAAAAATACCACTGCAAAATTATCAGTTTTTCTAATTTTACTACTTATAGGTATGTGTTTGGGCAAAAGTAACATTTTTGTTTGAGTCTATAAACTACTGACAACATTTCCCCCAAATTCCAAATAAAATATCGTTTAGAGCATTTATTTGCAGAAAAATGGTCAAAATAACAAAAAAGGTACATGTTTTCAGACCTCAAACAATGCAAAGAAACAAGATCAAATTCATTTTAAAACAACATAATACTAATGTTTACACTTAAGAAGAGTTCAGAAATCAATATTTGGTGCAATAACCCTTATTTTAATCACAGCTTTCATGCGTCTTGGCATGTTCTCCACAAGTCTTTCACATTGTTCTTGGGTAACTTTATTCCAGTCTTGGTGGAAGAACTGAAGTAGCTCAGCTTTGTGTTTGTGTTGGAATTCAACAGACGCTGGAATGGAATGGCTGTAATACATGTAGAGATGATGATTTCAGGAAAAAAAATGCAGTGGTTTCTTATTTTTTTCCAGAGTTGTATGTGAAGTAAGATTGCCTGCCAGTAGTCAACACACTATGATGATAATTGTGCTATGCTATCACTGAAATATTGTATATTTGCCAAAACATTTTCACAACCTCAAAACATCATGTCTGGGTGTCACTGGAATAGTAGTAGCTAGAGTCTGCAAAAGCGTCTCATTTTTAAAATTTGGAGCCGAAATCCTTGTTACCCCAGTTCTGCCTTTCTGATTGCATCTTTATTTATGCTCCTCTGACAGTGTTCAAACGTATTTGGATCAAAGCAAAATGTTGCATCATTTTTTTTATGAATTAATCATAAAAATAATCCTTTTTTTTAAAATCAATTCTGTTATCTTTTTTCCTTCCAGATGACAAACAGTCATCTTGCAGTGAACAGATAAGCAATGCACAGTAAATGTGATCTAATTTATCCTGGTTTAAACAGAATTAAGATGTTCCCTTCCTAAAGCCTCAATAACATCAAGTTTCCTAAAAGTCTATTGAAGTCTTAAATCACTTCAAAAGATAACATTTTTGTAGGAGCCCGACTTCTTTTTACTCGAAATTATTTAATACACACAGTACACATTGTTAAAGCTGAGTCACGATGGCAAAAGGAACGCTGATATTCAGAAATTCAGCTGAGGTAGCACAGCACTAAGCTCCACAGTTTTATAACTTTCTAAGAAGACACATCAATGGAAATAATAACCAAATAAACACAGATAATATGCTGCTTTATGGTGTCTGGGGTGCACTGGGCGAGAGGAGAAATACAGCTTACTGCACAAAGTGATATGATAATACAATACTTTTAAGAACTTTAAGAGCAAAAGGGGGGTTATGTGGTGATACACAATTCAGAACTCACATGGAGGTGTAGTTTATTTGCTATGAAACGCAAAGGAGTCATTGGCGTCTGGTTTGTATAGTGTTGGATCTCAGACAGTCATAGTCATATAGTATTCCAGTGTTTCTCAAATGTGGTATGCTGGGTCCTCAGTTGGAATATTTGTTTTATCGAATAATGTTTTCCTTTAGGTAATTTATTATTTAGAACTACTATCCGTGGTTTAGTCCCATTTTTGACTATGTTCCAAGCTACTTTAGACTACTATAGTGCAGGTTAAGATCTAGTGGTGCTTAGAAATCCAAATATGTTTATGTTTACTTGGTGCGAAAAGTTTGCAGTTTTCTTTACTATTGTGAGAGAACAAATTAGATGTTATGTCTCAGTGAAATGCATTGACATTTATTTGCTCTAAATGCAACAAGTTTGAAAAAGAAGCGCAAGTTTGAGCAGGTACCATGGCTAACCAGCGAGCGTAAACCCTTGTAGAAAACCTTGAGTGAAATGCCAGACTCTTTATGTCCTGTTTATCAATCTCAGCTCACAGGTTCACAGTCCTGGAAGTCCAAGCCAGACTTTCCACTCTGGATCTGGGTTGTGTGTCTTTGAGATTATGAAATGGGTTTTCTGCCCATGTTAAAGGAAACGGCTGATGTCTCAGTGCCCCTCTGATATGAAAAATTCAATTTAAAAGGATGAGAGAAAGAATGGTGCACGGCCTATTTTCATTCCCGCACACTGAAAGATATGAGAATGATGTTCTATTGTGCGGAGGAAATGATGCCAATCGTACGGCAGAAAAATTCCTTCATAATTCAATTCAATTTCTACTAAATCCCAATGGCAAGCGTCTGTGCCAAAAGAGAGGCAGAATGACAGAGACAAAAAGGGAGGGCTGCAGACTAAGATGGAGGAAGAGACGTGCAGATTTGGACTGAAACAAAGTGAGAGGAAGAGTGAGGGAAGAGCAGATGCAGCTGAAAGGTGAACACAGCGCACTAGCAATGATTCATTCGGATCACACTGGCATTTTTAGTGTTTGCAGCTAATTTCAATCAATCATGTTTTCAAAGACTAGTTGTGTTTTAATAATACGACCAAAAGGGGGCACCAACTATGGGACGATAAACAATAATGTTGTTATAGTAATAATAATGGTTCATGTTACGTTTTTTAATCATTGTAATTATATGATGATTGTTGAGATTTAGATTAAGTTCAAACAATAAGACATTTATCCCTGAACTCTTTGTCTTGTGTACAAAACTGTTTGAAGTAGTTTGTTAAAGAGGCAGTTATTCCTAAATACTGTTTCAAACTATGAAGATTACATTATGGACTTGTTGTTTTCTAATATTTCAGTTGGTGCACCTCATAGCCAAAAACCCCTGCTGCTGAGGGACTACACATTATTTGTAAATGCCAAAACTTACACCCAGCCCTTCCCATGTCTTACTATCTATCTCATGTTTTCCAAGTGAAGCATCAGATACAAAAGTCAACTCTGTGATATGCCTGTACTCGCTGTCGTGTGACTCAGATTTCCATTTAGTCCTGGGATTTTTTTATATGAGTACATCCTGGCATCGCTGGCATTTTTGGGCGTGTATGCGGGGAATCAATGAGCTGCTGCACTCTGAAGACACAAGAGGAAAAATGAGCTGCACCAACAAATATGACAATGAAGGAGTGCACCTCTCAGTGTACGCAGCAAGCAGAAAACCATAAAGACTAGCGCGCGGGCTTGCAAAGGAAATGCATATGGAACTGTTTTTATTTTCCCCCCGCCTTTCCATTATGTCCTGCATTCTCATCCCATATTACCGCACACTTCTCTCACTTGGTCCCTTTCAACCACTATAGATGCGTATACACACACGCACACCCACGCGCAGTTGTTTTTGTAGGTGCAATGGCTTCGAGGCAAGCAGCGTGGAATTGGAGTCTTCAAAGACTCTTGGATTATCAAAGAGACACCAGCGCTACCAGAAAACTAGGGGGACACTGGAGAGAGGGGAGAGGGCTGAACATAAGCGGGGGGTGGGGTAAGCGGGTGTCGGAGGGTGGGGGCGAAGAGGAGTCAGCATGAGTTTGGGTGGAGGATGAAGTGATCAGACAGCGCAGGGGAGGGTGGATAAAGAGCAGAAGTCGCCTTTCTTCATACTGTAAATGGGGAGAGAAAAACGGAGCTATTGAGAGAATGCATTAAAAAACAATCACATAGGCCCTAATGGTCTTGATAGGCAAGAATGAACTCGCATTCTTCACTGTCTCCGCGTGTTCCCCCCTCACAGAATTTCATTTCACTGGATGGAAGCACGGGGCCTTGAAATACCATAATGTTGTCAGAGTACAAAACTAAAGTATTACTGCAGAGGCAAAGCCACCATGTGTGAATATAGCTGCCACATCTAATGACAAATCTGACTGTTCACACCATTCCATATGACAGGATGTGGGAGTGCTGGCGAGGATGCATCACCCCTTCCACAAAATGCTCTCGGTCCCACAATGAGCCATGGATGTCTTCGTTTTCCTTCCATTACAAGAACACTCCAGACCGTAGAGCACATTTCAAGGGAGTGTATGAAACGCATTGTGGTCGCTTCACTTTTGTTCGCTTGCAGGGGCTAGTGGCAGTTTTGGCAAAGGTAAGCCCCCCTGTTCCACTGCCAAAGTCATCACCTGGTTTAGACTTATAAGAACATAAAATAATGCTCAAAGACAGGAGAACCCTCAGAAATGTCTACAGTGAGTCTTGATCTTACAAATGTTCTCCCCGTGTCTGGGTGGGTTTCCTCCGGGCACTCCGGTTTCCCCCACCAACCTAACCATGCGCCATGGGTGGGGTCCTCCAGCTTGGGGCCTGACCAAGCCTAAATAACAAAACGGAATCATGGGGATGGTCCCCGGGTCAAACATAGAAACAACTTCTCCTGTGCGAGATCAATAAAGGTCAATCTTCTAATCCTTGACCACTGTAAGGCGCTTTGTGTTACAATTTTGTATGAAAAGCGCCTTATAAATATTGTTTGATTGATTTGTTTGAAATGTTAAAATCAGGATTTTAGAAGGATTTGATATTTTTGGAAACTCTTTAAAGTTTGAAGTAGTTTAGGTTTATCTTCAAAGTTTGTGGATGAGATTTACTGCTATGTCAGTTTGTGAGAGCTGTTAGTTGATTGATTAAACTTTGCCATGAATATGGAGAGGGTTTGACAACTTAAATGATGTAGTAGCATAACTTTAAGTTTACTCAATGAATTTGACATTTATTTCTTTCAGTTTCACACAAACATGGGCTGCTTTAATGTAAACATACAAAATCATTTTTCAAACACACAACAGTTGACAGTGCTGTAAACTGGGCTGTAAAATATGCTATGTTATGCACTCAATATTCACTGCAATATTGTGAAGTAGGCAGAAGAATACCATGTCCTCAAAACTATCCTAACTTTCTTGGGGCATGATGATAGCTGATATAGTGCATGAGTCAAAGCCGCTTAGTGACACATAATGTAATTTGCTTGAATTGTATTTCTTATAAGAAAAATTAAATAAGATGATGAAATGAGGGACCTCAAATGTAATATTCTCTGTGTCCAGGGGGACCTGGTATTGAAGGATCAGCCTTTAGTAAGTCAGAGCCGGGATCAGTGGTGGAACTTAATTGGGAAGGCCACCAGGATTGAATTTTTGATTGGGTTAAGTTAAGAGAAAATTACGTCTTTTTTCTCATGCTCTCCTACTTAAACTGCTGGGGATTCGCTGTACTAAAGTGAGCTAGAAATACGGAGTAATATTTGGAGTCTTTGGAGGTGTCCAAGTGCCAGGCTATAGCAGACATTGTGTAGTCTGTGCCCTCAACTGAGAGTTGAAAGTAGACAGGCCAAATCAGTCACATAATAGAAGAGAGGAGATGGGTGGTCTGCACAAAAAAATGAACTCTTAAAGCTTTCTGTTTGAGGAAAATAATATCAGGCCACCTCAGGACTGCTGTGATGTTTGAATCAATTCTATTTTACCAATACTTGGAGAATTATTGAAAACAGCAGCTGAATTCTGCAGAAAATAAAGAAGGAAGATAAGAGAAACACAAGGAGAGCTTTGGGGGAGGCTAGCCTTTTGGTCAGTTTTATATGGTACAAGCAAACATGTCTCCTCCACTTTAGAAATTCTGACCCTGATGACCTCTGCCTGGGTCTGCAGCTCTGGCCCCAGAGGGAAAAAGACTCCCTCAGCCAAGTAAGAGTTCACCCATGTCACACTTAGTCAATGGCATTTGGTTAGGATGCCTAAGCCTCATAAAGCAGAATAAAAGCACATGATTCAGCTTCACTTTCTAGATCAGCATTGATTTTAACTGGGGTAAATTATCTCTTTAAGGATCCTCATACTTGATATTTTGCACAAATCCAAAATTGTTCTATTTAACTCCATTTTGGACCATTTTAATATGAAACATTTTCTTTCATAAACCCTAACTTTTATTCTTCTATTTCTAATACCACACTAAGTCCCAGAGTTTTAACAGCCTCTGTATGTTTTCCTCTGCTCTTTGGACCCTCTTAATTGACTATACCTCTAAGGCAAGAGTGTGTTTTTTGCAGCCCAAATAAATTCCAGTAGCTACAAGCAAGCAAAAGCAAGCGTCGCATTCAGAATTGAACCAATGAACTGTGAATTAAGTGACTATGTAGCTTGGAGAGCGTCCAGGGGGTGCGAGGGGTGAGAGGGAACGATGGAGATGCCTCGGAAAGTAGACGGATGATTAGAACCGGCTCTGTCACTGTTTATCGCAAATCTGTGTCCGCAAAACAGACTGTTTAGTTGTTATATATTGCCACACAAGCTCGATGCTGCACAAGTCCTGGATGGGGCATATAGGGAATAAAACACTCATTATTTTCCATAAACAAGTCAGCGATTCAAATATTTCAGCGAACTTCATTGACTTGAAATCCAGGTGCAATCTGACCTCAGCAAGATATTTTTGGTTCCATACATTTGCACCTTGCCACAGTGACTCCTGAATAGAAACAACTGTGTAGATTTTTTTCTCTCTCTCTTTTTTTTTGAGAAATGTCTTCTCTTTGTGGGTGCGAATCGCGGTGTGCAGCACCAGAGGAGTGCAGTGCGGTTAGGAAAAAGAGCAGCAGCGAGGCTTATTTGATTTGCAAAGATAGCTATAGATAATACATCTCAATCCGCTCCTCATTACAATACTCTAAAGTATAAAACGCTTTGGTCAAACCCCACACTGTGAGAACACATGGGGGGGATTCGCTGCGAGGATTCAAATACAGAAATATGAAGGCACGGAAAAACACAAAGATAATTTTAGTCACGTTATTTATGTTTTGAATATCTTACACATTTTGGGAAGGAAAACTTTTACTGCAGCAAAATGTTAAACTTTGTGTTACTGTTATATTGTTGTAGAAGTTTCAGAACTAAAACTACAGTGCTGGTTATAAATGCACCTTTTATTAAATTCCTGTATATCATATTTCATTATTCATATTTCTTTTTTTTGTTTTGTTTTTGCTTTGTCTCTAAGTTCAAGGCTCGTCTACAACCAAATGCAGTGTTATTTGTTGTCTAAATAATATCCTAAGGGCAAGTTTCCAATCCAATCTCTAAAACAGTGCTAAACAAAAACTGAATTTCAGCAGGTGCAATTTAAAGGCAATAGAGCAGCATGAGAGGATGTCCGATGTAGTACAAGAAACTAATCTAAATGGAGCAACTTTGCAAAGGCGGCATCTCTATTTTCCTTTGGCTACAGCAGAGAGCCCTATCTGACATGGATTATAGTTGGCATTTGCATTAGCTTTATATATCTGGCATTTGTTTAGCTGCAAGTCCTGCCCAACCGATCAATGTTTACTGTTCTCAGTCCAGAGCGGCACAGTCACTACAACATAATAGCTGTCCATGGGCCACTATGCACTGTGACAGTCCCCCTGTCAGCACTGAGTGGAACCAATGGAACAAGATGCTTTTTATTTCCTTTTACTATCCTTTAAATTAACAAAAACAAGATGATCTAGAAAGAGAAAAGGGATTGACCCTGGGTCGATATTGTAAAGATATTATTAAAGGTCCTATATTATGCAACTTGACTCTTGCGAGCTTTTAGCCATGTTACAATGCTGTTACATCCTCAAAAACATACCCAGAGTTGTATGTTAGAATACTCCTTTATTATTAGTCTGTCTACACCTCCAAAGCTCAAAATGCTCTGTTCCACCTTGTGATCTCATGAAGCAGTAGTTTTCAAGTTAAAGGAAAAGTAACGTTTTTTTTTACAATCTGAGCCTTCTTTCAGCAATAAAACAATTAGTTTTACTCACCCATAGCATTTTGGTGTCATTTGGAGGAGTTTCGTAGAAGATGTTGTAGCCATTCTGTTCTACTAATGATCCCGTATCCTTTAGCGTGACAAGTAAATTTCTCCTGTGTGAGATCAATAAAGTCTTATCTTATCTTATCTCTTAGTGTGAGTGCTCGGGGCATTACTTTGCCGTCTCCAAATAACACTTTAACTTAACTTTAGCACTTTTCAAATCACAGAAGATCGCTGTGTCAGGGTAGACTTTTAGTGGATTCCAAAACGGCCTGAAACCCGATATCCAGCTATAGTTTCATTTGATGATGTCATCAGAGAGGACAGTGCGCATGCGTGAACTCAGCTGTTTATAAACATCGGCTAGTCCGAAAGAAGCTAACACCGCTCTGAACTTTACTTTTCTGTTGCGATATCGGGTTTCAGGCCGTTTTGGAATCCACTAAAAGTCTACGCTGACACAGCGATCTTCTGTGATTTGAAAAGTGCTAAAGTTTGTGTTATTTGGAGACGGCAAAGTAATGCCCCGAGCACTCACGCTAACGGATACGTTATCATTAGTAGAACAGAACGGCTACAACATCTTCTACAAAACTCCTCCAAATGACACCAAAGTGCTATGGGTGAGTAAAACTAATTGTTTTATTGCAGAAAGAAGGCTCAGATTGTAAAAAAAAAAAGTTACTTTTCCTTTAACAGCTATCTTTTACATTACATTTTACATTACATCTTTTACATTACATAGAAATGGGCAATTCCAGGGCTGAAATTATCCAAATGATTCTAGTGAAGGTGTTTGAAAAAAAAGTTTAAAAAGAGAGTGGGACACTTCCAGTATTACCACATGACAACAGAGTGTTTTCTGTATGAGAGAAGAACTAACTAACTAACTAACATAACACTGGGTATGCTTTTTGATGAGGAAACATTAAAATAGATAAAAAATGTAATACGGGCCCTTACGGCCCCACTATGGGGATAAATAAGTACTCAAGGCTACAGTATACTACCTTCTTCATCTTTTTGCTTAGGTAGTTCTGGCAAAGTCTCACTCAAGATCTGGAGATGGGTCCCTGGGCGCTGTGATGTGGCTCCTCCTCAGTTGCATTGAAGGATGGGTCAAATGCAGAGGGCAAATATCCCTACAGAGCTAATACAGTCTATCTTTAGCTTAAGCCTAGGAGGAAGCTAAAAGTGCTTACCGTGTGTGAGAATGAAATGTGTGATCCTGAGTAATCTTTGCATCACCCCTTAAATCATATTAAGCTCATATGCCGCTAATAATGTACCTCAAAATGTGTGGGAAAATGTTGTCGTTTTTTTTTTCCCCTTGTTTTCTTCACTCCCTTTTTCTACAACATACCCCAAAGTATACCCTTTCATTACCATCAAATATGCAAAGAGTTAATGTTGAAAGCAGAGATAGACTGATAGGGCTGATGGAGGATGGGGGGAAGTAAAGAATCAGACACGGGAGAAATTAATCCTCAATATCCACTCCCTGCTGGGTACCTTATTGCCTCTCCAACTCCATCTCCAGAGTTAATATCTCCACTGCTGCAGCATCTGGCTCCCAAGCATGCCTAGACTTCTACTAGTTTGAAATGAGGCATAATTGGATTGGGGAAAGGATGAAAAAAAAAAGCCTTCAACCGTGCTCCAAACTTCTCCCTTCTCTGTTACCGCACAGGCCCAGCTCCATGCATTTTGTTTGTGTGCGAATATATGTTGCTAAAAATACTCTCTCTGATGGGCGAGCTTGTCTTGATTTGTTACGTAGCACCCACAAGGGGTTAGCTCCATGATTTGGGGAGGGGTAGGAACGTGCCGCATCTCATTCTCAAAGTAATCCCTTTTTGATTCAACTAGATGGGGACCACTTATGATCTTCCATCTTATCAAGAAAAAAAGATCATGTCAAATTAGATTCATAGTGACCTTTTTCAACTCCAAGTCAGAGCATAAGTGGGGAGATGTGTCCTTAGCACTGATCTCGTCCCTCAGCAACAGGATTGAGCTATGGCCACACCTGACACGATAACAAATGTTGAAGTTTGATATACTGCTAAAATTAATATAGATGATAGATGAAGAGCAGATTTAAACCACCGAAGCTATTCTAAATGTACAATATTGTTAAAAAATCACGAGCTGCAATAAATAAATAACGAAATGAAATATTTCAGTACTTAGTCTGCATATGTAATGAGTCCTAGAAGTTATGAATTCAGTCTTTTACAGCTCAGATCTAATCATATATCATATAAAAAATAACAAGAAACTTCCCGGTTGTGCAAAGAAAATGTGCACACGATAAATATTGACCCTTCCAAAAATTCTGTTCCAGCTTTTTGCTATATCGATAAGTTGATATAGTAGCTAATTATCATGACAGGCCAAGCTAAGGCAGACGTATCAGAAATCATGAGATGAAGAGATTACTCAGTTTGAGTAAACAGCTTCAAGTGTGGGAGAAACTGTCTAGAGCAAGCGTGATTTGTGCACAAAAAGGAGGAAGGCATAATCCATAGTGCAATCTCAATCAACAACAAAGAAAAGTCCTATAGCTTCCACCACCTTCGCAGCCAGACATGCAAATATTTAATCCAAACACTACAACTGTGTTTGCATCTTGCCAATCTGCTGGTCTCAGTAGTGGTCTGGTAGAGCTTCAGATACAAGCCTTTTTATAATAAATCTTATACTAGTCTTGTAGCTATCATATAGGGAATATATATACTCACATAAAATATAACAGTGGTGGTGGTGGTAGTAACCGTTTGTAGCAAAATAATAATAATAATAATAATTTTAAAAAATCACACAACACTCCCCCCTACTGTAACTGCACAATATATAGCTACAGAGAAATACTGCAATAAACAATAATGCTGAAACTACTTTATGCCACTGACACATTAAAAAAATAAATAAAAATAGCAGAAGCCTCCCCACTATTGCAACACACATATGCACATGATAAATATTGAGTCCCAAACTATAGTTCCAGCTTTCATATACTGAACAATAAGTTAATATTGTATAGTAATTATCATGACAGGCGTAATGAAGTGGAACCACAGGTACTACAAGCGTTACTTGCAGAATTAACTCATTTAAGTACAAGGGAAACAAGCTGTACATCAAAGATTTGGCTAAAGATAATTCCAATTTGTCTCAATGTTTTCACACTTGAACTTTCTTTCATATTTGTATTTCCTCAATTTAAACTTTGTAATAAATTCAGTGCTTTTACGCTTCAATATTTGCATCTACCATTTGATAGCAACCCATTTGTTTATGGACTTGCACCACAAATTCTTAATGAACTGATAAAATTGTCTTGTGCAGAAGAAAATATTAAGATATATTTATGAACTGGGAATACTGAAATTGTCATTGTGGAAAGAACGTTGGTCTCTGTTTAGCCCGGATAATGCGTTTGGAAAACACAGTCGACATGCTTGCCTGGACTTGATACAGATATGAAAGGATATTGATGACAGATCTGATTAATCCACTGATACTTTTTGGGCGGTGCGCTGCACAATGGGTTTTAGACAGAGCCCCAAAGCAGATATCTCCTATGAAGACTCCATTGCTGTATGCTCTCAGAGCTCATTTGAGTCACAGATGACATATTTATGGCTCATCATGTCATATTGTAGCCATCAAAGAACAAGCACCATGAACCATTTAAATACTGTGGGCCATGCTGTCACTTCCTGTTAGTAGCATATATCTGATAGATGCAGGGTAAGAGGCACTCAACTTGATTCTCTCCTAGGCTTTGCGGCAAGTAACAGCAACAGAAAAGTCCCATTTAGCTCCAATAAAAATGGACTCCTTTACAACGCAGGCAGTGCAGAAGGGACTGAGATACTGCGTGCCTAAGCAAATACAACAAACACTGCCTTTATCTACAGAATGGTATAATATCACTCAAGTTAACAGTTGCACCCAAGAAATCTATAATGATCCTTTGTGTGCACCTTAACAGAGTTGCCAGGCAACGGAAGTAGAGCTCTGCAGTGAATTAAAGTGTCAATGGAAATACATTTGTAATCCAAAAGGCAACATGGATTAAATTTTAGAAAGTAGGAGTGCCTCTCAGACATGATTTCAATAGCTTAAGGTGGGCGAAGTGGAGTGGGAGAAAAAGCAAATAATGTTCTGTACCCTATTAACATGAAGAGCAGGGCCTAGTACCTGTGTGTGAATGCGCGGATGAGTGCGCAATCACTAATTAACAGTGTACTTTTCAGACGTGACGTTTAACAGGGGCCGTTATTCATGTGTCTTTAAGTGGGATCTGTGATGTATTGTAAGGGCGGACTTGTTGTTGATAAATCATCATTGCATTTAGATCAGCGTCATATCTTTTTTTCCTCTGAATTATTGATTGACTCATATGCACCTGTCGGAGGCTGCTGTGGCTGCCTGTGCTGGAAAAAAAGCATTTCTGGTTTTTATTTGACCACAGAGCGCCGTGGTTTGATAAATATCATGTAGATTGCTTCAAGGATAAACAATGCCTTTAATATGCTTTATGTATGAACGAGATGAAAAACTGGAGAAGCACTCTGCATCTCTGCCTTCACTGGCTCACATTGAAAACAACAGTTGTATGCAGCATTGTTTATTTTCCACTAAAGACGGTTAAGCTTTTACACAAAGGCACCCAAATGAGACTCTGATTGAAGATAGAATCAGTGCCCATGCAGCCCATCCCACAGACTCTCAACCCCACATATGCATGATTAATACATCAAACTACATCAATTCTCCTTCCTCTTCTCGTCACCACACACGCCCCCGCACACACACATACACACACACGTACGTACGCACACAAACACAAACACACACACAGACTCAAATCCTTCCAGGAGTGAGCACATGGGTGCACACTCTCTGCCCTCTGCATCATGGTTAATCTATCAAACAGCATTAGCTTCCTAGATTCCTGAAGCTTAGACAGACATGCTTCTGACAGCTATGATTCCTCCCTGGCTCCCCCTCCCCCTGTCTCCGCTTCCACACTTTCTTTATTCCCTATCCCTTTCTTTATTCCCTATGAAGTTTGGAGGGTTACCGAACATGCTGCCAAAACAGGTTCACTTATATACCACCTATTTTAGTGAGCTTGTATCACGTCATGTTGGAAAGCTATTGTGACAGTGGGATGTTATAGTGGCACTTCAAGAGGAACGTAATAATAATGCCATGAAGTCATCAGGAAAAGATTTGATTTGGAACCATTTTCATATTGTTCTGACATCAAAGGTTATTTATATCAGCAAGTGTACTCTTGCAAAAGGAATACAAGTCGTACATCTGCATCTTAACCAACAGGTCACAGTCAGTCGCATTGAAATCTAACCTTACAATTCAAATGGCTGCTTTTTGGCTACTCAGACAGAAATATCAAAGAAGAAGCCTGAATGAACTGGGCAGGTGGCGTGTTGGGTCTCATAAAATGAACATTCATTAGATAACTGTGTCACTACAGTGAACTGCTCTATATCATATCCATTTGATTTTTAAGGGGCTTTCAGAGAGATATTGATTTAAAATTCATATTAGTATTAATAAATGGGAAAGATTTTATCCAAGCACAATATATTGCTTCAGAGATATACTGCGATAAAGAGTAATATTAAAACGACTTGATGCCACTGACACAAAGCAGTAAATCAATGTCTGAGCTGCAACAAATAAATACCAGAAGAATGAACCAATAATTCATAGAATCCCTTATTCAACTCTCTGCAGCTCAAATTTAAAAACAAAAATATAAAAAAATCGCAAAATAAATACTGAGCCCCAAAATATATAGTTCCAGCTTTCATATATTGAATGATAAGTCCATCCATCCATTTTCTTCCACTTATCCAGGGCCAGGTCGCGAGGGCAACAGTCTAAGCTTCCTTCACCCCGGACACTTCCTCCCATCCCCAAGGTCCCTCCAGCTTACAACATGTCCTGGGTCTTCCTTGGGGCCTCCTCCCTGTTCTTCAGAGCTAGACTCCATGTCCGGAGATCCGGTCATCAAGGCCCCTGCCTTCGACTGCTGCCCAGATCTCCCTGCACCGGCCCCCCTATGGATCCTCCTGCTGATGGTGGGTCCACAGGAAGATGGCCCTACGTCGCTCCTTCGGGCTGTGCCACCAGCCGCTCGCTGTCGAACAGGTTGGTGTTTTTACAATTACTTACTGTATCCTCGTATAGCTTACATGGAGCTCCTAGCTTACCATCACCAAGTGTGGAGTGAATGAATAATGTTCTGTAAAGCAATCTTTGAGTGTCCAGAAAAGTGCTATATTATTATTATTATTATTATTATTATTATTATTATTATTATTATTATTATTATTATTATTATTATTATTATTATTATTATATACTGCTATTATGAAATGTTCTCTTTAGGTTGTATCAAAAGCATCAATAATTCAAAAGTGCCAATAATTCAACAGATGTTTTCTATGTTACTGAGGAAGCGTTACAAGGCTCCCACTTCCTCCACATAAACATAATGGGACATCAGGCATTGCAGTCTTTTGAAGTAGATTAAAAAGGCTTTCTGTAACCTTCAGCAAAGATTAAATGAGAACATATACTTGCATACTTTCTTTTATCTAAATGTACCTAATAGAGGAACTAATGAACACAAATATGCAGTAATGTATGAAGGATACTGTATGTTTATGAATTTGTTTAGACATAGATTCAACTGTCTGGCCTACTTCTACTATAATAGCTGCGTAGCCTTGTAGTCTGCTGTGGATGCATTATTAACTTATACAAAAAGAAAGAATAGAGATGTATTTATATCAACTGTCAACACACCAATATAACAGAACTTCTGAAATTATATAATATCCTAAAAAAAAAAAAAAACAGTGCTGATTTTTACTCCAGAAGATTTTCATTTGGCTAAAGTATAGCAGCAATGCAGACGGAAGTCCCCAGCATTAAGGCACTTAGCAGATTGCTTCTTGAATTTGAATAGTTTCCAATGGCTTCTCGATAAATACAAACAGTCTGCATAGTGTGTGCTGTGTGGTTGGCCTACTGCGCAGGAGATAGTGTAGCTTAAGTGCAGGAAGAGAGTCACATGTGATCCTGCTATACTGCAAATCCTCCGAAAGAGGATAAAGAGGCTTTAAAATCACATTTACAGCACAGGAGTGGCATCCTGCTGATAAATACAGATCATGGTATGTGACCCTGTCCATCACTACATTGCTAAGGCCTGGCTGCTACATTATAGTCACAGGTCTCCTACTGTGCCACTATCAGGCACAGCACTTCATTGCCTCACAATAACAAGCACAGAGCACAAAGAGAAAAGTGGAACTTTCCACGACTGTCTGTCTGACCTTTTATTTCATCAATAAAAAAAGAATAGAGTTTAGGTTTGTCTTTATGAAAGTTGGTGTGCATTTTCCCTCAAAACATTCAGCAACAGACAAATTGTCACAACAAGATTATAGGCAGTACATCCTCCAGATAAAATTTAAATAGTAGTATTTAAATTTTGTGTACATTGTAAAATAATGACAGAAAATGAGACACTGAACAGTGATAGTTCACTTTCAGTATCATATATCTCAGAATGTACATGACCACAAATATCAAAACAATAATGTAAAGATATTTATTATAATAAAACAAAACATTTAGACATTTGGATTTTATTCTTTTGTATTTATTTTTAATTAGAGACACTTCAACTTCTATATTTTTGCACTACTTTTGAAGGCAATAACACCACAGCAATATAATGCATGACAAAACCCTCCTGCAACACTGACAGAAATTGCACTTCACTAACTCAAAATCACAGCACGAACTTGACACAAAGCAAACAAGTTTAAACGTTACAATTTGACCTTTAGAAAACCAGCTGATTTCAAACTTGAAATTTATTGCATGCCACCAGAATCGAGCGGCCTTCTTAAAAGCTTTCATGCCATATCTTTTCTCCTCAAAAGATTCAACAACAACAACCTGAAAATGTCAATACTGATCACCATCTTCAGGAGTATGTTTCTGGTTTAGAGGAATTGACTTGGAGATTATAAGGCTCATCATTCCTCTGGCCAATCACATGGACATGCTCTGTGGCTATTCCTAATGGTGGCTATGATGCAAACCCTGAGATATTCCTGGGGCAATATCAATGTGGGACCTTTAACTGGCCTGTGTGTAGACCAATGGAGGTTTCCTTTAATTGTGCAAAATGGCCTGTGAACTGGGCGCACTCCTCGGCTCGCGGCTTAGCACATAGCTAACCCGCAACTTCTAATAACTGACAAAAAATATTATTTTTAGTAATATATAATATATTGTTATTGATATTCAACACCAAGGGCACTCTCAAAAGATCTTATTTCTTCTGAGCGGTTTGCTTGAAAATATAATGAAGTATTTTACGAAAGGGTTTGGTAGTTTTTCCTCTGACTGAAGTTGCAAACTGCTGATTAAAAATGATTTATAGTTCTTGTAAATTAAGGGAAGAGTCGTGTTCATCATGCATCTATAACTCATTTTGACTTTATGTATTTGATAGTAAAGCACATCATAAAAGAGAAATATGTCTTTCCAACAGGTTTTCAGCCCCAGTCATATTTTATGGATGTTTGGTCAAAAGGCCAGCTCTCCCCTTGTGACGCAAATGGTGGCTTTGGACACCTCAGAGTGATGCAGCAGTTCTGGTGCAAAACCCACACTGGAGTTCTGTAGTTGTGTGTTATATGGGATCATTTTTCTGTATGTTTTTTGTTAAATCAAATACTACAAAATCGAGTTTGGATTTTTGCTGTGAAATAATCACCTTTGGAGTTGTTTTGAGATACCTACCACGAGAGGTGTGGACTCGAGTTATGTGACTTCGACTCGAGTCAGACTCGAGTCACGAATTTGATAACTTTAGACTCGACTCGACAAAATGGACAAACACTTGCAACTCGACTTGGACTTCAATATCAATAACTCGTGACTTCACTTGGACTTAGGCCTTTTGACTTGTGATGACTTGCTACGTCCAATGAAAAAAAAAAAACTCTAAAAGTATGTTGATAAGGACCGCGCTCGTTGTACTTGTGAATCTGCGAAAATGTATGCAAAGAGCATGTGCGCGCGGCTTGCACAACATCCAATCACAGTAGATCTACGTTGCTTTCATTCGACCGCATCCAAGGCAAATTACACAACAAATGATGCGGAAACAAGCATCCACGCGCCAGTTTGCAAAATGATGCCGAAGGTAAAGGGGACTCGAAATGACTCGAAACTAAAATGCTAGGACTTTGGACTCGACTTGAGACTTGTGAGCTTTGACTTTGGACTTGACTCGGCACTTGGATACTCTTGACTCGGGACTTCACTCGGACTTGAGTGCAAAAGACTTAGACTTACTTGGGACTTGCCCAGCAATGACTTTGTCCCACCTCTGCCTACCACAATCCTCATGAAACCTTTATCAAACCAGGATGTTAAAATAATGTGTTTAGCTTATCTTCTACTCACAAGGCAATGCACAAATAGTTGTTTACGTTAAAGGGTCCATATTGCACTATTTGACACATGTTTAACACACAAATCCTGCATATTTAGGCTGAGTTCTTCTCTGAAACGCAAAACACTCTGTTCCACTGTGTGATGTCATGTGGTAATAAAGGAAATGCTCCACGGTGTTTTTAAACCAATATACCACTAGAAGAATCTTTTGGATAATTTCAGACCTGGACTCGCCAATCTCTCTTGAAAAAAAGGTAAAAATGTAGCTGTTAACTTGAAGACTATTGCTTGATGACATCACAAGGTGGAGGATTTTGAGCTTTAGAGATGTAGACAGACTAATAAAGCAACGTTACGCAAACATGTATGAATGAAACAAAACACAACTCCAGGTATGTTTTTGATGGGGTAACAACATTTATGCTCACAAGACTCAATTTGATGTAATATAAGACCTTTAATATATCTATTTTCATCAGTCTTTCATCAGTGTGTTTCAGCTCACTAACTAGACTGTTCTCCGACAATTTGACCCAGTTTTATTCATTCACATTGTTGTAGGTGATACGGTACGTAAACCTGTATTAAACCTTCTCTATACACTGTTTTGGTCCCTGATCCACTATTTTGGAATATAAAGCAACTCTATTGGCTTCCCTTTCCAAACATGTTTTATAAAAGAAAAAAAAGCATGTCAGGCCAGATAAAGGAGCCTTGAGTTCTTTGAAACACACTACATTTGAAATTCCAGGGAAAAAATAACACACATTTTGAGATCTTTGGTGGTTTTCACACAAAAGCAGCATTGCAATACTCCCATCCCAGTGTTACTTTATGTAGCTTTAAGTGCAACAAAAGAGCACAAGACGGTCACTTGAATGGGAACAGCCCGGTCTTTGCATAGCCCCAGTAAAGAACACAGTGTCCACATTACTTTGTCATGTGGGACTTTTAATTATTCAGTTACATGGCAGTGCATCATACAAGCACCACTCGCATCTCATGTTTATTTCTACAAGCGCGACACATCTGCAGAGTGGCAACACGTGCACTGGCATTTACAGTTAGCGGCCACAGTCCCCTGATGGAATAAAATATGCGAATGCTCATGTAAAGTGGTAAAAAATACATTATCTTCTGTACATAATGAACAGAAGCGCTATAAGCTATGATCACGCGCTTTGTTACAGATCAGGGCACCTTCACCAGTTTGCGAATTTGTTTGAATTAGCTTTAAATTGAACTATTCGACTACAGTAAAGTAATGATTTCCGTGCATTGATCACAAGCGAGACGAGACAATTCCCCGAGTAGCCGCAGTAAAAAGGGGTCCAATCTTTAAAGCAAAATAAATTCTGTGAAGTTGTCAAATTCTGAAATGTTTAAAGTCCAGGGCAAGCTTGGTGAGATCTTATTTGGTTGCAATCCAAAATCCATACGACCGGGGATGTGCTGACTACAGTAAGACTGCATGGTGCATAGTGGAGGAGATACCTTAAATGTCACGCCAACTTCAGTAAAAAAAGTTCATTGCATTTTCTACAGCTGTCTCCAGTCTTAAAAGTCCTCACTGGCAATTTCGTATTATTATGCATGTTTTAAACCACGCCACTACTGTATTTAACACGGTATACCTTCCTTTTATTGCAATGTCTCTTTCAATAAAACTTTTGTTCTTTCAAATAGATGTGAAAGCTTCTGAAATTCAAACGGTGTGGGCATCAGATAGTACCATCTTGATAACATGGTATTTGATGAAGATAATGAACCGGCACTCAAATACAGTATTTTTTTCTTTTTTCATCATTCAAACATTAGAGACAGGAAAAAATAGCTCTATTTCCCTGGTGGCATTTTAGTGACATTTTGATGTGATTGCCAAGTTGCACAGGAAGCTGGTGTGTATATGTTCAAATATAAAAATGTACAAAAAAATCTCCATGGATTTGATAAGCGGCTGCGTCGTCTATCTCGGATCGATCCCTAAAGCCCAAACCTAGACACCTGCCCCTTAAGATCAATAGAAGGAAATTAAACGTGTGCTTTTTATCTAATCTTCAGAGCTCTTATTCTCATAACCAAAACTCTGACAGAAGACAGCTGTGGTAGATTTTGAAGCTACTAAATGATGATTTATATTACTATTATTGTGACATGGACAAGTATTGAAATGAAATAAGCTGATTTGACAAAATTGTGATAAATAAGTGATAAAAATGGCCACTGTGCTAACAAAACATGATGTACTGAATTTCTTGGTCCTGGTGGCTGGGTGGCTAGATGCCAAGACTAATCTGCTAAAGGAGGTGCGCATTTTTGTTTTAACAATATGGGCATAGATTTGCATTTGACCTCATGATCCGTTTGATTTCTATTCTCCATGGAGATGTTGTTGTCCCGCACTGTGGCATTAGATTCATCTTTAATTTATTCATTTACAGTTTTGTCATTGCTCAAAAATACATTGGAAAAATATTAGTGTTGTTAAAAAAAACAAAAAAAACATTATTAATGAGTTAACGCAAAACAAATTTAACGGTGTTAAAGGTCCCATGGCATGAAATTTTCACTTTCTGAGATTTTTGAACGTTAATGTGAGCTCCCCTACCCTGTTTAGCCCCCCCCCCCCCATGGCTAAAAGTTGCGAAATGTCTAAACTGAGCATTTGCGGTCCTTTTCTGCGTTACACAAAACCAGTGTTGAAACGGGCGAGTTCGGACAAGGCACCTTTTTGACGTCAGATCGGCAAATGCAGCTCCTGCCCCTCCCTCTGTCTCCGCTCAGCGTCCCTGTATATCCCGCCCATAGAGTTTGGACTGTGAATGCGCTACAATGCGAAATGCGTTTTTTTATTTGTCTGGAGGCACGTCCGAGTGTTTCTAGGCTCGCAAGTCCCTTACCCGACCCTCTGGACCTCTGAAATACCAGTGGTTTAATTTTATTTTCTGTGTAAATATGCTTTTTTTCATTGCAAAGTCTCCCATCTGTCTTCCTGTGTTAAACACGGAAGCGAGCAGACAGCGGTGCAGAGCTGCGCTTCCAGCGGGGGAAACCCGTCCCCCCCCCACTCCTTAGCCAATCTCTCTGTCCTTCTCATTTGCATTGAAGCAGCAACACTCAGAATAAAGCATTTTAGACACATATCTAGCCTCATGAAGACTGTCAGAGTCATATCTCATGCAGTGAGTGTTGATTTTGAAGAAGGATTCATTTACAGTATTAGGGAACCATTAAGGAGCCATATAAAAGCATCAAGAAGTACCATGTCATGGGACCTTTAATTTTTTTATCGCAAGATTAACGCTCTTTGTAGTGAATTATTTTTTTTCATAAACTGTGGCCACTGCTAGTAACAAGAGAAAAACTGGATGATCCAGCAAAATTTGGAAGCAAAACAATTTGTACGAAACTGAGAAGTCCCGATTGGAGGAGGTGGGCCAGAGATCGCACAGGCACGACTTCGATATACAAGCCCTGTGTGTGTGTGTGTGTGTGTGCAGTGATGCCACTCAGACGAGGAAAATAGTGAATAAACACCACTCCAAAACATACGGTGAATCCGCGCTTACCTTCGATAAAGACTGTGACTGTAAGATATATTTCTGCCACTGAACTTATATTCTCCGCTAAAGCTTTAGCTCCGCTGCTCAACATGTAAACAAACAGCGCCGTGTGACGATGTCATCGGCCCATGGCCCAGTTCGGTTGTGCAGGTGTGAGTGCGGGACATAGAACCATAAATAATCACTTTGACTGTTATGAAGACAGAAGAGAAGCACTTCCCTGACACTGTTGCAGAGCACTTCATGAAAGTGTCCAGAGTGGGACATCGAACACAAAGTTGTCTAACTGACAATTGCTACGGTGTGCAATAAAAAAACAAAAAACATTTGCACAAAGCGGCACCTATCCATTTTTCTATGTTGATGAGAGTATTAAAATGATGATTCAAGGGATGAAAATGCCAGTTATTACTATGACATTCATTTGATTAATCACGATTAAAAATTTTAATCGATTGACAGCACTAAAAAATATGCATATTCTTCCTGTGAGTGGGGTCATCTTCTCCACAGTTCTGACCTGTAACTTGAAAAGTGAAATTGGCATAATGCGCATGTAAGTTTAACTTCAAATGTCAAAAAAGGGAATGCAAACAACAGTGAACATTGCATATTTCATTTTCTAATATTATTTTTTGCACTTGCGCTTTTCACACACATTTTGAAACTGGCTTGCCTTTTATTTTTTTCTTCCACCACAGAAGGAGCAGAGACCCGAGTGACTCACTGGACACTGCTCGTGCAGATCCTTGCCTTATTTATGAGAGATGGTGCTTTTCTCCCAGGCCCCGTGATTCATGAATGGACCAGACAAGCCTGAGCCATGCAATTGTGGAGGTGCATTGGGAGCAGTGGATATTGAGGATTAATTTCTTTTGGTGTCAGACCGTTATTCCCAGCCCCCATCAAATCCATCTCACTCCTCTCTCCTCTATCTACCATGACTTCCCCCATTTCTTTAGTTTAATAGTGGGAGGCGCAATTATTTGTCGCCCGCTTGACGAATGGTCTAAACATTAACCATAGTGGAAGCTTCTGATATACTGTTGCTTATATTTTGCAGTACTTCGTAATGATTTAGAAGGTGCTGGTCAGACCGAAGGCGTGTGTGTTTTTTCTAGACTTTATATAAGGTTTCATTACTGGAGTATAGGGCTGAGGCAGGAAGAACAGTGGGCCCATTATCCCCCGGCACTGTGTGATCGAAGGTTAAAAGACTGAATGAAACCGTATATCAAGCCCGAGCTAATGCAGTCCCGCTCAATTATATGTCCTGCCTATAACGGTGCATGGGTGTGCTCCGGCCCCCCTTAAGTAAACAGCAGTGTCCTCTTTATCATAACGGCGGAAGCCCACATAATAAAGAAGAAATGGGAGCGCTGACAGCTCAAAGAGGCACACTGTTAAGTTGAGAAGTGGCTTGTGTCTTTTGTCGCCTAAAAAGTCAAATTGGACTCCAATTGGATTCTTCAAACCTGGGAATGTTTTTGTTCTTCCTCTTTTATCACTGTGAGGTTTCTGAAGAATATCATTTAAAGTTTTTAGCTGTTGTGTGATTCTTTCTTTCTACTTCTTCATAATACTGACAAAGAAATACAGCTGGCCTGGCATTAATTAATATTAAATTGTGATGTCCTATAATACTATTCCATCGAAAATTTAATTTATGCAGTACCATTCTGCTGGTTGGAGTTACGGGTCCGTGACCACTGAATAATAAATGCTATGTATATATGCATGAATAAATCTAAATAATGTTAAACAAAACCCAGGTTATTAAAACTATGGATGGTTATGGGATGGAATGAAACCACGTTACTCTTGTGCATATGCTAGCTCCTGCCCCCTTAAGTAAAGTGCATTGTCCTCTTTATCATAATGGGGAAGCCCTTTTAATAAAGAAAAATGGCGTCCAGTGACAGCTTGAAGTGGCAGACTGTTAAGTTGAGAAATCGCATGTGCCTCTCACTGACACAGTAGGTATCCAGAGGGCTCTTTGAAAGTGATGAATATGTCCTGGATTCAAAACTATGCCTCCCTAGATATCTATCTTTTGGCAGATTGTTAAGTATTCCCTACCAAGTAACGCTCCTTCTGCACCGTGACCCACAAAAATCAAAAAGGCAAAACAAACAGCTTGAGTCCCCATGTGGGGTTACGACTGCAGTTGCCGATGGAGGCTCTGTGCGCGCATGTCAATCAATCACTCACATAGTTTCTTGAATCCTAAGGAAAAAGTGGCATCAAACACAAGAAAGTGTCTGAGGGAAAGGATGGTTACAATTGACCTCACTAAAAATACTTGGTCTTTTTAAAAAAAAAAAAAAAAAAAAACAGCCATTTACACAAAAATCCAGTGATACAGACACTCAATGCAAACTCAATGCATCAGATGGGTTCAACATTCTCCCTTGACCTTACTTGAAAAGTCCATTCAAGGAGGACCACACTTTTTGACGTCTTATTGGCTCTCAAACCAGACCAGGATAGCTCTTTCTGCTTCATTTCTTTCTTTTGCCCTGTTTCATAACGTGTGGATGGGAATATAAACACAAGAAAACACTGACTCTTGGTGCATAAAGGAGACACAAGGTTGTCCAAGACGAGTTATCGATTCATGAGATTTCAACCAATATTACAAAACAACGCAAAAAAGCAGCTAAAGATACCCAGGCTGAGTCATTTTTTGGCACAAAGGTAGCCAAAAAAAACAACACAATTAGCAATTAAAACGCAATTCTTTTCACAAATTTGACAGAATTTGAGAAGAGAATGACTTGAGAGTGCTTTAAACTTGAAAAGACTGATCACACCACTTACCACAAACCCGTTCAATGGGGTGGTAAGACAGCTTCCTGTCTGATCGATGTGTTAATGTGATTTATAAAGAACAAGATGTATTGAGCTTAGCAATTACTAAAGGCTCAAGAAAATAACTGCTGAAAAAGGCCCGGCACACCCTGTGAATGATCGGTGGACAGGATTACAGATTAGATCTTTACAACACCAACCCAATCTGATCTCTCTGAGGCTGCAATGTTTTCTTCATAAACTCTGATTTTCCACAGGTTTTGAAACTGTTATGAAGATTTATATGCTGTGGTACATTTTTGAGACCTTACAAAGTGATTTGCTATTTGATGTATATATATATATATATATATATATATTTATTTTTTTCTGAATCATTTTTGTGTTGCCAAAACACACCTTAACACTATGCCTGTCACGATAACACATTTAAACCATGATATATTGCTACAGAGATAAACTGCAATAAACAATAGTATTCAATCTACTTTATGCCACTGACACAAAGCAGGATAATCCCATAATTTTGTAATTATTGTGACAGGCCTATGTAACACTCGTTGTTGTCATATGATCTGTGTTTTTATTGTTGAGTGTCACTTTTAACTAATCAATTTATGCATGTATTTATTTTTTGTGAGTGGTGTTGCCTTTCCACAGATCTGAAAAATAACTTGCCCTGCTTGTCTCCACAGTTTAATGCCATTAAGTGGAACATCTTAGGTTAAGCATTTATATTTCCATAGTAACAAGCAGGAGGTGGACGGTAACAGAAAATGTGAATCTTTTAAAGGGATATGCCACCCCCAGGTCAAATTTGGGCATCTCCCCACAGTCCAGAGACGAAAATAAGTGGTGGAAAGCATTTTCCTGCTCACCCAGCCATTGTCCGAGTCTGTCGCCACTGACCGCCGCGGTATCTACAGCTCCTCCGCCTTAGACTGGAGTCTAACGTCGCCAGAGAAAGATTTCGGCCAAAAGGAATTAATTTGCTCGATGCGTTTCCCAATTACTTTGTGTGTAGTGCGCATTCATATCGAGTGCAAATAAATGTGCAAATCAACATGGAGAGCTTGCCTTGGTCATTTTGGGTGGGAACTATTTTCCAGTGCGTAAGAATACAGCCGTATCACGCAGCACGCTGCCAGGGGAATCCCTGTTACGCACCGGGAAGGGAGTTCCCCTGTTGCACAACGTGGTGCGTGATACGTTAGACTCCAGTCTAAGGCGGAGGAGCACCAGATACCGCGGCGGTCAGTGGCGACAGACTCGGACAATGGCTGGGTGAGCAGGAAAACGCTTTCCACCACTTATTTTAGTCTCTGGACTGTGGGGAGATGCCCAAATTTGACCTGGGGGTGGCATATCCCTTTAAGGGCCCATATACTATTATCTGATCCTCATCACAAATATACCTGGAGCCGTGTCTTGTTTCATCAGTTAACACACAAACCCTGCAAATTTAGTTTTTAATGCCATGTGGCAATACAAGTATTAAACTGAAAACTATCACTTCATGACATCAGAAAATGGAACAGGGTGGATGGTGAAGGTGGTTTTGGAGAGAGACAGATTAATAATAAAGGATTAATCAAAAATGTGTGAATGAAACAAAACGCAACTCTACGTATGTTTTTGAGGAGGTAACTTGGCTTAAAGCTACGTTTGGCTACGTTCAGAATGCAGCCTGAAGTGACCCAAATCAGATTTTTTTCACCCCATGCGACCTGTATCTGATCTTTTAATCTCTGAACGACACAGATCTGATTTTTTCAAATGCGACCCAGACCACTTGGCTATGTGGTCCTAAAACCGATACATATCCGATCTTTTGACATGAGACTTCAGTCTGAACGGCCAGGTCATATTCATCCGACCTCCACGCCATCAACAAGCAAGAGTGGTACAAGAATGTATACAAACTTCTCGTCATATGAAAATTGTATATGAAATCTGTGTCAGTGACGCAGCAAAGCACATAATAATCCCACCATTCGCGGCTGCGACTCTGCACCCACACGTTCCTTTCTGCGGATGTTGCTGCCACTGCCCCACAAAACGCCATGGCCAAAAACCTAGTCCTTCTCCTTCTCAATTTCCTCCTTAAAAGAAATAAGTTGCACTTGTCCTGGCCCCGGTACGACAGCAACTTTAAAATCTCCAGGTGCTCAATGCTAGCGTCCATGTCTAGGCTACTAGGCTACCGTAAACACTGAGCACTTTCGCTGCGTGTGACATCGTCGTGTCCTCCAAGGCACATGCGGGACACTTTTGAGGCATTTAAAGTTCACACTGGAGATTACATACAAGCCGCATTTAATTCAAAATGTGAACAACGTCGCAAAAAAATCGGATTTCACAAAAAAGTCCAAATTGAGCATTTAAGCCCTGCAGTCTGAACGTAGCCTAAGATGATATAAGACCTTTAAACAATTACATACATTTTAGAGTAATCATGTATGCATTAAGATCTAGTCCCTGTGAGACGTGGAAATGACTTGACAAAATGACAAACAAGGCGACACTGGGATACACAGCAGCACATTTTCGAAGCGTCTGACAACAGCGCAGTATGATATAGTGCACATGATATAGTTCAAACGTGCGTGTAGCCATAATTAATATGCATTAGATGATGATAAGGTTGATCTGTCACATCAAAGCACGCCACTGCCACAACAACACACTATCATTTATTTCCTGAAACAACCAGCGCTGGAGCTTTAGAGATACTGTTCAATAAATACACCCAGGGGAGACCAGGAAGGCTCAAATCAACAATCAACAAAATAGGCACATTTAGTTTTTATTATGTCTTGCATTTTTAACACTGATTTATTTTACATAACCAACCATTTTGTTTGCTGAAATTTATTGGAAAACGAGTTTGTAATATAATTTGTTACTGAAGTATTTGCATGAGTAATAACAGCATTAGCAATTGTTGTAGTCAGAGCAGTGCAATTATACTTAGACTTAGACAAACTGTATTGATCCACAAGGGAAATTATTTGGACACTGTGGCTCACGCATCACAATAAATATAATAACAAAGAGCGAAAATATGAACGTAATAATAATACATTAAAAATAAGTAGCAAAAATAACAGGCTGGGGTCAGAGAAGGCATAATTATATAAATGTACTGTATGGGTACAAAGAAAAATAACAATATAGTAATAGAAATATATCTCTCAACACATTTTTTTTATAAAATTAAATTCCAATCTGCTAATCCTGTTCAAGTAAAAGCATGTTGGAGCAGAGTACAAATGTTGGGGGAATAAATTTGACTGTTCTTTGTGTTTATTGGCACTAATTAGAAGTATGCCTTGTTAACAATGATGAACTTCACACTGAAAGCAATTGTTATGAGTTTAATAAGCAAAAGAAAAACAAAATTAGTGTAATCTATAGGCCTAATAATAATTATATATATATATATATATATACATATATATATATATATATATATATATATACATACATACATACATACATACATCTTGATCTGGCGCGGCGAGAGCCGGAGCTGGTTGCAACGCGCTCCCTTATTTTCCAACTTTTTTTCTGCTCTTACCTGCTTGTTCGTTTGCACACTTTGAAGATTATGTGTATAAGGCTAAGTGCTTCAGAAACGCGATGTTTCTGCTCCATTTCAACGTCTATTTTCTCTGGATTTTAACTTTTTCACCGTTGCTATGTGCGTTGCTATGTGCGTGAGGACACGTGCCCCCATTGTTTACACGAGGGATCAGCTGTTAGCGCTGCGCGGCGCAGTTGTGCGCCCCGTGACCGCCATGAGATCCCGGAGGAGCTACTACGGAGGACGCGCAGAGGCCGACGTGCTGGACGCAAACTCCGGGAAAGGAAAGGACGCTGCAGACCTGTGCTTCCCTCTGTCATCGCGGGAAACGTGCGGTCTATTCAGAACAAGACGGACGAATTAGCGGCGCTTGCACGGTATCAGCGGGAATACAGAGACTGTAGCGTCATGGTTTTCACGGAGTCCTGGTTAACCCCGCAAATCCCGGACTCAGCTGTTGCCATGGACAACTTTCACCTGCTGCGTGCGGACAGGACAGCAGACAGTGGGAAGAAAAAAGGAGGTGGCCTGGCTGTGTTTGTAAATAAGAAGTGGTGCAAACCTGGACACTGTACAGTTAAGGAGCAGCTGTGTAACAAGGACGTGGAGTTGCTTGCCATTAGCTTACGGCCCTGCTATCTGCCTCGAGAGTTCTCACATGTGATTCTGATCGCTGTGTATGTTCCTCCCTCTGCTAATGCTGAGACAGCACGTGACACACTGCACTCCTGTACGAGCACACTCCAAACTAAGCATCCACAGGCTCTCTTCCTGATTTCTGGAGACTTCAACCATGCATCTCCAGCAACTGTTCTGCCTACATACACCCAGTATGTCACCTGCCCCACAAGAGACAATAAAATATTGGATTTATTTTTTGCCAACGTCAAGGAGGCTTATTCTTCATCCCCACTGCCTCCCTGGGTAGAGCTGACCACAATATTGTCCATCTGCGGCCTGTGTATCAGCCCATTGTGCACAGACAGCCTGTGGTGCCCCGTGTGGTGAAGAAGTGGACTGCTGAGAGTGAGGAGGCTCTGAGAGACTGCTTTGACACCACAGTGTGGACAGAGCTCTGTGACCCCCATGGAGAGGACATTAATGCGATGACAGAATGCATCACGGACTACATAAATTTTTGTTTTGAAAACATCGTTCCCTCCCAAACGGTGCGGTGTTTTTCAAACAATAAACCATGGATTAACCCTGACATAAAGGCTCTGCTGAAGGAGAAGAAGAGAGCTTTTAGGTCAGGGACCAAGGAGGAGCTGAAGGCTGCACAGAAGAGGCTGAGGAGAAAATCAGAATGAGCCAGGCCAGCCATAAGAGGAAGATGGAGCGACAGCTACTGGAGAGGAACATCCAGGGGGTGTGGAGAAGTCTCAAGACCATCTCAGGCTTCAAAGCACCTCCTGCCCAGATGGAGGGGGACCTGCAGTGGGTGAATGACCTCAATGCTCACTTCAGGAGATTTGATCAATCACCCGGCACCCCTCCTCCCCCACCCAGCTGCCAGCTCCCACCTCCCCAGCTGGACAATGGGGAACTCCTGCTCCTCTTCACACCTTTACCTCTGCTCCACAGCCCTCCACCAAACATGGACTCACCCATCCCCCCAGCCGGCCACTGTCATTCTCTGCAGCCCAGGTGAGACAGGAGCTCAAGAAGATTAGACCGAGGAAGGCAGCAGGACCAGACGGCATCAACTCCAGGCTCCTTAAGTCCTGTGCAGACGAGCTGTGCGGAGTTGTGGAGCATGTCTTCAACATGAGCCTTAAGCTGAGGGTGGTGCCACAACTCTGGAAGACCTCCTGTGTGGTACCAGTGCCTAAGACACCGCACGCTAAAGACCTCAGCAGCTTCAGGCCGGTGGCTCTAACATCCCACCTGATGAAGACACTGGAGAGACTGGTCCTTGGCCACCTCCGCTCCACCGTGAGCTCAGCGATGGACCCGCTGCAGTTTGCGTACCAGCCTGGCATCGGAGTGGAGGATGCCGTCATCTACCTGCTGCATCGCTCACTGTCTCACCTGGAGAACCCCGGCAGCACTGTGAGGATTCTCTTCTTTGACTTCTCCAGTGCTTTCAACACCATCCAGCCACTGCTCCTCAGGGACAAACTGGAGACCGCCGGTGTGGACTGTGACCTGGCAGACTGGATCCTGGACTACCTCACAAACCGGCCCCAGTTTGTGAGAGCCAAGAATTGTGTGTCTGACCTCCTGACCTGCAGTGTGGGGCGCCCAGGGCACTGTCCTCGCGCCCTTTCTTTTCACCCTCTACACTGCAGACTTCCAGACACAACACGGACAGCTGTGTCCTGCAGAAGTTCTCTGATGACTCCGCCATCATTGGTCTCATCAAGGATGACGATGATGGGGAGTACAGAGGACTAATACAGGACTTTGTGGACTGGAGTCAGCGGAACCACCTCATCATCAATGCAGGGAAGACCAAGGAGATGGTGGTGGACTTCCGCAGACGCCACTCTACTGCCCCCTCAGTGAACATCCAGGGAAGGGACATTGAGAGAGTGGACTCTTACAAGTACCTGGGTGTTCATCTGAACAATAAGCTGGACTGGACTCATAACACAGACGCACTGTACAGGAAGGGCCAGAGTCGGCTCTATCTCCTGAGGAGACTACGGTCCTTTGGAGTGAGAGGGCCACTCCTGAAGACCTTCTATGACTCTGTGGTGGCATCAGCCATCCTGTACGGTGTGGTCTGCTGGAGCAGCAGCATCACAGAGAGGGAGAAGAAGAGGCTGGACAAGGTCATCAAGAAGTCCAGCTCTGTCCTGGGCTGTCCTCTGGACTCAGTGCAGAAGGTGGGGGACAAGAGGGTCCTGGCTAAGGTCACCTCTATGCTGGACCATGAGTCTCACCCCCTGCAGGACGCTCTGTCGGCTCTGGAGAGCAGCATCAGTGACAGACTGATTCACCCTCGCTGTGTGAAGGAGAGGTTTCGCAGGTCTTTCCTTCCTGCTGCTGTCAGACTGTACAACGAACAATGTTAACATGTCATTTAACGTATCTGCACTTACAAATATTCACCTATAATCCAGAGTCTATTTTTAGGTATAGTTTTAAAATTATCCTAGGCCATTATTTATTTATTTATTATATTGCATGTTACTTTTTCCTGCTGTTCTTGATCTGTGCGTTGCAACACTGGAATTTCCCCACTGTGGGACTAATAAAGGCATATCTTATCTTATCTTATCTTATCTTATACATACATACATACATACATACATACATACATACATATATATATATATATATATATATATATATATATATATACAGTGAACCCTCGTTTATCGCGGGGGTTAGGTTCCAGAAATAGCCCGCAATCAGTGAAATCCGCGAAGTAGGACAATTTTATATTTTACAATTATTCTACATGTTTTAAGGCTGAAAACGCTTCACCAGACACATTATACACCTTTCTGAGACTGGTATTAACATTTTCTCACATTTTTCTCTTGTTTAAACACTCAAACTTTTGTAGATTTTCATTAAAATATATTAATAGTGGGGGGGGGGCACGTGCGCGCGGACATGTGCGCGGGGACACGTGTGTTTGTTTTGGTACCACATATCCATGCCATGTGCGAAAGTCGAGTGGAAAGCGACCTGGATATCATTTTGGGCAAGACTCAAGCCAATGCTAACAGTGCCGAACCGCTAACAGACGCCTCTGAGCACCAGTCCTCACCACAAGACCAGGTAAGACCAACCTGCGCTCACAAGAGTTGGTTGCATTTCACCCCGGCTCCAAAATCAGACCGCTATCAATGCGTCGCCAATACTCCACAGCTCTCTAGGACGGGGTCGGGTTCGTCCTCTCGGCGTGACGGGGAAGAGCCACTGTCTCCTCTGTGCGCGCGAGTGTCCTCCCCCCGCTGTGGCTCCCTCGAATGCGGCTCTCCCCGCTGCGGCTCCCCCGGCCCGTCCATGTTGATTCTTGGCTCTTCCATGGTCCGGCTCGCACTCTCTTCCATGGCTCGTGCAAGTAAACAAAGGCCACACCTCCTGTCACCCAGGCGCTCTCGTGAAGGAAATCAGAGACTCTGTCCCTACCATCCCTGGTCTAGACCTGGTTTAGACCTGGTTTAGACCTGGTTTAGTCCTGGTTTAGACCTGCTTTAGACCTGGTTTAGTCCTGGTCTAGTCTCTTAGCTAATCAGGGCGCAGGACAGAATGTTACACTGTAAAAAAAAAGTTACACTATAAAAAAAATTGAAAAAAAAAAAAAAAAAAAATTGGAAAAAAAAATTCGCGAAACAGCGAGGCCGCGAACAGTGAACCGCGATACAGCGAGGGTTCACTGTATATAAAGATCCTATATTACGCAAAGTTATGTTTTGTTTCATTCACACATGTTTGAGTAACCTGAGTTTGTAGCACTTCCTGTATTACCACATGACATCACAAGGTGAAACTGGGTGTTTTCTGTTTGAGAGAATATGCATGTGCCTAAATATGCAGGATATGTGTGTTAAACATGTAGGAATGAAACAAAACACAACTCCAGGTATGTTATTGATGAGGAAACCTTATATTACATTATAACATAGATCAGAAAACAGCATAATATAAACAGGATTTCCATATTATGTGATGAATCTATTCATGTACAGACAGTTCTGAGCTGCCTGGTGGTGCTGGAAGGCCATATAACAGAGTTACTCCTCAAAGAAAGTCTATATGAAGTCTTGCCAAGGTGCCAAACTTTGGACATCTTTGACTCCTGACAACTTTCCTTTCCTTCATGATATAAAAACCTCCCAGTGGAAAGAATAGTGCTCTCTGCAGTCAGCACTAACTAAATAGCCGGGAGGGCTATGAAGAGAACAAACCAATATCGCTCCAATAGCCCTGCAGCTAACAGAGGTTTTATCATAAGACAAATATTAGAGAAGAACGAGGGAATAATCCGGGTGTCCGAATATGGCCCTACCACTCTCCCTCGTCATGACATCTTTTTCAGCTTCACAGCCACTCAAAAAATGCATGCCTCTCTCCCTGCCTGCTTTAGTCTCTCACCCCTGTCACTCACTGTCTGTGGTCTGCTGGGTGTAAGAGCATGTCTGACACATTTCCATTAGTGGGGAGACTATTCAATTACCATAGCTCAAGATATTTAAACCTTGCCAATTACTGAACATCTCCCCTCTAAATTATGCATACGGCGAGCTGATAAGGTTGTGTGTAGTGATTTCTCTCCTTGACACAACACGCTAGATTCTGCTGTGTCAGATTTTGTGCTTTTAACTTTCCCTAAAAATCAAGAAGCAACCAATATGTTTCTCTTATTCATTCATGGGTATAAATCTCAACCTCCTATTTGGGCAGTGTGTTTTTGCATTCAGAGCTGTTCTCTCACCTAAAGTGAAAGTGAAATCAAACGTGTGGGTTTTGTTGGCATGGAGGTGCACTACTTTGCGGTTACAAAACGCTGATCTGAGTGAAACATATTAAAATGTGTATGTGGTAGTTGTAATAGTTGCCATTCTGTGTTCATAGATTAGCAGCAGACATTTTTGTGATCAAAGGAGAAGTTCAATTTGTCAACTGGACAAAGTTTGTTTGGTTGAAAACGTTTCGCCGCTCATCCAAGAGGCTTCGTCAGCTCTGGCCCTCATGCTGGTTCGACCCTGTTTATATCTAGCTGCAAGGGAGGAGCTAGCTTCCCTGAACAAAGCTCTGACCTATCCCCGCTACTCTCTTTTGTTTTACGAATTCCTCTGACAAACCAAAAGAGAGTAGCGGGGATAGGTCAGAGCTTTGTTCAGGGAAGCTAGCTCCTCCCTTGCAGCTAGATATAAACAGGGTCGAACCAGCATGAGGGCCAGAGCTGACGAAGCCTCTCGGATGAGCGGCGAAACGTTTTCAACCAAACAAACTTTGTCCAGTTGACAAATTGAACTTCTCCTTTGATCATGGATTCTACCTGGACGACTGAGGGACTTTTCACACAGCAGACATTTTAGTTTCAGCTAATGTTTGTTTTTTAGATGTAAGAATTAAAGCATACTGGTAATAGTAATAATAGTAGTATTAGTACTTGTATCAATGTTAGTAGAGCTCAAGATTGAATGTTAAAAACTTTAGTTAAGTGTCAACTTTCCATAGAGATGCATTAACAAAGACAATACAAAAGAGTAAACAAAAAAGCTGTGGAACAACCCGGGTCACTACTGGTAAATGCATTTAAAACACTATATTTTGTCAGAATGCCTTTGACTGAAGCATATTGTGCGTAATAAAATCTCCAATGACTTAACATTAGCCTAACTGAATATTTGATTTGTTAAACCTTCCAATGTGTTTGTAATATTTAGTATATAATTAGTTCTATTCATTCATTGCGGCATAGAAATCCTTCTCACAGTTGGTCCTTGTGTGAGCTTTTGTTTGGCATGAACACTGCACGGCTTTGCAATAAACCATAAAATATGCTGATCTGACTTCTAAAGAGAAATGCTAACGTGTGGTATTTTCTCCCCACCTTGTAAACAACTAATAATCGTTGCTGCTAATTTTCCTGATGCCAAATCCTATGCAGGATCCGTGCGAGTGTGCCCTTTTCAAAGCAACTCGGTCTCCTAGCAACTCCCTCCATTTCAAACGCTCCACTTGCATCCTCCTCCCACTCCTCCTCCAGCCCACATGCCTCTCTCCAGACCGCTGTGGGTGCTCTCTGTCCTGACCTCAATCCCCAGGTGAACACGCGCCCCCCGAATCTCTTACTAGACTCTAACTTCACCTTTACTCCATCCCACTCAGTGTCGGCTACTTTCTTTTCACTTGGAGCAGAAACACACATACATAAAATAATAAACAAGCAAGTATCCACTGCCTCTCTCCCAGCTCCTTCTACCGACTGAGTTCATCACTGCAACTGTAAAGTATTTTATTTGTGGTGTACACTTTGACAGACATTTTGGGCTGTGATTTGCGAGTGCAATCCTTCACACTGAGTCAGGCTTGTTTAAAAATACATGGGTTGCCTTCATGGGGAGAGTAGTGGTGGCCCTGGGATGAAGGAAGATAAGGTCAATGTAAGTTTACTGGACAGCTATTCACTGGCGCAGACGTAAACAGGTGGTAAATCTAATTGGAGTGGACTCACCCAGAACTGAGATGACCCAGTTTCACAGACCAGGTGGGACAACATGAGCAGCACACAAGTCCGGGCCCAGAGCCAAGAACAGCGCAAAGGTCGACATGTGGCTGGCATCTTAAATGCATTATTAATAACCAGAACAGTGAATAGAATAAACAAATTGTAAAAAAAATATATATATATATATATATATATATATATATATATATATATATATATATATATATATATATATATATATATATATATAATTTGCAACATTTTTTTTTTTAATTTCTTAAAAATGCAGGTTTTTAAAACATTCAGAATGAGAATTATTTTCAGCAGCTGTATTGCAGAGATTTTCTTTACATGTTTCAAAAATCTTCTGACAGATGTGTAAAAAACTTAATTTTTTCCAATTTAATTTAAACAGTGTTATGACTATTTATAGTCTCAAATTACAACATAATAAGAAGCCAAAACACTCATACAGCTTTGGAAAAAAAAATAAGAGACCACTGCAAAATTATCAGTTTTTCTGATTTTACTACTTATACGTATGTGTTTGGGCAAAAGGAACATTTTTGTTTCAGTCTATAAACTACTGACAACATTTCTCCCAAATGACAAATAAAACATTATCATTTAGAGCATTTATTTGCAGAAAATGACAAATGGTCAAGGTAACAAAAATGGTACATGTTTTCAGACCTTAAACAATGCAAAGAAACAAGATCAAATTCATTTTAAAACAACATAATACTAATGTTTACACTTCAGAGTGTAAAGAGTTCAGAAATAATTATTTAACCCTTATTTTTAATCACAGCTTTCATGCGTCTTGACATTCTCTCCACAAGTCTTTCACATTGTTCTTGGGGGACTTTATTCCACTCCTGGTGCAAGAACTGAAGTAGCTCAGCTTTGTGTTTGTGTTGGAATTAGGGATGCAAATTATCGATTAATTCATTAATTGATAGTTGATTGACCTTATCGATCAATTAACGATTAACTGATAAGCGGCGTTTTTCACCTGAATTTGAGTGTTTCAATAGGGTCTTTAAAGGGATATGGGTGGGAACTATTTTCCAGTGCGGAAGAATACAGTCGAATCACGCAGTACGCTGCCAGGGGAATCCCAGTTACGCACCGGGAAGGGAGTTCCCCTGTTGCACAACGTGGTGCGTGATTCGACTGTATTCTTCCGCACTGGAAAATAGTTCCCACCCAAAATGACCAAGTCAAGCTCTCCGTGTTGATTTGCACATTTATTTGCACTCGATATGAATGCGCACTACACATAAAGTAATTGGGAAACGCATCAAGCAAATTAATTCCTTTTGGCCGAAATCTTTCTCTGGCGACGTTAGACTCCAGTCTAAGGCGGTGGAGCTGCAGATACCGCGGCGGTCAGTGCTGACAGACTCGGACAATGGCTGGGTGACCAGGAAAACGCTTTCCACCACTTATTTTAGTCTCTGGACTGTGGGGAGATGCCCAAATTTGACCTGGGGGTGGCATATCCCTTTAAGAATATAAACTATAGTAACATAACACTGAGTCATGAATATATCATAGTATTATTATATTGTATATTCCTCAATGAATTATTCCTTAGTAAAAAGCAGACAAATGTATTGATGTTGAATAACAAAATACAGTGATCCCTCGCTCTATCGCGGTTCGCAGATTTTTTATTTATTATTATTTTTTTAAATAGTGTAACATTGTGTTCTGTCCTGATTGGCTAAGAGACTAGACCAGGACTAAATGTGGACTGGACCAGGTCTAGACCAGAACTAAACCAGGTCTGGACCTGGACTGAACCAGGATTGGGCCGCTGCGTGCCGCTGCTGGATTCGTGCGGCTGGTTTGTGACTCGGGGCCCGGGCCGCAGGCCAGCCGCATGAAGCTCGGGGCCCGGGCTGCGGGCCGGCTGCGCAGGACCAGCTGCGGCACGTTGCGGCGCATTTCTGGGCGCCGCAGTTCAATCTCGCCTCGCGCGTACACCCAGGGCTGCTGAGCAGTGCCGTTGGTGCCTGCGGCCGGCTGTGAGTCGAGTTTGGCGCAGCGCGGTGCGCGGTTGCCTTGTTTCGTGACCGCGATTAGCGATTAATTACAATTAATGCATTTTGTTCGACTAACGTCTTAATCGACAGTTAATCGATTAATTGTTGACATCCCTAGTTGGAATTCAACAGACGCTGGAATGGAATGGCTGTAATACATGTAGAGATGCTGATTTCAGAAAAAAAATGCAGTGGTCTCTTATTTTTTTCCAGACATGTAGTTAAAAGTTTGCAAAAACAACTGTCTACAATAACTTGTACAACTTCCTTAATTATAATAACATTTTACACTGAGAAAAAAATAACTGTCACTAATAAGGCTGTAGAAATGTAGATTTAAACTGAATAGGAAATACATAGAATCTTCATATCACCTAATATATATTTATTTTACATTGCCAAATATGTGTTGAGGTATTACCTGTTGCAGTCCCCTCCTTATATTTGCAGATAAGATAATATCCTATATATCCAATGCAACCAGTAACCTCGCTAATCTAATCAATTAGCGCTAAAGCACTTAATTAGCGCTCAGAGAGAGGGATGAGATTACTTTCTGCTTATACAGTGTTGATCCAGCGGCAGTGTCCGAAAGTCCAGGGAGACCGCATACACTAAAAGCCGCACTAAAAACGCCTGTAGCGATCCAGTCACCACCCCCATACACATCAGCACCGTCGTGTTAATCTCATATCAGTCTTAATGAAACCCAAACATGCCCTATCATTTTATTATCCTCTAATTTTCCTTTAGGGCTCTACTTTGTTTGACATATTTGTTTTACCACTTAATTCCTAGTCTCATCTTTGATAAACAACTCACACAAGGTAATTGTTTACTTCGCTCAAAGGACCTTAACAGCAGCTTCTAAACCATCAATGAAATGCTAATGCAACAAGGAAGCAAACGTTTCATATTTCTGAGATGAGAAGGCCCGGGATGCGTGATGACAAGCTGAGTGATAGAGGGCAGTCCAAACTTTGATGCGTACAAGGTTTAACTGTCATATCCTAACGCCTAAAACCGCAAAAGATGAGTTAACCTTTGTTCTTATCGCTTGTAGGCTGCATGTCAAGAATGCAAGGTTTAAACTTTGACCGAAAATACGCCAGAAATAATCTATCAATTACAAGACACAAAATCAGTAAGAAAGAGCTCAAGGCGAGAGATGCAGTCAGCAGTGGAGATCATTACTCGTACTGTAAAACCAGGGGGCATCACACTGACACTGTGTAACCTCCGATCAGATCCACAGAAACATTCAGGGAGGTCTGTTATAAAGAATCGTCTAACGTCTTCTGAAACAAAAAAAAAGGAATACGACCAGCACATCACAGAACATAGTTAAATAATAAGCATATCCATTCAATATTAGGGGTGTGCAAGGCCATGAGTATCACGATATGATACATGATGATATATCCTGATACAAAAACAAAGGAGAATATATTGCGATTAATCAATAATTAGAAAATTGTATGAAAAATTATTTATTTATTTATTTTTTTTTTTACATAAGAACAGTGAACGTAATTAAGAAATTTTGATATAATTAAAAAATATATAATCCGATGCATTTTGAATCGATTTGAGAACTGTGCAATGTATTGATTCGATTTTTGGTTGCACCTGATAATATTATTGTATAACATCAAAATAACTGGAACTGCCCATTTTGACTGAACTAAATACAGCTCTGGAAAAAAATAAGAGACCACTGCAAAATTATCAGTTTTTCTGATTTTACTACTTGGTATGTGTTTATGTAAAAGGAACATTTTTGTTTGAGTCTATAAACTACTGACAACATTTCCCCCAAATTCCAAATTAAAATATTGATAAAAGGAGAAATTCAATTTGTCAACTGGACAAAGTTTGTTTGGTCGAAAACGTTTCGCTGCTCATCCGAGAGGCTTCGTCAGTTCTGGTTAGAGTGCTGGTTAGACACTGCTTATATCTAGCTGTAACCAGAACTGACGAAGTTTCTCGGATGAGCGGCGAAACGTTTTCGACCAAACCAAACAAACTTTGTCCAGTTGACAAATTGAATTTCCTCCTTTTATCATGGATTCTACCTGGATGACTGAGGGATTCTTCACGCAAATTAAAATATTATAATTTCCAGCATTTATTTGCAGAAAATGACAAATGGTTAAAATAACAAGAAAGATCCAATGTTTTCAGACCTCAAACAATGCAAAGAAACAAGATCAAATTCATTTTAAAACAACATAATACCAATGTTTACACTTAAGAAGTTTACACTTAATCACAGCTTTCATGCGTCTTGGAATCAATCAATCAATCAATCAATCAAGCATTTATAAGGCGCTTTTCATACAAAATTGTAGCACAAAGCGCCTTACAGTGGTCAAGGATTAGAAGATTGACCTTTATTGATCTCGCACAGGAGAAGTTGTTTCTATATTTGACCCGGGGACCATCCCCATGATTTTGTTTTGTTATTTATGCTTTGGTCAGGCCCTAAGCTGGAGGATTTTACCTATGGCGCATGTTTAGGTTTAGGAATGCTCTCCACAAGTCTTTCACATTGTTCTTGGGTGACTTTATTCCACTCCTAGTGCAAGAACTGAAGTAGCTCAGCTTTGTGTTTGTGTTGGAATTCAACAGACGTTGGAATGGAATGGCTGTAATACATGTAGAGATGCTGATTTCAGAAAAAAATGCAGTGGTCTCTTATTTTTTTCCAGAGCTGTAGTATAGACCACAAGGTAATATTAATATAATTACTAGCCTATTCTTTTGTGTCTAAAATTACATTATATTGTCTAAAAATTGGCTTTTTTTTTTTTTTTTTAACCACAACTGAATCACAATGGACAATCACTAAGACATACAACCACTCAATATTAACTAAAATTATATTCTTATTCCATAGGCTATTGTACTTCCTATAAATAGGCCTACGTCACTGTGTATAGATTTTCATTGTGTGAGCGTTTCTCAGTATTGGACCAAATGTCAGAGACGGAGCCTAGTACACTTCTCCACAAAGAGGTCGTGGCATAATTATTAAAGAGATGTTCAATTTAAACTAGGGAGCCAATTTACTTCCTGATCTGTTCTGTAACCATAGTGACTGAGTTGGCTGTGTTCACTTATCCATTATCCGCTTGCTGGACATTTGGCTAAACAAAGTAAGGTCTGACTGCACACTCATAAATCATGCCAAATGAGTGGAGAAGATTAAGGACTTCTCTATAGCAGCGTGTCTTCGGGAAAAGCGGAACCGCCAAATCCAACGCCAGTGGATTTGTGTGGCGTCTTTCATAGTAAAGAGGAAACAGTGTTATGCGTTATTACTTGTGAAATGAAGGAAATTAATTGAATTATATTGAAGTCATAAGGGTAATTGTTTCTGAGTCATTGAGTGTTTCCGACAGCGATGCAGACAGGCTGAAAGACACAAACAAGTTCCCAGCTGGAGAGCTACGTACACAAATTCACAGAATCAAAGCAAATTGCAAATGCGTGTGATAATAAAATACATAGCATGATGATACGAAGACATGCGGCGCCGAGACTATCTTTGTGTCATTAGAAAGAACTTTATCAAAAACATGAAAGGCATCATCTGGTCCTACTATCGCGTGCCAGCATCTCTACACCAGCAGGATGACATTTGGCTTCAGATAGCTCTCCCTGCTCCACACAACAGGCCTCGCTGTGGTAATCGCAAATGAGAATAAAATATAGACCTCAGTGGTGCGTGCTATGCATATGCTAATGTCCTTAAATGATTCGCATACGGCGGAGAGGTTGATTGATTGTGGTTGTTTAAGAAGAGGGTATTGTTTAGGCAGAGAAATAAATTGGATTTTTACATTATTTTGTTTTGATGTTGTGTAACAGTACAGCTCGATGGAAAATCAATGAACATGCAGTGTTTCTAAAGGCTCTCAAACATCAGCGTATGCAGCTGAGTTTACAGTCAAACACTCTGGCCTAGCATCGCCTGCATTGATTGCGCAGGCTCCAGGCAATGCATAGCTGAAGTCTGAAGATTCTGTGCGTTAGTTATTCAGGTAGTACACAAGTTTATATAGATTTGCCTGTAGATTTGTCTGTGCTCATTGGGAATTTTATAGAAATATACTGTTATTTAGAAACAGGCTCCATTCTGACTCTTGAAAATACAATTCAAGTCTGATACTGTACTATGCAGCTCTGGAAAAAAATAAGAGACCACTGCAAAATGATCAGTTTTTCTGATTTGACTACTTATATGTATGTGTTTGGGCAAAAGAAACATTTTTGTTTGAGTCTATAAACTACTGACATTTACCCCAAATTCCAAATTAAATATCATCATTTAGAGGATTTATTTGCAGAAAATGACAAATGGTGAAAATAACAAAAAAGATACATGTTTTCAGACCTCAAACAATGCAAAGAAACAAGATCAAATTCATTTTAAAACAACATAATACTAATGTTTACACTTAAGAAGAGTTCAGAACATATTAGCGGCAATTTAAAAAAACAAGATATGTAAAAGGTTTAAAGGAAAAGTAACGTTATCTGAGCCTTCTTTCGGTAATAAAACAAGTCGTTTGACTCACCCATATCACGTTCGTGTCATTTGGAGCTGTTTGGTGAAAGTTATGTTGTAGCATATCCGTTAGCATTTGTATTCGGGGCATTACTTTGCGGTCTCCAAATAACACAAACTTTAGCACTTTTCAAATCATAGAAGCCCGATGTCTTAATGTAAGATTTAGTTTGAAGCAAAAGTGGCCTGTAATCCGAGATTTATCCATAGTTTTCAGGTTTGCGTTTCATGTTTGGGTCCCGGGAGCTGAGAGCACAGTCCGCGCATGCGCACTGGCGTCCTCATCTACTCGAAACTATGGCTAAATCTCGGATTACAGGCCACTTTTGCTTCAAACGAAATCTTACATTAAGACATCGGGCTTCTATGATTTGAAAAGTGCTAAAGTCTGTGTTATTTGGACACCGCAAAGTAATGCCCCGAGCAAATGATACAGCACCATGTTAACGGATACGAGATCATTACTAGAACAGAATGGCTCGACATAAGTTCTGCGATACTGCTCCAATTGACAGAAAAATGCTATGGGTGAGTAAAACTACTTGTTTTATTGCCGAAAGAAGGCTCAGATTGTAAAAAAAAAACATTAATTTGCCTTTAAAGCCATAAGCCATGCATATAAGCTTTTGGCAGGCCCTGCACCAAAAAAGGTACATTGTGCACCTTTAATGAAATATTTTGCAAAAATAAAGGCAATGGATTATCATTAAGTCTGGGGTTTTTAGATTAGATTTTACTCATAATGGGTAGGGCTGTTAATTGGCACATCAGTGGTATAAAAATAAAAGTGGTGGTATTGTTACTACCAAACAAAAGTTTGCACTGAAAACTTTGGCGTTGTGGATCCTGAGACAGTGCTTAAGAAAGCTACCAGGCAAAAAATGGGTTATTCAGGACTATTATTCTTCTAGGTTCTACTCCAAACATGACTCCCATCTTGAGAGTGATTCACAACATAAGTACCAAAATGATTCCGGTATTTGTATTGTAAACCAGGTATGATTAAGAGTGTGAAGGTGTGTGATTGTGTTTTGTATCATGCTGATTGGCAGTCCATATGTAAGGTGCTCTCCCCAGGCACACACTAAATCCGTCTATGAACGCCCATCATGCACAATAATCAGTGGGTTTAAAGAATCTTACACAGAGTTGGATCACAATTGAGTACATGTTTAATGCAAAAAGAACACAAGATCAAAGAAGCGAGCTTTATGGGAGGATGCTAATCAAATGTAGGGCTTATCGCACACTCCCAGCTCATTGATTTCACACCTTCACAAGTACTAACAAATGCACACTTTTCCCATATACAGGGGTGGAGGCATTGTCAAACCTGGGCTGAAAATCACTGCATTCCGAAGATACTGTAGTGCTTGCTTATCCATCTCTACACTGTGCCAGCCATGGAGTTAACAAGGTGAAAATAGTCAAAGGAAGCACATAACTGGGAGAAGCACATAAGCAGCTCTCCTTAGATAACAATATAGCTCAGGTGTATTTTTGACATAAAGTATATCGCCTTGACAAATCAAGTGGATTCTTTGATGCACCAAGCTGAAGGGGAGATTACCTACTTCATTTCTTTTGGTAAGCATTCCTGACTTCAACAGGCCACGTGGGGAGAAAGCAATACCTACTTGTGTGCACTCCTATATATTGGATGGCGCAGGCTGCTTTTTTAATCATTGGTGTGCGAAAAGTGCCCCCGCTGGAGTCATGCAACACTGCAAGCTTGACAGAAGTTCTTGACGTGACTAATACAAAGAAGAGTTGGGATAATACGTTTGAGCAATGTAGCTGCCAGGTGTGAGCCAACTTTCTTCTCTTAATAAAGATATAAGTTATAAATATTACTGCATGGGAAATCAACTGTCAAAACTTGCAAGTACTTAAACTTATTAGTCAAGTTGCAAAGGATATTATAGATTATATACAGTATATTCATATGCATACACGTAGATATAAAGACTAGTCTGACAAACCTTTTTGGTATATACAGCTCTGGAAAAAAAATAAGAGACTACTGCATTTTTTTCTGAAATCAGCATCTCTACATGTACTACAGCCATTCCATTCCAGCGTCTGTTGAATTCCAACACAAACACAAAGCTGAGGTACTTTTTACTTGGAGTTTTATTCATAAAGTATAAAAAGATATCATCAGTGTGACAGCAATACAAAATATTGAATGAAAGGGAGCAGAAAGAAGAGTAATCTTATGTTATCTGTCCCCTCTTCCCTTTCCCAGACATAAACACCGATAGTGACTATAAAACATTCCATCAAAACGGTCCATTTCAATGACAATTATTAATCAATTGTAAAAAGTAAGCTTCATTTTTAAGCACAACAATTTAGTTTTCTTTTTATTTACCTACACATACCTCATACCTCAGTTCTTGCACCAGGAGTGGAATAAAGTCACCCAAGAACAATGTGAAAGACTTGTGGAGAGCATGCCAAGACGCATGAAAGCTGTGATTAAAAATAAGGGTTAGTGCACCAAATATTGATTTCTGAACTCTTCTTAAAGGCAAATTAACATTTTTTTTTACAATCTGAGCCTTCTTTCGGCAATAAAACAAGTAGTTTTACTCACCCATAGCAGTTTTCTGTCAATTGGAGCAGTATCGCAGAACTTATGTTGAGCCGTTCTGTTCTACTAATGATCCCGTATCCGTTAACATGGTGCTCGTATCATATGCTCGGGGCATTACTTTGCGGTGTCCAAATAACACAAACTTTAGCACTTTTCAAATCATAGAAGCCCGATGTCTTAATGTAAGATTTCGTTTGAAGCAAAAGTGGCCTGTAATCTGAGATTTAGCCATAGTTTCGAGTAGATGAGAACGCCAGTGCGCATGCGTGGACTGCTCCCGGGACCCAAACATGAAATGCAAAGCTGAAAACTATGGATAAATCTCGGATTACAGGCCACTTTTGCTTCAAACGAAATCTTACATTAAGACATCGGGCTTCTATGATTTGAAAAGTGCTAAAGTTTGTGTTATTTGGAGACCGCAAAGTAATGCCCCGAATACTCATGCTAACGGATACCCTACAACATAACTTTCTTCAAACAGCTCCAAATGACACGAACGTGATATGGGTGAGTCAAACGACTTGTTTTATTACCGAAAGAAGGCTCAGATTGTAAAATAACGTTACTTTTCCTTTAAGTGTAAACATTAGTATTATGTTGTTTTAAAATGAATTTGATCTTGTTTCTTTGCATTGTTTGAGGTCTGAAAACATGTATCTTTTTTGTTATTTTGACCATTTGTCATTTTCTGCAAATAAATGCTCTAAACGATAAATGTTGTCAGTAGTTTATAGACTCAAACAAAAATGTTCCTTTCGCCCAACTTCATACCTATAAGTAGTAAAATTAGAAAAAACTGATAATTTTGCAGTGGTCTCTTATTTTTTTCCAGAGCTGTATATATTTGCTGGATCAGATCGACCAATCAGATCAGATTGATTCAGTCAATCCTGTATGGCTATATGAATTGCCATACATGTTGTTTCCACTCTCTGCACCAGTATTGGTTGATATATGTACAGCATCAGCAGATACTTGAAGCTGTAGTATCAGAACTGGTATCAGGACTGAAAATACTGGATTGACGTACTGTATCTCTACTCAATAGTGTTATAGTGTGTATTAAACTTATATATTTTTTCAATTTGACAAAGCAAAATTGTCATTCAAACCAAAAATCATAGCTGTGCTGAATTCCAAAATATAAACACATAGTTAGTTGGAGGCATTGTAAAAAACCTGTCACTCAGCTCAGCACGTACCAAAGCAAAACCACACAGACTTGGTGTTTATGAATATTTTCTTGCACAATTTAGATATTTTCAATCAAACCCAGAGACAACTAGTTGGTTCAACCACACAGATCCTTTTCGAGCCTTTAGCTATCGTCAGGGTTGTGTCACTTGCTATTGTGAAGTGCACTACAGTTACGAATTGTCAGCCAAGATGTTTGCCAAAATGCCTTATAGCAATGTGACAACACAAATCATCAACTGGCAACTTCTACCTGCCAGGAACAACATGAATTATTGTCGTTCATATAAATACACACTCAACATTTCATAATTGAGTAAGTGAAGCATGGGTGTAAACGAGAATTATCTTCTTTACTGCTTTAACCACTATTATATGGCTTTCTTTATCTTCACTTTGACTTTGAAAACACCCTTGATTATTATGTTACTGCCAATCTCACACAGAAGATAAGAGAAGGCTGAAACAGGGCGTGCCTTTTAAAACCCCTGTGTAGTAAATACTATCAACTATATTTTACCATTCTTTAAAGGCGCACTGCGTAATATTTCTAGTTTTTGAGAAATAGAAAGACCCCTAATGAATAAATGTTAGAAGGATATGTTTAATATCATACTGTGGAACATTTCATGGAAACAAGCAGGTCAAACCAGTGCATTTTGTGAGACTATTTGACGTCTACACATGTGCTCTCTCTGGAAACAGAAGTCATGGACCTGTCAAAGCACCTGAACCACAGTCTAATCCTCCTGCAAACAGTATTATTGACTGTGAAAGACTGTACACCTCTGCATTCACTTTGCCCTTCATATAGGCCTAAAGCAGCGAAACATGATGTAGTGTGAATTTTATCATCATGTCAAAGAAACATAACGCTGTGCTGTGAATGCTGATGCAAGGTGCTCTCTAGCATTTTTTAGGGTTTATAGGAGGAAAAACAAGGGTAGTGAATGTTGGGTGGGCTAAAGGACATTGTGGAGGATTTTGCAAAGGTGATGGTAACGTAGAGGGCACAAACATGTTGTTTTTTAGCTCAAATGTTTTGGAGCATTTGGAAAATGATCCACCAGTGTACATAAATGCACTTTATAACTGTTCAAATACACATGAATACACATGGATTTGTCTTCTGGCTCAATAAAATTCAACAAAATGGAGTATTGTGAAAAAATTAATATTACATTCACAAGATTCTTTATGCGATTGCAAATTATTTTGGCCTGATAATGAAAAAGAGTGGGAGGATAGTTTTATTTGGGTTATTAAAATGTGTGTGTGACATTGACAGAGTGCCAGTTTATTCCACAGAAACTTCCCTTGCAAATAAGTCATCAAACTTGAAGGAAATATGGAGTGAGATATACTACTCCATCTTTAAGCACTTGAGAAGCTCCCTAAATAGTGATTTCCCCCTTCTCGAGTACATCTCCTTCTTCCTGCAGTGGGCTTATGTATACAAACCTGCACTGAGCTGCCTGTGAGGGCACGCTCAGGGTGAAAAAGTGCCTTAATCAGGTTAGCCCTTATAAACCCATACACTATAGATCCTGCTTCAAACCTCTTGGGTACAGCCATGGTAGCGCGTGATGGCGTATCTTTTCGAGTGCGTTCGCGTTATCGGGTGCTGGACATTTGCCCTGTTTCTACCCAAGTCCCTGAAGCTCAAACTGTGCACCCATGAAAATCAGGATGAGCGAAGGGTAAGAGGAAGGGCTCAGATGCAAAGAGGCACCAGCTGTGCCACCCAACTCCTCAGCAGCTGGGAGGCCAGGCAGGAGCGCTGGCACTCTCCACTCTATCCTCAATCTGCTACGGCTCTCATTGCAAGCAACTCAAAGCCAAATTCACAAAGCTGTTGGTGAATACAGAGAGGAAAATGCAATTGGCCAACGACATTATGAGATACATCTGCTTCTATATGCAAATAACTGATAGAGTAATTACAAAGTAGACCTGCTGGAGTTCGAATTGAGAGTTAGGATTGGCCAGAAAGAAATAAGAACTGAATTAAAACATGTGGAATTTGAGGCCACTGGTGTTATGATTATTTCAGAAAATTGTAATCTAATTTAAAGGGCCCATATTGCAGCATTTCCTGGTTTATATTATAGTGTTGCTTCCTCATTATAAACATACCTGGAGTTGTATTTTGTTTTATTTGCCCATGTTGAATACACAAATCCTGGATAATAACAGAAAAAAATGTGTGATGCTGTGTGGTAATACAGAAACGGCTCCATTGTGTTTTAATCTCCATGCACCATCACTAGAATCATTTGGATAATTTCAGTCCTGGATTTGTCAATTTTTACTGAACTAAAGGTTAAAAGTAGCTGTTGTGGAAAGCTACTGCTTGGTGACATCACAAGGTGGAACAGAGCATTTTGAACTTTAGAAATGTAGACAGAATAATAATAAAGGATTACTCAAACATGCAAATAAAACAAAACACAGCTCCAGGTATATTTTTGATGAGGTAACAACAATATTCTCACATTTTGCATATAGAAAATGTAATCAGTAAACACACCAAATTGTTTACAGAGAATGTTCTAAAATCCCCTTATGAGTCATTGGAAAGGTATGCACTTCGATGTAGCTCCTCTCTTCAGACAGATATAAGGCAATGACCTACCAGGACCCTGTCAGAAATGAAGAAGCTTCATGGATGAGTGATAAAACTTACTTACTCTAAAATTGTTTGACCTAACACAAATCAATTTTCTTTGGCGATGGCCATAGCAAATCATCTGCTTTAAAGCATGTAGTGAAAAGTATATATTTTATGCCAGATTCCAGGCCGAGCCAAGGCGTTTCATTTCATTTGACTTGAGGTGGCAAGATTGATGCGCGACATGGTTACCTTTTTAGAGAGAATTTTACAAGCAACCACTGCTAGCCTGTACCTCTTGGCCTTTCACGATTAAAAATTTTGAACTGCGATACATTGCTAAAGTAAATGTAAATGATAATACTGAATAGGGTTGGGCGGTAATACGGTATACTGCGGTATCTAAAAATAGCAACGGTATCAGATTCATTACCGTCATTAAAAAAAAAAAAAATCTTGCCCCAATATAATATTAACTAGAATTAATTTAATGCCTAAATAAAGAGTGTTTGTCCAGCACTTATGTATGTGTGGTTGTGTTTGTTAATTTAATACTAATATTACTATCGGAGAGATGACGTTCGATGAAGTTCCTGGATGTTGCGTCGTCACGTGACATTACCGCTCAGAAGGAGGAGAAAAACAAGACCACATGACAGACCGCGCTAAGTTGGTCCCAAAGTTTTTTTTTGTTTTTTTGTTTTTTCCGGCACGGCGTGAGCCGAAGCTGGTTGCAACGCGCTCCCTTATTTTCCTACTTTTTTCTGCTCTTACCTTACCTGGCCAGCCAAATGATATCTCTCTGTATTTCCTATACACCACGATACCATTTGGACACCCTCCATCCACCCTCGCTCCTCCGGTTCCAAACGGACTTTGCGATTCTGATTCGTTCAAAGATGGTGACGTCAGTGCCCCCGCCTTTGCCCGCAAAGTCACTCTTAGGCAGCGGAAGTTCCGCCTCAGTTTTGAATCAAGATGGCGCAATCTCTGATTGGTTCACTTAGCTGTCTGTCTACGCGCAACCGCAGCGCATTTTGGACCAAGCGTTACCAGACTCACTCGCTGGTACAGCGATGAGTCATGGATTCTTCCAGGCAAGCTCTTACCTGCTTGTTCGTTTGCACACTTTGAAGATTGTGTGTATAAGGCTAAGTGCTTCAGAAACGCGATGTTTCTGCTCCATTTCAACCTCTATTTTCTCTGGTTTTTAACTTTTTCACCGGCGCCATGTGCGTAAGGACAAGTGCTCCCATTGTTTACACGAGGGATCAGCTGTTAGCGCTGCGCGGCGCAGTTGTGCTCCCCCGAGACCGCCATGACATCCCGGAGGAGCTGCTACGGAGGACGCGCAGAAGACGACGTGCTGGACGCAAACTCCGGGAAAGGAAAGGACGCTGCAGACCTGTGCTTCCCTCTGTCATCGCGGTAAACGTGCGGTCTATTCCGAACAAGACGGACGAATTAGCGGCGCTTACACGGTATCAGAGGGAATACAGAGACTGCAGCGTCATGGTTTTCACGGAGTCCTGGTTAACCCCGCAAATCCCGGACTCAGCTGTTGCCATGGACAACTTCTTTGGTGGAACGAGGGTTGCCCGAAAATACCTGTGCTCTCCATCGGAACGGGTCTTCAGCACCGCGGGCAAAGTTGTCAATCCACAACGTGCCCTACTCAAGCTGGAAAAAGTGAACATGCTGGTTTTGCATTCAATAGCTTAATATTTTTATTTTCAATAAGGAGTAGCTTTTTCTGACGGACGAAAACGGTCCGGGATGTTGTATAGTTGTACGTTTAATTTATTTGATTCATGTTAATAGATTTTAAAAATATACATACGAGCAGTATTTTCCACTGCGTTCTCAGGACAGTGTTATATATGCACATTTTCGGTTATGTCTTGTTATTTATTGTTCAGATTTTGTTATTTGATAAGATCAAGTATTTTATTTATTTGATTCCTGTTGGTTTGTTAGCTTTAGCCCACAGACAATTTGTTATTTCGTCCCATCGGTTGGCTGCTGTATTTGCACTTTAAACATTTGTTAATAAAAGTTACTAATTTTGTACATGTTTTGTTATGTTTTCAGTATCATTAGGCCTATGTAATGCTTGCTATTCTGTTTCTGAACGGTAAAGGTGCAAGCTGCCATTTGGCGAGGCGACTCCACTGTAGTGCTTTTTTTTGTTTTTTTTTTGTTTTTTGTTTTTTTTTTTAGCCTTAGCAACGGTAATACCGTATACCCCGGGAAAATGTGGAGACGGTTTAACGGTATCAAAATTTGGATACCGCCCAACTCTAATACTGAAACCAAACCATGAAGCAGAATTGGCCCCAAACATACTCTCCAATATTAAAATGGTAAAACAAATCTGAGCTGCAATAAATAAATGACAGAATTCAATAGTTAAAGATCCCATGACATGGTACTTCTTGATGCTTTTATATGGCTCCTTAATGGTTCCCTAATACTGTAAATGAATCCTTCTTCAAAATCAACACTCAGTGCATGAGAAACAGAGATAAGATGAGAAAGAGTCATAAATATGTCTCTCAAACTCTTTATTCTGGGCGTTGTTGCTTGAATGCAAATGAGGAGAGAAAAAAGATGGCCAATAGTAGAGGGTGGGGGCATGGCCAAACTCCGCTCAGAGCCCAGAGCCCACAGCTGATCCATTTCCTTGTTTTTGCACGGGGGAGAGATTTGAAGCGTTCCATTGAAAAATAAACACATTTCCACAGAAAATAAAATTAAACCACTGCTGTTCAAAGGTCCAGAGGCTCAGATAAAGGACTTCCGAGCCTAGAAACACTCGGACGTGCCTCCAGGCAAATAAAAAAATGCCTAGCGCATTCGCAGTCCAAACTCTCTGGGCGTGATGTCCAGAGACGCTGAGTACAGACAGACGGGGGTGGAACTGCATTTGCATTTCTTTTTTCGATCTGACGTCAATAAGGTGCCTTGTTCAAACTCGCCCGTTTGAGCTCCGATTTTTTGTAACGCAGAAAAGAATCGCAAATGCTCAGTTTAGACATTTCACAAGTTTTAACCATGGGGGGGCTAAACAGGGTAGGGGAGCTCACATTAACGTTCAAAAACCTCAGAAAGTGAAAATTTCATGCCATGGGACCTTTAAGTAGTTAGTTTGTGTCTATAATGAGTCACAATCAAACCTTCCACAGTTCAAATAGTATCATGATACAGAAAAATAACCAAAAATGTCCAATTAGTACAAAAATGATCCATGATAGATATTGGCTCCCAAAAATTATTGTTCCATCTATCATGAATTGAATAAGTTTATATAGTAATTAACGTGACAGGCCTATATGTAATAAACATAATTTACAGTGCAATATCCTGTGCTGCAACACCTAACGCTGTGCTATAGCTTGTGGGTAACATTTAATACAGAACAATAAGCTAAACTGAGTTCTGTGAAACATCTCCCTCTACAATGTAGAGACTCTCAGTGTGTGTATATGGTTGTATGTGTCACCCCTACGGCAATATCTGAGCAAGACCAATAATCTGGTAACTAATACGTAGTACCAGCTTGTGCAGGACTTTTTTGCACTATTTTATTTTATTTTTTTTGCACTATTTTTTTTCTATACTGTGTTGTAAATATCCTGCTGTGTTGTATATATCGTACTTAAATGTCTGCACTGAAGTGAGATACTCAGTCTCATTGTGAGTATGTATGATGCAAATAGTGACAATAAAAGGCATTCTATTCTATTCTATTCTATATATCTCAACAACTTTTTTTCCATTGTTTACGTGGAACCTCTGGCTGTTCTAACTGCAGCTATAAGCATGGCACCTTTGTATAACTGAATCTAATATGTAGGCTGGTGTGTAAATTCTACACAAATCATAAAATCACAAATACCAAATACGCCTTTTCGAAAGTATCAACTATTGATTTTTTTTTGTCTACAATCTCCCACACATTTCTCACACATTTATGTATAGAATTTCTGAAAGAAAGCCCTATGCACCTTTTCATAGTTGAATGTAAAGCCCAACTGTGAACAAGACTTCAAAGGCAAAAACAGGGAGGACCTTTCTACCACTGCTACTCTAATTAGACTGATGTACTGCGACTAGCTAGTTTCAAAAAGGTGCACCGTTTCAACCCTTCAAAATGGATAACTGATCTTGTGAATAAAAAGGTTGACAAACTTCTCTCCGAAACCTGGCTAAAAATAAGATGAAGTTAAAAAGTGAGCAAGTATTCCTCCTTCCTGCTGCTTCTTAGACTTTCTTTTTGGCATTGGCTGAGGTTATATACTTAGTGCGGCGCCTGAGGGAGTGCTCTAAAAACTACTGCATCCAAAAACATGAGCCAGATGCAAAGTGCATGCAAAGTTGTGATAAAAAATATTAGGCAACAGATGTTTTGTGTATTTCAATGAAGGCTGCCCTATGACCTCCTGCTAAAAACATCACTTGTAGCGTAAAATATGGTGTGTCTAATATAATAGCACAATCATAAATAACAGCCATGGCATCTGCTTAGCTTAGCAATATCAACATGCTGCAAATTCTTGGCCAGTGACACAGTATAATCAGTTTAATAGTGTATGAAGGCTGCCAGTTATTCTGACCTCAAGACAGCTGGGTGCACAATAATTCTTGTGGCAAATAATTAGTTTTATTATCACACAAAGAGATGGGTCAGTCATGCGGGCTTGATTATAATAAGGGAGCACTATATAGTTGTGTGGGGCTCAGTGGGGAGCTCAAAGGGGATTGTGGCGCTGTATCTTGTCAAATTCCAGTTGACATTTCATGTGACGTACAGAAGCTTTCTCTGTCTGTGAGCTGCAGCAGACCCAAAAGTCCTTATGCATGGCTCAGCTTCCACATAGTCACACTTAAGTCTTTATTCTAACTGCTTTGTTTGTACACACAAAGCAGGAAGAAAGAGATTGGATTTAGATCAATGGTTTTGTGCTTGGTCAGTACAGTATCAATACATGCTGGAATTAAAATGGACTGTGCAACTGGCCATGATGTTATTAATTGTAGTTCTAAGTGATTGGCAGTATTTATTTGTGGTTGTAGAATTCATCTCACCTCCATTATCAGACTTCTTCTTTTATAATGGCTCTGCATATTGGCTCTGGCCAAAGGAGAGTGTGTGGTAAACATGCACACTTTGCCATTCGTTTGGACTTGAGTCTGCATAGTATTGACCACATGTGAATTATATAACCTTCTATTTGTTATTGCAATTACTCTGGGTACACAGATTTTTTTTAGCTCTGCCTGATGGATTTGCACTCATCTAATGTGTGCAGTGCACTGCTGCTTAACCGACTGGAATTTGCATTATAATGATTTAGAACACCAATGCATTTTTAATGCTCATAAGCAGAGTGTACTGCAGGCTTTTTCACCCAATGTGTTTACTCCTCCACTTAACAGTGGATGTGGCACTGACATTTCCAGCTATTTCCTTCTCCTGTGTCTGCCTGAAAATAATCATTAGAAAAATGAGCCTTAGCAAATATACAAGGATAAACATTTAAGTGGGATTTCTAAAAGCTCAGAGGTGAGGCAAGTTTTCAAATTCTGCCAACACTGGTCAACCATGCACACACTCAGATATGGATTTGAGTTTGCCTCAGAGACAAACTTCTAATTAATAGTGTGTCTGGAAATGGAGAAGACCTGATGTTTTGATACTTATCAGCTTTTGAAAAACTTGAGGGAATTATGCATGTCACTGCTGGCTCTTTTTTTTCCAAACATTTAAATTGCATCGATTAGCTTAAGGGACTGTTACAATATTCAGCTAATCCTTCCTAGCTGCATACATAACCACTCTCTGGACTTCTAGTGAAACGGGGGAAATGATGCGTATCAGCACTGCTTTTAAGAAAAAGGGCAACCTGTCATCTCAGTATCTGCATACTATTAATACTATTAATAATCTATCGCTCTGCTTTAAACAGCAACACAGGGTCTATGAACTTAGGGCCACCACCAGAACTATATATAGCATACAGCATATAGTGTGTGTGTGTGTGTGTGTGTGTGTGTATATATATATATATATATATATATATATATATATACTATATATATGCAGTAAATATGTGTGATGCAATTTCAGCATACACCACAACATATCAGAGCTGGTGTGGGTCAGAGAAATAAATGATACAAAATGAACAAATGCACAGGACACTTAAGGAATATTTCTGCTGCTCATCATGGACATAATGCACTGGGACATTAGATATGAAGACAGTGGAGTGTTTTAAGGTATTAGGGTGGCCCTAAGCCTTATCTTATCAGGTTTCAGACCAATACACAAGGGAATGAGGGTGGGGACAAAAGCAAGCCAAGCAATTAATTGTCTTCTCTGCTTGGCATCTCATTTCAGCCCCCCAGAAGGTCTATTACAGGAGCAAGACAGTCATTAAACCTCAACAATAATCACTGCTGAGCTATGCCTTCATCCTTCCTGCTCCTCACTGAGTCCTGCTTAATGGCACCTGGACAATTCCACTCAAATGTAATAAAAGCGTGAAACATGCGTGGCCATATCAAGTGTTTAAATGCAGCGCTGGTCTCACAGGTGACAGGAAACACAAGTGCAAAGGTAATTATGGTATGCTAAGATCTGTTGATCGAATAAATGGACCAAATATTACAGCAGGATAGAGACGTAATCAGATGAATCCGGGCCACTTCAGGTGACAGTGTTTTACAAGAAATGCAAAACCTGGTGGGACAGGTCAGGGAGCTTTGGATCAGCCAATCAAACTCAACATGTAAAAATGTGATGTATAGCTCCTCCCTTCAGACAGATATAAGGCAGTGTCCACCAGAAATTTTACCAAAACTGAAGAAGCTGCTTGGGTGAGCTGTGAAATGTCTTCACTCAAAAAACTTGTCCAGCTGACAGAATTATTTTTATTATTATTTTTGCTATGGACCCTACCTTAAATGTGATGGATTATTTTGTTTTTCAATAAATTGTACTTTGACCATAAAAATCCCTTTTGGGGTGCATTTACTAATGCAAGCTGATGTTGATGTTGTAGCACTTATACAGAATTTTTTTTAAAGAATGGAATTTATCTTTTAATGGCTTTTCTGGCACAATAAATGCCTTTGGGATTAATAAAGTCAAGTCTAATCTTCTATCTTCTATTGTATAATTAATAATATTAATAATATTTTGTATAATTAATATTTTGTTTTGTTTTTTTCAATTAGACTATGATCTATTTTATATGAGCCCTTATTTAAACAGTAGTGCAACAAGTAAAATAGAAGCATGTGTATTTTTTTTATTTATTTTTTTTAATCAGCCATCCAAAAACTAGACCATCTTTTACTTATTTCAATGTTTCCCTCAAGTTTACAAGACTATGGTAACCCAGGCAATCCTTATTTGGAATATAATCATAATAATAATACACATTTTGGAATAAATGTTGCTTATTGTCTTGATCAATAATGGACTGTTTAAAGATTAAATTAAGTTTCTTGTATATATATTTATGATTTATAACAATAAGCAAAAAATATTATTTTTAGTATCAGATTATTGCTCAGGTTCATTTAGATTGTGCGGCCAAAAAACTGAATATGGAGGGGTTGGGGCACCATAGTCTCCTTTGGAAAACATTGTATTTAAGCAGTAGTTCATCTAGTAAAATAGAGGAGTGCATTTTTTTTTTTTCAATCAGACATCCAAAACCTAGAATATCTTTTATAAGTGCCCTTACTTAAGCAGTACTTCATCGAGTAAAGTAAAGGAGTGCATATACATAGTCATAGTCATAGTCATAGTTTGCTTTATTGTTGAAAATCATTGTGAGTGAATTTGAAATTTCGTTACAGGGTGTAAATATATGATATCTTTTGCCTCTACTCTTCTACCCAAATCTCCTCCACTAGACAAACCTCACAGGTGCAAGAGCTGCTGACCAGAACCAAATATGTTCATGAAGAAATTGGTGGAAGAGAAGCAAGGGCGTGAAAGCGAAACCGAGAGGCAGAAAAGTGGTGGTTGGGGGAGTGGAGATGCTTCATTTGTCACTGTCAGATCAGTTTGTTTCTCCTTCATAACTGCAAGGACGGATGTGGACCACAGCAATCCCCTGCCTGTTCTTAAACCAACCAGGCATCGCCATCTATAGTCTCCAAACTCTGGCAGCACCTGGACTCACTGCTGTCGCTCCTCCACCTCGCCCCAATACACTTCAGTATTGTGTGTGCCTGCACGGACATGCTCAGTGAACTTAATCGAATATATGTCGCACTAACTGCGCCAACCAACAGCCTGGGGTAGAATCACATACCCAAAGGCACTCAGCGATATTACCATCTCCCTCAGAGGAAAAATTAATAGGTAATGAGGCATACAGACACAATTGTAGCCTCTTACAAAGCTCTCTTTCTAAATAGGAGACGGCTTTTGATACAGAGCGATTATAATGCAGCAGCTGTGTGACTCTCTTGGGTACGGTTTAATATCTATAAGTCTAATTGTGTGAAATGTAGGTTGTGATGATATGGAAAGCTGCTACTGTAGGCGCATGATGTAAGCATCTGTCAAAGAAAAATATAAAATGTGGAAAGACATGCTAAATTGTAGTGGAAAAATCAACTACTTAAAGGTGGAGTGCGTGATGGAGGATCCGCTTGTCTCCGTGGAAATGTTATTGCTTTGTCTAGAATGTTCCACAGTATAGATTAAACCCATGTATCACAAGACAAGCAGGTTACAGCACCACACTACGCTGCAATTCAGATCGGTGGAGAGTCGTCCCTACTCACAAAAGGAATTACTGTATTTCTGAGCAATAGAAACACCCGTATTCTATTCTATTCTATTCTATTCTATTCTATTCTATTCTATGGAACATTCCAGTAACATCTCCATAGAGACAAGTAGGTAGCGAACCCTCCATCAGAAAAGCTGCGCAGTGCACCTGTATAGTCAAAAGTTTAAATTCCTTAAAGGTCCCATGGCATGAAATTTTCACTTTCTGAGGTTTTTGAACATTAATGTGAGCTCCCCTACCCTGTTTAGGTTAAAAGTTGCGAAATGTCTAAACTGAGCATTTGCGATCCTTTTCTGCGTTACAAAAAATAGGAGCTCAAACGGGCGAGTTTGAACAAGGCACCTTATTGACGTCAGATCGAAAAAAGAAATGCAACTGCAATTCCACCCCCCTCTGTCTGTACTCAGCGTCTCTGTAAATCACGCCCAGAGAGTTTGGACTGCGAATGCGCTAGGCAATGCGAAATGCGTTTTTTTATTTGCCTGGAGGCACGTCCGAGTGTTTCTAGGCTCGGAAGTCCTTTATCTGAGCCTCTGGACCTTTGAACAGCAGTGGTTTAATTTTATTTTATGTGGAAATGTGTTTATTTTTCAATGGAACGCTTCAAATCTCTCCCCCCGTGCAAAAACAAGGAAATGGATTAGAGAGCGCTCAGAGCACAGAGCGGAGCATTTAGCCACGCCCCCACCTTCTACTATTGGCCAGCTTTTTTCTCCTCATTTGCATTCAAGCAACAACGCCCATTATAGAGTGTTCTGAGTGAGAAAAATTACTCTTTCTCAGCTTTTTTTTTTTATTTTGAAGAAGGATTCATTTACAGTATTAGGGAACCATTAAGGAGCCATATAAAAGCATCAAGAAGTACCATGTCATGGGATCTTTAAATGTCAAAAAAGCTGGAAGTTCAACAAAAAATATTCTAACAGGAGTTTTCCTAGTTAATCTAATAATGTATTTAGTCCTAAAATGGCATATCTGTTGTGATAAAAGCCTATATTTATGTCAATTACAGCTCCTATATTACTGTGTGCCGCATATACTTCCGCGAGATCACTGTTTACACTATTTCTTATATAGTGTCCCAGCATTTTCTTTTTCACTTGGCTTTGTTCTATATACGCATTGAATCGGGCAATTTGCTGATGCAGCACATTCATAGACGCATCATGGGCAGAAATCAGCTCTTATTGGTCCGAGAGTCTACCCCAACCTGCGCCCGGTAATGAGTGCCGTTTTGGTGCTTCCTCAGTGAAAAGCTGCTCTGCTGGAGGTTAAAAAACACTTTGCAAGCGAGGTAGAACTGAAAGACATATTGCCTGTTTGGTCCCTGGTGGATAATGTAGCAGGGCATCCTTCACAGTGTGTAATTAACCTAAATTATCTGTGATATATTGGTAAGCTGGCAATTACTGGACATTCGCGGGGTGGTTGTGCTGCCCATGCACTTATTGGACCAGCTATTCGGTCCCAAATAGTGCCAATAGTCAGGAGTTTCTTTCTTACCTGACTAGCTTATGTTATATAAAAAAATGTCCTCTATTCTCCTTCACTATCTTTCTCCCGCATGCCTGATCACTTAGTATTTCCTGTTCAAAACACACACTGCCACTTAACAAAAGCCTATGTCAAGCGATAATGCCAGGACTAATCTTGAGGAATAGGCTCATTTATGCAGTCTGGTGCAACTTGATTAATGGCATTTCACAATGTTGATTTGAGAAGCATACACAAAGCAACTGTTCTGTTCAGTGAAAATAGCGTTAATCAGCCCCCTGTGTGATGAAGTCGTCACCATGACACAGGAAGGAAAGACGTTGTTCTACAGACTACAGCAGTACAAGGCTCTACAGTTTGTTCTACTCTTGTTATGTTCAGTACTGTTTCAGGAAGTCAGACACTCATCATCATTAACACATCTCCGCTTACTATTATTTCTGGTGTTTCACAAAAATAATACAGTGGGAGGATTGCAAATTGTTTATGCTGTATACATTAGTTGTTTTTATCCTTCATTCAAGAGTCTAACTAAAGAAGTTACTTATTATGAGTCATTCTTAAAGATCCCATGACATGGTACTTCTTGATGCTTTTATATGGCTCCTTAATGGTTCCCTAATACTGTAAATGAATCCTTCTTCAAAATCAACACTCAGTGCATGAGAAACAGAGATAAGCTGAGAAAGAGTAATTTTTCTCACTCTGTACACTCTATAATGGGCGTTGTTGCTTGAATGCAAATGAGGAGAAAAGAGCTGGCCAATAGTAGAGGGTGGGGGCGTGGCCAAACGCTCCGCTCTCTGCTCTGAGCGCTCTCTGATCCATTTCCTTGTTTTTGCACGGGGGGAGAGATTTGAAGCGTTCCATTGAAAAATAAACACATTTCCACATAAAATAAAATTAAACCACTGCTGTTCAAAGGTCCAGAGGCTCAGATAAAGGACTTCCGAGCCTAGAAACACTCGGACGTGCCTCCAGGCAAATAAAAAAACGCATTTCGCATTGCCTAGCGCATTCGCAGTCCAAACTCTCTGGGCGTGATTTACAGAGACGCTGAGTTCAGACAGACGGGGGTGGAACTGCATTTGCATTTCTTTTTTCGATCTGACGTCAATAAGGTGCCTTGTTCAAAATCGCCCGTTTGAGCTCCGATTTTTTGTAACGCAGAAAAGGATCGCAAATGCTCAGTTTAGACATTTCGCAACTTTTAACCATGGGGTTGGGCACTAAACAGGGTAGGGGAGCTCACATTAACGTTCAAAAACCTCAGAAAGTGAAAATTTCATGCCATGGGACCTTTAATACATTTTAAGGTCCATCAGCTGCTTGCTTCTATGGATATGTCATTGCTCTGCTTCAAATGTTCCACAGTGTGACATTAAACAGCTCTACCTTGCATTTAATCAATTACAGGTGGTTTATAGCTCAAAAATAACTAGAAAAACAGGCATTCTGATTGTGAGCAGTGTTGCCTCTCCACAGATCTGACCACTAACTTGGTCTGGTTTGGTCTTCATGATGAAAAAAAGGTTTATCCCCACCCTTCATCCTCACCGCTATCAGACTGTATAACTCCAATATATAGTCGTAATGTGCAATTGTTTTCTTCTATATTCTCTTATTTACTTATTTTATTAGTATTATTACTATCTCAACTGTCTGCATGCACTTTTTTTGTTCTAACTTTCTTTTGCACTAAACTGCTTGGAGCTAATGTGGCAAGTGAATTCCTCCTGTGTGAGATCAATAAAGTCTTAACTTTCATTCATTCATTCATTCATTCATTTTCTTCCGCTTTTCCATTTTTCTGGGTCGCGGGGGCAGCAGTCCAAGCAGTGTTCTGCTGCCCAGAACACAATGCACCAGCCCCCATGAATCCTTCCGCGGGTGGTGGGTCCACAGGAGGACGGCTCACGTCACAACGGGCCTTGATGTATCTTCTGCCATGTGGGCTACCAGTGTCCACAGACACTGGGGGCGAGGTGGGGTGAAGTGTCTTGCCCAAGGACACAACGGCAGCGCTCATCTGTGGGAGCTGGGATCACATGCTGTCAACCCGTCAAGAGCGGGATTCGAACCACCAACCCCTGGATCACGAGGCATATGCTCTAGGGGAGCTACTGCCGCCCCCAGTCTTAACTTATCTTATCTTAATGCCATACTATGAAACTTTTCAGACAAAGTAATAACATCTCCATGGAGAAAAGCATTTGACGGACCCTCCACCAGAAAAGTCACACAATGTGTCTTCAAAGAACACCATTTGAATTGGAAACAACATATTTTTGTGATAGCTTTGTTTAATTTTCGTTTGTTTCGTTTCCTTATTTTTTTTAGAAGTCAAAACAAAAATAAACCCAGATGTTTCACTTTCATTTTGGCTAACTTGTTATTAGCATTTATGTGCCTAGACTATCAAAATAATCACTACAATTTGAACAAATAAATATCCAACAAAAGGCTGAAAGAATGAAATTGAATGAAATGAAGAGATACACAGTGCCCATGAAGTACTTCAACAGTTTTCTTTCAGTTCAGATCAAAGGCCAAACTCTCTTAAGGTTCATGTGAAGCGAGTAGGCCTTCACTCTTTGTGTTAAAAACATTTATTTTTTGTGTAAAATCTGTCTCTTTCCTCTAAATTTTTCACATGACACTGAAATTGATCAAATTCTTAATACAACGTAGACAGATCGGCGCCTGGGTGTAAATTATATTAATGATCGTCTTTGTCATACAAGGTGATTTGACACTGCATTTAGGAAGTGTTCCATCTTTTTTATTTCATGTGAATATATCAAGTGTAGAAAGTTCACTGGTAAAAATATGTGTTTGCGGTGAAAGCTAGACACACGTTTTAGGTGTGAAGAGAGACAAGTGCGAAGAGGGAAGAGACTATAATGTAAATGTATGGGAGCTCTGGTGGTTTTATGGCCGAGTCGGTTCACCTGTCTTTCCAGTAATCTGAAACTGATGTGGAAAACACTGCAGCACTTAGTATAACTCATACACCGACAAGAGGCCCATCACTATCAGCTGTCCTATATCACAACAATGGAGAAAAACACATGCTTTTACTGCTACTAGTATAGCTACGTCTATGCTATATGGGTACTCTTATGATTTTGATATATTCTATTCCTGTAGGTTTTGCAGTGCTGAGGCTGAATTTATGAATTTTAAAGATCCCATGACATGGTACTTCTTGATGCTTTTATATGGCTCCTTAATGGTTCCCTAATACTGTAAATGAATCCTTCTTCAAAATCAACACTCAGTGCATGAGAAACAGAGATAAGATGAGAAAGAGTATTTTTTTCTCCCTCAGAACAGGTCATAATGGGAGTTGTTGCTTGAATGCAAATGAGGAGAAAAGAGCTGGCCAATAGTAGAGGGTGGGGGCGTGGCCAAACTCTCCGCTCTCCGCTGTCAGCTGTGCCCTCTGATCCATTTCCGTGCTTTTGCACGGGGGAGAGATTTGAAGCGTTCCATTGAAAAATAAACACATTTCCACAGAAAATAAAATTAAACCACTGCTGTTCAAAGGTCCAGAGGCTCAGATAAAGGACTTCCGAGCCTAGAAACACTTGGACGTGCCTCCAGGCAAATAAAAAAACGCATTTCGCATTGCCTAGCGCATTCGCAGTCCAAACTCTCTGGGAGTGATTTACAGAGACGCTGAGTACAGACAGGCGGGGGTGGAACTGCATTTTCATTTCTTTTTTCGATCTGACGTCAATCAGGTGCCTTGTTCAAACTCGCCCGTTTGAGCTCCGATTTTTTGTAACGCAGAAAAGGATCGCAAATGCTCAGTTTAGACATTTCGCTACTTTTAACCATCCCCTACCCCAAACAGGGTAGGGGAGCTCACATTAATGTTCAAAAACCTCAGAAAGTGAAAATTTCATGCCATGGGACCTTTAAGAAGTGACATTTTAAACATGAGTCAAACAGTAGGTTAAAAGTGAGCCCAAACCAAACATTTTTTATTTTTTCTCTGGATTGTCATGTCAAATTTCAAAAACTTGAAAAGACTTGACACTCATGATACCCATTGATATAAATTTTGAAATGATATACAGTAGTATGTTATTTTTTGACTTTTGATTTTGGACAAATCTAGGGCCCGCAAGAGACAAAACAGCTTACCTTAGTCACATTATGATTAAAAACAAAAACAAAACAAAAAAACAGAACTGCCAAATCATACCATTGATTCAACATTAAGGATGAAACTGAGCCAATTACGGTGTTATTGTTCTATACTACTTGACCTTAAAATAGAAATATATCATAACAATACAAAGTAATCAATACAAGTAAGCATAGGGATTTTGGTTAGACTTTGGTTAGGCTTAAGTCAAACTCTATTTGTGTGTTTGTATTGTGGTGAATTGCTGTTGTGGTATTTAGAGATCAAGTAAGAGTCAACTTTGTAGATGTGTTCACTGACTTGTTGCGCAGCGCCTTGACCTGAGAGTGTCATTTTGATTAATTCTCTCCATTGTGCTATTGTTTAGAAAAGTAGGGCAAAAAGAATACTGCTAAAATACATCTTTGCTTGGCCTTAAAGCTCTCATAGCAAACAGAATTGACTCTTGTGAGGTTTTAGCCATTTTAGAATGTGTTTACCTCCTCAAAAACATACCTGGTGTTGTGTTTAATTCACACATGTTTGAGTAACCCTTTGTTATTAGTCTGTCTATATCTCCAAAGCTCAAAATGCTCTGTTCCACCTTGTGATGTCATGAAGTGGTGGTTTTCAAGTTGCAACTTCTACTTTTAGTTCAGTGGAAATCCGCAATTCCAGGGCTGAAATTATCCAAATGATTCTAGTGAAGGTGCTTGGAGGTTAAAAACACAGTGGAGCATTTCCTTTATTACCACATGACATCACAAAGTGGAACAGAGGGAAGAACTCGGTCTAAATATGCAGGATTTGTGTGTTAAACATGAGTGAATGAAACAAAACAACTCCAACATTATAACATAAAGATCTGGACCATTTAAACAAGCCAAAAAATATCTATCAGAAAACACTATTCAAAGTAAGGTGAGTCTGTAGCTCACATGTTCAAATGAAAAAGAGCATCAGCACCAGTCAATCACAAAAAACTTTACACATGCTAATTTGATTGACAAATGATTAAATATTTCTCATGGAAACATTTCGTCTTCCACCGAGTGCTACGCTTCCTCTTATTTGTAAAATGAAATAAAAGCTGTAGTCGTTTGTCTACATGTAAATGTTTTCCCTCAGCTAATTAAAAGCATTCATTAGGCTGTGTTTAAAGCCTTGCGTGTGGCTTACTGTACAATGCTGTGGATGTGAGTGAATGTAGTTGCTACGCATATTTGTCACAGTTTGGATGCACTTCATTAAACTGTGCTCAAAGCCCCAAAAGAGCCCGTGCATGGGGAAAGGGAATGACACAGCTCCTTGTATGAGGTTCATTTAAAGAGCCCATATAACGTTATTTTCTGATCTATACTCTAATGTCGTTTCCTTATTAAAAACATTCCTGGATCTGTGCTTGAAACACTCTGCTCCACCTTGTAATGTCATGTGGTATTACAGGAACTGCTCCATTGTGCTTTTAAAGTCCGTAAACCTTCACTGGAATTATCTGGATAATTTCAGCCAAGAATTGCCCATTTCTACTGAACAAAAGGTAACTGTTAACTTGAAAAGTACCACTAAATGATGGAAGAGAACATGTTGAGCTTTGGAAATGTAGAAAGACTAGTAATAAGGATTCCTCAAACGTGTGAATGAAACAAAACTAAAGTCCAGGTATGTTTTTGAGGAGGTAACAATATTCTAACATGACTTAAAGAGTCACAAGAGTCAGTTTTGCCTAATATAGGATCGTAAAAATGTAATATGTAACTTTTCAAGTAGAGGGTCAGCTGTCTGCTTTTTTCCATGGAGATTATTGATTTGCCTTGATTGTTCCGCAGTATAGCATTTAACTTACTGTATTGCGTTTGCATTTATTCAATAACAAAAAACTCAAAATAATTGCTCAAAACGCCCTTATATCTTTACGGTGCGATGGGTCATCTCTCCACAGATCTGACCTATAACTAATACAAGATAATTACTGTAAACCATTTTTAAATGTACAGTACAGTACAATAAAAGCCCAGAGCTGCAACAGATAAACCTCAAAATGTTATTGTATTACAACAAAAATACCCAAAATATCCTCACTTTTACAAATTAAATGTAAACATGATAAATATTGAGCACCAAAATATATTGTTCCAGATTTCATATATTTAACAATAAGACAACATAGTAATTATCGTGACAGTCTGACAGTCACGTACTTGCTCCATGGAGAAAATTATGTTTAACGCCATATTGGGGAACATTCGAAGCAAAGCACTAACACTGCTGAACTGGTATAGTATACAGTGAACCCTCGCTGTATCGCGGTTCACTCTTCGCGGCCTCGCTGTTTCGCGGATTTTTTTTTCCAATTTTTTTTTTTTTTTTTTTCCAATTTTTTTTATAGTGTAACTTTTTTTTTACAGTGTAACATTCTGTCCTGCGCCCTGATTAGCTAAGAGACTAGACCAGGACTAAACCAGGTCTAAAGCAGGTCTAAACCAGGACTAAACCAGGTCTAAACCAGGACTAAACCAGGTCTAGACCAGGGATGGTAGGGACAGAGTCTCTGATTTCCTTCACGAGAGCGCCTGGGTGACAGGAGGTGTGGCCTTTGTTTACTTGCACGAGCCATGGAAGAGAGTGCGAGCCGGACCATGGAAGAGCCAAGAATCAACATGGACTCTTCCAAGAATCAACATGGACGGGCCCGCTGCGGCGTCCGGGGGAGCCGCAGCGGGGAGAGGACACTCGCGCGCACTGTGGAGACAGTGGCTCTTCCCCGTGAGAGGACGAGAGGACGAACCCGTCCTAGAGAGCTGTGGAGTATTGGCGACGCATTGATAGCGGACTGATTTTGGAGCCGGGGTGAAATGCAACCAACTCTTGTGAGCGCAGGTTGGTCTTACCTGGTCTTGTGGTGCTCAGAAGCATCTGTTAGCGGTTCGGCACTGTTAGCAGTGGCTTGAGTCTTGCCCAAAATGATATCCAGGTCGCTTTCCACTCGACTTTCGCACATGGCATGGATATGTGGTACCAAAACAAACGCACGTGTCCGCGCGCACGTGCCCGCGCGCACGTGCCCGCGTGTCACGTGCCCCCGCCCCACTATTAATATATTTTAATGAAAATCTACAAAAGTTTGAGTGTTTAAACAAGAGAAAAATGTGAGAAAATGTTAATACCAGTCTCAGAAAGGTGTATAATGTGTCTGGTGAAGCGTTTTCAGCCTTAAAACATGTAGAATAATTGTAAAATATAAAATTGTCCTACTTCGCGGATTTCACTTATTGCGGGCTATTTCTGGAACCTAACCCCCGCGATAAACGAGGGTTCACTGTATTCAGACCAATGCGAGGATTCACCTTTGACTCAGAGGATTGCGAAATGCACAGCAGTAAATAAATAAATACAAATGCACACGTTTAAAGATTTGGGTCAGCTTCATCAGATGCACTAAACGGAGCGGTAATCACATGAGCGGCAGCGGCGATGCAGCTGTGTGCGATTGTATGAGTGGAAGAAGGGTGAAAAGAGATGCCATTTGCTCAAGTGCGTGTTCACTAAGAAAAGATGGCAGCCAAATCTTAACTGAGATTTGTTCTAGCTCGGAATGGCTTATGCTAATTTCTATTTACAGCTACAATGTAAGCTTATGCATCCGTTTGCCAACTTCAGCTAATGATGTGATGTCTTCAAATTATGTGTCCCCGAACAATCACATTCAGATCATTTAATCAGTGCAATGTTACTAGCACGCTTTCCCTCAGCGCTCGACGAAGAAGAAGAAAATAAATAAATAAATCATCATTTAAAAGAGCCCCATTTTCTGATCTGTTGTGTTATAATGTTGTTTTCTCATCACAGACATACCTGGAGTTGTGTTTTGCTTCATTTGCACATGTTTAATTCACAAATTCTGCATATTTAGGCTGGGTGGTTCTACTCTCAAAGGGAAAACACTCATTCTACAATACAAGGAGTGATCCATTGCGTTCTTAAACTACACCTACACTAGTATCATCAGACCTGGGACTGCCAATCCCTACTGATCTAAAGGTAAAAGGTAATTGTTGAAAACTCACTCAAAACTACATGACATCACAAGGTGGAATAGAGCATTTTGAGCTTTGAAGATGTAGACGCAGTAATAATAAAGGTTTACAAAACAAAACACAAATCCAGGTGTGTTTATGATGAGGTAACAACATCACATGGCTTAAAGATCCCAAGAGTCAATTTTGCATCACATAGGACTTTTAAACATCATAATATATTGTGCGTAATGACAAAAAGGCTTGATTAACTGATTTTACAACAGCAGATGTCTTGGCTAACCACTGACATGGGTGGGGCAGACAGCTGATCTACCAGATCGCTACAAAATTTATCTAAAACTGTAATAAAATAGATTAACATAGACTTTCATGATGTGCATCCATGCTCAAAACAAGGATAGTAGCTCACTGGTCTATGTCACATAATAACCTAACACAACCTTTTGGAGGGTAAACCCACTGCCACATGAAACTCACCCATACTTTGCGAGGTTATTATACACGACTTGGTTATTGTAAGACAACATGTGAAAGCGAGATAAGTTGAACTCCGTGTGTAACCGTGCACCTTGTGGCTGCTGGCTGCCTTAGGTGTGTGTGGACGGCCGCTCCTCCCTAATGGATGTTAATGGCTTTTATGGAGCTCGGCTGGATTCTAATGGGGTTGAGTGTCTGGTAGGGCTACAGCTCTGTGGACCTCTGGGGCTGCTTCTAGGTTTCTAATACAACCTGCAAAGAGGAATGCATAATATTATGCACTTTCTTTAAGGCAGAGGTTAATACCCAAAGTTAAGGCAGGGGAAAATGGTGAGGTTATGAGAACATTTCAGAGCCAAAGAGACCCAGGAGTTAACGCAGAGGCAGAGAAAAAAAAAATACCATGGCATATTATATTGAGGGACACTTTGGTGCTAAGCTTCTTATTGATAAAAGCACTAATCTGGCTGGCAGAAGGTAAGGATGTGCAGCGATATAATATCTCGGCTAAAGGCAACGCCATCAGGGAGCTGAGCCTCAACACAGCAAAACCTAAAGGAATACTTATATTTTTTTTTTATTTTTAGACACAAGTGGGATCCAATTCATGTGTCACTCACCCACACACCAACCACAGCAGAATGTTTGGACCCCCGGCTTCCACAGGCTGTTTGATTCACGCTGAGACTCATTCTAAAGATCACATGCATCCTTTTAATTATTTGCAGCCAGCATCAAAGGGCAAGGCTGAAACGTAGGCCACTTTGATGACTTCAGTAGTGAAGAGAGTTTAGAAATGTTTGTCACTGATCAGAGTTTCATATGAAAATCATCTGAGATTATAAAGTGTTTTGATTCAGTCTTTCAAAATGTGTAAATTATATATTTTCTGCTTTACTTTATGACAGGAGCTAGAACAATGTGGCATGATTATTTTTAAGTAACTGCAAAAATAATTTTGCTTTATTGTGGAAAGTTCTTTAGGTGGTTTATAAGCACATTTTCCAACATAAAAAAAAATAAAGAGACACTCCCTTTACTTCCCATTCAAAGCGCTACCACACCACAATCAGCATGCATCCCACTAATGAAGCTATGGCACATTACACCAGGTTTGTCAAGTTGCTGTGCACACAGTTTTGTATTATATTTTTGTATATTTATGGAGAATTGTTGTGCAGAAACATGGATGATGTAAGCTTGTGGGCTGAGCACTGCAGAGAATCTTACAACTAACCGTAAGGAGGGTCCAAACAGGACCCGGGAGAGATCGCTAGAATTCTCAAACATGCATGGTGGACATATATAACCTCTTCAGGCAGGGGCGGATTGGGACCAAAAACAGCACTGGACACGGCCCCACAAGCGGATAGCCGTTCTAGACTTTTCCAGAATGTACATATTGCCATTCCACAGTCATGTTTTTGATGAGGGAATTACATTCTAACATGATAGAAAGCTGGCTAGCTTTAAGTACAACCAAATTGTTTTTTGTATTTTTCTTAAGAGTTGAATATGTAAGGTGTAACTGAGAAACACACTAAATTTGTCCAAATAAACTAACAGAATAAAATCAAATAAGCATCTACTAGGCAATAATCCAATGCAAACAGGTCAGCCCTGCAGTGAGCCGCTCCAGCCGCTGTTTACAAAAAGGGGCTGCCGTAGAAGAAATCAATGGGCATGTCTAAGTTCAATGAATGGGTCGCTCATTAGGGTAGCCTGCTAATTGAAGTCATGAGGCTTTGGTCTCTCTCTCTGCCTCTCCCTCGCCTGACCAGACTGATCAGGAACTCTAGTTAGGATTTCTTTTTTTTTTCTTTTTTAATCAGAGATGTTCCCGATCAATACTTGCACCCTTTTATACCGGAGTCCACTTTATGCTGTTCAAGCAAGTGTAAATAATTATAAAAATCAACCAATTACTAAGAGTAGGTTGAGTAGATAGGATCTGAGATAGGATTAACTCTCCAGAGTTAATGACAAAACCTCTTCTGGGATTAAACTGGGTTATTTTTTTTGTATATTTTAACATGTTCAGTTGATGACGTTATAGTCGACCAAATTTTGTATTAGTCAACTGATTATTTTATTAAGATTATAAGGATTTATATGGACTACAACAGGAAGGAGAAAGGAGCATGGAGCCTGTCGTGTTACTTATTGATGCTTTAGTTTTTTGCGAAAGATTATAATAATTTTGAGAGCTTTTGCCTGGGCTAATCACACCCATTTTATTGATCAATGCTTATTCTATATCTTTAGTCAACCTAGAAGTAATTTAGTTGACTCCAGCCTGAATAAACATAAAACAAGAGAAGTAACCATAGTTTCAGAGTATAAAGTGTAGAAACCAGAGATCAGTAAAGATATAGTAGATCTGCACTTGAACCAATTGAGCTTGAAGATTAATGTGCTATCAAGTGAGTCGCAAAACTCCTATCTCCAAGTAGTAAATAATCAACCATATATTTTTCTTTACTACAGAGAAAATATATACTCTTCCCTTCCAAAAACATAGATAAAAAAAACCTGTAAAGCTATCACTGCCTTGACAAATGAATTCCAAGCGGTATAATCAATATATCTACATTTTAAGTGGGTGCGTGCTTTGAATAAAATGTGAATAGTTAAAAAATATGAAACAATTTCCAATCTTTAATGGTACACTACGGTATTTTTTTCTGGTGGAGGGCCTGCCTACATTTTTGTCTCCATGCCGATGTAATTGCTTTGCTTGAAATGTGTCACAGCATGGTATTAAACTTAACTGTCTCCATGGGAACAAGCAGGAGCCAGCCAGATCTGTGTAAAGGATGGCCCGCTGACTCTATATGTGTATGTTCTGTAAGCAATAAAAATACCCATAACTGAATGAATGGTAGAATAATAGATAAGTTTAATGCCACACTGTGAAACATTTCAGACAAAGCAATACCATTTCCATGGAGACAAGAAAGTGGCAGACCGCAAAGTAACACAATGCACCTTGCTCATTGTGCAGTCTGGCTTCTTACACCATGAATCAAACAAGGTACATTTGCTTACTTCTGCTATTTTACAACGGAATAAAATCTTACTGTACATTTTACAACACAGGCCTATCAGAAACTTCCGCCCAAAAGCCCTGTGCCAGATGTGCACTAATAGGGATCAGGGGGTTATGTACTCGGCTATAAAAACACACATTTGCATACTAATGATCACGCCATGCTTCAAACAGCACCGGACTTCCTTAGCAGCGGGAACTTTTAAGAGACAGAGTTCCCTCAATGTCTGGACAGCGGATTGATCTAAGAGTAAATAAAATGTATCCGGTTGTTTGGGAGCTCGTAGTTTTAAGTGGACATGAAACACAAATGGCAGCGTGGTGTGAAGAGGCTGCCAAGTGAGTGCAGAAATGCTGAGTGGAGAAGAAGTCCACAGTTTCCTGCCTGAGCCTTGATTATCGAGCTGTGCCATCTTTTATATTTCGCCAGATCATGCAGCTGACAGCTGCCTACTGTAACTCAAGGTAATGCAAGCACTAGCCTAAGATTTTAAGTATGTTTAAGGGCAGGTGAATTTTTGATTGGTATTTCCACCTGTCCATTACCTGCTTGTCTACATAGAAATAAGTTTCACAGTATAGTTTAAACCTACTAGACCACTGCATTTTTTTCTGAAATCAGCATCTCTACATGTATTACAGCCATTCCATTTCAGCGTCTGTTGAATTCCAACACAAACACAAAGCTGAGCTACTTCAGTTCTTGCACCAGGAGTGGAATAAAGTCACCCAAGAACAATGTGAAAGACAGTGCGGAAAAACACAGCCGAAGCACACAGGGGAATCCCTGTTACGCACCACGTTGGGAGTTCCCCTGTTACGCAGCGGGGTGTGTGCTTCGGCTCTGTTTTTCCGCACTGAAAAATAGTTCCCACCCAAAATGACCAAGTCAAGCTCTCCGTGTTGATTTGCACATTTATTTGCACTCGATATGAATGTGCACTACACAGAAAAGTATCGAGCAAATTAATTCCTTTTGGCCGAAATCTTTCTCTGGCGACGTTAGACTCCAGTCTAACGCGGAGTAGCTGCAGATACCGCGGCGGTCAGTGCTGACAAACTCGGACAATGGCTGGGTGAGCAGGAAAACGCTTTCCACCACTTATTTTAGAAGAAGAAGAAGAAGAAGTGAACTTTATTGATCTCACACTGGAGAAATTCTTCTCTGCATTTTAACCCATCCTATATATATATATACATATATTAGGAGCAGTGGGCAGCACACATTAGGGCGCCCGGGGACCATCTCCATGATCTTCTTGCTTCGGCTTGGTCAGGACCTAAGCTGGAGTACCTATGGTGCATGTTTTGGGTTGGTGGGGGAAACCGGAGTGCCCGGAGGAAACCCACCCAGACACGGGGAGAACATGCAAACTCCACACAGAAAGGCTCGGGCGACCCGGGGTTCGAACCCAGACCATGCATGCAAACTCCACACAGAACACACACGGAAAGGTCTGGGCGACCCGGGGATCGAACCCGGAACCTTCTTGCTGTGAAGCAAGAGCGCTAACCACTCTGCTACCGTGCCGCCTTTAGTCTCTGGACTGTGGGGAGATGCCCAAGTTTGACCTGGGGGTGGCATATCCCTTTAAGCACTGAAAACTGAACATTGCAAAGAAGGGAGAAATCACCTCAAAGAATAGGTAAATGCAACTCCATAGGTAAATGCAACTCCACAACAATTTAAAAATTAATACATTTGTGTTAAATAATAAAATATGAAATCTACTTCTATAGCTACTAATCAACTAACTGAACAGGAATTTTGCCAGGAGTGCTTTGTACCTCCACCAAGCAAACAAACACTATGTTCAGCACCTACTTTTTAGTATAGGATAATCTGTACCTATCTGGCAACATAACCTAAAGTGGTACTGAAGCTTTTTAAGGTGAATAATACAAATGGATGGGTTTAGTTCCCTCAACTAAAATACTGTTCATCACATTTCCTCCATTTATTTGTATTTGAATGATATATGATGTCTATAACAGGTAACAGATTAATTTAACATATAGAATAAGATATTAATACCCTGCTGTGATACTAAAGCTTCACTGAGAAGTTTTTGTTTTTGTGAGGAAAAGGACCACTTGACAACCACCTCGAGACATGAATAATACAGAGTGCCACATCTGCTGAATAGTCTCTGCGAATACCAGGCCAACAAAAACAGTGGAAGTCTTAGTAGTCTTTTATTTCAACTGACACATGGCTTACCAGCATAAAATAGTACTTCCTATACATTTCTTCATGCCCAGAAAGAAAAAATACAATCCTGCTTTCTTTAGTGTTTGATGTTTTGTTATGTGTATGTTTTGATGGGTGTAAGCTTAAGGCTGCGTCCCATCTGTTTTATCCCTTGCCCTTTCCCTTACCGCTTTATCTACGTCTTTGTCTTGCCCCTCGATACCGAGCTGAGAGGGCTCGGGGTACAAATGTTCCCCTAAGAAATGGGACGCCACTCAATTACCGTTTGCGTCATCATCCCTTGCCTCTACCTGGCTGCTACGTCTACAGAGGCGAAAACAATTGACTCAAACAAACGTAAACAAATGTCAAGGCTTATCGAGTACCTCAGCTCGATAGACATGAAAATTTGATGAAAACAATAACGTCGGCTAAACAAACATCACTACATTTAAAACCGCAACAAGAGTTCACTAAAAGTAACGTTGAACATAAGCGTGATACATTTATGAAACTCCTTGGCTGGTCGATGTGACGCTGCCATCCTGATCCCAAAACCTGCCTGAGCTTGTAGGCGTACCCCTTCGTTCCAAGTCTGGTCGAGAGCTTACTTCGTTTCAAGGGGTATGTAGCCCTCGGTCGTGGCCCTACACTCCTTGCCCTCATATGAAGGCACAAAACCAAGGGGTAGGGGTAAGACGAAGGGGTAAGACAGAGAAATGGGACGCAGCCTTAGGCCATTTCCCAATTCACCGACGGCACACTTGTGAGCATCCTTGGAACGGGATATGCGTCATATCCGGCGCGACAAGCGCGGTTCCATTCGTTTTTTTTCCCCTGCACCGTCGAGACGAGCCCTGTACAGCGCCGTCGTTTCCATGGAAATCGGGGCGTGGACCAAGCGTGCAAACATGCACGCTTCGCACACTTAAAAGCCCCAGCATGCACAGCGTGGGACTACAAAGACCGACTCGCCAGCGACATCCAAAAGTGACAGTTGCGACGTCACTATAAAATATACGTACTGGTTCACCTCACCTACAACTATGCTACATGAAATTCTTCATAAACTACGCTAAACATGTGTGACGGTGGCCGTAACGGCATAGATCACGGCACCTGTTTTACCGTTCACATGCTTTTCCCCTTACACTTCTATATTTCCTTTGCTGCTGTAATGCTGGATATTCTACAGTGTAGCCATGTCCAGCGTTTACTGGCTGTTTACTTAGCTGCGCACTGTTCGCACATTCTCAGCGCACAAGAAAACTTGTGCAGCGCCCTGTAAACCAGGGATGAAAGAGCTTTTTAGCGGATCTCTGCTTTTTATTCAGCCGCGGGGTCATTTTTTTATATCTGCAAAGTGCGAGCCGCGCGGGGGGTTCATTTCGGATGTGGAGTTAGTGTGTTTGCTCAGACACATTAAAAATTAGGGGGAACATTGGCCATGTCCCAATTCCAAGTATTACTAGTCGCAATAGTATAATATTTTTGTCTTTAGGGAACAAGGAGCAGACCACCCGGCTCATTGAGCTGAGGTGGGACCTGTTCCATTTCGCAGACGGCCATGTGAGAAACGTAGTGCACTAAGGACAGAGCGAGTGTGCGCCGTCTCGACGACAGAATTGGGAAACGGCCTACGTTACCCAGCTGTTAGTAAGATCTTAGACTCCACTCAAAAATCAAAGGTGCACTATGAAACTTTTTTAGTTGAAGACCTGTAACCTGCTTGTTGCCATGTTGATACTATAGCTTTAAGTTAAAATTTTAACCAATACAAACAACTGAAACTGAATACAGGCAAGAAGTTCAAGAAGAGTTTAGTGCGATACAGTACAACTAAGATGCCTGGCAAAATAATAGCTTCTCTTTGAAAACAAGCAGGTGGCCAACCAACAGCCAAAAAGTTACATAGTGTACCTTTAATGTGTTGAATTTAAATAAACAATCTTTCCCACTGAAATATTTTTGTTAATCAAAGGTGTAACCTTTGTGGCGGAGGGTCTGCCAAATACTGCATGGAGCTAGTGCTATTGCTTTGTCTGGAATGTGTCACAGTATGGCATTAAACCTTTCTATCTTCATGGAGACCAAACCAGACCAAGTAACAGGTCAGATCTGTGGACAGGCAGCCCCCCTCACAGTAAGCTATAAACCCACCTTTAATTGAATAAATGTAAGGCAAAGCGGAGCATGGAAACAGGTGACGGACCCCGAATCAAAAAGTTATATTGTGCATCTTTAAATATATTAACTTAAAACTCAAATATTTTTGGGGGACAAACATGAAACACTAAAATTACATAAAGCTTGCTGAGATACTCTTTACAAGCCCTATAGTAGTTAAAAATCAGGCAAGAAAGTGTTGTTTTGAATTACCAAACACTGCCAGTCAACTTTTAGCTGAAAACTATTTGATATTAGTCACAAAACTTCTGGCGAGTGTCATGGAAAAGCCTTCAAGCATCTCCCCATCTCCTTATATGTGAGCGTAAGCTACAATGCAACTGTCTCTTTGGCACCACTGCCTAAGCTGACGCTGTAGTGGCACTTCCCCATGACAACTCCGAGTGTTCACTGAAGTAACCGCGCGTGACAGTCCTGAAGCGGAAATGATGTGCAGCAAGTCGGGCAGAAAGCGGCCCACTACGATACTTATCTTGTAATGTTTTGACACTTTTTAATTATCATTATTTTGTATGTATTCCAAATGGTTGGTGGAAGTGTGTGAATGATTTGAGAGTGCGTGAGGAATATTTTATGATGCTTTAATTTAATTATTGTCCCGTGGGGGGCGGGTGCCAATTCTATCTTCATGTTCAGCCATCCCAAACAAAATGAAATTAGAAGCACAGTGTATTTAAAGGCAATGCTTCAGCAGAAAATAATGAAAAGGGCTTGGGAGTCCAGAGCTTCTCTCGCTAATGGGGAAAAAGTGCATTAGCAAGAGTTTAGAAAAAATGTGTGACTCCTTCAATCAAAAAGTACAAAGAAAAAAAAACCTCACTCAAGAACTGGATGTACCTGGTTTCATAATGAGCGCTGGGAATTCTCATTTAACCCGTACAGTCAAGTGCAGATTCCTTCAGTAGCATTTTTATATTTGGCATAAGTCATTTTTAAATCACATGACCTTTCTATTCTTTCTTTTGTATGATCTCAAAATGATCTCCAATTATTCTTTAATCAGTGCTTTATTATCACACACGCACATAGCAGTTTGAGAATGTGAACGAATCAGGGGCCACCTAAGTGAAAATTAGGTCTACGCCAGGTAAATCAGAACTAACCTACTACAAAAACAGAACTACATCAAATAAAAAAGCAATGTATATAACAAGATAAAACTAGGTCTCATTTAAAAAAACAAAAAGGCTCAAATAAAGGTTCATACCTGATTTTAAAGTATAACTGAATCCCCACTGCAGTATTGTGATGATAAGAATAAGCCTGGCAAACACTACCTGAGCACAATCGTACTACCACCGTTTAGCCTCTAGCCTTTCGGTGAATTTGCTTTGTTTTATTTGGCGCTCCGTCTTCCTCGCCTCCCGGTATATCCTGATATTTGAGACAGACATAGCCCTGGACGTGTGTTCTCTTGTCTGAGGAATCTTGCCTGTGTGTGTCACTGTGCAGCACCCAAGGGCCCCCCCTCCCTTTGTCCAATGCGCTGACCCTGTCACCTCTCCACTGAGCACCTCCTCATCAGCAATCAGGCCCACTCTCTACGGAGGACAGCTGCTGGCAGGTTATGTACCTTTGTGCCTTCCCTATGAAGCAATTTCCACACATGTTAGAAAACCCTTTACAAAAGCTTACTTTTTATGATTTCAGGATGTACTGGCTGCAATTTCTCCGGCTTCCATCACCGGTAGTAATAATTTCCCTGATTACATCTCTTTCCTGTTGATGTGAGTCATTCTGCTCAACGCTCTCACAGAGTCGGTGCACACCTATGTCAACATAAAGGCATGCTACTTGAAAATTTAAAAAATCACATTTGTCACAACTTCCAAAGCTTTAACCTCAAGTGGCATTCAGGAAGATGCAACAATCATCCATCCATTTTCCTCCGTTTATCCAGGCTGGGTCGCAGGGGCAGCAGTCTAACCAGGGACTCCCAGACTTCCTTCACCCTGGACTCTTCTTTCAGCTCCTCCGGGGGGACTCTGATGCATTCCCAGGCCAGCCGAGAGACAGCCGAACACCTTCCGAGGAAGGCGCCCAAGAGGCATCCGGAATAGATGCCCGAGCCACCTCAGCTGTCTCATCTCGACGTGGAGGAGCAGCGGCTCTACTCCAAGCTCCTGTGTGGCTGAGCTCCTCACCCTATCTCTAAAGGAGCCCCCAGCCACTCTGCAGAGGAAACTCATTTCAGCCGCTTGTGTCCGTGATCTTGTCCTTTTGGTCATTACCCAAAGCTCCTGACTAAAAATGACGGTAGGAACATAGATTGACTGGTAAATCGAGAGCTTTGCCTTTTGGCTCAGCTCCCTCTTTACCAAAATGGTCCGATACAGCGAACGCATCACTGCCGACGTTGCACTGATCCACCTGTCAATCTCACGTTACATCCTCCCCTCACTCTTGAACAAGACCTGAAAACTTGAACTAACTTGAACTCCTCTACTTGAGGCAGTGACTCTCCACCCACCCGGAGAGGGTAAGCCACCTTTTTCCAGGCGAGAACAATGGCCTCGGATTTGGAGGAGCTGATCTTTATCCCAGCCACTTCACACTCAGCTGCAAACCACCCCAGTGCACACTGGAGGTCCTGGTTCGATGGAGCCATTAGGACAACGTCATCTACAAACAGCAGAGATGAGATTCTGTGGTCCCTAAACCAGAGCCCCTCCAGCCCGGCTGCACCTAGAAAATCTGTCCATAAATACAATGAACAGAACCGGTGACAAAGGGCAACCCTGGCGGAGTCCAACATGCACTGGGAACAGGTCTGACTTACTACCAGCAATGCGAACATAGCTCCCGCTATCTATCAGCCTCTGCCCACTCGTTTCTGAGCAGAACAGTTTCAGCTGAGCATAGCGGGCAGAGGGCTTAAGTCCACCTGGTGCCCTAGTGCTTATATGGACTGGTTGTAACTTTCAAATTTAAGTGGGAAGTACGATTAAGATTAGTTTTGCAACCAGCTTGTGCACTCGGCTCTCGGACCTTACATTGCGGACCTTACTGGACCGGGACCAGTTTTATCTCTTCATATTGGACAATAATACACTTTTGGATACAGAACTAACAAGGCAGCGGATAGATAATACACTCTGCTTTAGTCCTTTGGAGAAGGTAAGATGCTTTTTGTTAGTTTGAGGCAAATCTGAGGATGGAGCCTCATGGGTAAATAGTGTTATAGTGTTAATAGTTAAATAGTGCGGAAAGTTATACCACCATCCACCACTGCTTCGTATTATCGTGAGACTTTTGACGATACAAAATCACAATATTTTGGTTATTGATACATCCCTAGTTGAATGTGTCCCAAACAGAAATGTATAGAAGTGTAAAAATCAAACACCAAATGTTTGCTTTTACAAACTATGAATGTTATTCCATACAAATCAGCATCAGATATTACGTTCACACACCAACAGCCAATAGGAGCAATATTTGACCATATGTCGAGATTTTTCTTTTTCTTTCGACTACTGGAGTCGCTGTAACTGGTTTTGTTTGACTAATTGGTCAGTGAGGTTTTGATCAACGAGCCACCATTAACCACTTCACCCACTCGTATTGATCACAATTTGGCATTTGAGTCTGTAAAAACTTTCCATGAAATAATTAACCAATATAGTGCTTCTAATAAGGGACGCAATTTCTGTGAAGGCTAAAAAAGCTTGAGACAGTTTGATTAAGAAGTTCACAGCGTTTCCTTCTTTTCTGCCCTCTCTTCTGTGCCTGCTCCACAATAAATTCCCAATTAAAATGTAGTGGAGGCTGCCTGCAGTGGAAGTGGCCCTGTTTGATCCAACCAGGCCTGGCTCCATCAAGTGCACTTCAAAGTCCTATACATTCATTACAGCTCCCGTCTTATTAGTGTCTTATCAGAGCCTCCATGTCACGAACTACACAACCAGGGAGATTGTTTATTATGGGGTTTATCTATTTCCTAGTCTGTTTTGAAGTGAAGTTCCATTATCATATTTTTCTAATTTAATGAAGGCAATAATCCATGCAGGGGAAGATGTATTGTAAATGAAATTTGTTTTGAAATTAAATAGTGCGATGTAAGGTTTAGATGGGAGAAGATATGCAAACAAACTCGAGTGCAAAAGGCTAATAACCAGTTCAAATAGAGCATGACAGCATGATATAAAATATAGCAAGAAGGGATGCACTGATCCAGTACTGGTATCGAATATCGGTTCTGATACTGAAAAAAAATTGCTGTATGGGATATCAGCTGTTAAATAACAGTTCAGCCGATATCCTAGTTAAACAATAAATCAACGTGACAAGACTATTTCCTGGTTATAGAGGGTCCAATTTTGTTTACACAAAGTTGTTCTGAAGTTGCATGAGGGATAAATAAACAGCTACATAATAGATTTGGATCAGTTTTGTCTTATATTATTTTTATTTAACGGAAATAAATTCTGTTTTCAGTCTCTGCATCGGTATTGGTTAAAGGGATAGTGCGTTTTTTAATGTTAATCTGTGTGGGTTTCCTTCTAAAAGTTACGTGTGTCGACACCGGCTTACCTCTGACAGTCTCAGCTGATCCCGGTTTGGCTCGCTTTCTGGAGCCCACGTAAGTAGGTCCGGTAACTTCCCTGAAACATTAAATAAAGCTTGTTTTTCTTCTCAAAACAAAACATTTGTTAGAAAGGTGATATATTTGCGTCCGAAACAGTTGTCCACGAAACATCCAGCAGCGTATTTTGCATTTGCGTATTGTCTCTCTCCACTTGGATCACTACGCCCATGTTAACTCTATCAGCCTGTTCACCTTCAGCAGATGGCTACACCGAAGTTTACAAGTGAACAGGCTGATACGAGTGGAGAGAGAGACAATAAGCGGATGCGAAATACGCTGCTGGATGTTTCGTGGACAAATATATATCACCTTTCTAACAAATGTTTTGTTTTGAGAAGAAAAACAAGCTTTATTAAAGGGATATGCCACCCCCAGGTCAAACTTGGGCATCTCCCCACAGTCCAGAGACTAAAATAAGTGGTGGAAAGCGTTTTTCTGGTGACGCAGCCATTGTCCAGGTCTGTCAGCACTGACCGCCGCGGTATCTGCAGCTACTCCGCGTTAGACTGGAGTCTAACGGCGCCAGAGAAAGATTTCGGCCAAAAGGAATTAATTTGCTTGATGCGTTTCCCAATTACTTTCTGTGTAGTGCGCATTCATATCGAGTGCAAATAAATGTGCAAATCAACACGGAGAGCTTGACTTGGTCATTTTGGGTGGGAACTATTTTACAGTGCGGAAAAAGATAGACGAAGCACACACCACGCTGACAGCGGAATCCCAGTTACGCACCAGGAAGGGAGTCCCCCTGTTAGTGTGGTGTGTGCTTCGTCTGTCTTTTTCCGCACTGAAAAATAGTTCCCACCCAAAATGACCAAGTCAAGCTCTCCGTGTTGATTTGCACATTTATTTGCACTCGATATGAATGCGCATTACACAGAAAGTAATTGGGAAACGCATCGAGCAAATTAATTCCTTTTGGCCGAAATCTTTCTCTGGCGACGTTAGACTCCAGTCTAACGCGGAGTAGCTGCAGATACTGCGGCGGTCAGTGCTGACAGACCTGGACAATGGCTGTGTCACCAGAAAAACGCTTTCCACCACTTATTTTAGTCTCTGGACTGTGGGGAGATGCCCAAGTTTGACCTGGGGGTGGCATATCCCTTTAATGTTTCAGGAAAGTTACCTGACCTACTTACGTGGGCTCCAGAAAGCGAGCCGAACCGGGATCAGCTGAAGACTGTCAGAGGTAAGCCGGTGTCAACACACGTAACTTTTAGAAGGAAACCCACACAGATTAACATAAAAAAAAAAACGCACTATCCCTTTAATATCTGGCATTGGCAGATACTTAAAACCATAGTATCAGAATAGGTATCGCAATTGAAAAAGCTGGATAGGTACATCCCTAATAGCAAGGCAACAACAATTCTACACTGTTGGGCCCAGACATGAATCAGGAACCTTCTAGTCCACTGGAAAATGACCATGCAGTTCTAAACTATATACGACATATGTAAATGTAAAATGAAGCCAACACCCAAATGAATTCATGTTCTTATATCTTATTTGCCCAAGGTACGCTGTTTTAAGTATCTTGATGTTGGATGTTTATGAAGAAATATTCAGATGTACAAACTGCTGTAAACAATAATATCACAAAGGCAAAGTGATTCTTTTTGAGCTATTCTCATGAAAGGAAATTTGATGAATTTATGATAATGAGTCTTGTTTACATGACATTTCAGGTGCTCCGATATGTTGTCAAACACTGACAACACTATTCCTAGACACAAACCTCTTTATACACAAAAATAGCAGCCAGTTCTGATGTACACGTAGATAATAATAAGAATTCATGAAATACTAGAAAATCTGTATGTAGTTACAGGGCAAATAGGTGATTTTATATTTAACATCAGCACCCGTATTTATACTATACTGTATTCCTTTTAAAGATTATTCCTAGATATAGTCAGTCCTCTTATAGTAAGTTATTTAAATAGGGCTTGTAGAGCGAAGAATCATGACAAAGCATGTTTGAATGTAGTGTGGTAAGAATAAGAAGCAATGGCTGTAATAAAAGTAAAAATAGTTTCCATACAATACAATGGCAGCACAATACGATGCATCGGGGCATTATGCTTTGGAGCGGTAAGCACAACAAGCAGTGTGGGGCTAGTAAATTATTTCAGCATCTGCAATGTATTTTACCTTACTTCTCTTGTAGCCTGCTTTTCCTGAGTAATCAGTGAATGGGGCCGAATATGCGGTGCACAAAGAGCCCTGTGTGAGGGGGTTTCAGTGCAAGGAGAGAAAAAAAAACTGGCAGATTGGATGCTGAGATAGGGAGAGAGAGATAAGGCTGCACTCCTTGCTCTGCCTGCGCCTCGGTGAAATGTAGATGACACTTATATTTTAAGTTATTTTAAGGTGTTGGAAAGGAGCAAAGGAGAATAATGTGTCACCATCGTGTAGAACAAGTACAAATTTTGCCAGTGGCCTTGTCTGTAAAATACACCTCTGCACAGCTAATGCAGCACTTTTGGACCAAATTGGGCTAATCCAAACTCAAAGGGATGTACAAAGTTCATAAAGTGTGGGCTCTGCTTAACAATGTGCCGGGTTAATTAAGGTGTGAAAATAGCTGCTCCCATCTCTGAAATTCACCCGACTGGGACAAGAATATCATGGCCCATGCATGTACTTTTATAGTGACATTTTAATCACAGGTATTTCTGTCTTGCGCTTCACACAACGGGAGCATCTTGTCATGACGATGGAGCTTCTACAAAAACAGGGGGAAATGGGTGACAAATCGGGTGACAACTGGAAAAGCAAGGATTTGTGACTAAGTATATGCCAAGTTATACATCTGCCAGGTGTATTATTAGACTTTTCTTAATCCCATATTACATTAGGCATGTGTGCACTAGTGTGTATTTGTCACTGCTTGTTGTTCTGTTTGAAAGATAACTAAAACGTAATGTCATCTTCAGTAAGGGTCGGTAATTGGGCAAGGATATTATGTAATTCAAGTCTAATGAAAATTGTGAGATGGGCTCAGAGAATGTGACTATCTTTCAGCATTAGGATGTGTTCAAGACATACAGTAATGTCCCTGGTTTGAGATATGTACGAATATTATGTCTTTTCTATCATGGCTATGTTGAGAATTGTGATTAATAGGTTTTTGCTCCAATACTTCAACCTGTAATAAGTGCAAGGTAGATAAGTTTATTGCCATACTGCAGAACATTTCAGGCAAAACTATAACATTTACAATGATAAAAAAAAAAAAAACATCCACCAGAAAAGTTACATTAGGTATATTTAAGTACCGGTAATTGTGGCGTGATATATTTCTGAATACAAATTTGCCTTGTATTCTTATGCCTGCACATGTTGGATATTTGTACAATACTTTTCAGTTTACACATTATTATCTGTAGTTTACCAAAACCTAAATAATATTTGTGTCATAATTTCCATACACCTGTGCTGCATAGACGACATGTCGCGTTGATGGCAAATATGGGTTTCTCATTAAGTGCGGTGTGAAAAAAGGTGCTAGTTCTTGGACCCAACAGGGCTAATTATCGGCTCCAAGGCCTAATGTGACTCACTGGTTTCTGCAGCAACCATCATACAATATCACACGTTCAATAGGTGACAAAAGAGGGGGTGGGAGAGGGGACATGAAAAATAGTGGTTGTAAAAATTGCACAGACTCACGCTTATCATGTTTAAGCTATAGCAAATCATCTCCAGAAGCAGCTGAGAGAATGGGACAACAAAGTGAGAATTGTCCCATTAATGACCAAGACTGTAAATTCGGTAGAGGACATGTCAAAGAAAAGTAAGAATATAATTGTGATGCGGTATGTATTCCAGCATACACGTCAATGCAAATAGGTAATATCTTGTCATAATAAAAGGTTAATGTGGAATACAGTTAGAAATCAAACTTGGATCTGAAGTCATTACTGCAAGCAAAGCAATCTACAGTAAATATACTGTACCCCCACCCTGCAGCACTAGCATAGATGAAATACCTTTGAAAATGTCCACACTTTATGTAAATGTGTATGCAGGCTCGACAACAGGATTATAGCATGCACCTGAGACTACTTTGACTTTCCAAGGCCCGAAGGAAAATTCCCAGTGTCCCCATTTTAATTACAATATTACCTAAACAGGTGCAGGCGCTGTGAAAGGAAGTCTATTCAGGAGCCACTCACCCTATCACGCTCGCTGCCCATCTCATTTGTATAAATCTACGGCACAAGCATTCCGTCTTTTGTTTGTTGGTAAATTTGCACCTGCTAAGGGGCTTCTTCACTTTTGAGGGGAAAAAATTGCCCCAGTCCATTCTTTTTTTTTTTCAAGGTAATGGCAGGCAATGGAATTAAAAAAAAATAGTCTTTTTATTGAGCTTTTCAAACACAGAGATCGAGAGCTTGTTAGAATTCATAATATTATTGGAAAAGTGTCCCCTGGTCAAAAGAAAGTCTTATCATTTCACCTTTGATATATTCTTGAGAGGCTGGAGTTGCCATTACAGAGCGCTGTCCAAGGTGCTGAAATCAGGCAGCCCTAGCAGTACTGGACTAGGACAAGCGTTACACAAATGAAGAATTACTTTTATTGTTTTCATTGAAAAAGAAAAACATATATATATAATCTGGTCTGATCAAATAATGTGCAAATCTGTCTTTTTTTTCTCCATATAACATACATTTGAATATTACAAGAACTATATCTATTAGCCCTTTTCTAATGAAAATATGTACTTTATGTAAACAAATGACTAAACCATGGCAACATTACAACGTCTATTTTAAGAATAGCATTTTAGCTTATTAGCCAATGAAATGTTTTCTGGAAGATTTTCTGGAACATTGCCCTGGCTCTTCCTTCTTTTTTATTCTCAGAAAGTCTAATTTCCATGAACAACTAAAACTGACCATAATTATTTCTATTTATTTTGACAAATACTTATGTAGTGAATGCTCATGGACCATAAACAACATGATTTAAATCACAAAATAAGCCAAAGCATAAATGTTAAGATACACATTTTCACAGATCAAATCTTTCCTTTATTTTTGAGTTGAAGTGTTTTAAATGCCTGACAGTCTATCGACACCAAACACTGTATTCACCACTCTCTATTCAAAGCACTCTGACAACAATTATGCAGCTGACAATTTCTTGCATCCGTGGAGATTACAATCTTTTTTGAATTGATTCCACAATATGAGTAGGAAACAAACAAATATAGATTTTCTAGATGAAAGTGCCAATTGCTTTTGCGGGAAGATCAATTTGAGTATATTGCTATTAAACACCACTTAGTCATCAAGGGCTTTATGAGACTATTTTACAGTGAGAGTAGTTTAAATTCCAGGTAAGGAGGAAAAGATGGAAAATGGTTATAAGTGCAATCTGACGCCATTGTATAAAAATATCCTTATAATCAGCTCTATATTATTAGCTCAAGCACAACTGCTGTAAAGTAATATCTTGCTTGTGTTTTCATTATTGATTAGGGTTCCTGATTAATGGTTGATTTTCTGTACAATATTCACACCACCCCTGGAGTCGCCATCATTCCACTGCTTATTACAGTGTCATTAAGACCTGATGTAGTCAACACTTAACTATACTATAACTTTAGTGTAGCTCTGAGTAGCAGTTACAGCCTCACATGGTAAACAGGCTTAAACTGATCTGTGCAGTTGCATGTACCCACATGCACGGCGCAAATGGTATGAGCAGACCCATTTATTTTACAGCTTTCATGTGCGAAGCCATAACTGAAAACACATTTTACACAATGACATGTCTGTGACTAGACTTTAATTATCGCTTGGAAGAAGCTGAGAAAGTAAACAAAAGTATTTTACAGTGCAAGCATGTTACACAGTTAATACCGTATTGGTGATTAAATCAGGAGAATGAAAACAATATCATAAGCTGAAGATCTTGAGGGGTTAAAATTGATGGATAGAAATCTGTTATGGGGAACTACCGTAGTCTGGTTAACACCTGACCATATCACAAGTGAGATATGGGTCTGGAAACTCGCTTCGAAAAATCCCGTAGCGGAGGTGTGATTAGCGATTGCCAACGGCCGTTTATTGGGCGTTATGAATGTCTATCATTGAGCGTATACGTAAGTCCATAGCCAATCATGTCAGTTGTCAGTTCAAACTACAAGCTTCCGTTTGTCATGTAGTACGCGTCACCGTCTTGCCACCCCTCCCCCGCTCTCTGATTGGGGCCCTAAATCCGACAGAAGCTGACGCATCAGTGGCACAAGGAGAGAGCGTTTTTTTTTCAGTGCTTTTAGCTTATGCAAATGAGGTGGTTTTAAGTTTCATTTCTGTAAAACGTAAACAAATGTGCGCAAAGCTGCATTAAAAACACATTAATATTTGAGTCCTCAGTGCAGTCTTTGTTGTAAGTTTCTTTCTTTTTTTTTGTTTATAATGTTAATAAAAGGATACAATGGTGTTCTAATAACAATTTTCTAGACAAATAATACTATTTATAGTCACGCGCAGGAAGGGGGGCGTGAAATTTTTTCTTCTTCCTAGGGGGGGCGTCACAGAAAATAATTGAGAAGCACTGGTTTAAATGTACATGTAGGCAATACTGACAAAAAAGAATTATCGCAGTATATCTTATTTATATCTATATATCTAACTATCCTGATGGCAACATTCAAACAATCCATCAGACATGCCTGTAAATGTCTTGGTTCAGGTTGAAATATAATATATTGTCCAAAAGGGCAGAAATATCACCTTGTTCGTGATTTTAAAGAGCGCACTGTTTTTTAAATGAGAGGTTTTGTTTATAAAATGTGCTTAAATACAAAAATATTACATACAGTATATGACTGTCTATGTTAAGTTTGTGATCTATGAAAAGACAACCTATGTAAAAATGTGCGGTCTGGTCCAAAAATTCAAAATTTTGTGTGTTGGGATTTTCAGAGATGAGACAGAAGGCAATGTGTGCTTAGAGAAACAAGAAACTAGCAAATCTGAATTTTTTTTCTTTTTTTTTTCTGACCACTATGTTGCATTACTTGATTCTTGGTGAAATCTCAATCTAATCTGACCATAACATTCAATACCTTTAGCATAGCTTTATCTTTTTTCAGGTCTGTAAACAGCGTCGACAAAAAAGTGGCGGTTCTCTCACAGTCAACACGATTTGGCCACTTGAAACCCGTAGCCCTCATCTCGGACCCAACTAGATGTAAATAATGATATCACAGGCATAGCGGTAACTGATCCTCCACGCCACGCTGCCAGTGAAAAGCCATTGTTCGAATGTAGCACAGATAATTAAAGCGAGGGCGCCACTTTACATCTGTCTCTTCACTTGGCAGATCCTTTAATTATATATTTTGGTCAATCTGTTCTTCCCGATGTGAGAGGGGATGCCATACATGAGACAACATCTGCCGAGGTATGTCACACGACTTCCAACATCTGGCCGTGTTTTTGCACCGGCTGTCAATCACACGCATTGCATTTCATACAAATTTATGTTCCCGTACAAAGGCTAAGAGCTTACATCTGGCCACGCTTACAATTAATACTTTTTTTCTATAAACAGGCAAACACATTAGATTGGCACTACACACAAGGAACCAGGCACACCCCGTGGTTCGCAGTCATTTCGGTCCCTTATACTGTCCATCACAGAGACACTGGCGACTGTTCCGTACCACATAAGCTCCACCCACCTACGGCTGTGATCACCTCAGCTGTCAGGTGGCATCTGCTCAAACCCCCAGCCAACAAATGTGTGCACTGTTCCTCTGGAAAAAAAAAGACACCTACACGTGTTTACAGCTGTATATTTTTCTGACTTCTATTTTTGCTAATTATTCTGGTGTAAAGTTTGCCTGTAAAATCCACAGGGGGGTGTCAGGCTGCTTTGCACTGTGTGGCATGGGAGCATCTTGAAAGGCAGTGCCTGACTTGTCAAGGACCAAAACAGATGACATACAATTGCTCCTGCTATTATAACACATAGCTGCTTTTGAACACAATACTGTCAACAAGAACACAGCAGTGCTAGAAATAATCAATAATGACATGATTGCTTAGCTGTGTATGAAGCTGGCAGTGGTTTTGTGTATAATGAAAAGATGCTATTGAAGAAGACACATAATGAAACTATAGGGGAAGAGCAGAACTATAGCTTGGGCTCGGTTCTTTGTTACAAATTACAATAGCATAAATAAGTGATAGCATCTAAGCAGACAACTGCTATTTTCAGTGTGACATAAAAGTTCTAGAATCCAACTGTTTCAGTTTGTCTCGTTTCCTGAGAAAAGCAACAGTAGTAAAAAAAGAACGAGCATCAACAGACCTCATGCCAAAATATGTACGGTATTGGCTAAAAGCTTATAGCACCCAGAAGACCGGGCAGATGTTCTCCTTTGCACTTCAGAAAAGTGGAAGCTCATTTACTAAAAGGCAATGTGGAATAGCATTACTATGTTATTTTAATACTATGTCATCTTTTCACCTGCCAAAATTACTGAAGCATATACTTCAAAGTGAAAATACTAGAGTATACAACCCACCTCCCTATCTGTGCCATACAAATTGCTACTGTAGAACTGTAAGATAAGCAAAGATGTAGGAGGAATTTGCACACAGTCATCCAAACATAAACTAATGCGGTCAGGCCTGCACGTGCATACACTGGCGGATGACACAGAAACCTAGAGACACAGTAGCTCTCTATCCCCAGACGCAACAATATCTCCTGTTCGTAATCCCTGGGAGTCTATTAATATTTCTGTTTCCATGGCGATATGAGCCTTGCCAAATGTTGTAGTGATAAGTGTAGATAAGAGCAGAAGGAGCGGGGAGATAAGAGCAAGTGACCTGCAGAGATCACAGGATGAGGGGTCAGGCACCAGAGCAGCACCGCGAACACCTTCAACACTGGGTTTAACGCGAACCGCAGGACACACGCAGCAAGGGCAGCTGCATCTAGACTTCACCAACTACTCAAATGGGAAACTTTCCAGACATTTTACTAAGAAGAAAACTTAGAGACTGTAATTTCTGATATTAGTATTTGAATTCAAAATATAAAAATACTATATATATATATACAGTGGTACCTCACCTTACGAAATTAATTTGTTCCAGAAGTGGTTTTGTAACGTGAATTTTTCGTAAGTTGAGTAGCTATTTCAATGGAAAAGGCCTGATTCGTTCCAAGTTTTTTTTTTTTTTTATAGTGTAAAAATTTTTTTATAGTGTAACACTGTGTCCTGCGTAGAGACTGTAGACCCAGGACTAAACGTGGACTATACCAGTCTAGACCAAGGTCTAAACCTGGACTGGACCAGGTCTAGACCTGGACTAAACCAGGACTGGACCCGGACTAAACCTGGACTAAACCAGGTGGTTTAAAGCGCCGCATGTGGGTCTATTTCCTGGTTTCGTTTCGAGTCACAGCTAAGGCGAGCAGCGAGGAGGGGAGAGGATGTGCCTCGGGACCGCACGCACTCTGAGCGCATGAACGAACGCATGAAAGAGCCGCGGTGGTCTAATCCTGGTTTAGACCTGGTTCAGACCTGGTTTAGTCCTGGTTTAGACCTGGCATGGTCTCGTGCTCACGCCCCGCGCCGGGTCATGCTGCGCTATCACACACGTGCCCGCGCGCACACACACCGCCCTCCTCCTTCCCCCCACGCTTCACTATTAATACATTTTGTTGAAAATCTATGAAAGTGTGAGTGTTTAAACGAGAGAGAAATGTGAGAAAAGTTTAAATCCAGTCTGAGAAAAGCGTATAATGTGTGTGGCTGAGCGCACATTATTTGAATTTTTGAGATTTCACGTTTCGTAACTTGAATTTTCTTTCGTATCTAGAGACCAAAATTTAACGTGAAGGCCAATGTTCCCCCTAATTTTTCATGTGTCTGAGCAAACACACTAACTCCCTGAGCGTTCCTTGGACTCCTGTGAGCGACATCCGACATGCACACTGTGGCCACACCAGCATCACACCTGAGATCATGGCAAGTTACATAGCTTATGAATCAAATTACTGCTGTTATTTCTGTTAGATTACTTTTAATATAACTGATTTTTTTGGTCCACTTCTCAAAAATCTGTTCATGAACTTTGTACATGTTGTATGTCAGTGTGAGGGTCCTGCTGTGGTCAGTGAAACATTGAACATTACAATATTTTGAAAAATAACCTGTGTATATACCTGTGTATAAACCTGTAAAACCACATGAAGAGAGATTTTTTCAGCTTGATAAATATAGCCTACATGTAGCTGCAGATTTTTTAGGGATGATTGTAGGACCTATAGGACACTATAAGATGGGTCTTTCTCAAAATAATGATCTCCAAAATAAGTATGCATTTTTATTAGTTTATATCTTGTTTTTTAATCATTACCCAGTTTAAGTAATTTTGTGAGAGTGACAGAGCTCTGTGGTTTAACGCTCTGGGGAGAGGACTGACACTTCACACAGAAAGTCCCGTCTTTTTGCTCACAAAAACCTATGGCTTGGACAGAAACAAAGAAAACAGACGAGGATTACATTATGGCTCTACCTGTCTCCTCTTCTGTTCTTCCCTACGTGGAGTGTGTGCGGGTGCGGGTGGCGCTCCCGTCGGCTGGTGCGGACCTGCCGCTCTGACCCGCCGCTCTGACCCACGGCGATGCGCACGACAACTATGGTCTTACTGAAGAAAGCGAGCGAAATGCGATCGAAATGAATCTGTTTGTAGTTGGCTTGTCCCTAACGCATGTGCAAACTGAATCTATCAGACTGGATTCCGTGTGTCAAACTAGCGCTGAGTTCAGGTTAGATTTTATTTTATGCACTGAAAAGGATTTGATGTGCGCACTGAACGTCTGGGCAGTGCGCGATTGCGCACGCGCGCACCTTAGAGGGAACAGTGGTGAAGGCGTTTCGTAACTTGAAATTTTCTTTTGTTGGGTCTTTCGTAAGGTGAGGTACCACTGTGTGTATATATATGTATATATATATACATAGACACACAAACTAATTGCAGTATAGACACAGTCACTACAGTGAGACAGTATTCCAAAAGGTAGAATAAAAAAATAATTGTGTAAAATGAACTAAGTTTTAAGCTTGAATACGCCTTGAATGCATTTATTCATTATTAGACTGTGGCATGAAACAGAATGAGCACTAATATATTACTGTATTTCTGCTTTCTGAAATTAGATGAGGACTGTGGTATGACTGTGTTATGACAGAAAAATGAAATGTTGGCTTGGAAACATCACATATTAACAGACAGGATAGATGTACTGTGCTATATAAAAGTCTTTGACCTGTAAGCCTGGTTGTCTGCTGTCTACTATGTGTCTAGTCTTACCTGCTTGTTGTACTTCTGCGTGCCTGTCTTGTAGCTGTAATCGGAGTACTGGTCTGAGCCAGTGGAATTGTCGTCTCCTCCTGTTCCGACAAAGGTGTTGGCGGCGGGCAGGTCCTGCACGGCCTGGTGCTTCTGAGAGGCCGAGGGCGACTGGGCCTGTAGTTGGATGGAGGGCAGAGGAGAGTTGGAGCGATAATGCCGGCCTATGTCGGGGCTGCCTGGTGAATATGTCAGGGGCAGGTGTATCCTCGGGCTATCATTGACTCCATCTAGATTGAACTTTAAACTCTTTTGAAGACTGACTTCTTCTTCCTCGCCCAGTGGTTTAGTAGACTTCTGGGGCTTTCCCTTTCTGCCTCGTTTGCCTTTGGTGTTCTTGGGTACCTGCTTGGGTGCATACAAGTCTTTTGTCTCCTTCTTACCTGCCTGGTAGCCACTCTTGGTCTCTCTCTGAATGCGGTGGCGGATAAAAACAACCACCAAAATCAGCATGACAACACCTGCCACGCCAGCGAGACTCCCAAATAAAATATTGCTTCGCTGTGCAGCAAATCCATTGTCAGGATCACCTGCAATGTCTCTGTCCAGTGGAGTGTAAAGACTGTGCCCGACCAAGGCCTCCACTAAGCTGACATTTGAAATGGTCTCGTTCACATAGATGTGCACTAGTGCCGTGGCATGGCGTGCAGGCTTTCCCCGGTCACTCACTCGGACTACTAAGCGATGCAGTCCGCCGTGCTTTCGGGTCATCTCTTTTGCTAGAGTGATTTCTCCGCTGGTGGGGGAGATGCGGAATAACTGATAAGGATTACCTCCAGCAATGCTAAAAACCAAGTCTGCATTAGGCCCATTGTCCAAATCCTCAGCTTCCACTATCTCTACATGACTATCAGGAGAGGCCAGCGGAGACAAGCGTCGGAAAGAGGAATTAGAGGGCTTTGTGACAACTGGATCATTATCATTTTCATCAAGAACATTAATAGTGACTCCGACATATGAGGACCTGGGGGGCTCTCCTCCATCCACTGCTTTAAGCCTAAAAGTGTAACTACTTTCTTTCTCTCTGTCAAATGAAATGCTAGAGAGGATAGTGCCTGTTCCATTTTGCACTACAAACTTCCCCCCATCTGGCTCCACAGAGAGGTGGATATGAGCATTTTCACCTTTGTCCACATCCATGACTGTCACCATGCCAACTGGGCTGAGAGGAGGCATGTTTTCCAACACTGAAAAGCTATAGCCGCTAAGCATGAACTTGGGGTCATTATCATTACGGTCGAGGACTTTTATGACAACTGTAGCTGTCCCTTTGTGCACAGGGGAGCCCTTATCAGCGGCAGTCACTCTAAATTCATACCTCTCTTTGTGTTCACGATCTAGAGGGCTCCTGGCTCGCACCTCTCCGGTGTTGGGATCAATTTCAAACAGACCTTTGATGGATGAGTCTCCCAAAATGTTATAGACAAGCTCCGCATTAGTGCCACTGTCTGCGTCTGAGGCGGTTACATCCAAAACCTTTTCACCGGGCTGGTTCTCTTCTGCAAACTCCACTTCAAACAATGTCGGCGAAAATATTGGAGAATTATCGTTCACATCTGTCACTTGGACTTTGAGAGAATTCGTACTTGACAGAGCAGGGTTTCCGGAGTCGACAGCCACAATTTCAACTCTGTAGTCTCGAACTCTTTCATAATCAAGAGGAGTAGTGGTCTGGAGAAAGTATTTTCTTTTATTGTCACTGGATGAATCACTGGCCGGACGCAACTGAAATGGCACATCTCCAGCGACCACACAAGTCACCACTGCGTTCTCCCCTTCATCTCTGTCGGACACTTGCACCAAAGCCACGGCCGTACCAACTGGCATGTCCTCGGAAATATTGGCCACCCCCTCACTGTGAGTCACCAAACCAATTCCCCGGATCTCCACGGCTGGAGCATTGTCGTTCTGGTCAGTCACTTCGATGGTGACGAATGTTTTAGAACTCTTAGGTTGAGGGCCCTTATCTTTGGCCACCACGTAGAATGACAAGCTGCTGATTTCCTCCCTGTCCAGTGGCCCTTTGACATAGATTACGCCACTGGAGCGATCGATGCGCAGCAGCCTGGGAACAGGGTCCACAGCCTGGTGAAGGGTGTACTCGATTTCTCCATTGGGGCCCATGTCAGAGTCGTTGGCTTTGACCTGGAACCACAATGAAGGTGTGTGGTTAGAGGTGATAGTTCAAACATTCACAAGAAAAGAATAATAATTTAATAAAACATAGAATTTGACAAAATAATCTAAAGACACCTTCATTGATGTGTAAACTTTTTCCTTCTAGCTTTTTCTTTGTTTAAGCTACTGACGAAGGCAAAACTTACAGTTGATTAAGTAGGAACTTGCATTTGAGTGATTACGATATTAAAGGAGCAACTTTTCTGGTGGAGGGTCCCTCAATTATTCTTATCTTTCTAAGATAAGAATAACATATACAAGTGTAACTGAGACAGAAGTGTAATTCCATACTTTAGAACTCTAGACTCGAACACTGCCGTACCAAGTGTATCTCCACAAATAGAATTATGTAATCACCTTTAATGGAGACCTGACCCAGTGTGTATATATTTTCATTCTAGTCTTGATTTTTTGATGTAGGACTTCTAAATATTACATACAGAAAATGGGAGAGCTTTGTCAAGTCTTGCAACAGAATTGATAAATCTGACCTGAACTCAGCAGGGAGCTGATTTCCATGTACAGGTATATTTTAAAACTACAGTTAGTTTTTTTTTCTCTCCAATTTCCTTTTATGTGATTAAATGGCCTAGTGAAAGAGGTTCAATAGTGTAATAGTGTAAGCAAGATATTTGGGCAGCTAAAATTCTCCCAAGAGGATATTACTCCCACACTCAGATATATTGTATGTCTGTCATCATGTTCCCACTATAATAGAGTATAAGTGATAAGCGGCGCATACACCAGTTATGCTTTAATTCAATAATTCAAGCAGAAGTCCCTTTTTAAAATTAGAGATGTAGAGCCGCACATTACTTAATTTAAAATTCAGACACATGAGTCAACATGAGCTGCGACCTTGCGGAAAACGTGTCTCATCCCACCCCTAATAAATAGTGAATAGTGATTAATAGTTTGGGAATTCTGAGGGAATATTGAGTTGTGTATATCTGTCACACGTTGCAAGATTGAGTTGGGTCAGCGCTTACACAAAACAGTTCTTGTACTAATTTTCATTGTTTTATTTGTTATTTATGTCAAATGTAAAGTAATTAACTGAAATTCTAATTTCAGTGAATCATTATTACAGTTATATTATTCTTTGGCTTCTAGGCTAACCTACAAGGTGAAATGGGCTAAGAAGTGGAGAGCAACATTTGTCACTGTTGAGTCAGGATTCAAAAGACAAGTTGCCCTGTATCTGGACTCCAAACCCAACCCTTAGGCCATTTGCTAGGACAATTATAAGTATTTCAGTATTACCTGCAGTACAGAGTGGCCCATTGGACTGTTTTCCGAGACTTCAGCTTCATAAGTAGACTTTTCAAACTTGGGAGAGTTGTCATTGGCGTCAGTCACGACCACTTTGAGCAGGGCATTGCTGTAGCGCTGAGGGTTCCCTCCGTCCACTGCTTTAATGGTGAGATCATAGGAATCCTTTAGCTCCCGGTCTAGGTTGCCCAGAACAATGAGCTGTGGCAGCTTCTCTCCTCTGTCCTCAGCCACTTGTAAACCAAATAGAGTGGCAGCGTCCAGCCCTGCAGTCAGGGCATAATCGGCCACTCCGTTTCTCTCCGAGTCCCTGTCAGTGGCAAGAGGGATGGAGAAGAGCGCTCCCATCATGGTGTTTTCAGGCACAGAGATGGTGAGCACAGGAGAGGGAAATTGCGGGGTGTTGTCATTGATGTCCTGCACCTCGATGCGTCCCTCGATGAGTCTGGGGCTCTGGTTCTGAATCAGGTCAGTCACTGACACTTCAAACTCCAAGTAGCAGAGCTTCCCCTTGAGCAGAGTGCGGCAGTCCTTCAGTGTCTCTCGGTCTATGGGGTACTCTGTGGTGAAAATATCTCCTGTCTTTCCATCCACACGCAGGTAGGGGGCGCCCACCTCCAGTTTGTACAGATGCCCCGAGTCTGGCAGGCCCTGGTCCGCGGCCAAGCTGCCGATCAGGGTGTTGGGAGGCTGTTCTTCGGGCACTCTGTAGAGAATACTGCCTCTGACTGCTCCTCGCAGCAGCAGCAGCGCACACAGCACAAGGCCACACTGGAGGTCCATTAGGTCATCAGAATGTCTGCCTGCAAAATAACAAATGTCTGTTAGAACCATGAGCCCAAGGAATATATCATGCTTCATAGTATTATTTAACTACAGTTGAACAGGAAACTGTGCTGGTGCTGAAGGCTAAAAATATAATTTACCCAAAGAAAAAGGTCTGTCTTCATTTTATTATATACTGGGGTAAGGCAGTAAAATTAACTGTATTTTGTCAATACATTGTACCAACCTACAGCAAGCCTGTGAGCGATGCATAATAATTAAACAAGAAGAACAACAAAGGGAAAGAGGATTCTTTAAAAAATACAATCACTGCAATAATACAGCATGGTTTCCGTTTTATCCCTAAGCTTCAGTAACTTCAATGGATGTCTCAGCCTTTACAAATTTCTGTTGGAAAAAGAAATAATATATTGTGTGCTTGCACAAAACAAACTTGAGGGCCGATGTGGATTGTTGCAGCTGCCTAATCAAATAAAAATGTAATATAAAATCTTGGAGATCCCGTATAGCCTGGGAGACTCATTATTTGAATATTACACTGCACATTTAGTGGAAACTAATGTAGCCTAAAATAATGTATAGTTTACAGAATATCCTCACCAAATCTGTATAAATAAAGACAGAAATGAGCCATCCAAAGCTGCTTTATTGTTACAGAGGTGGCAGAACAATACAAGCTCCAGCACTAAGGGCCATAAAGCCAATGAGGCCATTCCTCATCATGCAAATAGTGCAACTCAGCCATTATCAGTCAGTGCAACAATGCACTACATAGAGCCCCCTGCACCCCCTGCTACTGGCTAACTTAAACACTCTAATCTTTGTGTTTGATTTTGAACCTTTCAACTCTGTAATTATAAGCCATTATTTGAGGGTCTTCTTTGATCAGGATTCCCTACAGCTAAAGAAATGTGCCTTTTTTCATGCTGGAACAATTTAAACCATAATTATTTCTTCAGTGGGAGCGTGCTCTGTGTGAGTGAGAGAAAGTGCTGAGTTTTATTGGTAATTAAAATGGGAATAGACAGCGAGGTTAAATATCAAAGGTCAGTTCTCTGGATACATGTGGTGGCTACATTTTTTACTTGTTTTAAATATGACCAATGGTTCAATAGACAGCTTTTTCTGTTGTATTGTATTTGATATAAAAAGGTGCAGAAATCTTACCATTCATTTGCGTGGGCTGTGTGAAGGCCGTAACTGTTTCACCACAGACAGCAGCATGTTACAATCAATTCTCTTATTGATTTTCAGCTCAACCACTTGCGACACTGCTTGTATTTTATTTATTTTCAAGCATCCATTGTAATGTTATATGTCATGCTTTAGGGTACTTTTGAGTAAGTGAGTCCAAGGAGATATTTTTTGCTTGTTATGTGGTCATTAATACATAATTCTAATTCTGATTTTTCAAGGTTTTACAGCAATAAATACAGGCAGATTTACGCTTTTAATGCTGCATTGTGGAACATGCAGCATTAAAAGCAGCAGTTTGTTACTAACTGTAGGGCCATGACCCACCACTCTGAACTGTATTCTCGAGTGGGATGGCCTTCTTTATCCACTAGGAGATTGACTCACTCTACACTTATATCTACACGGCCATGCTCGGACTACTTCCCTCCTACATGTGTAACTTAATCACACAGAGAAGTGTTGATTCTTATGGTTTGCGTTCAAATGATCAGTTGTTGCTCTCTGTTTCGTTTGTTCGCACAGAGTTGGGAAAAAGGGCTTTTGTCTTCTCTGGCCCCTCGACATGGAACAAGCTGCAAAAGGACTGGAAATGAATGGAACTTATCTCATTGAATGGCTTTAAATCCAGACTGAGAGCACTTGAGACAGCCTCCATAAATTGTACCTGTTTAACTAATTTGTATGTCATTTTAATTGTGTTGTAATTGTCTTTTTTTGTTGCCTCTTGGCCAGGGCTCTCTTGAAAAAGAGGTTTTTAATCTCAATGGGATTTCTCTGGTTAAATAAAGCTTTAAAAAAAATAAAATAAATAAATAAATTCATGCAAAGCCTTAAAGGGAAAGTAACTTTATTTTACAATCTGAGCCTTCTTTCGGTAATAAAACAAGTCGTTTGACTCACCCATAGCACGTTGGTGTCATTTGGAGCTGTTTGGTAAAAGTTATGTTGTAGCGTATCCGTTAGCGTGAGTATTCGGGGCATTACTTTGCGGTCTCCAAATAACACAAACTTTAGCACTTTTCAAATCATAGAAGCCCGATGTCTTAATCTACGATTTCGTTTGAAGCAAAAGTGGCCTGTAATCCGAGATTTATCCATAGTTTTCATCTTTGCGTTTCATGTTTGGGTCCCGGGAGCTGAGAGCACAGTCCGCGCATGCGCACTGGCGTCCTCATCAACTCGAAACTATGGCTAAATCTCGGATTACAGGCCACTTTTGACCACACGAAATCGTAGATTAAAGACATCGGGCTTCTATGATTTGAAAAGTGCTAAAGTTTGTGTTATTTGGAGACCGCAAAGTAATGCCCCGAGTACTCAGGCTAACGGATACGCTACAACATAACTTTTACCAAACAGCTCCAAATGACACCAACGTGCTATGGGTGAGTCAAACGACTTGTTTTATTACCGAAAGAAGGCTCAGATTGTAAACTAACGTTACTTTTCCTTTAACATCTCCATGAGTGAGAAACACATTGGTACAGCAACTGAAGCGTGGCAAAATGATTTGTGTTAAAAATCAATCAAACAGATATCTGTAACCAAAAAGACAATAAAGAAGGGAGAGAAGTTAACTGCTATAGAGTTTCCTGCTTTAAAATACTTTACACTTAAAACTGCAAATCTGACTAGATCTCTATGTGCTCTCCAACCTTATGCTTATATTTGCAATCTCTCTGCTCTTAATGGTAAACCACAACAACAACTGTGATCACATGGGTACTTTAATTATGAAACTGAACATACTTCGGGCATCTTCCAGGCATGTTTATTGGCTTTTTCTACTTAGCACCATGCTCTTAAATACTGTACACCATGCATTCAGGTTCCAAAGAAAGCAAATGAATACTGCCAGACCATTTTCCTCATTTTCCTCATTTATGGCTATCGGGGTTCTCAAAAGTATCAAAATCTGAGGTACTAAACAATGCTAACTTTAGTATCAAAACTAGATACTCATTCAATAATATGTTTATTATCTTTGTGATATAGAAATCCATATTATCAACCATTTAGTATCAAAATCGTGTTTTACATTTTAATATTGTGACAACTAGGTAAATACTATATGGATAAATACTATATACAGTGTTTGGAAGTAAATGAATACATGTACAGTAATTGTATTCCAGTACATTAGTTTTTCATTTGGAGGTGTTACTTTTCTAAAAATCAAAGGAATACATTACAGTATTTGATCATGTAATTAAGGCTTCAAACCGCACATAATCAGTGATAAAAATAGACAACTCTGCTTTTGTGGTGATTTTTTCATCTCCAATTAGTGATAGGAAATGCCTACAAAAACGGTGAAACAAACATTAAGCTGTTATTTTGCGTCTTTACACTATTATTTAAATGCAACTCCGTGTTAAAGTATTCCAAGTATTCAGAATACAGTATTCTGATTGGATCGTGTATCAGAATATGATTACAAATGACATTTTAATGCATGTTTTCAGTATTCCGACATATTCTGTATTCTCTCAATATATGAACAATATTTTTAGGGGTTCGATAATGCGTTTCAAGTGTTTCATTCTCCTGTTTATTTATTTATTTTACAATATTGTTCATTCAGAGTAGTTTTTAAAGTTGGGTTGTCGTGTCAGTGGCAAAGATTTGTAACAATATTATAATTTATTGTCTGTATTTACTTAATTCATCACACTTCAAAATGTGTTATTGTTGTTGACAGGCCAAGTGACAACACTGCATACTACAATACAGTTAATACATGTGCAAGAGTGCAACAGGGGCAGCCTATATGTGAAATTATCACTGAGCCTGAATGAGTACATTGTGCATCACAGGAAGCAATGTTCCAAATCACTGCAAAGCCAAATGTGTGTAGAAAAAGTCGAGTCATGAATCCCGAATAGTCCCCAATCCAATCCAATAAAATATCCAATTTCTTGTGAATGCATTAAAAATGGAAGTGCTGGTTATTGATGCACTAATTGCTTAGTTATCGACGTGGTCCTTTTTACATTTGCAGAGGGAGTGTGTGGTCAATGTAGCGGAAATGGGGACTGTGTGCTTTGTGTGTTCATGTGTGACAAAGGAAAGGGCGGCAGGAGTCAAAAGATTATCCCTGAATAGAATTTTTAAAAAACAAAAACACCTTCCTTATACACAACTGCTATTGATTTTGTGGTACTGGTAAAGTGGTCTGTGAGAGCAAACAGATGGAAAGACCTATTCAGATTTGTACAGTTCAATTAAAAAGTGGATTTGACAAAATTCTTAAAGGTCCTATATTACGCAAAATTGATTTTTTTGAGCTTCAAGCCATATTATGTTATCTCCTCAAAAAATAAATAAATAAATACCTGGAGCTGTGTTTTGTTTCATTCACACGTTTGAGCAATTACTTACTTTATTACTAGTTTGCCTACATGTCCAAAGCTCAAAATGCTCTGTTCCACCTTGTGATGTCATGAAGCAGTAGTTTTCAGGTTAACACCATAAACTACCATTTATGGAATTTAAATACACAATGAAGCACTTCCTGTATTACCACATGACATCACAGGATGGAACAAGGTGTTTTCTGTTGGAGGGAAGAACACATCTTAAATATGCAGGATTTGTGTGTTTTTGATGAAGAAACATTATAACATAGACTGGAAATTAGCGTAATATGAGCCATAAATTGTATTATATTGTATTACTTAGAGTCTGTATACAATTAAGCTATAAATAGTGTTCACAGAAAAATCCTTGCATGCTTTATATTTAGCTGACTTGCCAATACATACTACATTACTATACTATATTATGTGCAATACGAAATTCTTTTAGTATTACCACCTGTGAAATACTCTGCTTACACCTTATTTAATCCTACCTGTACCTTTGTATATTATTATATTTTATTACATATTTCTTATTACATTGTTTATTTTTTTCCTTTGTATTTTTATTGCATGCTATTAGTACTTCTCAACTATCTTAGCGAGTCAACGGTTCTTCTGATCCTAAGCATTTCATTGCATTGTTGACCTTGTCTTGATCCTGCATATGACAAATAAACCATTCTGAATCTTGGATCTTGACATACTAAAGTTAATCAGAGCCTCGTTTCATTTTAAAGGCTGATTAAACGCTTGTTTCATATTTTCTTTCGTACAATATCAACGTCATCTCACATACTAAGGGAACAAAAATGGCTTAATTGTTAGGGTGGCAAGTTGTTTAGCATAATGCAATTACGTATTTCTCTTCATGTATAATAATTAGATAATCTAATACTTATTGCTTCTGTTCCTGAAAGTATGCACAAAATGCTTTTAAAAAACAGCCTCTTTAATGGCGTAAAGGAGTGTTTACCCACAACTGTCCCTTGCCCATTATAGCCGATTGGAGAATGAATGGGCATGCTATTGTAGTGACATGATTGTTATGGTTGATGACACTCATGACTTAATGTTTTCCAGTTGGCCTCATGCCTGTCTTCCAGATGGCTCCGTGCCTGGCAGCCAAAGCAAATTTAGTGCTCTTTTGAGTGTGTGTGTGTGTGTGTGTGTGTGTGGGCTTTTCTCTTTTCTTTTGTCTTGTTTACAATCACATATTAAAATTCAGGCTCCTTCTCGAATCTTCAGTTTTAGCCATTAGTCTGTGCGAATGCCTTATCTGAAGAGCATACTGACACCAGGCCTTAGCAGTGTTACCTGCAAAGCTGAGCAATCCCAGAAATATTTTATCAAAAACCCTGAACTGCATCAAATGTCTTTCCCATTCTCAGAGCAGCTTAAAGTGGGACTAAGTTGTGGTGAGGTTTTTAAAGCAAGAGGGATGAGAGACTTTCTGTGTGTCTGCTATACGCTCACTACCTGAAAAGCAAAACGGATGATTTAGAATTGCTGAATACAACCAGGAATGACATTTCCGGCATCTCAGCGCTTTTGCACTAAAAAACTTGGTTATCATATGCTATCCCAGATGGTGTGGTAGACCCATAAGACTACGGGCGGATTCAGGGGGGCTCCAATACATGACTCAGCAAAAACATCCAAAAGGGAAGTACAAGGAGTGGGTTTTTTGGTGGTCCGACTCGTTTATCACATGTTGTCCAAGTGACTGACATGCAAGCTGCTGCTGTGAAGAGAGAGATTATGCCTGTGTGGGACAAAAAGTTAAGACGGTAAGATGCCGTGGTGATGCACATGAGCATGTGAGCTTTAAAGGTCCCATGACATGGTACTTCTTGATGCTTTTATATGGTGCCTTAATGGTTCCCTAATACTGTAAATGAATCCTTCTTCAAAATCAACAATCAGTGCATGAGAAAGACACAGTCTACACAGTCAAGAGTCAGAATATCCCTCTCTGAACGACTCATTCTGGGCCTTGTTGCTTGAATGCAAATGAGAAGGACACAGATAGGTGTAGGAGCGGGTGGGGGGGGCAAATGCTCCGCTGGTTCCGCTGCGCTGTGCACTGTCTCCCACTTCCGCATTTTAAGCACGGGGGAAGAAAGGAGAGGAATTTCAATGAAAAAAACACATTTTCACAGAAAATAAAATTAAACCACTGCTGTTTCAGAGGTCCAGAGGGTCGGGTAAAGGACTTCCGAGCCTAGAAACACTCGCACGTGCCTCCAGGCAAATAAAAAACGCATTTCGCATTGCGTAGCTCCTTCGCGGTCCAAACTCTCTGGGCGTGATTTCCAGAGACAGGGGGTGGAGATCCAGACGGTGGTGGAACTGAATTTGCATTTCTTTTTTTGATGTTACGTAACAAAGTTGCCTTGTTCAGAATCGCCCGTTTGAGCTGTGTTTTTTTCACATGCAGAAAATGATCGCAAATGCTCAGTTTACACATTTAGCAACTTTTAGCAATGGGGGGAGGGGGGGCTAAACAGGGTAGGGAAGCTCACAAAAACCTCAGAAAGTGAAAATGTCATGCCATGAGACCTTTAAGCAGAGTTAAAATGCTGTTATCTTTTCAAAAACATAGAGCTGTGTTTTGTTTCATTCACATCTGTTTGAGTAATCCCTTATTATTAGGCTGTCTACATCTCTAAAGCACAAAGTGCTCTGTTCCACCATGTGATGTCATAGAGTGGTAGCTTTCATGTTAACTGCTATGTTACCTTAGCTTTAGTTCAGTAGAGACTGACAATTCCAGAGATGAAATCATCCAAATGATTCTACTGAAGGTGTATGGAGTTTAAAACACAGTGGGGCACTTTTTGTTTACTGCGTTTACTGTCACATGAGTGTTTTCTTTTTGAGAAGAACTCTCACAATTTTTGTGTGTTAAACGTGTGAATGACACAAAACACAACACCAGGTAGGTTTTTTAGTGAGGAAACAACTATAACTTATAACTTAAATCAGAAAATAGTGTAATATGGGCCCTTTAATTGTAAAGTCTACTGAGATTTTGTTAGTAAAATGTTGTACAAAATATACATTTTATGGGAGAAAAATTTGTTATTGTTCAGCAGTTTATATTTGAGTCTTCTTTTAAATGCCAATGCCATCCAACAGTCCTGGATGTTTACAATGCCCTGCATCCTGAAAATAACTGCAACATCAATTGCTTTCAAAAGAAATAAAATAAAATTGTACATTTAAAAACAGCAAATAGTCACAAGTTTAATTAAGAGCGCAGCCCCAGATAGTACTGCACTAGTCCTCCTCCCTCTGCTATGTTTGATCAGTCGACCTCACACTATAATTCCACACAACTATTAGTTCCGCTGTTACACTTCATTCTTACAAAATCATTATAACAGCAATTGCTCCTAGGCATCTCCTAATGCTTAGAAATGTATTTCTTTCCAAAATGAAGACATCCGTAGAGCAAACTTTAAGTCTAAGCATCATAGCTGCGCTCAGCCCATCGCTGCATGCTGTGATCACGTATCGCTCCAGATGGTTCAAACACAGAGTAAAGCTTAGGGCAGCCTGCAACACCGTTTGGCCCTCAAAGACATCCAAACTCCCTGCTAGTTCATGTGGAGAGAGTTTTTACTTTCCAAATGGGGTGCTAGCCATGTGTTACATTTACTTCAACAAGTTAGACATGACTACTACTTTTCGTACCTGTTTTGTACTTCCAATATTTTACGTTCTCAGCGACGGGCACTCTCCACTGGTTTCAGAGGCAAAAAAAGTTACATACATTTCATTCCATAGTATTTGTAATTTTATTTGGTAATTTTATTTATTTTTTTTAGCTTGAATAATTATCATCTTTTATTATTACATCGTATAATTTCAATACTTTTTCTTAAGTGACATTTTTGGTAACCCTTTTGGATAGTCATGGCAACCATCCTTCACCCACACAGACATCTCAGGACAGACACCGGGGACGGAGTTGGACAGTACCCAGATAATATGAACCATCGGGGGTGCCATGTCTTACCGCCGGAGCAGATTACGGACTGGAGGTGGCTTTGTGAGTCATCCCCAGCATGACCCTCACTCATAGCAGACCCAGGACCTGCAGGAGAAACTCACTCAAGCCCCGTGTCCTCACCTGCCGCTTTACCTGCCGCTTCACCTGCTGCTGACCTCTGTAGTTAGTGCTGGCTCTAAGGAGAGACAGCCTGAAGACTCCTGTCACTTCTCCTGACGCTTCAGCTGAAATATAGATGTGTGGTGTCTGTGGTACGGGCCACCGCTGTCAGAAAACTGAGGGCACTGACACAATACCTTACGTCCCATTATACATTTATACTATGGGATTTTCTACGGATGGTTGATAATAATAATGCCTTGTGATTTACAACCTCAACAAAGCCTCTCAAAGCGCTATACTGTAGTCATGACTTAGGAATGTTAAATGTAAGAAAAAAAGTATAGTACAGTGAACCCTCGCTGTATCGCGGTTCACTGTGCGCGGCCTCGCTGTTTCGCGGATTTTTTTTTCCAATTTTTTATTTTTTTTTTTCAATTTTTTTTATAGTGTAACTTTTTTTTTTACAGTGTAACATTCTGTCCTGTGCCCTGATTAGCTAAGAGACTAGACCAGGACTAAACCAGGTCTAAAGCAGGTCTAAACCAGGACTAAACCAGGTCTAAACCAGGACTAAACCAGGTCTAGACCAGGGATGGTAGGGACAGAGTCTCTGATTTCCTTCACGAGAGCGCCTGGGTGACAGGAGGTGTGGCCTTTGTTTACTTGCACGAGCCATGGAAGAGAGTGCGAGCCGGACCATGGAAGAGCCAAGAATCAACATGGACGGGCTGGGGGAGCCGCAGCGGGGAGAGCCGCATTCGAGGGAGCCGCAGCGGGGGGAGGACACTCGCGCGCACAGAGGAGACAGTGGCTCTTCCCCGTCACGCCGAGAGGACGAACCCGACCCCGTCCTAGAGAGCTGTGGAGTATTGGCGACGCATTGATAGCGGTCTGATTTTGGAGCCGGGGTGAAATGCAACCAACTCTTGTGAGCGCAGGTTGGTCTTACCTGGTCTTGTGGTGAGGACTGGTGCTCAGAGGCGTCTGTTAGCGGTTTGGCACTGTTAGCATTGGCTTGAGTCTTGCCCAAAATGATATCCAGGTCGCTTTCCACTCGACTTTCGCACATGGCATGGATATGTGGTACCAAAACAAACACACGTGTCCGCGCGCACGTGTCCGCGCGCACGTGTCCGCGTGTCACGTGCCCCCCCCCCCCCACTATTAATATATTTTAATGAAAATCTACAAAAGTTTGAGTGTTTAAACAAGAGAAAAATGTGAGAAAATGTTAATACCAGTCTCAGAAAGGTGTATAATGTGTCTGGTGAAGCGTTTTCAGCCTTAAAACATGTAGAATAATTGTAAAATATAAAATTGTCCTACTTCGCGGATTTCACTGATTGCGGGCTATTTCTGGAACCTAACCCCCGCGATAAACGAGGGTTCACTGTAATAGAGAAATTCATTCAAATCGTCATTTTCAATTTGCAAATGAGCAGCTTGTGTCTTCTTAATCAAGATGTCTATTGCCAGTCCCGTCACAGTAAAAAGCATGTGGTTTAGAACAGAGTTTACACTTTGGAAAGAGAAATAGGAATTTGAAAGTTGGTTAAAAATTGTGAGATGGCAATGATTAAGTCTGTCTTGTGTATGTTTAGGAAATAAGTTTTAGTTTTAGTAGTAAGTTTTTTAGTAATAAGGTTTTTTTTTAACAAAATAAAATCACACTGGAAACTAATTGAACAATATGAGAAAGCAGAAGCCCTACTCTACAGTGCCCCTAGTGTGTGAATGTGAGAGTCACAGATCCTGCATGTGTGTGTGTAATTTATTGATTGATTTATTTAACTTTTGGATAGCCCAAAAGCACAAGGGAATGACGAAATGAAAACAATGCAAGAGCCAATTAGGTCAATCAAAATACAGGCAAATTGACCAACTTTTCACTGGAAACAAACAAACTGTCCCAAGGCATCTCCCGAACCCTGTTGAGAATTACAGCCCAACAAACCAGTAAATTAGCTTCTATTCTCTGCTAACAGCGACTTAAGGGAGAAATAACACGCAATTAATTATTTTTTGAAGTGTCAATCATAACAATATTCAAAAACAACAGTGATGGGCTTAATGAAATGAGGATCTTTAATCTGTGTTACTGTAAAAAGTAGGCCTGTCATGATGATCACTATTTCTACTTATCGTTCAATATATGCTAGATGGAACAATAGATTATAAGGGTCAATATTTATCAGGTGGACTTTTTCTTTGTACTAGTGAGGATCTTTTGGGGTATTTTTCCGTGCTGTGATCAAATTTGAGCATTGAATGAATAAGTTCTGTGGTTCATTATGATACAAATGAACTACTTAAAGGTGCATTGTGTAACTTTTCGGGAGGAGGGTAGATCAAGTGCTTTTCTCTGTGTCAATGTTATTGCTTTGTCTGGAATGTTTCACAGTATGGTACTGAACCTTACCATCTTCATGGAGAACAAACGCGACCAAGTTACAGGTAAGATCTGTGGAGAGGCAACCTCGCTCACAGTCAAAATGCCTTCTGTCTAGATATTTTTGAGCTATAAAACAACCTGCAGTTTGATCAATGTAAGGTAGAGCTGTTTAATGTCATACTGTGGAACATTTAAGACAGAGCAATGAGATCTCCATGGAGAAATGCACCAGATTGTTTTTCTTTCTGCTATTCATGTATTGCAGTTTACAGTGTATTATACATTTAGAGTAGTTTTTGAGAATAACTCTGCTCTAGGTTTATAGTGGCATAAATTAGTTTCAATATTGTCATTTATAGTGTATATTTTCTTCAACAAGAACAAGTAGGACGTTTCAGGCAAAACTATAACATCTACAATGATTAAAAAAAAAAAAAATCCACCAGAAAAGTTACATTAGGTATCTTTAAAGGTCGCATGGCATGAAATTTTCACTTTCTGAGGTTTTTGAACGTTAATGTGAGCTCCCCTACCCTGTTAGCCCCCCATGGTTAAAAGTTGTGAAATGTCTAAACTGAGCATTTGCGATCCTTTTCTGCGTTACAAAAAATCTGAGCTCAAACGGGCGATTTTGAACAAGGCACCTTATTGACGTTAGATCGAAAAAAGAAATGCAAATGCAGTTCCACCCCCGTCTGTCTGTACTCAGCGTCTCTGTAAATCACGCCCAGAGAGTTTGGACTGCGAATGCGCTAGGCAATGCAAAATGCGTTTTTTTATTTGCCTGGAGGAACGTCCGATTGTTTCTATGCTCGGAAGTCCTTTCTCTGAGCCTCTGGACCTTTGAACAGCAGTGGTTTAATTTTATTTTACGTGGAAATGTGTTTATTTTTCAATGGAACGCTTCAAATCTCTCCCCCCGTGCAAAAACAAGGAAATGGATCAGAGAGCGCTCAGAGCGAGAGCAGAGCGTTTGGCCACGCCCCCACCCTCTACTATTGGCCAGCTCTTTTCTCCTCATTTGCATTCAAGCAACAACGCCCATTATAGACTGTTCAGAGTGAGAAAAATTACTCTTTCTCAGCTTATCTCTGTTTCTCATGCACTGAGTGTTGATTTTGAAGAAGGATTCATTTACAGTATTAGGGAACCATTAAGGAGCCATATAAAAGCATCAAGAAGTACCATGTCATGGGATCTTTAAGTAATTGTGGCATAATATACAGTTCTGGAAAAAAATAAGACCACTGAAATCAGCATCTCTACATGTATTACAGCCATTCCATTCCAGCGTCTGTTGAATTCCAACACAAACACAAAGCTGAGCTACTTCAGTTCTTGCACCAGGAGCGGAATAAAGTCACCCAAGAACAATGTGAAAGACTTGTGGAGAGCATGCCAAGACGCATGAAAGCTGGGATTAAAAATAAGGGTTATTGCACCAAATATTGATTTCTGAACTCTTCTTAAGTGTAAACATTAGTATTATGTTGTTTTAAAATGAATTTGATCTTGTTTCTTTGCATTGTTTGAGGTCTGAAAACATGTATCTTTTTTGTTATTTTGACCATTTGTCATTTTCTGCAAATAAATGCTCTAAATGATAATATTTAATTTGTAATTTGGGGGAAATGTTGCCAGTAGTTTATAGACTGAAGCAAAAATGTTCCTTTTGCCCAAACACATAGCTATAAGTAGTAAAATCAGAAAAACTTATAATTTTGCAGTGGTCTCTTATTTTTTTCCAGAGCTGTACATCCTATTACAAAATGTGTTATCATGACAGGCATCGCAAAAAGCACAATCGCTGATGTTTGATTTTACTAGTCACACTACTTAGATTCAAATCTCGTTTTCCTGCCCTGCGTTTCAAAGTCCCATTGGCAGCTGCGCATCATCTACACAACACACTCACCTGCACAGAGCACCACCCAGCTGATGCAACCTCTCTTCCAAACAGTTCATCTTCCTCTAGTCAATATCAATCACCCACTTCAAAGCACAGTGCTAGTTTCGAGAAAGCAATTCCTAAAAAAATACACTTTCCTGAAATATTGCAAACTCCATAGACTGTGGTTTGTTTTTGTCAGACACAATGCAGGAGCTCAGCCTGTACCCCCTGGCCCCTGGGGTATAGACTCCCGTTCATCCCTTCTGACTTCAAGATGTCTTCCCCCAAACTTCACTGTGAGTTTTGCCAAAAGCCTTTCACACCACAGGCACTTGTCAAACTGTCTGCAGGTATGTTGACATTTCTTGGGTGGGAGAAAATGGATAAAATGAGATTAACTTGAGCTTTTTAGGCTAAATATGAAAATCGTTTTATGTTTTAATGTAATTCTGTTTCATCAATAAGCTTCTCTATTTGGTTGAATTAATATCACTGCCAGGTCTTTGAAAGTTTTGCGAAAAAGGTTGTCTCAGTGCAGGATTCAGCTTTGGGTTTCAAGTGGGAAACACCCAAGACAAACACAAATTTAATGCAAGAAACAAAAAGAAAAGACAAAAATTTCACCATCTATCTATCCACTAGGGGGATCACATAGCACGTCAGATATAGGAAGTAGGGTTGTCAAAACTCTATAAATTCAAATAATCACTAGTATCAGCAAGTCTACATGTATTACAGCCATTCCATTCCAGCGTCTGTTGAATTCCAACACAAACACAAAGCTGAGCTACTTCAGTTCTTGCACCAGGAGTGGAATAAAGTCACCCAAGAACAACGTGAAAGACTTGTGGAGAGCATGTCAAGACGCATGAAAGCTGTGATTAAAAATAAGGGTTATTGCACCAAATATTGATTTCTGAACTCTTCTTAAGTGTAAACATTAGTATTATGTTGTTTTAAAATGAATGTGATTTTGTTTTTTTTTGCATTGTTTGAAGTCTCAAAACATTTATTGATAAGATAAGATAAGATAAGATAAGATAAGACTTTATTGATCTCACACAGGAGAAATTTACTTGTCACAGTAGCTCCAGGTAGGGACAGTTTGAACAAGAAGACAAGTGCATGCAGGCAAAAAAAGGCATAAAGATAGGTGATAATAATAATTTAAAAAAATAAGTAATAAATCGAATAATAATAATAGTAGTGATAATAATAAAAAAACAGTGACCGGGAGAGTATTGAAAAAAATTGGAAAAACTATATTGCACGATAGGAGTATTGAAAAAAAAAAAAAAAAAAAAAAAAAAAAATTGTTTTTGTTATTTTGACCATTTGTCATTTTCTGCAAATAAATGCTCTAAACGATAATATTTTTATTTGGAATTTGGGGGAAATGTCGTCAGTAGTTTATAGACTTAAACAAAAATGTTCCTTTTGCCCAAACACATACCTATAAGTAGTAAAATCAGAAAAACTGATCATTTTGCAGTGGTCTCTTATTTTTTTCCAGAGCTGTAAGATGATGTGGTATAATAAAGAAAGTACTATTATTGAGTGTTTATAAAAAATGGTTATTTAGTAAAACAGTAATATTGACTAGCCTAAGTTTATTATATTAAGAATGCACAATTTTCAAAAAAGGTTAATGGCGATTTTTCTTTGTGGTTATTTGGAATAAATGTTCAGTCTGTTCAGTGTGCATATTGTAAACAACTCCAGGAGCATTAAGATTTGAGAAATACGAACTGATTGCAGGTTGGTAATTGCCAACATAGTAATACTTACTCGCAGTATAATGAGTATAGACTAGCCTATAATTGTAGGGTGCCACATGTGTGCTTCTCCTGTTACCATAGAAACAGACTATCTGGTGACTGAGTCAACACAGTGACTGACCGGGTGACATTTGCTCTTTAAATCCAGCGCTCCACAGGTCCAGCGCAAATGACTGGAGCCTGCAATGAGCTGGAGGCTGTAATAGTAAATTACCACGATGTCAAAAGGTTGTGCGTAGTGACAGACAAATATCAAACTTATTTCAAAATGATAAGTATGAACCTGATAATAAAACCTTGATGTTGTATTGCTGTGATAGGGCTAGATGTCTTGTCTTAAATAACAATCGCAGACCTGGGATCCCCACTGTGCTGCTTTGCCCGAGTGTGGAAAGATAACAGATGATTTAATGATTTTCCCAACTGATGCGATTTGATATATTGGCTGACTCTGCGCCTTTAGCTAGTATAACAGGTAAAATCCATTACACTCCAGTGCCATGATTTATGACGGCTTGTATCGCAGCTATGGGTCTCCCTTCAGATGATCTACCAATAGAATTTACTGCAAAATGTTTCGCTGTACACTTTTAGCGCCTAGGAGGGCTGGTGAGAAAGCAAGTGGCCTTTGGCTGCAAACACTTGCTAAGTGCTTGGCCATTTCAATAACTTGTCCATGTAGACAACTCCACATCCAGAAATACCGTTTGAGGGTCACAAGTTGCAGCAGATGCCTTTAAGCAATAGCAGAGGTTAAAACTGGGCATTCACTCAGGTTGCACACTTTTTAGTTCTCTTCAGCACCAGTGGATGTGACTAAAACTAAAGTCGACCCAAAGCTTTCACTTTATAAAACACAGAAGAAACAAAGTAAATATATTTTCCATAATGCTTGCAAAAAGGCAAGCACATGTGCATGTGCCACAGCGGATGCTCTTGTGCAAAACCTCCGTATCCAGGAAACAACAGGAACAGAGAGTTGGACAGCAGAGTTCACTGCTGTTCAACTCTCATTATGGCATGTTAATTCAATTACAGGAGTGGAGATACACACACAGGCAGTGAAGGCATTGGAGATGTGGCTAGAGAGTGAGAAAACTAGGTTATGGAGCATTTTGACGCGGTGCTTTGATGGTTCTAACATCATGAGGCATGCCTATGTGGAGCAGGCTATTAAAATGTGCCTGGTGGTCTGAGGAGTAAGAAACAAGAGCCCAGACACTCTCAGCAGAGCGGGGCACGGCTGATTTACCCGTGTGGCTGCGGAGATCAAACATTTCTCCGCCAATTATATGCAGCAATCTTTCAGCGCAACTGCGGATGACTTGTTAACATTGGCGTTGGTGACGAAAAACGTGTGATACATTTACGCACAAAATAGTTTCTCCTGAGCAAACACCCTGAAATGAAATTCCACTCATAAAGGCAATTACAGGCGATAGTTTGCGCCTTCTGCAATAAAGAAAGGCGACGCGAGAGAGTGGTGAAAACTGACGGGAGCACATTTTCCCTTTCAAAGAATTGGAATGGTATCATAATACTGTAAGTAATTAGGTTATCGGCAATAAATTTGGCACTTAATGGCACAAGGCGTATTTCTCACGAGCGACTATATGGGCTGTTAATGGCCAAGTGGAGACAAGAGGTATTTCACTTTTACGGCATCTCGCCATTTACGCACCATTTTAGCAGGTTGCACATCCAGTCCACAGTGGGCTTTCTGTCACAGCAGACTGTCAACCTGTAACACCAAACAGCTGCCGCGATTCGCCTCCTCTATCACCAAGCGCACGACTGGCAACTTGTAGCGTTTAGTTGGAGTCAAAGGGGCGCGTATTTGGTTTAAATCAAAGTTATCAAGAGTGCAGATTCCAAGAAAACTTTTAATGGTTTATATCAGGCTGAGAACGCGCTGTTACCTGAAAGAGGGACTTGTCAATCCGTGTATCAATTACTCGCCTCCAATATCCGTCGGTGGAAACACGGGCTCGCGTCCAAATCCCTCAAATCTCTGTCACAGTATGTCTAGCCAAATAACTTCACTGGCAATATCCATTCAACGGACCGAGTAAGTTCCCTTGCATTAAAATTCAACAATCCGGTCTTCAAACGCGCGTAAAGACGCGTCGTGCGCAGCTTGTGTTTTTCTCTTTAAAGCTGACAAACGCAGTCTCCAGTCGTTGGCACGGCGCTGTGTTCCATGTCCACTCCTTTCATTCAATGGTCCACAGCCAAGTCGTGCACTGGCTGGCGCATCCCTTCAGTCCAAGTTTCTCCAAATGCTCCAAGTAGCTGAAAAGCGCGCTACGCAAGGAAGCCCGAGACCAAACCAAAACGCATGTCATTCCCAGTTTCCGTCAGTATTTTACGCACGGCTTTCATCAAATAAAGAAGCCCATCTGAAGCATTTCCAGAGAGCAAGTGGCGAGATATTATGTGTAGGTTAGTTGCTCCGCTCGCCTCTCTCCTCTTCCTCTCTCGCTGCTCACCAAAGCGTGGGAGGAGGTGGGGCCGCCATCCACCGCAGCAACTTCACACTCAACAGCACATTACCCCGGCCTGCCTACCACGAAATTGTGTGATTCCTGCAGTTTAAGACGATCACATCAAAGTGGGTCACCTCAAATTGAAAACGATTATCAAAACATGTGGCAATTCCCCCAAAGCGCGCGCCGCGTATTATTGCTTTCCATACGCGCCCCTCAGCGTGCGGAATCAAAAGACACGTCGCGGTGGCATGTGTCTTAATAAGACGTAACAGGTAGCGTGAACCGGCCGTTTACTTGTTGATATGCATTGCGATGGGGTTAAATAAGTAGCCTTAAAATGGAAGCCAGGCTGGTGTAGTTGTTCCTTTGGCGCCATCCGCAGACGGTTTGTATATTGCAAGTGAGGGAAGACATCCAAGATTCAAGATTCAAGATTCAAGATTGTTTATTTGTCATATATATGCAGGATCAACACAAGGTCATCAATGCAATGAAATGCTTAGGATCAGAAGAACCCGTTGACCCGCTGAGATAGTCGAGAAGTACTAATAGCATGCAATAAAAATACAAGGGAATATAATAAAAAAATATGTAAACAAATATAATAAAAGCTGATACTTGAAGACCACAGAAAGGATGAAAATGTTGAAATGTAGACCCTTCCCCTCTCTCGCTCTCACTCACTCTCTTTCTCTCTCTCAATCTGTATGTCTTCTTTAATCTTCTTTATCTTCTTTAATGGACTCGCTCCTCCACCTTTAATGCATTTTATAAGCAAAAAAACGACTGACCGAGTTAACACCAGAGCATTGACCAGAGGAGGACCACATTTGGCCAAACGGTGACGTCTGTCAGAGGATCACAGTCACGGAACTCAATACCTGCTCATGTCAGGAACTGTGGGTCCTTCTCAACCTTCAAAAACAAGCTGAAAAATAATCAAACATGCTCACACGGGTAGATTTTCTTCTTCTCTGGGTCTCTTAAACTCAGAGAATGGTCTATTGTGGTTAACTTGCCATCATGTCTACTGTATGTGCACTTCTGTCTCTTCTGTGTGTTCCTCTAAATGTTCTTCTGTCCTGACCTGCTTTAGGACAACGGACGTAAAGTAGCTATTGTGCTATTTCCTGCATATTTACATTGATGCTGTTTGTTGTCATGTTGATTAATATGCATTGTCCTAATTCAAATAAATACATAAATATAATAAATCAAAAATAAATTAGTCTCTCTGTCTGTCTTGCTTCCTTTCTGTCTCACTCTGTGTATTCTCTCCATTTCCTCCAAAACTCTACTATCACTAATCATAACTGCTTAGATAAACGCATTGGACCAGGAGTCAAATTAGTTTTTTTTTGTCACAAAAGGTTGCAAAAGAGCCTTGGGCAACGCAAGTCCTCGGGAGAGAATTTACCAGTGCCTCCCCAGCCATTCTGACAGAGTTTATATTGGAGTGCACACCGTCTATGATCCTTCACTCCTCCCCCCATCGCTCATTAGCTGCAAACACACAGCTGTTGGGTTACCTCTCCAGGGCTCCCATTAAGGGCTACCACTCAAGCGTACCATGTCCCTGAGCCAATCACGGTGAAGCTCCCGCCCCCACACAGCCAAGCCCCACCACACACTGCCACCCAGACCCTCAGCTGTCATGCTAATAGTCTTTAAGCGTGATCACAGGTGTCAGCCAAGTGAACAGGTATACGAGTGTGAGCACATGGGGAGGTTCACAGTCGTAAGAGCTGAGTAAACATGTGCGGCAGCCAAGTGACCCACCATGTCATTCAAACAATCACCAACTGATTTAAATGACTAACACTTCATTTGAATATGGCTTCACCAAGTTTACATCGTGGCAAAGAGCAGGCACACTCTGAACTTCCTAACCTGGCACCAGTAAGAATAAAGGCATTACCAGTTGACTTCTACACAGTAAAAAACAAAAACATTTGTCTAAAATTTATAACATTTCCACTTTGAATTAAATAATGGTCTTTTGAAGGTTAAAGGGCCGCTGTTTTCTGATCTATGTTGTTTTAACTTCCAAAAACAAATCCTGCATGTTTAGGCTGTGTTCTCCTCTCAAACAGAAAGCACTCTGTTCCACCTTGTGATGTCACGTGTTAATACAAGAAGTGCTCCACTGTGTTTTTAAACTCCATACTCCTTCATTAGAATCATTTGGATAATTTCAGCCCTGGAATTGCCAAGCTTTACTGAACAAAAGGTAAAAGGTAGTTGATAACTTGAAAACTATTGCAGGAAGGTTAACACACTGAAATACACAGCAAACAAGCATATAACAATGTGATTTATGGCCTATTATTGGCAGCCTATTTAATCAGTACCAACCAATACAGACTGAGCACTAATCACAAGACTCACACAAGTACAATACTTACAGGACACAACAATACAAAACAGTATGTAATGGTCTGTGACATATAAAATGCTTAGTTTAAAGCCCCAGTGTGTAGGATTCGTGGCGCATAGGTGGATGGTGCTATTGCACTTTCTGTTTTAGCTACGGCAGACCTCGAGGGTCACCCGGGCGCGCACACGAGCCGCGCGCCGCTACTGTATAAATAAAATGCGGTCCCGTTTTTTGTTTTGTTTTTTTTTCTCATGAAAACACACATTCCCGATCATGTACCATGACACTCTACACATCAAATGAAACCTTACAGTCTCCTCTTTTTGACTATGCAATTAATTTCCCTGCACAATAATCAGTCCCCGAGCACATGGGGCTTTTATACGGAAAAGCACAAAACGAGGTTAGCTTACCTTAGAATGCTTTGCACAGGTCAAACTCTGTATTTCACCATAAACTTGCTCTCAATTTGTCCGTAAGGATCCAGCGAATAAAACCCAGTAAAACAATTTAGTCCAAAACACGTGTTAGATCCATTACGACGTCTGATCCGGCAGCATGCTTGTGTTGTTTACCCAAAACCACGAGCCTTGTCGAAGGCGAAGGCGGAGCCCAAATGTCCTTCTGCGGCTCTCGTATTCAAAATGGCTGCCTCTGCATGGGGAAGATCCCCCTTTTATGTGACTATATCTAAGTCCAAAAGAATACTTTGATTTCATGATGGAAGTGAAAAGGCTTGGAAAACAATGTATTTTTGAATGGGTATCTTCAATTTCAGTAATTAACGGGTAAAAATGTTACACACTGTCCTTTTAAGATGCTTTGTTGTTAAAATAAATACAATATTAGGAGTTTATAAAATGAAACATCTATTTAATCACTGTGTACTGACTTCATCAAATTTGAACTACTAAAATTATTTCTTTCTACAGTATTCTAATTTATTCACACAAGTCTGCAATAAGAAACTCAAACAAGAATGTAATAGAGCTGATTGCACCTGACTGCTTCCCAGAGCAGATGAAGACAATGCTCAATCAAGATTTGATTCTTATTTTGATTTTGTCAAACTAATGTTTTAAACATTTTAAATAATGTGTTAAAAGAAATCAGGGACAGAACGGTGAATGTAGACAACAGCACTGGCAGGAGTCATGTTTGCTTTGTTTGCCAATCAAACATTTGGCTTATTGTACTGCTGCATTGTTAAGAACAGTATACTGTTTCAGGCTGATTTTCTGTGTATTTTCTTGAGCAAGATAATGATTTGAGAGACTGTGGCGTGTAATGTGTGGACCAGGAGCCAGGCCACATGTCTGGTTGGTGAGAGAAATGCACCTACTGTACTTTTAAACACCTGACAGACAGTGGCCTTTTCATGCTGTAAAGGAAGAGAAAGGCTTTGCTCACGTGAAAGTCTGCAGTGGCTGACAATGTGGAAAAACAACGTGACTTAAAATTCTATAGGAGAAGGTAGATAATAATTTAACACGTTTAGTTTAGCTTTGACAATCTCTGTAAATGTCTTTAAATATTGCAATTAAGTGTCTGAAAATTTACTCAAACTTAGAAATGTACAATATCAGGTTCATTAGGAGAAAACAACTATAACACAAATATAAATTAGTGCTGTGGGATTCAGCTTCCTGTTTACTGGCGCCATTTTAAACACTTTTCATAATTCAAAAGTTATTTTACTTTGTTTTGAATTTTTAGCTCCCACAGATGAATTCTGCCGTTGTGCCCTTGGGCAAGACACTTCACCACACCTCACCCCCAGTGTGTGCATACACTGGTAGTCCCCATAACAGAAGTATGTCAAGGCCGGTTGCGACAAGCGACATGGGGCCATCCTCCCGTGGACCCACCACCTGCAGGAGGATCCATGGGGGCCTGTGCATTATGTGATCTGGAAGGCAGATCTGTCTGGACTATTGCCCCCGCGACCCGAACTACACAAAAAGTGGAAGAAATGGATGGATGGATATATGATATACTGATATAGGTCAGATATACTGGCCTTTATATAATGTATAATGTAAAATTTGTGTTTCCCAAATTAGGTTAAAAAATCCATTCATTAAAGGAAAAGTAACGTTATTTTACAATCTGAGCCTTCTTTCGGTAATAAAACAAGTCGTTTGACTCACCCATATCACGTTCGTGTCATTTGGAGCTGTTTGAAGAAAGTTATGTTGTGGCGTTTCCGTTAGCATTTGTTAGCATTTGTATTCGGGGCATTACTTTGCGGTCTCCAAATAACACAAACTTTAGCACTTTTCAAATCATAGAAGCCCGATGTCTTAATGGAAGATTTCGTTTGAAGCAAAAGTGGCCTGTAATCCGAGGTTTATCCATAGTTTTCAACTTTGCATTTCATGTTTGGGTCCCGGAGCAGTCCGCGCATGCGCACTGGCGTCCTCATCTACTCGAAACTATGGCTAAATCTCGGATTACAGGCCACTTTTGCTTCAAACGAAATTTTTCATTAAGACATCGGGCTTCTATGATTTGAAAAGTGCTAAAGTTTGTGTTATTTGGAGACCGCAAAGTAATGCCCCGAGCAAATGATACAGCACCATGTTAAGAATACGGGATCATTACTAGAACAGAACGGCTCAACATAAGTTCTGCGATACTGCTCCAATTGACAGAAAAATGCTATGGGTGAGTAAAACTACTTGTTTTATTGCCGAAAGAAGGCTCAGATTGTAAAAAAAACGTTAATTTGCCTTTAAATACCTATTTGATTACAAGAAGATTTGGATGTTTTTACTGAATCACTGCCTCCTCACCTCAAAACGTCCTAAAATCCCCTCTAGACCCGCCCGCAATATGACATCTCCAGTGTGGTTAATGTGGCATTCGGAAAGTTTTTAAATCCAAACTGTCAAAAAAACCTGAGGTAGCCTGAAAAATTTCAATTCCCATAACATATGTTGCCCTAACTAGACGACCTGACAGCACTGCTAAGACAGATGAGTTACATAGACAGTCACGCTACCAAAATAACAGAAAAGCAGATGGAAGGGAAGTTGTCACATAAATTTGAAGGTATAAATCTACATTGAATACCTATGGTACAAATGAACGTGCCTTTCCCCATACGTACAGTTTCTTATCGGTCTGCTCGCATGATGCAGCAGCAGGTGTTGTCTTTGACAGTTGATGGAAAATGCTTTCTCTGCATCACCGTGAGCACACAGACTGAAAAGTGCAGCTCAGCCCACAGGCTCTAATGTAGCACCTGCCCAGCCTACTGTATGTCTTCTGTTAAATGTCAGGGTAATCAAAATACAGTCTGGAGAATGTTTGAAACTGTATGCGCTTTGTCCTGGGAGTTGAAGACTGTAGTGGATTGGTCAAGGAGGACTATGCAGACTGCATATAGAAAAACTGAAGTCAAAATGCACCATGTACATTTTTTTTACCGGATGGTGTGTTAACTACTTGTTTCGAGAGTGTATCCCACAGTATGGCCTTAACATTGCCTATCTCCAAGTAGTTGACAAATTACATGTCCGATCTGCAAACAAGAATCAAAAATTGCAAGTTTTTCAAGTTATAGCAAAAATATTGATATGCTGGAGAAATTAGGGGAAATTTTATGCAAAGCCATAACAAGTCCATGATAGGTAGGTGACAGACGCTTCACCAGAAAAGTTACAGTACATTGTGCAACTTTAAAAAATCCAGTTGGGGTAAAAAGAAACTTTAAAAAAATGTAGAATTCCACTATAAGAAATCATCTAAAAAGTGAACTAATCTTGTCTTCAAACCTGATTCTTTTCCTTATCATAATAACACAACTTTTTCTTAAATGAGGTTATATGATGCTACATGATGTCCTGGGAGTTTACTAATGTGCTGGTAATGCTTCAAGGAGCCAAGCTGTTACTGATGTTCCAGCTGGGGAATACAAGGGAAGTGTAAATAAACTGTATGAGTTGAGTACAGAAGTACAGATGGAAAATAATACAAATGAACCAAATTCAGCTACATGTGAGAAAACATACCTGGAGTTGTGTTCTGTTTCATTCACACGTGTTTGAGTAATCTCCAAATCACAAAATGCTCTACTCTACCTTGTGATGTCATGAAGGGGTAGTTTTCAAGTTAACATTTTACTTTTTGTTCAGTAGAAATAGAAAATTCCAGAGCTGAAATCATCTAAATGATACTTGTGAAGGTGTATGGAGTTTGAATACACATCGGAGCACTTCCTGTATTACCACATGACATCATAAGGTGGAGCAGAGTGTTTTATGTCTGTGAAAAGAACTCTAAATATGAAACAACATTATAACATAGATAATAAAATAGCGCAATATGGGCGCTTTAAGAAAGTATGAAATTTGAGGATCGTCAGTATCTCCAGGGTGTGTAGAAGAAGCCAGCTATCTTTTGACTTTTATGTGCCACACTTCACAAAGCCTGACCTTTTCCAAATATTGTTATCACTTGTAGCTCCATAAATTTGAGTTCAGTTGGTGTTTGACTGCCTATTGACAGAAATCCTTTCTTTAGCTGTACAAAGAAACTTACGTATGTTACCAGCTGCACTGAATGGAATGGAATGGAATTTTCTGTTCATTTCAACAGATAAATGAAGGCTGTGGCACAGGCGTTTGGTTTAAAATAAACTGATAAATCTACAAATTCCTGGAAATAACATGAATGGAAAGCCTTTGATTTATTTTGCTTATCGGCTAAACAAGCATCAGAAATTTTACAAAGAATAAACCCATAACCTTCCTCTGCAAAGTTACAAAACACATACAATTAAACAACGCTTTTTGTCAAACATTTTCCACCACTTAATTTCTACCATGAGTCATCTGCCATCTCTTGTGTACCATTACGCATCCTCCTCTAATAACCTCACCGCGCTTTGCCTGATCCGAACTTTGTTTTGGACTCAGCAATTGGGTTTCATTAGATTGCTAATTCATTACACAACTTTAAAACCCCACTTAGCGCTCGCCAGTAGTCCAAGGATTATTCACAGTATAATGGGTTGCAAAGCAGATTTGGCTTTGTAAACCTTTCATAATGAACGCGTTGGTATATCACGGAAAGTCTTAATACCAATATAAAGCAGGCCCACTGATTAGAACCAAGTTTGTTTGCACGACTATTTTACCTTACTCTCTTCTTTTATTTGCTGGAGAAAGCATTCATAAGCAGCATGGGAAAACATTGCTATGAGACGTTTTAATGGCCAAGTCGCTTAATGAATATCTGCCATCCAAAGTGCTTTAAAAGATTTGTTTATAACGTTGTCAGCGCCACATGAGCAACTTGCCATCACGCCTGTCAGGTTCTCTTACTCCATATTTGTGTCTCTGATTGGCACATACAAAGGCTGAACAATTCTCCCACTAATATTTCCACTAGCACCTGTCAATTTGCTTATCACTTCACATTGTGCTCACTTGTTTAGAGCTTCCAAACAACATCACAGAGGGAGACAGGTGCGAAAGCTCGCGCAGAGCCGACGTAGCGCGGAGAAGATGGAGGAAGTTGTAGAAGACAAGGCTGACAGTCGCCGTGGCAACAGAGACAAGCTGGCGGTAGGGAAAAGGTCAAGGGTTAAGGTTGGGGTATAGCAGTGGTACTATACGTGCGGTTATTAGCTTCTTATGAGTTTGTGTTCCCTATAGACAAGGGGGGGCGGGCGCAGTCTGTGCCTCCAGAGCTGTTCTGGGGAGAGGAAACACTGAACTTAAATCAAAACAAGATGGAGCAAATGGAGCTATGTTTGGCCCCCAGAGGTTTGGCTAATTAACAGAATGGGCTCTACAGAGAGTGAGAATGACACGAGGTGGATCTGCTATTTACACAAAATGCAGTGTTGGTGCATGTATTGTATTTAAAAATAATAATAATTTTAAGTAAAAAACAAATGTCACAAATTTTGACAACAAAATCTAATATAAACATTTCATAAATATGCTAATATATGTATGATGGAGTAACTGCGATGCAATAATGCAGAATTAAACATTGTAGTTTTGCTGAATGAGGATATTTGTGATGCAAAAAACATCTTTCAGGGGTTTTTTTTGCAACCATTTACACAATATGACTACAGAAAAAATAAGAGACCTCTGCATTTTTTTTCAATCAATCAATCAATCAATCAATCAATCAATCAATCAAACAAACATTATCTATAAAGTGCTTTTCATACAAAATGTAACACAAAGTGCCTTTTTCCTGAAATCAGCATCTCTACATGTATTACAGCCATTCCATTCCAACGTCTGTTGAATTCCAACACAAACACAAAGCTGAGCTACTTCAGTTCTTGCACCAGGAGTGGAATAAAGTCACCCAAGAACAATGTGAAAGACTTGTGGAGAGCATGCCAAGACGCATGAAAGTTGTGATTAAAAATAAGTGTTATTGCACCAAATATTGATTTCTGAACTCTTCTTAAGTGTAAACATCAGTATTATGTTGTTTTAAAATGTATTTGATCTTGTTTCTTTGCATTGTTTGAGGTCTGAAAACATGTATCTTTTTTGTTATTTTGACCATTTGTAATTTTCTGCAAATAAATGCTCTAAACGATAATATTTTTATTTGGAATTTGGGGGAAATGTTGTCAGTAGTTTATAGACTCAAACAAAAATGTTCCTTTTGCCCAAACACAAACCTATAAGTAGTAAAATCAGAAAAACTGATTTTGAAATTTTGCAGTAGCCTCTTATTTTTTTTCCAGAGCTGTATATTTAATTTATTGATTGTATTTTTGTATTTGTGTTTGTTACACTGATCAAGAAACTGTTTGTGTTTTGTTGTCCCTACAAATGCCTGTCTGAATTACAACCTGAACCATCTATGGTTAAAGCTTTTTTTTTTTAAACTCAATAAAACTATTCCATTACAACATTTCCACTTCACTTTATGCATATACTAAATTGTAAGCTGAACTCAATTTAAAATATGTTTCTGCATAAGTTGAACTCAATTTAAAAATACGTTTATGCTTATTTCTCATTTGGATTCAGCATTTTACAAACACCCACAACATTTTTTACTTCTATTGAACGTTAACTTGAAGGAAGCAACAACAACCCATTTCAAAAGGACAAAGAAAAAATGGTTTTAAACTGTGCTATCAAACGGGAAGTGTTTTGAAGGTAATAAATAAGAATAGAGGAAACATTTGAAAAACATTCAAATGTAAAAATATTTGACATCTGAATGAGCACTGCAGTACATTTACTCTAATTCTCTAATTCTCAGAACCTGTCCTCATAAAATACAATGTTAAGTCTCCTTTTTCTCTAAAACACACACACTACAGTACACCACATGCTAATATAAGATACTTTAGTTTACCTTATTACAAAATATGCAGTAAAAACATGTATGTAAACATGGGCACAGTACCCCTGAAGCAGTCCTTAGCTCATAAATGGAGTCCATAGCATCGGTCGATACAAATAATATTATGTTATGTTATAAAAACACCTTTCCTATTACTACAAGAGACCAAGAAATCAAAATGCATACATTTACATTAACATAAATATAAATAACTGTACACATCAAGATATCAACTACACATTCAGAGACATCATAGATCACTTAGAAGACATCAGCTATATGCAGGGTTTTTGGTTCATTGTACTGTATATTTCAGATGTTGTATTCATCTTTATCTCAGTGTTTGTGCCTACTCAGTGCAGAAATGTCAGTCACTGTTGCAGTGTGCGTTTAAAACTGCCTGCAGCCAGTGTAGTTTGCATCTGTGCTCATTGTTTACTTTGGCCACTGGGTTCGGATTAGATGCACATGATCCTGGTGGTTAGGCGTGTTCCAATAGTAAAACTGTAGGCTCCAGGTCACAGCTGTTTATTCCATACCCTCAAAAGAAAGTGAGCAAAAAGGAAAAAAAAAAAGAGAACAAGAGAAAGAGAGAAACTGGAAGAGAGAGGGAAGGAGAAAGAGAGAGAGAAAGCACAATTTAAGCTACTTAGCATTTCAGTCCCTGCTTTTTCAAAGATTGAATTATGTACAAAGTCGTAAATAAATTCTATAGATTAAATGGATCTGAAAAGAGGGGCATTAATCTAGATTTTCAGTCCAAATCAGAGACAAGAGAATTGAATTATGGTTCAGTATATTTTTGCCTTATTTGTCTACGTTATATTTTATGAGCATCTGACAAACCATTCAGCTGATTAAACAGTCTACTTGCTTTCAATGAAGATGGCATATAAACTTGTAGGGAAATACATCTGAGAGGATGAGGATAGAGGTCAATGTTCAGTAACCTTTTATTCCCATAGGTGTTGCACAGGAAAACATCAATGTTCCTAAAATAAGGGAATCACACATTTGCCCTAATCTATTGACCCCGACTGGATCTGTGTTGGTCATTATGAACCAATTATTAGCAATAGCTAATAAGTGCTATTGAAACAGGTTATGTCACTGTCACTCTTTTTACATATTATGTAAAAAAAAAAAAATCACACGTATCATAGTAAGTAGGGGTGTAAAGATGAACTGATTTGGATCAGTTATCGGTCTGTGACCTCTGCGATCTGAGTGTACCGATCAACGGAGCCCGGATCACACCAGATTTACGGCCAAGAATTGATTTGCTAGCTACTGAGCAGTAGTGATGGGTGGATCGATACCAAAGTATCGATATATCGATCCTGATGGGGTATTGAATATGCATCGATCCTGGTATTAAAATATCAATACCAAGTCATGTTTTCTTACTGACTTAACTTTCAGTTTATGTGTTTTGTTCATTATTCAACCATTGCCAGTTGTTAGGCACTACTTTTCCTTCCGCGTTCTCACCAAACGTGGGGTAGTACGTCATCCCGCGATAGACTCACTGCTGTGAGATTTCAGTCAAAGCGGCGCGGGGCTGCGGGAGCCATGGGAGACCGCAAGTGAAGTGTGGTGTGGAGTTACTTCCACACCGTGGACAACAATGTTGCGAAGTGCAGTGTGTGCCAAAAAATGATCCGATATTGTGGCAATACCACAAATTTTAAATAAACACTTGATCATAAATCATAAACCTCAGCATGACGAAGCTACTGACCAAACAATGACAGGAGGCTAGTCAGGCAGCTCCCTCCAGCACAGCAGCAACAGCAGTGCGACAGAGGTCAGCTGCCGAGGCGTTTGAGAGAGGGAGAATCCAGGGAACCATCAAGCATGTAGAAGACTAAGAGTAGTGTATGTGAGAGGAGAATGTGTGTATGTGAGAGTGAGAATAGTGATACTTCATTTGTTGTCTTTTTTCATAAGCTGCAAGTGCCCAACTTACAATAGATTTATTTATTTTATTTTATTTTATTTATTTATTTGATAGGGACAATGCACATTAATGAACATAAGTATAAAACAAATGTAAATATGCCGAATTTTAGCTACAAAGCTAGTTTTCATCCACAGTCCCTCGGCAGGCAAATACATAAAAATACAACGTGCAATACAAGCAGCACAAACAAAAGACTAGTGGTCACATTTGATGTCTGCATTGCCATTTTCATTTCATCAAAGATTTTTTTTCAGATCTCTGGTGTTAGAATGTGTGGAGCTAAGCCCCCTGGTGGAACTTTGTGAAGCCAAGGTATCTAGTTAGAGCCAGGTTAGTGTTTTTCTGTAGTATTAAAAAAATGTATGAAAGTATCGGTATCGGTATCGCGATTCTAACCCTGGTATTACTTGGTATCGTATCGAAACAAAAATAACTGGTATCGCCCATCCCTACTGAGCGGTCTCTCTCATGGCGCAGAAGCCGCCCTGTGTGTGTTTGCGTTCGCTAAATCACGGATTAGTATGTGGGTGGTTCACTTACCTGGGGTTGAAGCTTATTGGCTCGTTAACTGCCAATCATGCGAGCGGTGCGGGCTATACGGAAGCGAGCAATGTTTGTATGTGTTGTCTCGTCAGGACACGAGATCTACGCTGCCGGTAAGCTAAGCTGTTTCCATTTATTGAGCTGTTGTTTAAGTTAATTTGGTGCGCTTCTGCTATTTATGGACATGGCTCGTATGCGTGGTTAACTTTTGTGCCAGTGTTGTGTCGCTTTGATATCGGTCTAATGTTTCACTGTCGCCTCAGTAGTCTGCATGGCAGCTATATACCATAACAATTGTATGATACTAGCATTTTTATTGTCGCGGTTAGTGGATTGGGTGATTTATTTAAAGGGACAGTGTGTAAGATTTTTACCCGTTAATTACTGAAATTGAAGATACCCATTCAAAAATACATTGTTTTCCAAGCCTTTTCACTTCCATCATGAAATCAAAGTATTCTTTTGGACTTAGATATAGTCACATAAAAGGGGGATCTTCCCCATGCAGAGGCAGCCATTTTGAATACGTGAGCCGCAGAAGGACATTTGGGCTCCGCCTTCGGCAAGGCTCGGGGTTTTGGGTAAACAACACAAGTATGCTGCCGGATCAGACGTCGTAATGGATCTAACACGTTTTGGACTAAATTGTTTTACTGGATTTTATTCGCTGGATCCTTACGGACAAATTGAGAGCAAGTTTATGGTGAAATACAGAGTTTGACCTGTGCAAAGCATTCTAAGGTAAGCTAACCTCGTTTTGTGCTTTTCCGTATAAAAGCCCCATGTGCTCAGGGAGTGATTGTTGTGCAGGGAAATGAATTGCATAGTCAAAAAGAGGAGACTGTAAGGTTTCATTTGATGTGTAGAGTGTCATGGTACATGATCGGGAATGTGTGTTTTCATGAGAAAAGAAAAAAAACAAAAAAAACTGGACTGCATTTTATTTATACAGTAGCGGTGCGCGGCTCGTGCGCGGGTGACCCTCGAGGTCTGCCGTAGCTAAAACAGAAAGTGCAATAGCAACATCCACCTATGCGCCACCAATCCTACACACTGGGGCTTTAAACAACATTCATGTATTGGCAATGTATATTTGATATGGGCTAAAATTGACTTGGCTAATTTACTTTTGTGTGAAAATACAATGTATAATCAGAATTGGTGCATTTCTGTATTTAGATACTTATGATTTGTGTGTATAGAAATGTACTTCACACACACACAGATGATTTTTGTCTCAAAGGAGACTGATGTTATGAGATGGAGAGAAAGTATTAGTTATTCAGTGTTAAGAGCTTTCTCTGATTTTCTTTTTTTGTTAAGAAAAGTTAATTACAGGCATAAAAAAGACATGTTGGATTTAACATGCTAGTGTTTTCTATAACTGCCTAGTAATATCTATCTTCTTGTCAGTGATATGATGCACTTTTACAGTTACTGAAACTCATATGAGTGACTGAAGCACTAATCATTCTGATTCATTCAGATTTTTGCCTTTAATAGGCAACTTGCTTGTTTTATAACGTCTTTTTTTAATTTTTGATATCTAACCTTATTGTTTTGTGTTGTTTGAAGGAAGGACTGTAAAAGTCAGTCTTCTAATCCTTAAAAGTCAGTATTCTAATGCTTAACCACTGTAAGGCGCTTTGTGTTACATTTTTGTATGAAAAGCACTTTATAAATATTGTTTGATTGATTGTTTGATTGATTGATTGATTGATATTGTATTTTAAGTATGAGCAGAGTTTTGCAAACCGGATTGCCAGTTTTTCAGTTGGCCTGGTGTATTGTCTGTTGGACACTAAATAAACACAATGATACTATTTTGAAATTTCATTTCTGTTTCTCTCTTTTTCTTCTCAATAACTTTAAAGCACTTGGGAGTAAAGTTGTCAATTTGTATTGAATCGAAATTAACTGAACCGGATCGAATCGAATCGTACCAGATCGTTGACTAGTTTTATGAATCGTCCCTGAATCGAATCGTAGCCTGTGAATCGAGATTCGAATCGAACCGTTTGAGTGAAAGATTTACACCCTTAATAGTAAGCAAATGAACTTGAATGAAAAATATGCAGCTTAGAGCTTCAGAATAGGATAAAAATACATTCAATTTCCCCTATCATTTTCTATAAAGAATCTACAAAATATAGTTAGATATACTTAGATTTCATACAGACACTATGTTGGCCAGGCTCCAAGGACAAACTAGTGGACTAAAGGAATAGCACAGTATTAAATGCATTGTTATTTTCATAATGTGATGTTTGTAAAAGATGATTTCATTTCCACAAGTTTAATAACATCTGACTCTTGCTCCAGAGCAGTGTTTGGAAAGGGGCAGGAAATCACATTTTTCTCATTTTTGAATGATTGAAATCTACATAATGAGACCACATTTGCAATAGTGGAGCAAAATGTGTTTTTTATGTCTTGCTACAATGAAAATAGTGTTGTTTGTGCAAGTTTTTCACATTAGCTTGAGTGTATAAGCTATGAAAGTATAATGCATGTTTTCTCTTTAAGAAGATAGCCTTAAAACCCCAGCCGCAGGTGGGAGACCGAGCTGTTGAGGGTCATGGCTTCTATAAATGCTACACTCACTAATTGCCTGAGCTAGCTGTGGTTATTACCTGCATTATCTGTGGACTATGACACAGTCTCACCCACGCACAAACCCAGGCAGACAAATGCTATGGGGAGATCTGATCACACGCCTCCACACTCCACTTCATAACACTTGATACCAATGTTCAATTAAACTAACTTCACAAAAAATGTTTAACCCACGAGTTAAGAGGATTAAACTCTGCAATTTATATTGTATACTGTGTGTCCTGTACTGCATTAGAGTCATCTTTTTAACTGGATGCCATTATAAACAAAAAATAATGCTAAATGAGAAGTGTTTGATTTGTGTCTGAGGGTGTTTTCACATATAGTCCCCTTTAAGCGAACCGAACTCAGTCCCCTAAAAGTGGACCAACAAGGGGACCAAGAGAACACAAACTCAGTTCTGTTTGTGTTCACATTGCGAAAGAGGACCGAGTTCTCTTTCTGGTCCACTTAAGCTCTGATGGAGCCTCAGTCCTCTTTCTGTTCACACTGTAGCTTCTCTAGAGCTCTGAGACCTTCCCTCCTTGGCATTCTCTGTGACGGCCATCCCTCTTAATCATGGCCCCAGTTCAGAGAAAACCCACAAAATAGAACCGGGGTCCTATTCCATTATTCCTAGCTGCAGTATTCAGGTGACCGTGCCTGCCTTGAACCCTCTAATTTTTTCAAAGTAAATGCTTCGGACCCCGCGGGACACTCAGCCAAGAGCATCGAGGGGGCGCCAAGAGCCAGGGCCTGGGACAGACGGGGGCCCGCCTCGCGGCGGACCGTCAGCTCGGACCTGAGATCCAACAACAAGCTTTTTAACTGCAGCAACTTTAATATACGCTATTGGAGCTGGAATTACCGCGGCTGCTAGCACCAGACTTGCCCTCCAATGGATCCTCGTTAAAGGATTTAAAGTGTACTCATTCCAATTACAGGGCCTCGAAAGAGTCCTGTATTGTTATTTTTCGTCACTACCTCCCCGTATCGCTGTCTACGGGAAGCTTAGAAGGTAATAAAACTGCACAAAAGGCGAAGTGAACCCAGAGCGTTATGTGTACACACTGCGCAGGTTAGGCGAACCCTACCGCGGACCTTTTAACGAACCGTACTGAGACCACCTCCCGAGATGGTCTCAGTTCGGTTCGTTTTAAAGGTCCCATGGCATGAAATTTTCACTTTCTGAGGTTTTTGAACGTTAATGTGAGCTCCCCTACCCTGTTTAGGCCCCCCCAATGGCTAAAAGTTGCGAAATGTCTAAACTGAGCATTTGCGATCCTTTTCTGCGTTTGAAAAAAAACACAGCTCAAATGGGCGATTCTGGACAAGGCACCTTATTGACGTCAGATCGAAAAAAGAAATGCAAATTCAGTTCCTCCACCTTCTGGATCTCCACCTCCTGTCTCTGGAAATCACGCCCAGAGAATTTGGACTGCGGAGGAGCTGCGCAATGCGAAATGTGTTTTTTTTATTTGCCTGGAGGCACATGCGAGTGTTTCTAGACTCGGAAGTCCTTTACCCAACCCTCTGGACCTCTGAAACAGCAGTGGTTTAATTTTATTTTCTGTGAAAATGTGTTTTGTTTTTTTTTTCATTGAAAAGGCTCTCCTTTCCTCCTTCGCGCTTACACACGCAGAAGTGGGGCCAGGCACAGCGCACCGCTAAAACAAGGAACCAGCCCCCCGCCCGCTCCTCTAACCAATCTGTGTCCTTCTCATTTGCATTCAAGCAACAAGGCCCATAATGAGGTGTTCAGAGAGTTATTTTTTGACTCTGACTCTGTACATGTGTCTTTCTCATGCACTAAGGATTCATTTACAGTATTAAGATAAGATAAGATAAGATATGCCTTTATTAGTCCCACAGTGGGGAAATTCCAGTGTTGCAACGCACAGATCAAGAACAGCACGAAAAAGTAACATGCAACAGAACAATATAATAAATAAATAAATAATGGCCTAGGATAATTTAAACCTAGACCTAAAAATAGACTCTGGATTATAGTTGAATATTTGTAAGTGCAGATAAGTTGAATGACATGTTAACAGTGTTCGTTGTACAGTCTGACAGCAGCAGGAAGGAAAGACCTGCGAAACCTCTCCTTCACACAGCGAGGGTGAATCAGTCTGTCACTGATGCTGCTCTCCAGAGCAGACAGAGCGTCCTGCAGGGGGTGAGACTCATGGTCCAGCATAGAGGTGACCTTAGCCAGGACCCTCTTGTCCCCCACCTTCTGCACTGAGTCCAGAGGACAGCCCAGGACAGAGCTGGACTTCTTGATGACCTTGTCCAGCCTCTTCTTCTCCCTCTCTGTGATGCTGCTGCTCCAGCAGACCACACCGTACAGGATGGCTGATGCCACCACAGAGTCATAGAAGGTCTTCAGGAGTGGCCCTCTCACTCCAAAAGACCTGAGTCTCCTCAGGAGATAGAGCCGACTCTGGCCCTTCCTGTACAGTGCGTCTGTGTTATGAGTCCAGTCCAGTTTATTGTTCAGATGAACACCCAGGTACTTGTAAGAGTCCACTCTCTCAATGTCCCTTCCCTGGATGTTCAATGAGGGGGCAGTAGAATGGCGTCTGCGGAAGTCCACCACCATCTCCTTGGTCTTCCCTGCATTGATGATGAGGTGGTTCCGCTGACTCCAGTCCACAAAGTCCTGTATTAGTCCCCTGTACTCCCCATCATCGTCATCTTTGATGAGACCAATGATGGCAGAGTCATCAGAGAACTTCTGCAGGACACAGCTGTCCGTGTTGTGTCTGAAGTCTGCAGTGTAGAGGGTGAAAAGAAAGGGCGCGAGGACAGTGCCCTGGGGCGCCCCCACACTGCAGGTCAGGAGGTCAGACACACAGTTCTTGGCTCTCACAAACTGGGGCCGGTTTGTGAGGTAGTCCAGGATCCAGTCTGCCAGGTCACAGTCCACACCGGCGGTCTCCAGTTTGTCCCTGAGGAGCAGTGGCTGGATGGTGTTGAAAGCACTGGAGAAGTCAAAGAAGAGAATCCTCACAGTGCTGCCGGGGTTCTCCAGGTGAGACAGTGAGCGATGCAGCAGGTAGATGACGGCATCCTCCACTCCGATGCCAGGCTGGTACGCAAACTGCAGCGGGTCCATCGCTGAGCTCATGGTGGAGCGGAGGTGGCCAAGGACCAGTCTCTCCAGTGTCTTCATCAGGTGGGATGTTAGAGCCACCGGCCTGAAGCTGCTGAGGTCTTTAGCATGCGGTGTCTTAGGCACTGGTACCACGCAGGAGGTCTTCCAGAGTTGTGGTACCACCCTCAGCTTAAGGCTCATGTTGAAGACATGCTCCACAACTCCGCACAGCTCGTCTGCACAGGACTTAAGGAGCCTGGAGTTGATGCCGTCTGGTTCTGCTGCCTTCCTCGGTCTAATCTTCTTGAGCTCCTGTCTCACCTGGGCTGCAGAGAATGACAGTGGCCGGCTGGGGGGATGGGTGAGTCCATGTGTGGTGGAGGGCTGTGGAGCAGAGGTAAAGGTGTGAAGAGGAGCAGGAGTTCCCCATTGTCCAGCTGGGGAGGTGGGAGCTGGCAGCTGGGTGGGGGGAGGAGGGGTGCCGGGTGATTGATCAAATCTCCTGAAGTGAGCATTGAGGTCATTCACCCAATGCTCACTTCAGGAGAGGGAACCATTAAGGCACCATATAAAAGCATCAAGAAGTACCATGTCATGGGATCTTTAAAGGGGTCTGAGTGCGCTTAGAGTGTTCACATATAAACCTATAATGCTCAGTTAGCGATCTGAGTTAGCTTTAAACGCTGAAAGGGACCAAGTATGAAAACACCCTGACTGTATTTCAATTTTAAATACGGTCAGACACAAATCAAACATGCAAATAAACTGCAGATTTCTATGAGGTGATGAACTTGAAAATATTTACATTTTCTGACTATAGAAATCCAGACACAAGTCGCACCAAGAAGGAAACGTGAATAAAATATGCGCTGTCCACATGTATTATATTGCAGTGGAAAAATAACAGTGGAACATGAGGATTTCAGTCAGCTTTGAGTTGGATTGCGTAAACCAGGGGTCTCAAACTCAACTGGAGTGGGTAATAATGGAGCATTATATTTGATTCCAACAGGCAATAAATCATAGTTTAGAGGGGAAAAACATTCACATTGCTATTTTAATCTTTTGATTTCTTTTATCATGTATTATATTGTTTTTCACCTTATACATATTATTTACTTTACGCATTTCTGCATAAAAACAATGTGGGAAAAAACTATAAAACATGGATAAGTACTAAATAAAGGCTTACGCACACACTTTAAATATTTTTTTGTAATTTTTTATAAGTATAAAGTATAAATGGTTGGAGGTGCTTTTGTGCTGTTAACGCCTGGGCGCCCTCCTCTGCTCCTCCACTGCTGCTCCCTTTTAGCGGCCGGATTGCTGTGTTCTTTTATTTTCACAATGAAACTTCAGGAGACGCAACTCCTCTCATGCTGAGAAGAGTTCAGAAGAGCTCCTGCACTTTCCGGGACAGTTTCTCATTTTCTTTGTTGGTTAGATCTCCACCAATCAATACACCATCAATACAAGTAGTCTGAGTGTCCATTTAGTGATTTAAGCATTTCTTTCTTCTTTTCATGGACTTTACTGATGTTGGCCAGCTCTTGTGTAAGCTGAACATTGTCTTTCACTGTATTGTTGTAGAGAGATCTTATCTCCTTGTACGCACTAACTTGGTTTTCTCTGCTCTCTTTTTGCAGGACAATAGCTTTGAGGTCTTCCACCTCCAAGTCTTTTTCATTTGTCTTTTTTGGAGTTGGCAAGCTTGTTTTAGATGCATATTTTACTGTAGAATTATACAGGTATTAGATCTCGTAATGTGCGTCATTTTGGTCTTTAAGTTGCTTGTCCTTCTGTAGAGTAGCAGTAATTTTTTGCAACTCTTTTATTTGTCTTTTCCATTTCTTTTTTGGAGTTGGCAAGCTTTTGTTTTAGATTTTCCTGTACTGTAGAATTATACAGGTACCGGAACCCCTTATGTTTGTTAACCTCTTCTTGTAGTTTCTTGTCCTTCTCCTTCTTTTTCATTGGCCTTTTCCTATACTTTTTTGGAGTCAGCAAGCTCTTGTTTTAGTTTTACATTTTCCTGTACTGTATAATCATACAGTTACCAGAGTGCCTTATGTGCGTGTAATAGCCCAGATAGCAACTTTAGCAGTCAAAGAGGAACAGAGTAGAGCTGAGCCCAGTTTCAGTGCAGACCCAAAGTGCATTTATTCCCCAACCAGAAAAATCGAAAAATATTTAGAAACCCCACCTTGCCCCCAGTGTCTGTGGACACTGGTAGTCCCCATGGCAGAAGATACATCAAGGCCAGTTGTGACGTGAGCCGTCCTCCTCTGGACCCACCACCTGCGGGAGGATTCGTGGGGGCTGGTGCATTGTGTTCTGGGCAGCAGATCTGCTTGTACTGCTGCCCCCGTGACCCAGAAAATGGAAAAGTGGAAGAAGATGAATGAATGAATGAATGAATTTAGAAAAGTACAAAAGTTAAAAACAAGCATGGCAGTCACCTACACACACACACACACACACACACGCGCACACACACGCACACACACACACACACACACACACACACACACACACACACACACACACACACACACACACACACACACACACACACACACACAGAGCACCTCTTCCTGACAAAGGTGAGGCAGGCTCCTTTTATAGACCACCTCCCTTAATTGGTTGAGCTCATCTTAAACTAGAGGTAAGTACAAGTCATTTCAATATTTAAAAAATCAAAAACAGTGTTCAATCTTCAATTAAATCTAAGTACAAACATATATCTTTATTAATTTAGCAGTGTTTTATTAATAATGTAAAAATACTAAATAGAAAAAAACTCAAATATGCACCCCTCCTCCTAACAAGAAGAGGGGTGCACCTCCCCTCACTCCCTCTGCCCTTCATACTCCGTCTGCCCTCTCACTCCATCTGCCCTCTCACTCTCACTCCGTCTGCCCCTCTCACTCCTTCTGCCCATCTCACTCTGTCTGCCCCTCTCACTCTGTCTGCCCCTCACTCTGTCTGCACCTCTCACAATGTCTACCCCTCTCACTCCGTCTGCCCCTCTCACTCCATCTGCCCTCTCACAGCTCTCATTCCGTATGCCCCCTCACTCCATCTGCCCCTCTCACTCCATCTGCTCCCTCCCTCTCCCTCCATCTGCAACTCTCACTCCATCTGCCCCTCTCACTCCGTCTGCACCTCTCACTCCGTCTGCCCCTCTCACTCCATCTGCCCCTCTCACAGCTCTCATTCCGTATGCCCCCTCACTCCATCTGCCCCTCTCACTCTCACTCTGTTTGCCCCTCTCACTCCATCTGCCCCTTTCACTCCGTCTGCCCCTCTCACTCTCACTCCATCTGCCCCTCTCACTCCATCTGCCCCTCTCACTCTCACTCTGTTTGCCCCTCTCACTCCATCTGCCCCTTTCACTCCGTCTGCCCCTCTCACTCTCACTCCATCTGCCCCCCTCACTCTCACTCCGTCTGCCCCTCTCGCTCCATCTGCCCCTCTCACTCTCTGCCCCCTCACTCTGTCTGCCCCTCTCACTCTCACTCTGTTTGCCCCTCTCACTCCATCTGCCCCTTTCACTCCGTCTGCCCCTCTCACTCTCACTCCATCTGCCCCCCTCACTCTCACTCCGTCTGCCCCTCTCGCTCCGTCTGCCCCTCTCACTCCGTCTGCTCCTCTCATTCCGTCTGTCCCGCTCACTCCATCTGCCCCTCTCACTCTCACTCTGTCTGCCCCTCTCACTCCGGCTGTCCTTCTCACTCTCACTCCGACACACCTCTCACTCCATCTGCCCCTCTCACTCTGTCTGCCCCTCACTCTCACTCCGTCTGCCCCTCTCGCTCCATCTGCCCCTCTCACTCTCTGCCCCCTCACTCTGTCTGCCCCTCTCACTCTCACTCCGTCTGACCCTCTCACTCCATCTGCCGCTCTCACTCCATCTGCCCCTCTCACTCTGTCTGCCCCTCTCACTCACTCTCAGTCCTTCTGTTGTTTGTTTTTCTGCCGCTGCTGCACCGTCAGCAGGGAAGGGGCCAAGTTGGCACTACAGGCAGCAATGCATTATGGAAACTGTAGTTCACATTGATTAAAATAGCATTTTAATCGACGGGCCACTGCTAACAGAAATTAGAAATTGTCTTGCGGACCAGTGGAAATGATCTCAGGCGCTGCATTTGGCTTGTGTGCCGCAAGTTTGTAAACTGAAATGTAAATGCAAAACCCTATTTCTCCTTTAAAGGTCCTATATTACACAAAATTGACTCATGTGAGCTTTAAGCCATTAGAATGCTGTTACCTCATCAAAATATACCTGGAGTTGTGTTTTGTTTCATTCACATGTTTGAGTAAGACTTTATTTCTAGTCTGTCTGCATCTCCAAAATGCACTGTTCCACCTTGTGATGTCATAAAGTGATAGTTTTCAAGTTCCCAGCTACATTTTACCGTTAGTTCAGTAGGAATTGTCAAAAATGATTCTAGTGAAAGTGTATGGAGCACTTCCTATATGACATGACATCACAAGGTGGTGTTTCTGTTTGAAAGACGAATTCAGTCTAAATATGTAGGGTTTGTGGATCAAATACATGTAAATGAAAACACAACTCCAGGTATGTTTTTGATGAGAAAACATCAGAAAATAGCGTTATATGCACCCTTCAACTTTTTTTTTTTTTAAACTTGCCTTTTCCTGAAAAATGGGAATGGGACCGATGAATAATTGCATGATGTATTTACATTTGAGACATGAATTAAAGACATATTCCATTTTGTGCACATTTAACCATGACATATTATGCTTCCTACTATCCTTCCAAGAACTGCACCTCACTCCCACAGTCAATATGGCCAGGAGGAAAAATCCACCACACTTTCGAATTAAATTAAAGCAGAAATGTACACAATTCAATGTTAACAGTTCTATACAATGTTATTTTAACAGCACAATCACTCTGGAGCACAGCAAAACGTGAAAGCCTGTCCTTGGTGAGGGAGTGGGTGCTTTTGTCATGGTGCCTCTCTGTGTGCTGCTTCAGTTGGTGTCTAGACAGCTGCAGTAAGTAAGAGGAAAAGGTTTTAGCCGAGACTGTCAGATATGTCAGATTGGTAGGGCTTTCAGAGCACCAGTCTGTTCTAAGGTTAAGTGCAAAGCTTTTGTACATTATTAAACGGCAGGAGGATGGAATCACGAAATGTAAGTATACACTGTGATCAAGTTCTACCTAAAAAAAAAAATAAAAAAAATAAAAAAACAGTCAAGCACAATAATGCACTGACAATTTCTTTTATGCTTTCAGTGGAGATACTGCCCCTCTGCCGATGCTTCCTACAGATTTGATACACTAAGGGTGCATTCACATCTTAGGTCCTTGATCAATTTGAATTTCCTTGTCCTTGTTTTTTTGTCCTGGTCTAGTCCAGGTTTAGTCAGACCCTCCAGGAATTGTGGGCGGTGTTGCAATTTTGACCAATCACCGCAACTTTTCCGCAATTTTTACTAATTTTGACCAATCATCGGCGACGTATTGAACGCCGACCAACTTCCTTCTGCTTTACTTCCGTGTGACAAACGAAACTGCGGCCGTGTCCCAGTTCCCAGAGCGCACAGTTCGGAGCGCAGCCCGAAGGGGGCTCAGACTGCAGTCAAGGAGGTGCACACTTGCTCAGCCCCAACTGCGGTCTTCGGACCGCGTGTTAACTGCGCATGGGACAAAAAAGAAGTGGGACAGCAGTCGTCGCGCCAGTGTACTGTGGAAATGTGTGACGCACATGCCCTTCGGGCCACGCTCCGAGCCGCGTGCTCTGGGAATTGGGACACGGCTTCTAATGGCAAAGAAACATGTCTGCGGCGCCATTTGCCCACAAAAATAACAGCAAAAGACCGAAACAGTTCCCCTCCTAGTAGTAATTTATTTTCTATGTTGGTAAGGTTGTTTTAGGACCATATCTGTGATCTGTGTGTCCTTGTATTATTCTTTGTCAGTATTCAAAATATTACTCAATTTTAATTACAAAAAGCGAAAATCGCAACTATTTATCGCAACTTTCACTTCCTCCCGCAACAAAATCGCAACAAAAACCTTAAAAGCACCGCAACTTTCATCGCAACTTTTTGGAAAAGCTCCCGCAAATTCAGGCATTTTAGCCCGCAACAATCACAAAAAATGCCCGCGAAATCCTGGGGGGTCTGTTTAGTTCCAGATTTAGTCCCAGTTTAAAATCAGTTTAGATGTGGTGATTATGCAAGTGTAAGCATGCCCCTAAAGTGGAACTAAACACTAAATTTACTTTTTCACTACTATTGTGTTTTAATTGCATTATTTTAACTGTTCTTAGGACATAGTTTGGGCAATTTTAGCACAAACTAGGTAAAACTAGGTAAAACTAGGTCAAACTAGGTCAAACTAGGTAAAACTAGGTCAAACTAGGTAAAACTAGGTCAGAAATGCCTGAATCTAAGTTTGTGCTGCCTCCAGTGGCCACTGTAATTCCAAGTAGTTTGTGACATCACCAAAGACTGCCCAGATTACAGTCCGATGCCTCTGACTACAAACCCTTGGCTGCAGGGGCAGAGTTTGAAGTGTGGATACCTGTTAGATAATCACACTGTTCCTTATATCCCCCAGACCATGCCCTTCCTCCCCCCGACCCTCTTCTTTAGTCCTCCAGGTACTGTCCAGTTTAACAGCTCAGTCTGACATATGGTTGTGGGTGGAGTTTAGGTGTTTACTCCTACTTTAACGCCTGTAGTTACTTCTTTTGTCTTATGACTATAGGTCAGAGTAAGAAAGGAAGTCATATTCGTTCACGGAAAACATGGTGATATTTTCTTCAGCCTATATTCCTACCAAATAGCTGCGATAATAGTTGTACTTAACTATCATGTGGATTGTGTACGCCATCTTTTTTCCGTGCCACAACTAGGCCTTTAATAATGCCTTACACTGCTGCAAAAGCTTTATCCTCTCAAATTCCTATTCACTTTAGTCATTACTCATTCATTCACCTTTCATCCTCACTGATAGTCCCAATTGTGTAGTTATGGTTGCCATGGCGTAGACTGATGGTCACCAGGCTGCCAATCTCCGCCACCCACCCACCGTCAATCACACAAGGCTGACACCACATTCACACAGGACATGAAGTTTAACTCATCAGAGGGGCTTTAAAAGTAGTGAACAAAGCAGGAGAATAATCAGCATGCTATTGTTACTATCTTAAGAAAATGACCCTCTTCACAATTTGAGAACTAGGCAAGGACACACTACCGATTGGAATCCATAATAAATTAGTGGATTCTTTAAAAAAAAACAGCACATGAAAACAAAGAGCTCTGGAGTACGGTACAAAGGGAACTTTGGAATATAAATGCTGTGACTGCATTTGTGTAAATGTAAAATACAGAGCTTAGAAGGTTTGTCCGGTTGTCCAATCGTCACAGTCAGTGTGTTAAAGGTGCTTACTTTTCTCCGTGGAGATATTAGTTTACCTGTAATATTCCACAGTATGCAATAAAAACAAAGCTTGTGTGCATTTGTGTGTGTGTTCATTTTCTTTATGTATTTGTTATTGTGTTTGTTTGTTTTTGTTTTGTTTTGTTTTATGTCGTCTTTCTTATGCCATTCTTGGGTTTGTGTGTGTTTGGAGGAAAGGGGTGTGTTAGAGAATTGAGAGTTGTTGTTTTTTCATGTGTTGTTCTATTTGTGTCTTCTTTTCATGTTTTCATGTTATTATTCTATTGTCCTTAATAAATAATCAATTAAAACACCTCCACCTGGAGACAAGCAAGTAAGCAGAAAAGTTATATAGTTGGCTACTAAGAATACTAATACTACTAATAATAATACTAATAAAAAACACCACAACCGTTCTTTTTTATATACTTTATAGAAATAACACAATAAGAACATAATTATTATTCTCAATAGGTTCTAGTATGGACAATTTCCATTTCAGAAACACAATTGCATCTTTAGAATACAACTTGCCGACTGGACCTTTGTAAAACTATCCATCAGTTGAGGCATTTGAGTGGGAATTAGTTTGCAAAGTATCTGTATGAGACTAAATCTGCTGGCTACAAATGAAAGAAAATATATCTCCCTTTACAGTGAATCCAAATAGCTTCTTGAAAAGGAGACTGGGGACTGCCAACAGAATCCTTCAGGGAGACGAGCAAAAGCAAAACATCTGGCCTCCAAATTTTAATTAGACTTACCGATGGGACTTCTTTTCATTCCATGCACTGGGGTATTTTCCTCTCCATCCTGGTGGGACACGGCAACATCTTGTGAATGAAATTTAATGAAATACTAACTGTTCACTTACAGCACAATAATTTTCAATTTGGTGCGTTAACAATTATTTTTCAATGGAGTCTGACCAGTTTTATTTAGGGATTGGAAGGATTTAATCCACTTTAAAAGACATCCCAAAATGTAATTTACTTTCACCCGAGCTGATAAATGTACATGCTCAATTTCCCAGCAAATGTCACCTCACTGTCAGATACAGGCAGACATGTTCAAATACAACTTTTACTGACAACAATTGTAATGCTGATTTATTCTTACTTACACAAACATTAGACATGATGGCCAAGATGTTTAGGTTATAATTTAAAACAAAAACCCAATCAGAGCAGCAGAATCCAAGCAGAATGAGCCTCACATGGGTCTCTCATTTGGGTTGCCAGTTCCAATGCTGAAATCCAGTTGTTTTAAACCTAAAATGATCAGATTTCTAACTACCTAAACCCCGGTACCAGCAGCCAATCATTAATGAATGTGTACTCTGGAGGTTTTGAGGCATAACCTCAGGCAAAATATCTGTAAGTTTGGGTAGGCTAAGGGTCCCCACTTTAACTTTTGTAAAATACAGGCAAGTCTGGCAAAACAAGGGACATAGGCAGTATATTGGATTTATTTATTTATTTTTTTGGTGGTTTGGTGGTTTAATCAACTGTATTAAAAAAAAAAAAAGAGAGAGAGAGTTTATTCTATAGCATTTAAAAAGTACAGTTTTGACACACAATAAACAACACAACAAATTGGGATTAAAATATAGGATACAACTAAACTAAATTAAATTATATCACAAACAAAACCAAAATTAGTACAGTGGTCCCTCGCGGTTCACTGTTCGTGGCCTCTCTGTTTCGCAGATTTTTTTGTTTTGTTTTGTTTTTGTTTGTTTTATAGTGTAACATTTTTTTTTTATAGTGTAACATTGTGTTCTGCGTCCTGATTGGCTAAGAGACTGTAGACCTTTGCTGATTGATAGATGGGGGATGCGGGGGGGACCGGGACTAGACCGGGTCTAGACCAGGACCAGATCGGGACTAGACCGGGACTAGACCAGGACTAGACCAGGACTAAACGTGGACTAAACCAGGTCTAGACCAGAACTAAACAAGGTCTAGACCAGGTCTAAACCTGGACTGGTCCTGGACTAAACCAGGACTGGACCAGGTCTAGACCTGGACTAAACTGGGACTAGACCAGGTCTAAACCAGGATTAAACCACCCCGTGCCGCTCTTTGCTGGTTTCGTGCGGCTGGTTTGTGGCTCGGGCTGACAGGACGCGGTCCGGGCTCCGCGGTGCGATCTCGTGCTTGCAGCCCTGGTGTACGCGTGGCCTCGCGCCGGTCGTGCTGCTCTGTCACGGATTTGACCACGAGGAGTTGTGTACGTGTCGCGCACTTCTCCAAGGGGTTGGTGCACGTCGCCTCCCGGGACGTGGCAGTGCCGTTGGATGAGCGCTGTGCTTCCTGCGGATCCAGTGACTCATGTCTCCGCGCTCCTCGCGCGTCTGGCGGGGCTTCCGGAGCCGTGTCTCCCCCCACGCTTCACTATTAATAAATTTTGTTGAAAATCTATGAACGTTTGATTGTTTAAATGAGAGAGAAATGTGAGAAAAGGTTCATTCCAGTCTGAGAAAAGTGTATAATGTGTGTGGTGAGGCATTTACAGCCTTAAAACATGTAGAATAATTGTAAAATATAAAGTTGTCCTACTTCGCAGATTTCTCTTATTGCGGGTTACTTCTGGAACCTAACCCCCGTGATAAACGAGGGATTACTGTAATGCAAAACCAAACATTAATCAAACCACAATAACCAATTAAATCCTATATTTCTGTACACTAAAGGGTTAGTGCTGGGCAAAATACAAGATAAAGTTCTTGTAGTTGGTTTTTAAGATGTAAAGTGCATAAGAGTGTATGGGATTAAGGTGCTTTGAGGTTTAGATGTTTAAAGTGCAAGGTACTGGCAGCCTACAAGGTCTAAAGTGTCTTGTGCTATTATTGACCCTCAAGCACGCTACTCCGCATTGGACTACCGTCTACTGCACGACTAACCTGACCAATAAATAAATAAGCACAACTACAGTCAACAGCTACAATGATAAAAGAATTTGATTAATCTGAGAACAGAATTTGAGAGTAAGATTAAGAGCAGCAGAGCAATCTATTATACAAAATTTTTCAAGAATGGCATTAGCCACCTCCGCCAAATCAAAGATACACCATAAAGGACATCTGCCTAGAATTTAGAAGATCGCACCCTACATGGGGCTTGGAGAGCGATCAGAGCAGCCGCTGTCACCATCGCCAACTCCATACAACATCTTGCTTATCATAAACACCACATTAGGACAGGATTTAACAGCAACTCTTTTCTAGTTTCTAATCAATGACGCCGCGAGCGCAATGCACCATGTCACATTTGTGGACACACCGCAGTGGGAAATGATAGTACCTGTGACCACCTTGTTACATACATATCTGTATATACAGCTCTAAAAAAATAAGAGACCACTGTATTTTTTTGTTTTTTTAAATCAGCATCTCTACATGTATTGCAGCCATTCTATTCCAGCGTCTGTTGAATTCCAACACAAACACAAAGCTGAGCTACTTCAGTTCTTGCACCAGGAGTGGAACAAAGTCACCCAAGAACAATGTGAAAGACTTGTGGAGAGCATGCCAAGAAGCATGAAAGCTGTGATTAAAAATTCAAAGTTATTTCACCAAATATTGATTTCTGAACTCTTCTTAAGTGTAAACATTAGTATTATGTTGTTTTAAAATGAATTTGATCTTGTTCTTTTGCATTGTTTGATGTCTGAAAACATGTATCTCTTTTGTTATTTTCACCATTTGTCATTTTCTGCAAATAAATGCTCGATACGATAATGTTTTTATTTGGAATTTGGGGGAAATGTTGTCAGTCGTTTATAGACTTAAACAAAAATGTTCCTTTTGCCCAAACCCATACCTATAAGTAGTAAAATCAGAAAAATTGATAATTTCGCAGTGGTCTCTTATTTTTTTCATAGCTGTATGTAGGTTAAATTAACATTTTTAAATCTATAAAAGCACTGGCAACATACAGTTCCTTAAGCTTCAACTTAAAAAATACCACCAGATGTGACTGGAGGCATTCTGTATCCACATTTCACTCAAACTAAGGCTTGCAGGTACTTTCAAGATATTACTTACAAGTATGACATTTCAGCATACTAAGGTTAGGATGCAAAATACCTAGGTTAGGCTGCAAAGATAAGATTAAAAAAATAAAAAATAATAATTAGGGCTGTCAGATTAACCCGTTTATTAGATTAATTAATTACACCACAAATTAACGCGTTATAAAAATTAACGCAATTAATTATGAGCGGCAATTCAATGCGCGCGCATCTTAAATTTGGCGTGCGGGGCCTTTGAACAGCAAGTTTATTTATAAAAATGTGACGGAGCAGGTCCGTCTTGTCCCCAGAGGAGAGCATGTGAAGACGCGCGCCGAACCCTTTTCAATACCCATAACCTCTCCAGCGTGTTCTGCCGTGACTAAAGCTGCACACTTAGAAGCGCCAGTTTTGCCCATCCAAATCGCTAAACCTGATCATTTACTTACCGCGCGGCCGCCTTCTTCCTCCTCCCGTGATGCGATCTGGTGCGATCTGGCAAACCCCCCGCGGGTTCCGGGGGTCATGTGAGCCACGAGTAATTTGCACGGGCAATTATTTCGGGCAATTATTTGTATTCTCTGTATATTTGAAGCTTTGTATATTATTTATTGACGTTGCATGAAAGCTACTGTACGTGCTCACATTTTGGCACCAGAAATATTCGCCATTTAATAGTGGAATGGTGTAAATGAGCTTTTGAATGTTACGTAATGTGGGAAGTGGAATGGGGGTCTGTCAGCAGTCTTGTCTTGTGTGCACGGAGAGAAAAACTGAAAAACTTAGACTTAAAGGGGAAGTCTGCAGTCTTTTCACTGTACCACTATAAATCGCACGTTTGACACCTTTTTTGCGCTGTGGGAGAGCACAATAAACCACCTAAAAAATGTATTTAAAACTAATAATAATAATAATAAATGGAATTGTTGTGTTATATGTGAGAATGAAAGCATAAAGTACTCTTCTTGAACAGTGCATTCCTCACACCTCTTTCAAACGTTGTCACTTTTGGTTAGAGCTTTAGATGCCTGGCCACGTGGGACTTGGGCACTCTGCATCAGGAAACTGTAAGCAAGACGAGCTGATTTGCAGAGCTTATTTTTGCTTCTGCATTTTTTTTTTCTTTTCCATGGTTAAATTTGTCCCTTGGAGTGTAACCGCTACTGGAGCAGAAAATAGACACCTATCCATAGAAAATACCCTGGAGTCATCTTATATCACAGCGAGAACGGAGGAAAAAACACTTCTACGCTGCCCTGTGAGCTATCATAGATTTCACCATTAATCTTTCCCATTTCTGCTCTTTTGGGTATTCCGTTAGTCATCACTGCGCATAGTATTTTAAGACAGGCCACAGTAACTCCTTTATAGGCTCAAGTAAGGGATCACTTTATACTATTTTCTGAAAGGGGAATAACTTGCTAAGCAGCGCTATTATTTTAGCTGTAATGTGGAGCTCAGTAGTGCAGAGTTCTGAAAGTCAATTTTGCTGACTTAAGCTCAGACAGAGAATACTCCTTCATCATCGTGGCCCATTCTGCCTTGGGTGGCCTGTAAAATGACAGGGATTTTAGTGATTGGATAGAGTGAGTGATAATAAAAAGGGTTATTAGGACAGTGAAACATGAATAAATCATAATGAAGTTTTAATGGGCAATTTTCAGAAGCTATTTGGTGTTTAAGATGTTCTATGTGCTGAGGAGTGCAACTTTTATCTTGTTATTGTTTCATTGTCTCTTTTATTGCAACAGTAGGCTAGTTGTTAACTTGAAGTGAGTTCTCTCTGGAGACATTCAGTTGTGAAAAAATACATATATTCTTAACATCAGTACTTAAAACACCATCATTTTACAACTCGTTTACCTTATTAAATGTATTGTGATTTAGTAGCATAACACCTACTTGCTACTAGTGTTTCTTGAAGCTGGAATTTTTGAGACATTGCATCCACTTTATTAGCAATACACAGTGGTGGATCAAGTTTAAGTAAAAGTATGACAGGAAAAAACCAACCTGTTTAAAAATGCACTTTTAGCGTATAAAGTAAAAGTAGTACACACAGATTTTGGTAGTGTTTTTAATTTGTGTTAAAGGAAGTGATAATGATTACAAATTATACAGATTTTGGTTAACAGTGTCAATATGAATTAATTTCTTAATTTTCTTATGACTTTCCCAAACAATTTCCCCTATGTATCAATAAAGTTTGTCTTAAAGGGATATGCCACCCCCAGGTCAAACTTGGGCATCTCCCCACAGTACAGAGACTAAAATAAGTGGTGGAATGGTCAATGGTCACATCTTTATATAGCGCTTTTCCACCTTCAAGGCACCCAAAGCGCTTTACAACAAGGAACCAATCACCCATTCACACACGCATTCACACACCAGTGTACGCAGACACTGGGGGCGAGGAGGGTTAAGTGTCTTGCCCAAGGACACAACGGCAGCATTCATCTGTGGGAGCTGGAATCGTACCAACCAACCTGTGGGTCAGTGGATCTGACCGCTCAACCACTGATGTTTCTTATGTCAAGAGCGGGATTTGAACCGCCAACCTTTGGATCAGTGGACAAACGCTCTACCAACTGGAAAGCGTTTTCCTGGTCACCCAGCCATTGTCCGAATCTGTCAGCACTGACCGCCGCGGTATCTGCAGCTCCTCCGCGTTAGACTGGAGTCTAACGGCGCCAGAGAAAGATTTCGGCCAAAAGGAATTAATTTGCTCGATGCGTTTCCCAATTACTTTCTGTGTAGTGCGCATTCATATCGAGTGCAAAATAAATGTACAGCTTGACTTGGTTATTTTGGGTGGGAACTATTTTTCAGTGCGGAAAAAGAAAGCCGAAGCACACACCACGCTGCGCAACAGGGGAACTCCCTTCCTGGTGCGTAACAGGGATTCCCCTGTCAGCGTGCTGTGTGCTTCGGCTTTCTTTTTCCGCACTGAAAAATAGTTCCCGCCCAAAATGACCAAGTCAAGCTCTCCGTGTTGATTTGCACATTTATTTGCACTCGATATGAATGCGCACTACACAGAAAGTAATTGGGAAACGCATCGAGCAAATTAATTCCTTTTGGCCGAAATCTTTCTCTGGCAACGTTAGACTCCAGTCTAAGGCGGAGGAGCTGCAGATACCGCGGCGGTCAGTGCTGACAGACCTGGACAATGGCTGGGTCACCAGAAAAACGCTTTCCACCACTTATTTTAGTCTCTGGACTGTGGGGAGATGCCCAAGTTTGACCTGGGGGTGGCATATCCCTTTAAGTCTTTTGTATATTTATTTTTGTTTGCTGAAGCTTCAACTCAAAACCTTTAGTCAGAATGTTACCACAAACATAACGTGGTAAAAGTAACCCCTAAAATCATATGAAAAGCGCTTTTTACTTTTCAGTCCTGTTCAAAATTGTAGTGGAGTAGAAAGTACAGATACCTGCTCTCAAATGTAGTAAAAATATCCGTACAGATACCTAAACATTTTACTTAAGTACAGTACTACATGTACTTCGTTACTGTCCACCAATGGCAATACAAAAGTAACACTACTGATCTATTCTTGGAGAGTTATTTTTTGATGCCAAATGGTACGTCAATGCCACAAATGTTGAAACTGCTTTAATGCCCAGATGATTCATCTAAGATCAGATCATTACCAAGGACACAGATAAAGAAATTTTCTGACATCAGGCTTGTTGAGAGTGATATCTGTCTGCAGCAATTCAACCTATTTTTTATTTCAAGGATTCCATTAACCCAAGGATTCATTAAAGGTTCCATGCCTTAAAATGTACTTCAATAAATCAAGTCTTCATTAGAAATCATAGTAAATATAGACTTTTTGCTCTGTAGCCCACCCAGGCAGACATTGTAAATTAAACTTTGTTCTTAATGTTTTTCTTGATAAAAAGTAAAGGTTAAATAAATAAAAATATTCACGCCACAGATGTTTTAGCACGAGAAGGTAAACTCTTATTAATTCATATTTGAAATCCATCTGAAAATCCCAAACTGCAATCCTCAAATATAGCACTGCATGTTAGACAGAGACAGTGGGAAGTAGTACGTGTTTGGACAGCTATTAGCAGCAGTAGAAGGTTGACTGCCTGCACCAATTTCAGCTCCCCGGGTAAGGCTTTTCTCCAAGCCCAGGGGCAGCTGAGCGAAGGCCAGATCCTGTCTTTGGTCTTCAGTGTAGTCTCCCGTTTGGCCGGGGGTGGTCCTGGGCTTGTCAGGTTACTCACCGGCCCAACTTAGAAAGATCACAGATAGCTTGACTCGAGACACAGATGTGGCAGAGGACGCAATCAACATAAAACCAGGGCAGAACCGAGGCTAAGACAACGGCGGCTAACGCTGACTGACAAGCAGAGCAAAGAGGCCGGGAGTCTGACATGTATTCGGGCTTCTTCAATAGCTTAGTAGCAAGATTTTTGCCTCAATTTAGAAACCCAAGGCAGCGCTCGGCAGACAGCGGACAAGAGCACTGCAGTTGTCAGGATAAGTGTATAAACTGGGAGCTAGCACGTGTGAGTCATTTAAGAGCATGTGTCACGGCTCCTGCAACTCTCTATAAGTCTTTCACTAGAAAATGGGGCATTGGAGAATTAATGCAATTCTGAATGTTTCAAACTTTCTTTGGAAATTATGCAGTTGAGATTCCCACATTTGGGGAATTTGGGGAATTCACAGGGATCAGCAGACATCCCGAGTGCAATGGACGAGCCTCGCCCTGGGTGAACCACCTTAGTGATCATGGTATTGCCCCTGCCAGGTAAGTATTGGCGGCACGGTGGCTGAGTGGCTAGCACTCACGCTTCACAGCAAGAAGGTTCCAGGCCTTTCTGTGTGTGTTCTGTGTGGAGTTTGCATGCATGGTCTGGGTTCGATCCCCGGGTCGCCTGGGCCTTTCTGTGTGGAGTTTGCATGTTCTCCCCGTGTCTGGGTGGGTTTTCTCCGGGCACTCCGGTTTCCCCCATCAACCCAAAACATGCACCATAGGTACCTCCAGCTTAGGTCCTGACCAAACCGAAGCAAGAAGATCATGGAGATGGTCCCCGGGCGCACAAGTGTGCTGCCCAGTGTGAGATAAATAAAGTAACTTCTTCTTCTTCTTTACACTTGTTTAGAAAGTGTTTAAAGAATCTATATTTCACAAAGTTGTTTCTTATGAGCTTTAAGTCATGTTAGAATGTATGTCAAAAACACACCCAGAGTTTTGTTTCATTCACAAACATTTGAATCACCCTTTATTATTAGTCTGTTTATGTCTTCAAATCTCAAAATACTCTGTTCCACCTTGTCATGTCATGTAGTGGTAGTTCAGCTACCTTTTACATTTTTAATTTTAACCTTTGAGTAGAGATTGGCAATTCCAAGGCAGGAATAATCTAAATAATTGAAGTGAAGGTGTGTGGAGTTTAAAAACACAGGGGAGCACTTCCTATATTACCACATGACATCACAAGGTAGAACAAAGTGTTTTCTGTTTGAGAAAAGAACTCCAACATATCCAGGGTTTGTGTGTTAAACATGTGCAAATGAAACAAAACACAACTCCAGGTATGTTTGTGAAGAGGAGACAACATTATAACAGAAAATAGCATAATGTTCGCTCATTAAAACACCCCACCGTGATTTGTAGTTACTGAAATGTTTAAGACAAAAAAAGACAACAAAAAAAAATCAGTCATAATGTTATAGCAATTTGTGGATACAGATAAAAAGCGTGTATTTTAGATTTGGCTGTAATTAGTGGGTGTAATCAAGCCCAGAAGAACAACGAAAATGGAATAGCTTGAGAGTATATGACAGCTTAATGTTAGCCTCTGAATGCAGAGGGGAGGTCTCAGGTCTTTTGTCTTCGCTGACATATCAATGGTATTTGGGAAATATCTGTCATTAGTATTCTTTGGACTGTTTGGACTGCTGTTTTTGCTTTTGGAAAGGATATGCACTTATTCACATAGGTCCCTTTTTGAGGTTATAATGAGGAGAGTGTCTAATTTCATATATAAACTCATCAAAAAAGCATGTCTTATTATACTGCAGATTATTATGAATCATTTTCAGTGGCTTTTTTGAGATTAATCCAATTAATTGTTGAGTTGCATGCATGTTTCATGCAATCAGATAATCAAACCACTGTTCTGTACCACCAGTTTTGAATTATTTCACTATTATTGGCATTTTGAAATTCAGTTGTACTGTGTAACTTTTCCTTTTGTTAGGTAGGCTACCTGCTTGTTTCCATAAAATGTTATTGCTTTGTCTGGAACAGTAAATCATCAGTATATCAGTATTTGTATTACTATATTTAAGTAATTTTATTTTTATTTGTACATACAAATGTATATAATTATGCCTTATTTGACACCAGTCTCTTGTTATTTTTGCTACTTATTTTGAATGTATTATTACCATTTATATTTTTGCTGTTTGTTATTATAATATATTGTGATGTGTGAGCTACGGTGTCCAAATAATTTCCCTTGTGGTTAAATGGTTTCTCTATGTCTATGTCTGTGTCATAGATACCTTGATAAACACGCATTTCTATTGTCAGCGGGGCACCTTTTGCTCATTGGCAGCACTATTCAGATGAGGTAATAGACTAGCCCAAAATTTACTTGGCCGTTTAACTTGTTTGCCGATCTCTTCAAACTGTAATAATAACATCGCACATCCTCTTCTGACAAACACAGATTTGCATGACTTTTGCAACCAGTGACACGCACCAATGAAAAATACAAATGACTTTTTGCCTATGCTAGGGAAAGGATTAGTGCACTTTCACAATATTGACATGGAAATGATGGCAAGCGAAAAGTTTACTCCGAGAACTTCCCCCTACTTCATTTAATCTTTAAATGAGCTAAATTTAAGATGACTTTTTCTGCACGAGGAATTGGAAAAGACATGTTAAATGCAAAGTCTGTCATCAGGGGAAGTGAGTCATGTTTAATATGAAAAAGAAAGGAAGGATGCTCGGTGTAAGCGAGGCCATCTTGTGCCAGCATGGCAGATGGGTCCGACAATTGTAACGACATGATTCTGCGGCGACAGAGACACAGAATTAAGACGCTTTCAAGAGGATGATGGCACTCCAGTGTTTTAAGTGAGACTGAATAATTGTAACTTTGGGAGCTATGCTGAGTGAACCGGGGGGGGGACTAGGATCAGCAGTTTTGCGAGCAGCAGGCTTTTGTAATCCATCGCCTTAGCACTCAGCCACCCATTGTTCCACTAAAACAAGATGTCTTAACACACCAGGCTGTGCACCAGGGTCGCACGCACTTTACAAGCACACATTTGGACCGCTTGGATTTTACAAAGGGTTTCTCAGGGCTGTTAGCCAGGGAGCGGTGCCGATTTCACGCACCTATTTCAACCGTGACGTTTTGTTTTTAGTGTCTGGGTTTTGGGACTCCACCCTTTGAGAAATGTCACCCTGCTCTGTTTTGAAGCAATGATACAGAGGAAATGGGAAAGTGTTTCATGTTTAATTAATAATGCTAATGAAACTTAATTAGAGCAGCTTATGAAAAATGCATTCAAATGAGAGATGAGCTTTATCCTTAAATAACAAGCCTTCTGTGCTGGATTTGGTGTCCTATTACATGCTAATTAGCCGCCACCAGGGACCTTTAATGAGCTCAGATCTCTTCTATCTACTGCACAGCGGGGTGCGGCCGACCCCTCCGTCCATACTATATGTGCAGAGGGTTTACATATGCATGTGCACTAGTCACTCATGAGTGCGCTGTTATTGTGAAATCAAATAGAAAGTGTCAGTGGTATTTTCCATTAGCAGAAAACGCAGTTCACATTTCAGTGATAAAATGAATTGATAATGGACATGTATAAAACGGTGTCACGAGGAACAATAAAACACATCATCATTGGTGACAGTGCCTTTATTATAGAGCACAAAAATATTAAAATAGAGCAGCTGGACAGTGTTCCAGGAATTTATGAATTTCAAAGTGCATACTTGTTTTTGTGCTTTTGAAATATAGGGCCAAAGGGATCAAATTGTGCCACAATCAGTTTCTTTTTTTTAGCATTAACAATATAATGTGAAATGGCTATAGCGTTCATTGTCTGTTAAATACAGCTCTTGTAAAAAATAAGAGACCACTGCAAAATTATCATTTTTTTCTGATTTTACTACTTATAGGTATGTGTTTGGGCAAAAGGAACATTTTTGTTTCAGTCTATAAACTACTGACAAATTTTCCCCCCAAATTCCAAATAAAAGTATTACCGTTAAGAGCATTTATTTGCAGAAAATGACAAATGGTCAAAATAACAAAAAAGATACATGTTTTCAGACCTCAAACAATGCAAAGAAACAAGATCAAACTCATTTTAAAACAACATAATACTAATGTTTACACTTAAGAAGAGTTCAGAAAACAATATTTGGTGCAATAACCCTTATTTTTACTCACAGCTTTCATGCGTCTTGGCATGCTCTCCACAAGTCTTTCACATTGTTCTTGGGTGACTTTATTCCACTCCTGGTGCAAAAACTGAAGTAGCTCAGCTTTGTGTTTGTGTTGGAATTCAACAGATGCTGGAATAGAATGGCTGTAATACATGTAGAGATGCTGATTTCAGAAAAAAATGCAGTGGTCTCTTATTTTATTTTATTTTTTCCAGAGCTTTATATGTTGTGTAAGGGCTGAGCGATGAAAGTTACATGGTCAATGAAAGTAAGCTGGGCACAGGGTGTTACCTACAGGACTTCAAATGAGAAAAATATATAGTAAATCATTTGATATTAATATTAATATTAATACACAGGATCCTGCTCTAGCAGGCTCTCACATACAGACTGGTGTGGGTGTCTCTTGGTGACATATATGCATTCATGAACACTGCCATCTACTGATCCTGTGAGGAATAATTCCTAAAATACATTCAAAACCATCAAAGGCTGGCCATGTCATAGGCTTTTAGTAAATTGCATATAAAACTGATAGCAGTTTAAAGTAAATACCAACCTAGAAGCACATAGTTTCAAACTGTCATCCTCAAGGTGCAGTATATGGTGTAATGTAATCTGCTTTAACTGATGACTTACATGTGTATCATTTAAAAGAACAAGAGACTGACAAGTGCAGCTGACTTTGCCTGGGAGCTTTTGGGCATTCTGCAGTCCTCTGGGAGTGTCTATTAAAAAGACCCGGCAGACTGCAGCTTATCAGTTCAGAGACAAAACAAGCTCAAAACAACCCTCCCTATGCACTATACGCATCAAATTATCCATTTTAAGTTTATTCTGCCTCAAATTCTCTATGTCACACATGTCAACTGCACATTTGCTCTTTCATTTAACTGGAGAATGTCAAAAGCCCTATATCTAACGCTCAAAGGCACTGTCTGTCTGTCAGGGCCGGGCTGAGGCGTCATGGGATGTTCAAAGTGCATATATGGTGTTTATGTGGAGAGACAGAGCCGGACTGTCACAGCATGTGTCATCTCCAGCTCTGAACAGCTTACTAACATCACAACTCAATTGTTGAAAATGCCTGTCTACCCCGCAGGTAAGGGTCTATTAAATCCTCCTACACTGTGATCCTGTTCCTACGCCTGATTCCATCTCCACCTGGAAGGCTTTTGGTCAGCGACACCCATCGCAATTTACCGCACATGAATTCCAGAAAATTAATCTTTGAAAGGGGAACAATTTGATAACGGACATGTGACAATTTGCAGTAGCTGATAAATGATCAGTATGGAAATGTATCCACAAACTAATTAGCTGTAGAACGTGTCTCGGAGCTTAAGGAAGACGAGGGGGCTGGATGAATGGTGGATGTGTGCGCTCTGTTTTACACTGTCAATTTGGCAGACGCCTGCAGGGGCTGGTGTGTTGCCATGGTGATATGAGCCAGGCATGAAAGAGCAGCAAGGTTTGCCTAACAGGACTAGTCTCATAAGGACTGATAAAATGAGAGCTTTTACAAGAGGTACCCATACAACACTGTACTATGTCCTATTCACCAGCAATAAAAGGTTTCTCTCAACTACTCGGCTTTTGTCACTCAATCACATGGTAAAAGTGCATTAAGATGTCAAAATAGTTACTTGCTTTAGTATTCCAGGAAATGAGCAACCAGCGATTCACACTGAAAAAGCACAAACACATACAGGAGGTACAGCTTCACTATGCTGAGTGCCTGTCACTTATCTTGATTGCAGTCGGATACTGAAGTTTCTTTTACAGCTAATGGTCAACACTCTATTATAGCTATGGATTTCTTTTCTCTCTACAGCAAATATCTCTATATAATAATGGAAAAAAAAAACATATACAATTTTATGCATAGTGCTACACGTGTCGAGAGCAAAAATAACATTGTCATTCTTATGTGGCTGAAGTGAAATTAGCACATTTTTGAAACAGTTCCCAAAGTGCTGCACAGTTGATATGTAAATATATTATTGTTTTTCAGCTCTACCACTTGTTATGAAGATAATAGAAAACAGAAAACCAAATAATACTAGAAAATACAACTAAGGGGTCAAAAAAGACTGAATAAATACTCTAAAATAAAATAATTAAAAGAGAATAAATAAATGAATGCAAAAACAATGACAAGACACAGTGGATCCCACATCACAAAGAATAAAAAGTGCGTCGTACAGTGTGATTTAAAGCCCCAGTATGTAACCTTTAGCCAAAAAATCTGTAAATCTGTATTACAAGCCATAAACATTCTACTAAGTAGATGAGATTTAAATAAATATATAAAACAATACAAAAAAAAATCAGTAACAGATTAAACAGCTTGGCAGCAGCTGGTAGGGGTGCATGGATTTCCTTGTTCTCCTGTGTGGCATTGGTACAGGGAATTAGCCAACAGATGACAGATGAAATGAAGTATGTTCTAAATGTCATGTAATTGTTGGTCATCTATTTAACACAAAAAATGATATACTAACCAATTCTGAAAACAGAACTTCCCATACCAATTATGCCTACAATATAATGTCATTTAAAAGTTGTTGAATGTTAAAAATTAGGATACAAACTACAACATACTGTATTCCCTATACTGCTCACATTTGTGGGTGTGCTTTTCTTTTCAGTGCTTTCTGCTTTTTGAATGTGAGCCTCACTCCAGGTGGCTGAATAAAAGAAGATGTATATATATAGTTGCATTTACCTGCACCTGCTATATGCAAATCTATGGAAATGTCCACATTAAAATAGGTCTGAGGCATTCTGTTAAACATAGTGTAGCACAGTCCTTTTGCCTGTGACCAATTAATGTTTATTTGTTTTTGTTAAATAAAATTCAGCATAATTAAACACTATTGCGATAGAAGTGATGATGACACCCAGATTCAATAATGGATGCATTTGTCACTTACTCTGCCTCAGTGTTATGAGCTTGAGTTTCAGGTCTGACAGATTTCTAACCTCAGTTCACCCTTTGCTGGCTTGTTTAATTATTAAGAAAAAAAAAGACTAAAGACAGGGTGAAAGGCTTTTGTATTTAAAACACTTATTCCAAACAACCAAAATACAAGTTTACAACAAACTTAGTTTAAAATGCAGAAAGGGCATTCTGACAAATCATATTGTGGACATTGGAGTCTGTGGTGTTTTCAGATGACATGAAAACTGCTTCAAACCAAAGTGCATTCACTCTACTGAGAATAAGATGTAACCCGGTGTGCAGAAGCCACAGGTTTAGCCACTGTCTGAAGACTGTGCTGTTTGTAAAGTCCTGCTGTCCACAGAGACCACATAACTAACTCAGCCTCTCTGGGCAGGTGCACTGGAGAAGACTGCAGCTCACAATGTTTAATACATTTTTTTAAATAATCTTTGTCAGACAAACTGAAAAAAATACATCATTCTTGAACTTTTTTGCATTTTAAAAGTTGTATTATGGTTGCCTATGGTTGCTTAACTCAAGCATGGTAAATAATTCATACAGGTTGGTCAAGAATCATGTCAAGGTCAAGAATCATGTCAAAGAAAGGTCTTTAAAATCTTGCTTGTTTGCAGGTTACCATGCATTGTCTATAAAGTTTAAAATGCTACAGTGCTACCTGCAGTTAGTTATTAACTAATACGTTTTCATGTTTTAAATATTAGTATAAATCACTTATTATTTGAGGAGTCAGATTTTAATGTTGCTGGTTGTAAGCTGCCAAAAGCCTCTTGAAAATCCCCCAATAAAAACATGAGGTTAACCCTGTTAACTTTATGACACTATTCTTTGGAATGCAGTTGCTCATTGAATAGGTCTACAGGCCATATTATGATGGATTCTAAAATTCCAAGGAGACACTCACTTTGCTTCATGCATTACAAAAGCAGAAAAGCGGCTGTTTTTGTATTTGGGGTAGGATAGGAAGCTAACACAGGTTTGTTACCACCAGTGTTCCCCCAAGCAGTGGACGTGCACAGGTGTTGAAGGAGGAAGTTCACGTCCCAACTGAACTGGTCAAGAACAGAGGAGGATCTCCTGGGGAGGACACTGGGCCATGGAGATGCATGAGGATCACAGGCTCCCTCATGAAGTCGGCCTGTCAAAAAAGTGTCTGGCGCTCTTCATGTCCACACAGCTCAGTGCTCCCACAGTTCTCAGTGGGAGTGCGAAGGGCAAAGGAACAGGGCCAGGCAAGTGCGCTGCTCCATGCTGGGACTTTCAGAGGGAGGGAGAGCTATCAAAATGCATTAGCACTCCAGAAGTTCACAACAAGGTACTGTTATTATGGGATGACACATACAGTACCAGTGCAGGCAATGGTTTATACTGGAGTCTGTTCTTGCATGCCACAGCAATAAAATTTACTTTGAAAAGTTTGATATTCAGTTTGGAGTATTATTCATACACAGCAAACGCATGTTCCAAGAAAAAAGTAGCCAACATAATTCTGTAAATTTTCTGGTTGATGTCTGCCACTTGTGCCATGAAGATGTTATTGCTTTGCCTAGAATGTTAGGTAGTTTTCAAAGTATTTTCAAAGTATGTTTTTCAGAGTCGTTTATTCTAATGCTGTGCATGAAGACAAGCAGGTGAAAGACCCCTTACCAGAAAATCTCCATAGTCCACCTTTAACATGTAAATGTAAAATGTTATTCAACTTAATCTAGCTATAGTACATACTACGGATGTCAACAATTAATCGATTAACGATTAATTGTCGATTAAGACGTTAGTCGAACAAAATGCATTAATTGTAATTAATCGCTAATCGCGGACACGTGCACCCGTGCACCCGCGCACCCGTGTGGTCACGAAACAAGGCAACCGCGCACCACGCTGCGCCAAGCTTGACTCAGCCGCCGGCCCCAGGCACCAACGGCACGGTGAGATCGAACCGCGGTCTAGACCTGGACTAAACCAGGATTAAACCACCACGTGCCGCTGCTGGTTTCATGCGGCTGGTTTGTGGCTCGGACCCCGAGTTTCGTGCGGCTGGTTTGTGGCTCGGGCCCCGAGCCACAAACCAGCCGCATGAAACCAGCAGCGGCACGTGGTGGTTTAATCCTGGTTTAGTCCAGGTCCAGTCCAGGTTTAGTTCTGGTCTAGACCTGGTTTAGTTCTGGTTTAGTCCACGTTTAGTCCTGGTCTAGTCTCTTAGCCAATCAGGACAGAACACAATGTTACACTATAAAAAAATGTTACAATATAAAAAAATAATAATAATAAAAAAAAATCTGCGAACCACAATAGAGCGAGGGATTACTGTATTTTGTTATTCAGCATCAATACATTTGTCTGCTTTTTACTAAGGAATAATTAATTGAGGAATATACAATATAATACTATACTATACTATGATATATTCATGACTCAGTGTTATGTATACTATAGCTTATATTCTTAAAGACCCTATTGAAACACTCAAATTCAGGTGAAAAACGCCGCTTATCAGTTAATCGTTAATTGATCAATAAGGTCAATCAACTATCAATTAATGAATTAATCGATAATTTGCATCCCTAGTACATACTAAAAGTGCATGTTCAGACAATGTGGCAATGGTTAGTATAAGGGCAAAAATAACAATTTAAAAACCCCTATTGGTTTCAACTTCATCTGTATCAAGCACGTTTTGAGTAACCAAATGCTCTAAATCATGCTTACTCTGGATGGTATTGGCTGTGTGTTTGCCCCCATATAGACGAATTGTGTATACTTTTCATTAGTGATGTACAGTACCTTGGTCATTATTCCTTGTGACAGGCCGCTGTACCTTTTTGGTGTGCCTTATTTGTTTCCACGCACCAATCATTAATTCAAGCCACAGACAGTGCCAAGAGCAACAAGGATGTGAAGTCATTTGTACAATATGCTGCCTTCCGGCCAAATGACGAACGCAATTAGGAGCACACATCAGGTACAGGCTGTGAACAATGCAGAGGAGGTAGCAAAGTTAAAATGGAATCTGTTGCATTATAAAAACTACGATTGATTTGAATGCTTTTTGCTTTAAGGAAACCTAGAGTGAAACAGGTCTGAGATACTGGCATTTCCATGTGTGTGAAGGGAACGCCAAAACTTCAACAGCAATGTGCAGCTTTGAAGATAGTCAGTCAAGAGAATAATACACTACTTTTCCAAATTAAAGTTACACATTCCCAAATGGAAACTGTTGAAAGTTTGACTTCACACAATACAAGTGTCACAGACTTCCAAAAGTCTCTCCACACTCCCATTGTCAAAGCAACTTTTAAAAAATGAAATAAGTGTTCTCTTATGGATCTAAGTGTTTTATACTTTTTAATTGGATGAGGAGGAGACAGAATAAACATTTCAACCGTCCGTGCCAATAAAGCTTAATTACACTCGCTCAGATACACAATTGCACAATTCAAATGTCAATAAATAGGTTTTATACAAAGTATCATGACAAGTGCAATGAAAGCATTAAGAATAAAGAAGGGGTAACTGCTTCTTAGTCAAAACTACTTCAGAACAGATTTATTAGGATTCAGCTTGAATGCATTTGGTTTAATATTCACAGGAGGCTGTTAAAGTTACATTTAGAAACACAACAACATGGCTGAGTGTTAATGGACTGGATAAAAGACATTTTTCACGGTGTCACTGACTGACTGCACATTTCATTTGGAGGTAGGTGGAGAAAAATGGACTCTTGTTCTTCACTGTTTATTACAGCACTCAGCCGCCACATCACACGCTGCAGATTCAGGCTCTTTGCTAGACATCAGTGATTCTCCACTGAAGGGTCAGCACTCCAAAGTGGTAGGAGGGTACTTTTCAATGTTCAGCTTATTGTTTTTATTTCATGTAGCTGTGAAGTTACACAATACATGTGGCTTTAAAATACTGAAAACTAAACTAAAGAAAACCACTGATAAAGCAAACCTATCTTGAATAATGGTAATATTATAATATTATCTTTATAGTTACATTTATCCATAGGAAGGGATTTTCATGTACATCTTTTTGTTGTTAAAAAGGCAAAACTACATGTTTAAAGTCTACATGTATAATCCAAAATCTAAATTATTCAAACAAAATTTAGTATGGAGGTGTGTGGGTATGGCAGGGGGGTTGATGAAAACATATATTATTTGAGCACTCTAGTTTCAAATGTAGTACAGCACAGGATTATTCAAATATGCACAAATCAATAAAACTCTGAGTAAACTAATGGTGAGAGAATACAATTATAAAGAGAAGCCATATTTGATTTATCGTAATATGTCCTCTAAACTTGAGTGGGGGAAGTAAATGTTTCATACATACATAACAATTTGCAGCCAAGTCACCTTGTGCCTGTAGTTTATAACACTGTACACATTTAGTAATAATATTAATAATATTTTCATAAAATTGTATTTGATGTTGCTGGACTAATCTTACCTGGCCAGCCAAATGATATCTCTCTGTATTTGCTACAGCGCGATACCATTTGGACACCCTCCCTCTACTCTCGCTCCCCCGGTTAAAAACGGACTCCGCGATTCTGATTCGTTCAAAGATGGTGACGTCAGTACACCCGCCTTTGCCCGCAAAGTCACTCTTAGGCAGCGGAAGTTCCTCCTCAGTTTTGAATCAAGATGGCGCAATCTCTGATTGGTTCACTTAGCTGTCTGTCTACGCGCAATCGCAGCGCATTCTGGACCAAGCGTTACCAGACTCATCCGCTGGTACAGCGATGAGTCATGGATTCTTCCAGGCAAGGACTAATCATCAAACCAACCAATCAATGCATGTGAAAAGAAATAGATTCTGTAAAAAGCACACTGCAGTCTCATAGCATTTTTCAAGTGGGTATTATCACTTCAGCTCAACAGAAAATCAAATACGAGTCACTTTAAATGCAAAGTTTAGTTAAAATAATTGAATACATTTTACTGTACATCCTCTGTTACCGCCTCGTCATTTTCCCCTGTTGATTCGTTTTCATTTGGCCCTTTCATGTTCTTTAATAAACTCCTGGTATTCAGCTGCACATTGGCTGTTCCTATTGTAACAGTCTAGAGCTCTGCCTGCTTTAGTTCAGCTTCACTTGAGTCTTTTGTTTTGTGCGATTTTGTGCCATCACCTCTATCTTTCCATTTGGCCTCTAACTTTGTTAGTTCTCCGCTCTGCCTTTGTGTACCATGGTCCCCTCATTTATTCGTGTCCTGCAGCCCTCTGTGTGTTCATTACAACCCTCCTAATCCAGCGTTTTTTTTCACCCACGGAGCAACTTCCCTTACATTCTTCTTTATTTCCAACTTTATAATCTAGTCACCCTAAATGATTACAGATACACCAAGCAGTAACATTGTAAAAACTATGCGTGGTCCAATGCAATTACTCATGCCCTCAAAGACTTAAAGCGCAGCGTTCCTCCACAAAGTAGCCAGAGAATGAAAGGAATGCTAAATCCATATTTTTCGTGGTCACCCATCAAAGGTTGTTTTAAATCTCAAATAAGTTCTTCTTCTCTTGAGTTGGACTATTCTATTTGTAGGCTTGGAATTACTGTGGTAAGTTTTAACTGTCTAGCTTGGACAAAATACAAATACAGAGATGGTAATATATTATTATGCCTAAGTATTTTTTTTAAAAGCACCAAAAAGTTGAAAAAAAGGTGAGTTGATGGGAAAGGGCATCAGGCAAATATTTCTCTGCCCCATTGTGTTTTAGATTACATCACTCATTTGTGTGATGCTTGAAGGTCAACCTAGAAATGTAAAGGCATATTTCTAAGTGCAATTATGTTATCAATATAGCCCTCCTCTAGAAGCAGAATCATGTGTCTGCCATGCAAAATAAAGTGAATACATAAATAATAATAATAATAATAAAATAATAATAATAATAATAATAATAATAATAATAATAATAATAATCGCGGATACAAGCGGCTGAAATTAGTTTCCTCCGCAGAGTGGCTGGGCGCACCCTTAGAGATAGGGTGAGGAGCTCGGTCACACGGGAGGGGCTCGGAGTAGAGCCACTGCTTCTCCACATTGAGAGGAGCCAGTTGAGGTGGCTCGGGCATCTGTTCCGGGTGCCTCCTGGTCGCCTCCCTCGGGAGGTGTTCCGGGCATGTCCCACCGGAAGGAGGCCCCGGGGAAGACCCAGGACCCGCTGGGGGGACTATGTCTCCCGGCTGGCCTGGGAACGCCTTGGGGTCCCCCCGGAGGAGCTGGAGGAAGTGTCCGGGGTGAGGGAAGTCTGGGAGTCCCTGCTTAGACTGTTGCCCCCGCGACCCGGCCCCGGATAAGTGGAAGAAAATGGATGGATGGATGGATGATAATAATAATAATAATAATAATAATAATAATAATAATAATAATAATAATAATAATAATAATAATAATAATAATAATAATAATAATTTAAGCAACAGATCTGTCAACTCAATATGTCAACTCAACTAAAAAGGCAGTGCTGAATTGTCTGACCATGTCTGGAAATAGTCTGTGCCACATGTGTAAACCAACGTGACTTGGTGCATTTTAGCAGACGGCTCTGTCTGCTTATGTATTCATCATGGGCGATTGGAGGCATCATCTCCACAAAGTCAAAGGCTTTGATTAAACATGATCATAGCCTCAACTGAACCACAGCAAATCAAAACGCCAGTGGCACTGCCTTTCTCCTTGATCAAAAGGCCTGCCTGCTCCTGGTATCAATAGGTTCGGGGTCATGGAGAACGTTCACATATGCGTCCAAACATCTTTTTGGTTTAGGAGACCATCCAGACTGAAGCAGACATTTTTATCTGAGAAAGGATGTTTCACTTTTATCAACAGTGTGACCTGGGGGGCAGTGCATTTAAGTCCATTAAATGCATTGAACTCCAAAGACAAACTTGTGAAATAGAGAATCCTGAAGAGGAGCACCTGTCTGACCCCACCATGAGTTGCAAAATACTGCCCATTTCAAATAGAAATTGTAAAGTACAAAATTGAATGTTCAGCTCTTGTTGCATTAATTTATTAAACTCGCTGAAAGTTCAACCTTGCTAAATATATGAGGGAAAATGTTTATTTCTTATACTGCTATAAGCATAATTTTCTCTCTTACAGTTATAAAAATAAAAGTGCTCTCAAGCCATTCCAATAAGTAACAGAGACTCATAATAACCAAATGTAAAAAATAATAGTACAAAAATATTAGAATATAATTTTTACTTTACAAATACTAAAACAAATCAGAATTTAATTGCATTGATCAATCCAGTTGGTCTACTTATAAAACCAACTCAATCAGACAACCATGGAGAAAGAACTTACCACTCTTTGCTTTGTTTGCATTTCAGAGTAATTAAATCTATTAAGCCTGCTGACTCTTAACGAAAGTGCCTGCTTGGCTTGTAGGCTTTTGCCCCATTTTGGTGCTCGTCAGTGCTGATCACACAACTCCAGCACATGCGTTTAATCCTCACACCAGATGGTAATGTGGCAATTTCATTTAATGATTCCTAGTTAAAAGCTCAGCTCCATAGGACGCAGACATCCAACCGATAATTCATCAGTTTATTAAAAGAAGGTCTGACTTCAAATGATGTTAGTAAAAATGGAAGCATGGCATATGAGTAACAAGGATTTGAAAGGTGAAACAAAATCCCATTATCATGTACCTGTTAAATACTTGAAATATTCTTGTTTATCATATGAGTCATAGGTCTGTAATAACACAAATTACAAAATTATTAGTTTTACTTTACTGGACGACATTTGACACTGCGTGGTGTTTTTGTAGAATGTGATGTGTCATATTACCTTTCATTTTCATTTTCCGATGAAATATCCACAAGGTAATTTCATCTGCATTTTAAGGACCCATATTATGCTATTTTCTGATCAATGTGATAATGTTTCCTCATCACAAACATACTCAGAGTTGTGTTTTGTTTCATTCACACATATTTAACTCACAAACCCTGCATATTGAAGCTGAGTTTGTCTCTCAAACTGAAAACACTTTGGCCCACTTTGTGATGTGGTAATACAAGAAGTGCTCCACCGTGTTTTTAAACTCCATACACCTAGCCTGGGAATTCCCAGGCCGCTTCCGTTCGTTTCGAACTGGAAGGCGGCCTGGAAACTCGTCCAAGCGAGAGTCCCAGATTTAGGGCCCCAATCAGAGAGCGGGGGAGGGGTGGCAAGACGGTGACGCATACTACATGACAAACGGAAGCTTGTAGTTTGAACTGACAACTGACATGATTGGCTATGGACTTACGCATACGCTCAATGATAGACATTCATAACGCCCAATAAACGGCCGTTGGCAATCGCTAACCACACCTCCGCTACGGGATTTTTCGAAGCGAGTTTCCAGACCCATATCTCACTTGTGATATGGTCAGGTGTTAACCAGACTACCATACACCCTCATTAAAGTAATTTACATTATTTCAGTCCTGGAATTGCCAATCTGTGCTGAGCAAAAGGGAAAATGGTATCACTAGGTGGACCAGAGCATTTTGAGCTTTGGAGGGGTAGACAGACTAATATGGCAGTGTTACTTAAACGGTTGAATAAACCAAAACCCAACTCCAGGTATGTTTTTGATGAGGTAACAACATTATGACATGGCTAAAAGCTCACAAGAGTCAATTCTGTGTAATATATGACTTTGAAACAATATTACTGTTCTAAATATAGTCGGTACTAAATATTATTTTCCTATACTGTAAGAATGTTGTGATGATCATTTAAACCCCAGCAACAGAAACAGCCAACAGGGCTGCACTTCGGAGACGCTCTGACCAAGTCGACTAAGCCATAAAAATGTGTCAAACCCTGTGTCAAACTCACTCAAATCCAAAAGCCCATTTCTCACTTTCCCTACAATTTTGTGGACAAAAAGTTCCCTGGCCAACTACAGAACTACCCATAACTAGTCCCATTATGAAGGTAAAACATGCTATTACAATCCTAATGTTATGCCTGATTGGTGTAAAACTATTCTCTGTAATAGTATGACATTATTACACATTTTCTTGAGTTAAAAAAAACCAAAATGCTATTGTTTGGTTTTGAGTGAATACAGTGAGCCATTGAACTAAATCAATCTCGAGTGGAGGCGAAGCGAATAGCATCTGCCACAGCCAATCCCACAGAATCATGCTCCTCGTAGGTCTCCTGGCAGCGCTGCTTAGCCTCTCCAAGCATGCCACAGACAGGGGCACATACACTCACCCACACAGTCAACTTTAAATATACATAAAACAATGTCCTGTGCTTTGGAAAACTGACAGTGAGCCCAGCAGCCCCATGCACTTCTGGCTCTCAGCACAAACAATGACATAAAAGGAACAATGTAGAGCTATAGGCATCCTGCTATGACCGGGGGAGAGCTAGAGCAGCCGCTGCGGTGCTAGCTAACAAGTCTCCGCGTAATTAGAGGCGATCTATACACCACTGTAAACAATCAGATGAGATAAGCAGACTTGTTTGTTTGATCCTGATGCTTCCTGGTCAGTAAGTAAACTTTCACACAGCCGTCGCACACTTTTAGAGGTCAAACTGACTTCTACAAGTTCAAGCCCACACAACAAGAACTGACAAGTATGTAGAAGAGAATAAGGCTACGTTCAGACTGCAGCCTGAAGTGACCCAAATCTGATTTTTTTCGCCCCTATGCGACCTGTATCTGATCTTTTAATGACAGTCTGAACGACACAAATCTGATTTTTTCATATGCGACCCAGGCCACTTGGATATGTGGTCCTCAAACCGATACATATCAATCTTTTGACATGTGACTTCAGTCTGAACAACCAGGTCACATTGCCCTGACCTACATGCCATCAACAAGCGACAAACAACACTATTCTCTGCTGAATTAGGTGGAAACTGAACAGAACTGGACCGTATCTTAGGAGACAAGCCCAATGTTGAGCCGATAGAATTGCTGGATAGCTACGTTACTGAAGAAGAACCCACAAAACCCCATGGCCAAAAACCTTGTCCTTCACCTTCTCAATCTCCTCCCTAAAACAAATAAGCTGTACATGTTCTGGCTCTGGTATGACAGCAACATTTAAAGGCAAATTAACGTTTTTTTACAATCTGAGCCTTCTTTCGGCAATAAAACAAGTAGTTTTACTCACCCATAGCATTTTTCTGTCAATTGGAGCAGTATCGCAGAACTTATGTTGAGCCGTTCTGTTCTACTAATGATCCCGTATCCGTTAACATGGTGCTGTATCATTTGCTCGGGGCATTACTTTGCGGTGTCCAAATAACACAAACTTTAGCACTTTTCAAATCATAGAAGCCCGATGTCTTAATGTAAGATTTCGTTTGAAGCAAAAGTGGCCTGTAATCCGAGATTTAGCCATAGTTTCGAGTAGATGAGGACGCCAGTGCGCATGCGCGGACAGCTCCCGGGACCCAAACATGAAACGCAAAGCTGAAAACTATGGATAAATCTCGGATTACAGGCCACTTTTGCTTCAAACGAAATCTTACATTAAGACATCGGGCTTCTATGATTTGAAAAGTGCTAAAGTTTGTGTTATTTGGACACCGCAAAGTAATGCCCCGAATACTCATGCTAACGGATACGCTACAACATAACTTTCTTCAAACAGCTCCAAATGACACGAACGTGATATGAGTGAGTCAAACGACTTGTTTTATTACCGAAAGAAGGCTCAGATTGTAAAATAACGTTACTTTTCCTTTAAAATCTCCAGGTGCTCAGTGCTATTGTCCATGTTTAGGCTACTTCCGTAAACACTGAGCACACTCGCCGCATGTGACATCGTTGTGTCCTCCAATGTGCATGCGGGACACTTTTGGGGCATTTAAAGTTCACACTGGAGGTCACATACAAGTGGCATTTAATTGGAAATGTGAACAATGTCGCAAAAAAAAAATCAGATTTCACAAAAAAATCCGAATTGCGCATTAAACCCTGCAGTCTGAACATAGCCTAAGATCAGGGTATCTTACTCTGGTCTAAATGGAATACTAATTTGAATGTAGCTGCTTAGGCGACCTTTCCCTGTATTAGTCTAATTTTCTAAAGTATTAAATATGGAAAACATAAAATCTGGATTATCGGGCTAATGTGTTTTTTTATGTCAAGCTTCACAGTGCACTACAGCTAATGAAAAAATGTGAAAATTGCGAAACTAGCACAGAAAGTAAACAGCATATCCACTTTTCTCCGAAGGGACAAAATGACAAATGCAATACCATTAAGATACACTCGTTAAGAGCCAGACTGAAAATACTACTATCTCTTCCAGATAGATTCCAGCTTATTTTTTTTGAGATTCACAAAATAAAAAATAGAAATTAAAACATATAATGCATAATTGCTACTCAAAGGTTTTTGGATTATGCCTTCAAAATGAGCGATAATGCCTCCAAAATGAGTGGTGTTACAGAAAGTATGTTTTTCTCAAAGGATAAGCCCCTTGAATAGAAAAAAAAAAGACTTTTATAAGACACCAAAAGGTCATCACAGCAGCAATGAAGTATTTAAAAATATGAAGCACACACAGAAGCTGCATGCATCAGTGAGATAATAAAATACAATTTTAAGTATTTTTCATCAGCCATGAAAAACACACACAAAAAAAGCAAAGGTTATGTCATTAAAAAGAGGAATAGCCCGATCAATGAGGCTGGGTGTTTTCAAGTCTCAGAATGTATTTATTTTTTTCTTATAAAATGTGTAATAACTATGGAGGTTATGATGAAGAAAAAAATGAAAATGATTCAATACTTTCTTTTACATAAACAAATAACCATGTGAGTTCAGTATAATATAAAAAAAGTAATAATTTAAATCAATTATTTATTGAGGAGTATTTATTTTTTATAACTATTTCAGTAACTGAAAATAACTATTTCAGTTGGTACACTCCACTTTTGGTTTTCCAAGGGCTGGGGAAGGTATTTTTATTTTGCTGATTACTGTGCTGTTGCAAAATAAAAGCTAGGCTGCTGATCAATATGATTAGCTGGCCTATTAGCCGATCATTTAATACAATGGGGGAGAACAGTAGGGTGAGTGGAAAGTGGATTATAGAGACAAGATTATAGATGTGGTGTCTAAGTCTTTGTGAAGCTGTGGGAATAAAGTCAATCAAACTGAACAGGTTTGGAGTCAGCGCTAATGGACATTTTACCTTTGCGTTTAACACCAGCCAATGGAGCACAAAGCAAACTGACCTTTTTCTTTCATGATGGATATTAATAAGGTCCCTTAATGATATGCAATAAGCACACAGACGTTCAGACTGCTGGCACTGAAATGTCAGTCAGCTGTGCAGGTAAAGACTTTAGAAAACCATGTCCCTGATAGCCTGTTAACTGCTATCATGTTAAAACCATAGACTGTATATATAAGAAAGTTATATATTTTATATGAATCTCACAAGAAGCCCTTCACATTTCAGCGATACAAATGAAGCTACAAATTATCAACTGTGATTGACACATCCCAAATAAAGGGAGTTATTTGATACACATTATAGTCTGCATTCACTCCTGCATAGTAGCAAGTAGCAAAGACTGGCTCATCAGTTAAAGTTTCTGACCTTAAATTTTCTTAAATACCCAATGAAAAATCTATGCCCATTGTTACTAACAACTCCTCCCATTGACAGAAGTCACACTGGGACAATACAAATGCCGAAGATCAATCCAAATGTTGTACTGAGTCATCTTCAGTTCAGGTGCAAGTCAGAAAAGAAGAGACATAAAAGGGAAAAAACAGCCAAATTGTGATGAAATGTGTGATATTGACCAATTTTAAAAGTCTGTGTGAGAGGCGAATCTAAAAAGTGTACTTAGATATCTGAAATTAATGTTGAATTCAAACAATAACTGTATAATTTAATTTACTTTCAGTCTCAAACAAATAGATCAAAACAAATATATCAGCACTGACTGATGTCTGGCCCATTTTGGCAAAACTACAGAAATGAAATTCAAATTCATATTATTGTTTATTTTTGAAAAAAACAAAAAAACAAAAAAAAAAGAAGCCACTCTGGATTGTAATGTGAAGAACTCAATTGAGACTGCTGTACATACTAATCTGCCCTCTGTCAGGTCAGACGACAAACCACTCGCTGAAATTCAGACTTAGATTCTGGACGTGCCAACGTGGAAACGCAGTCCAGTCCTCTGATTTCTGAGAGTGTCTCTATTGAACCAAAGTGCATTATTGAGTGCAGAAATGAGCCATAATGACAGAAGTGTGTTTGTCTATCCGACCTAACACTGATACGAGCGTGACTTTACATGGTCCCATTGGGAGTATCATTACGTGCCACACATTTCTGTATTTGCACTGTGTAATGCTGTTTACTCCCACTGATGGAGGATATGTCTGTCACACCGTCTCTCGGGGCTTCTTCCACAAGGAGGCCATCTGTTTATTCTGTCCTAACATCACCTTGGCTACAAGTCCACGGGCAATAGCCACCAGCTCTGAATCTTTCTGAAGATAAAATTCTGACTTTTGGGGATTTGCCTATTTGACAGAGATGTGTTGTTCAATTCTGGTTGGATCATTGCTTTCATCTGCAATCTGCTTTGTTGACATATTTGGGGCTTACAACAGCAACAGAATTATAAAACCAAAATAGAAAATAGAAAATTCAAAGTATGACAGCACAAAGGTACAGTATAGTGTAATTAAGGATGCACCAGTACTGGTACGATACTGGTATTGGTGCCAATACTGAACATTTTGATGGATCAGATATCAGTTCAGTTGATATTGGTTCAGTTGATATCCCATTTTGATCTATAAATTGGTGTAATAAGGTCATATACTGGACAATGTTGCCCAAAACACATTAAAGATGCACTGAGTAACTTTTTCTGGTGGATGGCAAATGTTTTTCTCCATGGAGATGTTATTGCTTTGTCTGGAATGATTCACAGCATGTTATTAAACCTATCTATCTTCATGGAGACCAAACCAGACAAGGCTATAGGTCAGATCTGTGAAGAGGCAACCCCGCTCACAGTCATAATGTCTGTTTTTCTATTTATATTTGAGTTATAAAACCAATATAAAACTATTTATATTTGAGTTATAAAACCAATAAATGTAAGATAGAGTTGTTTACTGTCATACTGTGGAACATTCCAGACAGAGCAGTGACGTACCCATAGAAACAAGCAGGTGACAAACCCCCAACTAAAAAGTTACACAGTGGACCTTTCTTTTACTAGACACCTTCTATTTATAATAAATAAATTATATTTTCATCTCTGCCTGAGTATCAGTTGATATCGGGTATCAATAGATACTTAAAGGGATATGCCACCCCCAGGTCAAACTTGGGCATCTCCCCACAGTCCAGAGACTAAAATAAGTGGTGAAAAGCGTTTTTCTGGTGACCCAGCCATTGTCCAGGTCTGTCAGCACTGACCGCCGCGGTATCTGCAGCTACTCCGCGTTAGACTGGAGTCTAACGTCGCCAGAGAAAGATTTCGGCCAAAAGGAATTAATTTGCTCGATGCTTTTCCCAATTACTTTCTGTGTAGTGCGCATTCATATCGAGTGCAAATAAATGTGCAAATCAACACGGAGAGCTTGACTTGGTCATTTTGGGTGGGAACTATTTTTCAGTGCGGAAAAAGACAGCCGAAGCACGCACCACACTGACAGGGGAATCCCTGTTACGCACCAGGAAGGCAGTTCCCCTGTTACGCAACGTGGTGTGTGCTTCGGCTGTGTTTTTCCGCACTGAAAAATAGTTCCCACCCAAAATGACCAAGGCAAGCTCTCCGTGTTGATTTGCTCATTTATTTGCACTCGATATGAATGCGCACTACACAGAAAGTAATTGGGAAACGCATCGAGCATATTAATTCCTTTTGGCCGAAGTCTTTCTCTGGTGACGCGGAGTCAGTGCTGACAGACCTGGACAATGGCTGGGTCACCAGAAAAACAATTTCCACCACTTATTTTAGTCTCTGGACTGTGGGGAGATGCCCAAGTTTGACCTGGGGGTGGCATATCCCTTTAAAGACTTAACCCCCCCGTAAACATTTTCAGAGGGTTCCGCAACAGATTAAAAGTGTAGATCTGCACAGTATGTTTTAACAATTGTAAGATAAAACAAATGCCATACGTTCTCAACTGTAACTGCTTTAGATGTTCTAAGATACAGATAGTTCAGTTTTTTTATGAGAGCTTGCCACAGAAACACAATAGATACTCCACATTGAAGGTAATATCTTGTGAATGAGTGGCCATATAAAATCAACAGCAATTACTTTAAGAGATAGCCATTCTGTGTTGCCAACTTGTCATGGTGTGATTGTGTGTGTGTTGTCACCATCAGCCCACGCACCCCACTGTTGTCACTTCAGTAGCCATTCACATTTCCATTAAATGTCCATTTTTACCAAGAACAATGTGGTTTATTGTCAATACTAAAGGAATTAAGTATCCTGCAGACAAAAGGGGCTGTTGTAATGCACTAATGCTGCTTTTGTGTGCCTCAATTCACCCATCAGCAATCAATTCCTTTTAAAATGGAAGTGGCATATTTAAAGCCCAGTGTCTACTTTGTAATTATGATTACCACTACATCATCGCACAAAATGGGTACTTTTTTTCCCCACATGATGATTGTTAACATACCGGGCTGTGAATGTTAAAAATGGTGGAACATCTAGTAAGCGACTTATTCTATGTCCTTTAGAAATACACATTTCAGTCATTTATGACACATGTATTGTAAATGTTGTGTAGGTAAAATCAATTTATGACATTCCTGGTATTATACAAGTTATACTGTTACAGTATACAATATTAGTATTAATGCTATCAGGCAATAAAAAAATCTATATAAAAAATCTAATTACAGGATTTGTAATTAATTAATCTAATTAATTGCATTTTAAGAGTGTGAGAGAGAGAGAGAGATTGTGAGTGAGTGAGTGAGCGAGCAATTGAGCGAACGAACGAACAAACCCACTTTGCGAGTTTGTCAGTTTTCAAGTGGTCACTTTGCTCATTCGTTTCTCAAATTCTGCAAGCGTGGTTTGGTGGTTTGGTAAAGTGCGCGCTATCACCGGTAACAGTAGAAATTGTCCAGACGTGTTTATCATTCAAATGATCTGTCAGGCTGGAGCAGTTTTGGTGATCGGAAAATTCTTTTTGACAAAAGCTACAAATGACCGTGTTCTTGTTGACAGTCCCATCTTCGTTCTTTTTATAAATAAACTTGCCGTTCAAAGGCCCTGGCAGTGATCTGCTCACCGCACGCCCGATATAAAGTGCGTGCGCATTGAATTGCCGCTCATAATTAATTGCGAATTTTTATAACACGTTAATTTGCAGTGTAATTAATTAATCTAATTAGTGCGTTAAACTAACAGCCCTAATTAATATTAATATGATGATTAGTATTATTATTAGTAGTAGTAGTAGTAGTAGTAGTAGTAGTGGTAGTAATAATAGTAGTAGTGACTGTGAGCATTCTGTTATCATGATTCAGAGACAAGGATTATTAAGAAAGTGAAAGGACTGAGACTGGAAATATTTCAAAAGTGCATGCTGAAAAGGATCTGAGAAGTGCTCATGTAACAGAAGAATAAAGAATAAGATGCAAGTACCATCTCAAAAATAAGAAGTATTGGTGAAGAATAAGAAATATTTGACTGGAAACCAAAGGGGAGGAAACGGGAAGGTGGGCAACAGAAGCAATGGATAAAATGAATCAACGCCAAGGCCCAAAATGTGTGACTAAAAATCCTGTTAAATCTAACAAGGATGGATCATATTTCTTGAAGCACTGTAGGCATATCCCTAAGCCCACTCTACAAAGCCCCAGTTAGTTCATTTTTGCAGGTCAGACCTCTTTCTGGGCCACCTGTCTAGAAGTTTGCACCTGTACACACTGCACAGGTCACAGGTAAGTGAGGTGGGACTCACTAACATACAACAAAAGTCAACCGTGAGCCACAGGATTTGAGGATTTCAAAAAAAGAAGTTAAAAAAAAGTAGTAGTATCCAAGGAAAAAGTAGAGCTATGCCAAAGGTTATATGTTGTATAAGTTATTAAAACTGGCACTCATTAGCAAAACCAGAAAAGTTTTGGAAAATGTTTTGTTTAGCGTAGAAACATGAAAGGTTAGGCCACTTTCCATTAGTCAGTAGTACAAAACTTTACAAAGACAAGTGAATCTGGAGCTGTATTCTGTCTCCCTGACTTCAGAGGGCATGCTCGAAAGGCAGATTATCCAATCAGAGACCATTCAGGTAAAAAAAAAACAAAAAAAAACATAGCTAGTTACACGTAAAAAGGGTGGGAAAAAACATCAAGGACTGAGAAACAGCATGTATCTTCTCAGAATCAACAACTGAAGAATCAATGTATTACATGTACTTATCTCAGGTAAAAGAAGTTATATATTTTGATTTGGGCAGAAGTTTTTCAACACACTATGGTCCATTTCCAGTCCCTTTTGGATTTAAACTGAATGTAGAAGGGAGTGGCTGGTCAGGCAATGTAATAGCATGAACATGACAAAGTTGTTGCAAATGTTGGGTGATTTTTATTTGTTGCAAACGTTGGGTGATTTTTATATATTTTATTTATTTTCTCCGTAACACAAGGCATGTTAGAAATACATTTGTAGAGTTATATGTCTGACTGTAATGTAACACAAGAGGTAATGTTGAGTTTGGAAATGGCTGATGTACCCACTCTTAACGGACCTCTATTAGACTGGCAAAAGTGCAAAGATTGCCAAAGATGATGGAAAATGAGTATCAAGTGCAATACATCATCCTTGTCTGAGCTTGTGATATGGCAATCCCGAGTAGAAAATTAATCAGATTTTCACTACGGTCTGACATTGTGAAATGAGCAGCAGGAGCACTCTCGGCTTTTTTCTGCCAGCACAGATCACCACGCTGCCACAACTACTAGAATTTAGAAGTGTCTGTGGTTGCTACCTGGAGTTTCTGGGGCTCCACAAAGGTACAGTAGTACAGCTTATGTGTTAATGTTATTAAAAATATTAAAAAAGCTTAAGTTCAGAGCTAAAATTAGGGCACAGGTTTGACTAATGCCATTATAATCAACAAGCACATCTGTAACTTGTTTCCATCGAATTAGATAAGATTAATGCCATACTGTAGACATATTCTGGGCAAAGCTATAACATAACAATAAAGTTTAGCGAATTCAAATTATAAGTAAACCCAGAGAAGCAGAACAACTTATGGTTCATTAACACCAGTACGACTAAACAGGCCTATAATTAGATCACTGTTTATGTATACAATATCTGTTAAACAATGCACACAGCAGCTTCATCTACTGATGCCAACAAGCTGTTTACCATGCAATCTGCCCACAGCTATGGAGAACATGCATCCATGCCAAGTCACATCTGAAATGCCATGTGACTCTAACTAACAGAAATAACAGGAGTTTAAGCTGTTCCTCCCAAGCGACACAAAAGGGCTGATATGGTGTTCAGGCAGAGATATTTTATTGAACAAATAAAAAGACTTAGAGGCAAATGTATCAGTATATTGGAGTAACACTATAACATGAGTTAGCAGCTACCCAGTAACAAATTAACATTAACTCAAATTAACTCTATTGTAGTATCAGACAGTGGTGCTGTTATTACCCACTGTTGTAATAAAACATGTATGGATGACCCCTTAAGACATGTAAAAGTGATTGGCTTATTCTCACAGAGCACAGAGGCAATATGGGCCTACAGTTGCATTAAGAACAGCTATTAGCCATGAGGTTCTGGACACCAAAGCTGTGATCCAAATGCACTGTGTGTACCATTGGGAGCTAATGTAATGTATTGTATCTGCTAAAAGCGACCTCTTTCTACTTTTAAAGTTTTGTGGTGAACTTGCACAAAAGGTTTAGAAGGTGGGTTTAGAAAAAAATACTCTCCCAGTCCTCCTCTAAATTTTAGCAGAACTTGCAGCATTGTGAGTTTGGGCTGTATCTCATTGTTAATAATTCATTGTCAGTATATCTTTGAATCTATTTATCCAATGCAATTCACCATTTCTTTTACCATTAATTGTCCAAAAGACATGAAAGTGCATATGAATCTTGTGTGGGGAGATTCCAAGAATCCTATTAGTGGATTTCATGAGTTCATTCCTCTGTTCAGGCGGGCTCTCGATGTGTTACACTGACACTGGGTGGTCACGACACCAATTAAGGTGAAGCCTGAGCTTGCATTTGATCTGGGCATCGAGCTTTGATTCTAATAAGAACGAAGAGGAAAAAATTATAAAGATTAATTATGATTTTAGCTTTCATATTTTAAAATCTGATGCAGGTATATGTACAGTAGCTGAGAAATATGCAAATGAAGCACATGCATTAAAAGGAAAAGGTGATTCAAATCTCACAATTCAATCAACATGCAACATTTAACAATGTACAAGAGGGATAGGTTCAGAGCTTTGTTCAGGGTAGTTAGCTCCTCCCTTGCAGCTAGATATAAACAGGGTCTAACCAGCATGAGGGCCAGAGCTGACGAAGCCTCTCGGATGAGCGGCGAAACGTTTTCAAACAAACAAACTTTGTCCAGTTGACAAATTGAACTTCTCCTTGTATCTTGTATAATGTACAAGAGCATTATTGGCAAAATTAGTAATGTAATAAACATGTTGTTGAATAAGATAAGAGAGAGATAAGATAAGACTTTATTGATCTCACACAGGAGAAATTTACTTGCCACAGTAGCTCCAGGACAGTATGGACAAGAAAGAAAAGTGCATGCAGGCAATGATGGAATAAAGTAAGTGATAATAAAAATAGTAAATAAGTAATAATAGTGGTAGTGGTCTCCTATTGAAGTCGATCACCAGCTCCTTTGTCTTACTGGTGTTAAGGCACAGGTGGTTGCGCCCGCACCATTCCACAAAGTCACTGATGACTGAGCGGTACTCCAGCTCGTTCCCCTCAGACACACAGCCCACAATGGCCGAGTCGTCGGAGAACTTCTGGAGATGGCAGCTGTCCGTGTTGTATGTGAAGTCCGAGGTGTAGATGGTGAAGAGGAAGGGTGAGAGGACAGTTCCCTGGGGGGCCCCAGTGCTGCAGACCACCACCTCTGATTCACAGCCGCGCAGCCGCACGTACTGTGGACGGTCAATGAGGTAGTCGATGGTCCAGGCAGCAAGATGTCCATCCGCTCCTGTGTCCTCCAGCTTCCCCCGCAGCAGCGCCGGCCTGATGTTGTTGAAGGCGCTGGAGAAGTCAAAGAACATGACTCTCACAGCACTCCCGGCGGTCTCTAGGTGGGTGAGCGCCCGTTGCAGCAAGTAGATGACGGCGTCCTCTACTCCTACGTTTGGCTTGTAGACAAACTGCAGCGGGTCCAGGGTGGTGCTCACCACAGAGCGGAGGTGACTGAGGATCATCCTCTTCATGGTCTTCATGAGGTGGGAGGTCAAGGCGACTGGTCAGTAGTGGGCCGGTTCCCAAAACAACAAACGCCAGGGAACCACACAGGAGGTCTTCCACAGGACGGGGAGCTTCTCCAGGCTGAGAGAAGAGAGTGAACATGTAGCAGAGAACCTCACAGAGCTGGTCTGCACAGGTTCTCAGCAGCCTGGGGCAGATACCATCAGGTCCTGTGGATTTCCTCTGCCTGAAATGCCTTAGCTCCCTCCTCACCTCGTCCGGTGTGATGGAGAGGGGGGAGAGGGGGGGGGGGGGGGCTGGTGCTGGGTGGGGTCCGTGGGAAGGGGGAGGGGGATGTGGCCACTGGCCCGGGGAGGTGTGAAGAGGAGGAGGGAGTCGGCAGAGGGGCAGAGGGGGTGGGGGGCGCATCAAACCTGTTGAAATAACAGTTTAATTCGCTGATCACCGTCAGCTGTCCCTCTGCCACTCTGTCCAAAAGCAGACATGTTCCTCAGTCCTCTCCACACGCCCTGTGCGTTGTTTTGGGCCAGCTGCTCCTCCATCCTCCTCCCGTAGTCCTTTTTGACCCGTCGGATCCTCCATTGGAGCTCCCTCTGGACCCTCTTCTGCTCCTCTCTGTCCCCTGAGTTGAAAGCCATTTTCATCTGGTTCAGGAGGGCTTTAAGCTCAGGGGTGACCCAGGGGTGGTTGTTGGAGAAACACCGTACTCTCCTAGTTGGCACGATGTTCTCCACGCAGAAGTTGATGTAGTCTGTGATGCAATGGGTCAGGCCGTTGATGTCGTTTCCATGGTAGTCAGAGAAAATGTCCCAGTCAGTGTTCTGGAAACAGTCTCTCAGACTCTCACAGGCCTCCTGAGTCCAAAGCTTCACAGACTGCTTCTGCACAGGTCCTCTTCGCACCCTGGGTGTGTAAGAATAGGTTGTCATGACTATTTTCATGACTATGTTCCACTGTAGAGTGGTCCCTCGCTCTATCGTGGTTCACTGTTCGCGGCCTCGCTGTTTCGCAGATTTAATTTTTTTTTTATAGTGTAACTTTTTTTTTATAGTGTAACATTGCGTTCTGCTTCCTGATTGGCTAAGAGACTGTACACCTTTGCTGATTGATAGATGGGGGACACGGGGGACAGGGACCAGACTGGAACTAGACCAGGACCAGACCGGGACTAGACCGGGACTAGACCAGGTCTAGACCAGGTCTAAACCAGGTCTAAACCTGGACTGGACCTGGACTAAACCAGGACTGGACCAGGCCTAGACCTGGACTAAACCGGGACTAGACCAGGTCTAAACCAGGATTAAAACACCACGTGCCGCTATTTGCTGGTTTCGTGCGGCTGGTTTGTGGCTTGGGCTGAGAGGACGCGGTCCGGGCGTCGCGGTTCGATCTCATGCTTGCAGCCCCGGTGTACGCGCGGCCTCGCGCCGGTCACGCTGCTCTGTCATGGATTTGACAACAATGAGGGGTGCACGTGTTGCGCACTTCTCCAAGGGGTTGGTCCATGTCACTTCCCAGGACGTGGCACTGCCGTTGGATGAGCTTCCTACGGATCCAGTGACTCATGTCTCCGCGTTCCTCGCGCGTTTGGCGGGGCTTCCACGCGTCACTATTAATACATTTTGTTGAAAATCTATGAACGTTTGAGTGTTTAAACGAGAGAGAAATGTGAGAATAGGTTAATACCAGTCTGAGAAAAGCGTATAATGTGTGTGGTGAGGCATTTACAGCCTTAAAACATGTAGAATAATTGTAAAATATAAACTTGTCCTATTTCTCTTATTGCGGGTTATTTCTGGAACCTAGCCCCCGCGATAAACGAGGGACCACTGTATATTTCAAGTGCACCAAATGGGGACTATGCTGTTAAATTTACTGTAACCAGAAGGCTCTAATAGAAAAAGATTTATGTTTATATAAATATTATAGTTTGCAGACCAAGCACTACTGTTGTAATTTCTTGCTGATCACATGTTGAAAATAATAATAAAACATCTGCATCTCTTTACATGATCAAAAAGTGCTCTGCGCCCAGTCGAGACTGCTTATGCAAGCCACAATCAGTGCTCACACAATCAGAGGGGAGTGTTTTCATGTACCCCAAAGCCCTCAATAGAGACTTTGTTTTTGACCACTAATTAAATGACTCTTTTAGCTGCATCTTTCATCTGACTTCTCAAGCCTGCTCTCCTCCAGCCTGCCCCCTCCTCACTGGTCGACCTGGGCCATGACGATGGGCAGTGCTGGAGAACCATTCCAATAGCTCTTGCTTGAACTGTATGTGTGACACGAGAATCCCCCGGGCGTGCACTCCACAGATGCTGCTGCCAGACTTAGCCCCCTGTGTCCACACTCCCCATTTCCAAAGAGGAGAAACACAAAAGGGAAAAGACAGGAAAAAAGAAAAGAACAGTCTTCTTTATATCCCTGACAGCTCATTACCACGGAAACAACCCTAGCCTGGCATCAGTAGCTCGCCACAGTCACTGGAGGAGAAATGAGAGTGCAATAATACATACACTAATTGGGCCTTTAATTAAAAGACTGTTAGCTGTATTACGAAGACTTCATAGACTTGGGTATAGGAATTGAAATAGGTCATGACTGGACAACACAATACAACATGACGTAAGAGAAAGAATGAATGGCGTCAGTGTAAATTGGCTCACTCACTTTCTGTTTCTTTTCATTGTTCAAATGTTAAAGCTGGAAGTAGTCCCTTTTTGGTAAGAGCACAGGTAGCGGAGCTCCCAGACAACCACAGCGAGCTCTGAAAAATCGGCTTAATTATCCATGCACAAGGCAAACACACAACACGCACAAGCACAGATGGAATAGTGTCGTATTTAAAAATCCAGGAAAGCCACACAACAAGCGGTCCCATTATATATTCATTTGGAGGTGAAACGCAAGGAGAAACCAGAAAAAGAGAGGCTGGTTTGGTGTGACCATGCCCACACTAGTGTCATTATATGTAAATGAGAGCAGTATCAATGGAAATTAACAAAAGGAAAAAGTAGAAGGGTACCATTTAGTTGTCAAGTACAGGGCCATTATGTGAGCATTTGCAACAGTGGGTTCCAACTTTTTAAAATCTTTGTGCCTATTTGCCAGGATTTAGTTTCCAGGTAAATGTTAGTTTCTTTAGTAGTTTATTGCAAGGATTTACCAACAACCGACTCGGTTTCCACAGTAAAATTAAATTCACTGCAGATATATTTTTTTTATGGAAAAATAATTTTATATACTAGATAAAATCTTTCAGGCCTTTAAAATTACCTTTAAAATTATTAAACACTGCTGTCACCTAAAATGCCATTCTCGTGCTATTTTCCAAACTGAGACACACAATTCAGGTACTTTTTTTTCCCCATAACTTTCATTTTGAATTGATAAATTAAAGAGTTTTCAAATAAGGTCTGGACTTCCATCCATCCATTTTCTTCCGCTTATCCGGGGCCGGGTCATGGGGGCAATAGTCTAAGCAGGGACTCCCAGACTTCCTTCACCCCGGACACTTCCTCCAGCTCCTCCGAGGGGGCCCCAAGGAGCTCCCAGGCCAGCTGGGAGACCTAGTCCCTCCAGAGTTAACTAATAAGAGAAAAATCACAGATACAGGCACAGTTATTCATTATGAAGAAAACTGTTCACAAACTGTATGCAAACATAAGATCAGACTGGGAAACTCCACCAAAAATAACAATTTATACACACATAGATATTGATCTTGCTGTATCTTTAACAATTTGAATCCTCTAATACAAGGACTAATATAAGAAAAACACTGATACAGGCACAGTGCTTCGCTAGGAAGAAAACTGCTCACAAAATCAAAGAAGTGTCCAGTATGCAAGCACAAAAATTAGATTGGGAAACTTGTCTCTACTAATATTACAAAATAGAGAAGTGCAGTAGTAGTCTAGTGAAGAGGTTTGCAAATGCGTTCAAATGCCTGCAAAGTGAATCTCGATTCTGCACTTGGAGACACCACTGGCCTACGGTAATGAGGAGTTGATGGAACACACTTCAAATAATTTCTGAAGCAAATAGTGGAACAGCTGGAGAGAATGGACCGGTGGACACAGTCAGAATCCGGTCTAAGCATCTCAAAGCAGTTCAACTCTCTTGGCCAGTTTTACAAGTAGGTTAGAGTTCTCAGATCAATATGTACATTCTCCATAGGTAGTTTGTACGTGGCTAAACTTTTTCAGGTATAGAGAAAACTTTTTGATGTAAGTAAGACTCTTAAAGTACTCTCACAGTATGATCCAGAGTGAACTCACGCAGTTGCTGGCAAACCTATTTTTCATTTCATTTAGTGAGCGTTAGAATAAGCAAACAGTCCCAATTGGAAAGATTGCTGAAGTGAGTGATATAACACAGAGGCCATAAATAACCATAAAATCACACCATGTCTGTTGAACAGAGCAGTGTGAGACAAGGGACATTAATTCATGGCGTTGCGCTGCCTCTTCTTCACAGATCTGCTTTCATTTAGAGGTTAATATAAAGTATTCATCTTATTACCAGCCGTCTCAAAGCACTCAAAGACAAACAGTATTGGACACAGGCCACCAACAATGCAAAGATTTATCTTACCTGACAGCAACTAAATATGTTCCAGTATAATAATCTTCGATCAAGCATAAGCGACACTAAATAACATTATGCCTTTGTGGGGAATTCATTTCGTTCTATGTCTACATACTGGCATAACACGCAGGTATAATACAAGAGTTTGACGCAGCAGACCTTGGGGGAGATGGATTCTGTGTGATGGGATTAAATGATTTATTATGAGCAAATCAAAGACAATAAAAAAAAGTTCAGGGGTCAGTGCTTCATCAGCCGTGCCATGAATCTCTTACACTTCAAAATGGCAAAGATTGATTTGAATACCCACAGTATTTATGATCCAGATTTACATTATTACTTCTATAACATAACATTATAATATTTAACACTAGGACACTAACAGCTTTAAATAATATGCTTCTTGTGGTAAGACGCATTTGTGTGATCAAAGCACTTGAACATTAGTTTAGCAGTAAATGCCAAGCATTTTCAGTTCAACACACACGGACAAATACCTGCTTTTTGATTCACACCACCCACTGCAGCACAAACTGGGTGTTATTCGGACATTACAACACAGGGCCCAAGTGGTTCCCACAAGCACAGAGGGTAAGGAGAAAGAAGAACAACATGTGCAGGAACCCCTCTCTGTTTGTGGAATCCTAAATGGGCGTTCAACAAAACCAAGAGAGACAAGGACAAGAAACAAGACAACAGAGAACCCGAACCCAGGAGGAAAGGGGTAGCGATCCCTTACCTGGCCGGTGTTTCTGAAAAACTACAGAGGATTTTCAGACAATATGAAATCCCAGTTTATTTCAAATTCACAAACACTTTAAGACAAAAACTGGTCCATCCAAAGGACAAAACACCAAGCCACAAACAAAGCAATGTGGTCTACTCCATTCAGTGTAGTGAAGACTGCAGTGAGCGCTACATTGGAGAAACAAAACAGCCACTTCACAAGAGGATGTACCAACACAGACGGGCGTGCCAGAGTGGACCGTCATCTGCCGTACATCTTCACCTAGAAGCCACGGGCCATTCATTTGAGGACAGTGAGGTTCAGATCTTAGCCAGGGAAAAGAACTGGTTTGAGAGGGGAGATAAAGAAAAAAAAGAGAATCCTTCCTTGAACAGAAATGGTGGAGTCAGACATAATTTGTCTCCCATCTATAATTCCATTCTCAAACCTAAATCAAAACAAACAAAATAAACAATAGGGCTAGCCAGGTCAGGGCCAGAGGTGTGAAAAACAGTCGTTTAGGGGTTGAATAGGTATGCTAAACTAGACGCCAGAGAAACAAAGACAGAAACTCAAAAACAAATAGGCGAGATAGTTTCAGAATAATTTCATTGTAGTTAGCTCCTCTCTGCAGCGAGATATAAGCAGTGTCCTTCAGCACTCTAACCAGAACTGACGAAGCCTCTCGGATGAGCAGCAAAGACCAAATTAACTTTGTCCAGTTGACAAATTGAATTTCTCCTTTTATCATGGATTCTACCTGGATGACTGAGGGATTCTTCACACAACTATATTATTGTGTTGTTATTTTAATGTAGGCTACTTCATCACACAATAATTTATCTTGTTAAAATTCTAAACCAAATACAAACTAGGGCTGAATAAGGAAAATCATTAATCAAATCTGGCCTTTTGAACATCTTACAACTTAGCATTTCTTTGTGTGTTAGCTGAAAATGCAATATCAATATTTTTCCAATATACTGAGCAGCCCTATTCACAACAGGATTTTGAGACTTGTAAAGAAACTGAATACACAATTCATCACAATTTATGTGCAAATTGGTAGAAAAAAATGCTCAAAGGAAGAGATAAATTCCGGTCATTTATACACTTTGAATATTTTTCCTGTGCACATTAAACTAACAGATCTGCCTGTTCTTCTAAAAAGAGCACTTCCCCTCTGCGCCCTCATTTAGCTGCAGAGGAGAGGAATGGATGCCACCTGGGTCAAAGTGGTGCTAATAACAGAGAGGTTCTGACAAGCTAAAAGGCCTGGCTGTCTAATAGGAATAAAGACATAAAGAAAAGAACCATGGGCAACCTAAAATGAAGCGTATTCAAAATGTTTCTTTTGTATATGTAAAATGTATCCACTTTTTGAATAAGCTTCCATTCAAATTTTTAACACTGGCTTCTTTGACTATTCATCCTGTGTGCTGGAATCAGTTATGGTGAAATTGTAATGGAAAAATAACTTATAATTTACACACATAGACCTCCATCTACTGTATCTGCTACAATTAGAAGTCCTTTTTCCTACAAAATAAAGCCATGGCTGAAGGCAATTGATACTTTGCAGTGACATCATGCTGGGGATGTTTTAAGATAGTCTTGAAAACTTAGCAAAAATAGTCTGAGCATTCGTGGTACTATTTACGAGTTTGTTTTACAACAAAAAGGTGAGAGTGACAAACTGAAAAATTGTTGGCTAATCTAGCTAGCCTTTGACTGTATTTTATGTGTGAGAGAGCTCACAGAAACACAAAGCTCAACAAAGCCTCAGACAGAGCAGTGCCTACAGTTAGCATCACACTGCCAGGGAATGTTGATGGCAAAGTATCAACACAATTCTCTTATAATGGTGCGGAATCCTGAATATGCTGCATTTCACGCTCAAGACTCCAGTTTGTTTGTAATTGTAAATATTAGTTTTGAAGTAAGATTTATCAAGTACGTACATTTAAACGCTGTAGTCTATTGACATGTTCAGTACAGTTTATCTCAAGTGTAATACAAGGACTAACTTCACCTACATTTATAACAATATTAAAAGTTTCTTGAGTAAGATTTAGAGTACACTTTATTGTGCCTGTAGAGAAATGTGACCCATCCTTCAATGCCAGTGGGCTGTGAGGCGAGAGCTATTCGTGTACAATATTAATCTACAGTTTTTGCATATCAAAAACTAACAGTACATATAACTATTCAGTCTGTGCCCTTAAAGCTGTATTATTTTCTCTTAAAAAAAAAAATCATTCATGCACCTATGTAAGTTTGTTGTCCAAATAAGATGCGTAGAAGTCAAGACGGTGAATACAGTACATCCAAACTAATTACCGAAAAGTGCCCTTTCTATTTACACATTTTGGCCTGCTGAGAAAAGTTATATATTTGATCAAAGAGGTCATAACGCAGACAGCAACAATCTCCACAGCCTGAAGCTCATAGTTATTAGCAGGGTTGGAAAATAAGATGAACAGAACACTTTATTTCACATTCGATAACACAATATTGCCATCACATAGAGTCGTAAGAGGTTTGATACAGTCCGTGGACATGTTTATTTACATTCAGTTACCCTGTCAGCACATTTAGAGTTATAAACATGTGGACCAATTACCGCAACCATTAATATCGCTCATGTGTCATAAATCATACAGCCAGGCAGCTAGTCCGCAAGAAATGCCAAGTCTGTGATTGGGTTTAGTCATTATTTGCCTTCTTGTGATTAATTTCTGCTTTCACATAACAAACGGGGGGAATGGAAGAGTTCTATGTCATTGCGTTTGTAATTGCGAATTTAGGCGTGGCATATTAGGAAGAAGAGTTTTGACAGAAATCTTTTTCTGTCAGTCACTCCCTCCCCCGCTCCCCACACTAAGCTTGTGACAAATACAGTGATCAGTGCTTTGTCACGTTGTTGTTGTTTGTAGCAGAGCATCTAAAAATATCATAAAAACCCAAATGTCGAATACAAAGTCGCCTTCAAAAGTATTTTAAACTTCTTTGGCTCTAACTGACGTAATGCTTTACAAATACATACAATGTCATGGTACCTATAGGGGGACATTTTCCATTATAATTACCCCACTAGTAATCGATGACAATGCAATTAATGCAAATCTATTCCTACAATTACAAGTTCCACCAAAGGACAGCTTTATTTCCCATTGAGACTATACAAAGTTAGCATGCAGGCAGATCATGCTAATTCCCCTCTTTGTTTCAGTGCTCATTAAAACCATTCTTCCAGTTCCTACTAAAATTACACAGAGATTGGTGAATCTTTCTTGCATCTCACTCTGCCTCCAAGCTCCAGCGCTAGGGGGATATCTTAAATACGAATTGTTAAAGGTTCATGTTCTTGCCATTTAGGAGCAGGAAATCTCATTTGGATGTTATAAGCTGCGTTCAACTTGGGTCCTTATTCAAATTGAGAATGTAGATTTCTCATCATAGTGGATTGTTGTATACTTTAAATCTTATTGATTTCTTTGTTCAGCAATTTCTCCTCATTATGGCCATAATCAGATTTAAGGGGCTGCATAGATGAGATTAGAGCGAGCCCTTACCTTCCAATAGCAACACGTGGGGGTCGTTGTGTACAGCGGCTGGCGGAGGCACAACGCTGACTAATGGTTTCTGGCACGCGTGGTTTTCGGGAAATCAATTTCTGCACAATAACTAGCTCAGTCAAGAATCTGCCCAGTGGAATGAAGGGGAGCATATTACTCCTAATGCAGACGCTATTATCAAAGACACACAGTGATACATTATTTAGCAAATGCCAGTTACACAAGGCTGGCTCAAAACAAACATGAATTATTCATTTATAGCCTGATTTTTCTAGTGTAATTAATATTAGAAGAATAAGCTCATCACAAAGCAAACACACACGAGCGGCTTTTAACTTTCCAGGGTAAAATATAACAGTGTTTCATCAGAGCATGTTGGAGAATTGTGCTCGTTGGCTCTGAAGGGGGAATCCTGCAGTTGTATCGATTGAAGTCCAGGTTAAAGGTTTGCCCATTATTCTGCTGGAGAAAGGGATCGCCCTTCTTGCCCAGAGATCAATGAGCCGCCCGCAGCTATAATTACCATGCACTTGATGATGTTATTATTACTTTGGCATGCGCTGGAGAAATTGACTCCATCAGGCCACCGTATAAAATAAGACAGTGTAGCAATGGAAAAATCTAGCCACTTGATTTATTTTTTGATTACAACTTCACTGTCACCCGGCTCACAAAAGCAACTTGATAAATAATGTAATAATAAAAACCAGAGCAATAAATAGTGCTGGCAGCTGGCGGGGCAACTGCCTGTCAAATCGGTAGACTAACAAGCAGATGTTTCTCTAATTGTCCCTATGCAGAACATTGAGTAGTTATCATCACATTTCTTAAGCATAAATTAAGCTAATAATGTGTTTCTAACGCTCCACAGTTAAATTAGTATAAGGGAAACAAGCTTGACAAAGAACAAGGGCATTAGGAGCAGGCGAATTTGCTCTAACTGTTGTCTAAATGTCACAGGCCACAATCCAGATGCCCACTCATTCACAGGGAGCCTGGAGGGAGCCGATAAAGGTTGCAAATGTCAATTATGTCTGATAAAGTTTGGAAAAGGAAGATTTCTGTTATCTATACACGTTGAACTTCAAATACAAATGCACACAATGATTAAGTTGTCTTCTTGGTAAAAACAAACATGCAGCATTTTCCATTTTCCTTTATTTATTTTTTGTAATATGCATAAATAATGAATAACAGAATGACCTGGCTTTTTACTCTTACAATCAATATCATTAGCATAGTTCTGTACAGAAACTGTAGTTCATGCTTAATAAGCTCCAGAGTTCATATTTATTGTTTCACATGTTAAAACATTTATACAAAAAGGTCACAGCAGCTGAACTACTATAACATTGTTCGGCTCAGATGTGATGTCAAATCCCAAATTAGTGCAATGTCTAAACTAAACTGAGATCAATAGAGCTTTTTTAACACATAATAGTTGTAGTAGTATTTATATGCTTAGTGTTGTCATGTGTAAACCTCCAGCCTTCACACTGTGTGGGCTGATAGGGGGCCTCAGTATGAAAAGATATTTGCTCCTCATGTGTTTAAGGTCTTCACGCTTTCTGACACACCAGGCCAAGTGGGATTCATGCGAGAAGGAACACTGTGCTGTGCTCTTCCTGCTTGGCTTTTTAAAAATAGATTAACACCTATGCATTGTCCTGAAAAAAACTGCTGAAACAAGCCCAGCTGAAGATTGGTGGGTCTACGCAAGACACACTAATTGTGCATAATGGTGTGCCTTGTGTGCAGACATAAGCCAATGTGTGCAATATGGACAATTAATAATAAACAGCTACATTAAAACTACCATCTGTAAATTTGTTTGATTTTCTTTTTTCTTTCTGTTTCCCTCTCCCTCCTCCCATGGCCTTTATTCAGGCTCACCTAGGCTCTCTGGTCTTCTTCTGTCGGGCCAAAGCTGTCACACTTTCAGACAGCAGTAATGTAGATAGCATCTAATGGTGTTATGTGATCAAACATGAGGGCTGGATCAGCCATTCTAATGAGAAATGGTTGCTTTAAGATCACTAAGCTGAAAAACTAGAAATGTTATATGAATGTATGAACCTACAGTATTTTTATTTCAAAGTACAATAATTTCACATGGATTAACATGTCTTTGCACAGAAAAAAAATGCAGTCTTAAATAAATTACAATTAAAATATAGTAATATATAAGGAAAAACAATCTAAATGTGAATTGTGAACTTAAGTTCAAGAATTAAATTCAACTAATAATACAGTAGAGCTTACTAACTGGAGCTATTTTTTTTAAATGCACTTGCGAAATGAACAATTAAGTAGCGAAACTTGACCTAAACACAATCCAATCTTAGTTTATATTTCAAAAACTAATTTTTGTATAAAACTCTTCTCCAACCTCCACAAGAATACATACATGATAATATTTGGCTCAGTGTTGCCTGCGTTACCTACTGAGACTTTGCAAATACAAGAAGCTTTGAACAAAAAGAATATCTGATCAACACCGAATCCCAGTTCTCTTTTTCTCTCATTCAGACCTATTTCAGTAAACTATTTCCAACATTTAAACAGTAGAGCTTAACATTTGATTGTATAATCAATGTATAATAAATGTCATTCACACGTCTTGGCCCAGTGCAAAATTAATAAGCAATTACTAATGCATTAGACTCATAATAAGCCCCCTCGTGTCATTTCTGTAAGCAGGGCTCTAGCTTCAGGTTATAGCTGAAAATACTAATGTGGAAAGATGGAAAATCAATAAGTACTGTTTCATTTCTGTCCAAAGGTACAGGTAAAGATACAGAGGTTGTATAAGCCTAACTTAGCAGTTGGAACAAATCAACAAGGAGGTATTTGGAATAAGAGTTAACCCTCACATGTGCGTCATTGGAATGATATTGTAGTATTGTTAGAGTTTTTTGTAATGTAGTTTTTTGTTTGTTTGTTTTTTATGTGGGTCAAGAAATTATGATTTCCTCTTTGGTTAATTATCCAATATTAGATTAGCAACATATTTTAGAGTTGAGATGGGTTCAGACAGGTGCTTCTATCAGTGGAAACAGTGTGTCATTCCTTGGCGCTGACAAACTTCACAAATTAGTCTAAATTAAACGCAAAAAGATTCGACTAAAAAGTTTAAAATTGTTGGAAAAAAATGTGTCTGAAGTCATAGAATTTGTAATAAGATTGAGTTGACAAAACGTTTTTGTGCTTAGTTGTCCTCTAATTGATATCATCTTTGTTAAAGGGCCCATACGTAGTGTTTCCTCATCAAAAACATACCTGGAGTTGTGTTTTGTTTCATTCACACAAACCTTGCACATTTAAACTTAGAGGTTCTTTAGAAGTTCTTTTCTTCTTTTCTTGAATTTGTGATCAAAGGAGAAGTTCAATTTGTCTATCTGAATGTCTTTCTTGAATTTGTGAGGTCATGTGGTAATACAGGAACTGTTCCATTGACCTTTACTAGAATCATTTGGATGCTTTCAAACAGAAATAGGCAATCTCTACTGAATCAAAGGTAAAGAGTAGCTGTTAACTTGAAAACTACCACTTCATGACATCAAGGTGCTCAAGGTTACTCAAAAATGTGTGAATAAAGAGTCTTTTTTTAATATTTTTTTTACATAATTTAGGACCTTTAAATCTGGGCCAGCTAAGGTAAACTGTACCCATTACGCATCTTTATTAAAGGAATATTAACGTTTTTTACAATCTGAACCTTATTTCGGTAATAAAACACGTTGATTTACTCACCCATAGCACTTTAGTAACATTTGGAGCAGTTCCGTAGATTTGGTAGGTTGGGATATATCCGGGTAACGTGAGTGCTCGGGGCAAGACGTTGCAGTCATCAAATACAGTGGTCCCTCGTTTATCGCGGGGGTTAGGTTCCAGAAATAACCCGTAATAAGTGAAATCCGCGAAGTAGGACAACTTTATATTTTACAATTATTATACATGTTTTAAGGCTGTAAACCTCTCACCACACACATTACACATTATACGGACACATGACCACGCTCATCGAAACAAGGCAAAGAGCTGCATGCGGTGGTTTAATCCTGGTTTAGACCTGGTCTAGTCCTGCTTTAGTCCAGGTTTAGACCTGGTCTAGTCATGGGCCCAGAGAAGTGTGCGCGCGGACACGTGCACCCGCTCATCGTGGTCAAATCCGTGAGCAGCATGACCGGCGCGAGGCTGTGCGTCCCACCCGGGGCTGCGAGCATGAGACCGAGGCTGGCAGCGCCCGGACCGTGCCTCCCCCTTGGGACCAGCGAACACACACAAGAGCCGCGAAACAAGGCAAAGAGCCGCATGCACTGGTTTAATCCTGGTTTAGACTTGGTCTAGTCCTGGTTTAGTCCAGTTTTAGACCTGGCCTAGTCCTGGTTTAGTCCAGGTTTAGTCCTGGTTTAGTCCTGGTTTAGTCCTGGTTTAGTCCACGTTTAGTCCTGGTCTAGTCTTGGTCTAGTCCTGGTCTAGTTCCGGTCTAGTCCCGGTCTGGTCCCGGTCTGGTCCCGGTCTGGTCCCGGTCTGGTCCCGGTCTGGTCCCAGTCTGGTCCTCATGTCTTAGTCCCAGTCTGGACTTCCTACGGATCCAGTGACTCATGTCCTCGTGCACCCCCACCCGCGTGCCCCCTCTATAACATCCCATATAAATGTGGCAAACTGAACACATTCTGTAGTGTACAGGAGACACGGCACGGGGGAGAAGCCAATCAGGATGCAGAACACAATGAAATAAATTTTAAAAATTTAAAAAATCAGCGAAACAGCGAGGTCGTGAAAAGTGAATAGAGCGAGGGACCACTGTTACACAAACTTTAGCACTTTTCAAATCATAGAAGCTTGATGTGTCAGTGTCGATTTTCGGTGGATTCAAAAGCGGCCTGAAACCCGATATCCAGCTATATTTTCATTTGATGACGTCATCATAGAGGACAGCGTGTATGCGTGAATTTCCAGCTGTTAGATCTCGGTTACTGTCCGAAAGAAGCTAAGAAGACGAAAACATCTCCACTTGAGAAAGTGGTGCGAACATGCATTTATCCCGGTTGCGAAAACAAAATCACATCTTGGACGAAGTTGAGCTTTCACAGGCTTCCTCATCAGAATCAGAAGCTACTTGCTTTGAGAATGGACCCAGACATGAAAGACAAAGCTGTAAGACGTTTGGACCATCATGTTTGCAGTACCCACTTCAGTCCGGACGATTTTTTACCAGCGAAGGAAAAGAAGGAAGGCCAGCAGATTCAGCGCACGGTTCTGAGAAGTAATCCGATACCCATGGCTGTTCTCTGGTGCGCTCCTCCTCAAATGTCTCCGCTTCATTCTTTGTAATACCTCCTCATCCGTGTACTCAGGCTCAAAACGATAGGGACGGCCATCACACTCAGATAACTCCTCTTCAGTCTCAAAGTCCAAATCTTCAGCCATGTCTCGCTCGCAACAGAAAAGTTCAGAGCGGTGTTTATAATAATAATAATACATTTTATTTATAAAGCGCTTTTCAAGACACTCAAAGACGCTGAATCTCGCTGTCCTCTATGATGACGTCATCAAATGAAAAGAAGAAGAAGAAGAAGACAGACTTTATTCATCCCCGTAGGGAAATTATTTCTCTGCATTTGACCCATCCTTCAAATGCTGCAGTGGGCAGCTCGTCTTTCAGGTGCCCGGGGACCCATCTCCATGATCTTATTGCTCGGCTTGGTCAGGACCTAAGCTGGAGGATTTTACCTGGAGCATGTTTTTTGAGTTGATGGGGGAAACCGGAGTGCCCGGAGGAAACCCATCCAGACACGGGGAGAACATGCAAACTCCACACAGAAAGGCTCGGGCGACCCGGGGATCGAACCCGGAACCTTCTAGCTGTGAAGCATGAGTGCTAGCCACTCAGCCACCGTGCCGCCTGGATATCGGGTTTCAGGCCGCTTTTGGCTCCACCGAAAATCTACACTGACACATCGAGCTTATGTGATTTGAAATATGCTAAAGTTTCTGTTTTGATGACTGCAACGTCATGCCCTGAGCACTCACGTTACCCGGATATCCTAACCTACCAAATCTACAGAACTGCTCCAAATGTTACTAAAATGCTATGGGCAAGTAAATCAATGTGTTTTATTACCGGAATAAGGTTCAGATTGTAAAAAACGTTAATATTCCTTTAAGTAGTCATTTAATATAGCCACGCTGTTTAACCCTAGAGCACTGTCATGTATTTACATGATTTTCAATCTGTTGCATTTTTCTGAGTGTCATGGATCCCTGGGGAGCTTCACCATTGTTTTTGACATCTTTGAAGGTGTAGGTGTTTCCCTACCCCAAAGCCCACTTTTTCCTACAGGCTTTCAAGTGATTTTCACCTGGCAATAGTGAAAGAGGAATGTAAGAATGTAATGAATTTAATGTAAGAGGATGAAAAATAGGTAAGTAAGAGTGGTCCTGGAATGTGTATCTATCCTTATTTAGTGCACTGGTTATGAATAAATATCACAGTGGTGATTTCAAAGGGAAGTCTTATGGTGAAAACAATATTTTTTTGTCAACTGGTCATTTTTATCCACTGAAAAAATACTATTTTTTGTTCCTCTCTCCTGCACTTTTTTTTTTTTTTTTTTAAGGAATTTTTTTGTTCTCAAATTCCTAATTTGTCAGTAATTTTGGAGCAAGTTTGTAGGGTCTGTTACACATACCACTGTTGAAAATAAAAGAAAACCACTCTAATATACACAAGCACTTTTTGTTGGGTATATTATATCGGGCATTTCCCCATCAAAAGTGATGGTGTTACTTTTTTATAGCGAAAGTGTTCTAGGGTTAAATTAATACTGCATTATGATTGTGATTAATGGCAAACTCCAACAAAAATTCAAGGTTTTCTCAGTCAATAAAGCTTGTTTACAAAAACACACCTCCCCCGCCCTTCCTTAACCTACACTCTTCTGTTATTAGGTCAGAATCTGTTCTTCCACAGATCAGAGCCTTTTGTTTTTACAGTGGAATAGAGTGCTGGATATTAGCTTGTTTATATATTCCCTTTCATGATTTTGTGTGCGAGAAGGCCTTGATCACATGATAGATAATGGGGAGACCATCCTTATTTATGGCAAAAGAGGCTGTAGATGGAACAAAACAGGATAGCATGTTTTTCCCTTCTTTTTTTCAAGGCAATTAAAAAAGTGGGTCACTGATTATTGAACTTGGGCCTTCTAGTGTGTTATAAAACAATATTGGATCTTCTTTTGTTGGCTTACGCAGGAGAGGTTTTAAAGGTTTCATGGAAGAAATGGGGAAGAAAAAGACAGCAAGCCATCTTCTGTTTATTGTTGTTCTGATGCACACTGCAAAAATCAATGATAGAACATATAGCGGGCACAAAAGTGGCCAGTGCACCCATAAAAAAGCATCATCATGTGTATCCTGTCTGGGGAATATGGGGAATAAAGAGCAAGTATGTTTGTCATTGGCATTCAGAGCTGCATGGACATAAAAGCAATTTCATGAAAAAGGCTTGTCTAAGGGACATCAAGAAGAGAAAAAAAAAAAATCTGCAATTTGAGTGATTACATGTATAATATGAAACATCACAGTGTTATGAATATAAGGTATGCAGAGGTGGAAGGAGCAGAGATGAGTGACAGCTACAGTATACAGAGACCTTTTACATCCCAAGGCAAACTGACTACTGCCCCCATCTGTGTGTGGGCTGTCAGTGGTATTACAGTTTAGTTACACCACATGATTTAAGATGACAATTGTACCTTTCTGACTAACAATAAAATCATGGAAGGTGGACTAGAATCAAGAGCATGCGAATGACTTAAGAGGCTTAACACAACAGGAAGGCATTACAGAGCAATTACACAATATACAGCTCTGACCACTGCATTTTTTTCTGAAATCAGCATCTCTACATGTATTACAGCCATTCCATTCCAGCATCTGTTGAATTCCAACACAAACACAAAGCTGAGCTACTTCAGTTCTTGCACCAGGAGTGGAATAAAGTCATCCAAGAACAATGTGAAAGACTTGTGGAGAGCATGCCAAGACGCATGAAAGCTGTGATTAAAAATAAGGGTTATTGCACCAAATATTGATTTCTGAACTCTTCTTAAGTGTAAACATTAGTATTATGTTTTAAAATGAATTTGATCTTGTTTCTTTGCATTGTTTGAGGTCTGAAAACATGTATCTTTTTTGTTATTTTGACCATTTCTGCAAATAAATGCTCTAAACGATAATATTTTTATTTGGAATTTGGGGAAATGTTGTCAGTAGTTTATAGACTCAAACAAAAATGTTCTTTTTGGCCAAACACATACCTATGAGTAGTAAAATCAGAAAAACTGATAATTTTGCATTGGTCTCTTTTTTTTCCAGGGCTGTATGAAAATCAAGCTAGTTTAAAGGTCCCATGGCATGAAATTTTCACTTTCTGAGGTTTTTGAACGTTAATGTGAGCTCCCCTACCCTGTTTAGCCCCCCCCCCCATGGCTAAAAGTTGCGAAATGTCTAAACTGAGCATTTGCGGTCCTTTTCTGCGTTACACAAAACCAGTGTTGAAACGGGCGAGTTCGGACAAGGCACCTTTTTGACGTCAGATCGGCAAATGCAGCTCCAGCCCCTCCCTCTGTCTCCGCTCAGCGTCCCTGTATATCCCGTCCATAGAGTTTGGACTGTGAATGCGCTAGGCAATGCGAAATGCGTTTTTTTATTTGCCTGGAGGCACGTCCGAGTGTTTCTAGGCTCGGAAGTCCTTTATCTGAGCCTCTGGACCTTTGAACAGCAGTGGTTTAATTTTATTTTATGTGGAAATGTGTTTGTTTTTCAATGGAACACTCCAACTCTCTCCCCCCGTGCAAAAACAAGGAAATGGATCAGAGAGCGCACAGAGAGACAGCGGAGCGTTTAGCCACGCCCCCACCTTCTACAATTGGCCAGCTTTTTCCTCCTCATTTGCATTCAAGCAACAACGCCCATTATAGAGTGTTCTGAGTGAGGAAAATGACTCTTTCTCAACTTATCTCTGTTTCTCATGCACTGAGTGTTGATTTTGAAGAAGGATTCATTTACAGTATTAGGGAACCATTAAGGAGCCATATAAAAGCATCAAGAAGTACCATGTCATGGGATCTTTAATGTAATTGAGGATTTTGACGAGAATGCAGAAGAATTGCTTGCACATTATAAAAGCTGATGATATTGCAAAACTAACCAAAAGAACTGCCATTCTGATATAGTGGTTTTCGTAACCAAACTTTCCTGAAGGAGGGTCCATCACCTGCTTGTCTGTGATGATGTTATTGCTTTGTCTAAACATTTTGGAATTAAATGTATCCATCAAGTTGTTTTTATTGCTTCTGCTATCTTGAAATACATAGAATCTTACTGTGAGTGTGGTCACCTCTCCATAGATCTGGCCTGTAACTTAGTTTGGTGGCGTCACTTCCTGGTTAATATTTGAATGGGAGATGACTGGAATACAGGAAGACAGCGGCTCTAGTCTAGTGTATACTGCTTTGTATGGAAGTGGTGGTGAGGTTTAGGTTTACTTTATTTAAAAGGGGACAGTGCAAGTGAGTGTGTAATTGATGGTCAATGAGGTAGTAGCCATTGGGGTAGATTGGTGGCCTCATTTCCGTCAGTCTTCCCCAGGGCAACTGTGGCTAGAATAGCAGTTTACTACAACCAAGTGCCATGAACAATGACTTTAAAGTGCTTTCAGTGTTTTTAAAGACACTATACAAATCCAGTGCAGTATTTAGACACAGAGTAACAAGAATGAGATACTTGGAAAGAAAATGGACAAGTGTAGTTGATTGATGTTTTGATGCCTTGGAGGTGACAGAACTTCTTGATTTTCTTTTCACTGCCTATATTAGTGTGGTATAAATGTGAGACACAGATCAGTGTCATGTGATCACTGCAGAATCGTGTTTTGGCGTAAAGCCTATTCCTCCAGCCCGAGGTGTGGACTTTGCAGAGAATATCCACAGAGGAAAAAGCCTTCATTCTCTGACTGGCATCATACCAAAACATTTTCCAATAATTGACATCTTTTAGCCAAGATTGCTTCCAGATCACAAGCTTATTGTGAACAAGGGAGAAATTACAGCTGCCCATTCTACATCCCTCAAAGACAATACAAACAGAGAACATCAACAAACAAAAGAATAGCTTCACCAAATCAAAGAACAGAACATATTTAGCTGTCTCTTTGTAGGATTCGGTTCTGTTTTAGTGACAGGTACAATGGAGCAAAACAAACAAACATTGTAATAGGAGCCATTCCCTGACCACTGTTGATTGTGTATTTTGGTAGCCCTCATCTGTTGGCGCCATTACTATGCTGTCTGGGGAAAAGTTGCATGACTTTAAGTTAGAAAAAAGTACTCAATTCCTTGGACATTTTATCTCAAAGATATTCTGAATTCTGTACAAAAGTTGACAATGGAAGCATTTACCCTATTATGAAACCCCCAAACTCAAATGCAGATAATGCCACATTAAGAGCCCTGTGCCTTTTCCCCAAGTGCTTCTGTTTGTGTAGTAAGTATCACATATTCTATGGTATGATTATGCTAAAAGAGGAATTATTTATCACTGCCATGCCCCCGCACTAAGAGAGATAAATTGCCAAGAACGAGCTATATATTTGCACAGACGGTGCAGGCACATTTTGATATCGTTAAAAATCTTCAAACTAATAGCATATTCCCCTGATGACTGAGTCCAGGCAGTTTCTTTGCACGTTATCCAAACAAACACGGGCGCTTGCATCTCCTCCACTCTCTCTCCGCTTCCTGTCTCGATGCCTTGTTTCCTAGGTAACCGTGTCAGATGAATTGAGAGGGGGGACTGATGTCCTCCAGAGAGCCAATCCTCTCTCATCCAAACTTTGTCTCACTTTGAGTCATGTGACACCTGTTCCCATGACAACCAGGTCTGAGGGCAGTCTGGATATCTCTTTGATCAAGGTATGAAAAAAAAAAAAAGTAATACCCAACACGCGCAATGCGAGCAACCTTGAAATAGGAGCAAGGGGGATACAGGAAAACGCAATAGCTCTTTATGGAGATGTAATGAGCTCATGTCAAATCATTCATTATGAAACATTTGGTTGTGTGTAGTGAGGCACACCAGAAAGCGTGGATAACCGTGAAGCTATGAGGTTTAAAATACCAATCTCCTTTCTGTTTGTTAGACTTGCCACAGGTGAGATTTGTTGGCAAAGTGCAAAAGTGAGATATTCTGCAACTCTGTGGACAAAAGAAGAAGTTAAAGCTTGAGTAGATGCCTTTCTTTTCACTTTGGAGTAGTATTAATCACCAAATAGCAAAGTCCCCCAAACAGATTTTATTTTGTGAGCAGGTGGCCTTAAAGCCTTAAAGGTCTTTTGGTTCTATGATAAGCATTTGGCCTTTCTAAGCCTTTGAGCCCTCGCAAACAAAGAGCCGTCCCCGATCCTCTGGGCCCGGGTAAATGGTTGACTTTTCCAAGCCTTTTAGTCAGCACAAAGCTGTTGGAAAGTGTCCATCAGATAAGGGGTTCCCATGGGCATCCTTTCAATAAAATATGTGACAGGCAACAAATTGGCTCCAGACACCTGTCGTAATATAGAAAGGCCAGTCATTTCTCTACAGTTCATACCAATATTAGTGGGTCATTTGAACAAATCAAGATAAAGAACAAATACAAGAAACACAGACTTACTATGAAGGCTGACAGTGAATTAAAGAAACAAAGAAAAGGTTTATTTTAAAGAGATCAATCAATCAAACAATATTTATAAAGCGCTTTTCATACAAAATTGTAGCACAAAGCGTCTTACAGTGGTTAAGGATTAGGAGATTGACTTTTATTGATCTCACACAGGAGAAGTTGTTTCTATATTTGACCCAGGGACCAACCCCATGATTTTATTATTTAGTCTTGGCCAGGCCCTAAGCTGTAGGATTTTACCTATGGTGCATGTTTTGGGTTGGTGGAGGAAACCGGAGTGCCCGAAGGAAACCCACCCAGACACGGGGAGAACATGCAAACTCCACACAGAAAGGCCCGGGCGACCCGAACCTTCTTGCTGTGAAGCATGAGTGCTAGCCACTCAGCCACCGTGCTGCCAGAGGGAAAACAAAAAACAAAAAAAAAACAGACAAACAAACAGATGGACAAACAAACAAAAGAACAAATGAAAGACAAGCAAACAGACAACCGAAGTCAATCAAAGGCCAAGCTAAACAGGTAAGTCTTGAGCCAACTCTTAAAAACATGAACATTCTCTGCAGCCCTGAGGTCCTCCGGCAGGCAATTCCATAGACGAGGGCCATAGTACTGGAAAGACGCCTCTCCGTCAGTGTGTGTCCTGACTTTGGGAATCCCTTTTTAAAATAAGCCATGCTATAATCTTAAAAGGTAAGATAATCAAGTTTACATGTAACTTTTCTAAACGAAGGTCCACCTCCTCCTCATCTCATCATTATTTCTTTGCCAAATATTTTCCACACAATGGCTAAAAACTTATACCTACAAGGAACCAAGCAGGTGACCTGGCGTCAGGTCAGATCTCTCTGAGAGGTGAGCTCAGTAAGAATTAATGTTTTCAAGGTATTATTTTTAAAGCATTATCTGTAGCATTAACACACTGTAACTGAACCAAGATAGATAAGTTTGATGCCATACTGTGAAACATTCCAAAGCCAAGCAATAATGCAGGACATAAGCAGGTGATGAACCCTCCAGAAGAACAGTTACATTTATGGTTATGTTGAGGAGGTTTTTTATAAACCTCTCAATATTTAAACTCTCTGTAAACATAGCTGTTAGATTGAATTTCATGTAGCCTGAAGCTAGGATATGAAGGAAATGCTGCCTACTTGCCCTGATGCCTCTGGCCAATTTATCAACTAATATGTCTGAACTTTCTGATAAAATGCCCACTAATTTGCTGCAGCTGAACTTGTTGATAGAAGTGTCAGAATTAATAGACTGAAGAAGTATTTAATTAAAAAAGGAAAAGCAAACTTAAAGGGAAATGACATTTCAATTAGAAGAGAAGGCAAAAGGTTAAAACTGAGGTAATCTAAAGAAAATAATACTTAATGCTATGAATAATGATAGAGGACATTTAAAGAGAATTTCAGAATGAAGACAATGTAGGTCACCCTGGTATTGTTCAGCCAAATGTCAAAGGAGGTGTGGTGACGGGAAAGACAATTCTATTACACTTTAGAATAATAAAGCTGCGCCTGAGTCTATCACTGTGAGGTTCCTTTTAAGAAATGAACAAGGCACCTTTCAAGAAAATATTTCCATGCTACTGGGCTTTATTAGCTATGCATTTTTCGTTGACCTGGAGTGAAAAAACAAAACAAAAAAAAAAACAAAAAAACTGCCTCAGTTCTCCAAGTACTTAAAGATTTATCTATTCATTTAGATTTTTGTAAAGACTTTTCAGGTGGCAGATCTGCATCCAGCTTGTATCCACGCATTTGTTATTCCTTCTGTCCAGAATGTTCCACAGTATTGCATGGAATTAATCACCATGGCGACAGTAAGAATACGTTTACCAATGACTGACCACTAAAAATACCTGGTAACGTTAATGCCAGTTCCAGGCAAAGCAAGACAAGCAGGTATACCTTCCACCTACTAGAAAATATCATATCTGAGCAGCCAGTCCCACATTGTATTTGAATTCAGAAGGGACTGTCACCAGACCAGAGAGCATGAAAAAACGTATTTTCTGCAAAAATCTGCGCAGTTTCTCAGTCCTTTATGTAAATTTTTCTCCTTTTTTATGTTTTTTAGTGCACCTTTAAATTTATAACAAAGAGCCGTCAAAGCACTACAAAGAAATCGGTATTATTATTATTATTACACATTTGCATTTTAAAATATGTAACTGTATTCTATGCAAGATTAAAAGTAATGCGCATACGGTATCCTGTAGCTATAGGAAGTTCAAATAAACAGACATTTCAACCTTAAAATGTTACATATCTGTACAAGGGGCTTATCAAAAACACCATCTGCCTCTTCTGCCCCTCTCCACTGACCTACTAGAGCTCACCTACTTTCCAAGAGGTCTACTGAGGATGCTATCTGTCATGTCGGCTCCCAAGTCGACAAAGACAGCAGCAGTAAGCGCATCCTGTTTACAGACTTCAATGCACTGCCCCCCAAAAGATCAGTCCCGGAGATAGGAATGCAACGCTAAATGCCCCGCAGTAAGTGGCCCTAACCTTTCCTCTATAAGCACACCACAGGAAGTGATGACCTCTTAGTGGGTATGGCTCCTGTAAGACTTCTGTTATTGTCGTCTGCTCCACTCTCACTTGAACCTCATGTTATTACTATGACTAGATGCCCGGGTCAGAGCATCTTCAGTAGTGCAGTTCTTATGCTGTGTACAGAGGTCATTTTCTATCACTGGGGCCCCAAACAAGGTACAGATGAAGCACAAGGTTATCACTAGTAAAGCTTATATTTTTGCTAGCATTAGTTAGGACTGCTAATAAAAGATAAAAAAAAAAAAAAAAAAAGTTAGGACTGCTTAGATTACATTCATTTTTATTTGAATCCATTTTATGTAGTTTAGTGTAAAGAATCTAATAGAGCAAACCATTTTCACCATATTGTTTCTAAAATAAGAAAGGGTTGATTTGTTTTCCTCTTGAAATGAGAGCAAGAAAATAATTATTACACTTCAAGAACAAAAAAAAAATAACAGAAACTACTTGTTCTAAATGGTAGCCAACTTCTAATTTAATTTTTCAAGCAAAATTTGAAGGTGAACTGTGTAACTTTTCTGGTAAATGGAGTCTTTGCATTTGCTGGAATTTTCTACAGCAGCAAGCAAGTGACGTTAGGTCAAGTTAAAGGTCAGATCTGTGGAGATGTGACAATGCATGTTTTAAAGGTCCCATGGCATGGAATTTTCACTTTCTGAGGTTTTTGAACGTTAATGTGAGCTCCCCTACCCTGTTTAGGCCTTCCCCCATGGTTAAAAGTTGTGAAATGTCTAAACTGAGCATTTGCGATCCTTTTCTGCATTAAAAAAAAACGGAGCTCAAACGGGCGTTTTTGAACAAGGCACCTTATTGACGTCAGATAGAAAAAAGAAATGCAAATGCAGTTCCACCCCCGTCTGTCTGAACTCAGCGTCTCTGTAAATCACGCCCAGAGAGTTTGGACTGCGAATGCGCTAGGCAATGCGAAATGCGTTTTTTTATTTGCCTGGAGGCACGTCCGAGTGTTTCTAGGCTCGGAAGTCCTTTATCTGAGCCTCTGGACCTTTGAACAGCAGTGGTTTAATTTTATTTTATGTGGAAATGTGTTTATTTTTCAATGTGTTTATTTTTTCAAATCTCTCCCCCGTGCAAAAACCAAGGAAATGGATCAGCTGTGGGCTACAGCGGAGAGCGGAGCGTTTGGCCACGCCCCCACCCTCTACTATTGGCCAGCTTTTTTCTCCTCATTTGCATTCAAGCAACAACGCCCAGAATAAAGAGTTTGAGAGAGATATTTATGACTCTCTCATCTTATCTCTGTTTCTCATGCACTGAGTGTTGATTTTGAAGAAGGATTCATTTACAGTATTAGGGAACCATTAAGGAGCCATATAAAAGCATCAAGAAGTACCATGTCATGGGATCTTTAAAGGTATTTTTGAGCAATAAAAATACCTGTAATGTACTTAATGCAAGATGTTCTATTGCAAACTGTGGAAGATTCCAAGCAAAGTAACATTTCCATGGAGACAATTAGGTGGTGGACCCTCTACTAAGAGTTGTATAGTGCACCTTTTACTAGATCATTACTATATCAGAAGTTAAATCATTTAGCTCTAGGGCCAAAAATCCAGAACCTCCAGAAGTCACCCACATATCTTATTAAAAATTCTATACATTTTATTACATACATTATAATGTTTTGAAATTTGCACCGTATGTTGTTGCGATAGAAATGTGGCCTAATATGTTACTTGAAAATTGATTTGAGTTTTTGCAGAAGTTCAAGTTATCTAAATGCCATAAACATGTCATCGAAATGCTATTAAGAGACAAATGATAAGAAGACACCCTATTGTTTTAAAATGATCCTTCCTTGTGGGGAGCCACAAGTTTGTCTCCTAGAGACTAAGCTAGAGGCTAGAATGTCATAAGGGCAAAAGTTTCCAGTTGTTTCCAAATGTTGATTACAAATAGTTTAGCAAACTCCAGTAAATATCTTTTCCATTTTTCTTTCTGACATAGACAGTGCCCTTGACAGTGAAGCGTAAGCAGGTTGGGGATACTGGGATTTCAGATCTGTGAGATTCTCTTCCCCACACAGAAACTGTACCACCTGAGAGAACTGATAACTTCAGAGCCCACCTCAAACTTAAACCCTACAAATTCTGACTCACAGTGGGAAGCACAGACAGAAGAGTCCAGGATCTGAACTCCCCGTGGAGCGAAAAGAGATGAGGGGGGATCTCCAGGGCTGCCTCGTGCTCTGTAAAACACTGGCACCACTCTATGTAGCACTGGAGAGGCCCAAATCATTAAGGACCTCACTTAGAAACAGCTCTCCAATTAGGTCTAATGGAAACAGGTTGACGGTTGATAAGAAACAAAATACACTGTAATAACTATCAATGCTGTAATTTGCAGTTGAATTTAAAATAATCAAAAATAAACAATTGGCCAATAAACATGCAAAGAATGCCTTACCTGGCCAGCCAGAACCATACACTTTAATAAAATGCAACAAGCAGATCTGGAGCCATATCCTGTCTCCCTGATTTCATGATTGACAAATCAATCCAATCAGAGAGACGCATGCTCCCTTCACATCCAAAACAAACATGCTGCTTAAACGTAAACAATTAGAAAAAAACAACACAGAGGACTGAGAAACAGTGCAGATTTTCTCAGAATCAACAACTGAAACACGATTACTATTGCTATTATTTTTTTTGAATGTTACAAGAATTTGCATTTAAGAGACACATGATATGAATTAGCGGCTGTGGTTGAATCGTCTCAATTTTGGACTGACTATTATCCAGTTCCAGTCCCTTCTGGATTCAAACAGAATGTAAAAGGGACCGGCTGATCAGGCAAAAAAAAATGTGCACTATGTAACTTTTCTGTTACACAAAATGGAATTAAACTTAATCCTGCATTTATTTAATTAAAGGTGCTCTTATTGCTTAAAAAAAAAAAAAAAGTGGTATTCAGGCAAAGCAATAACATCACAGTGATAGTTAGAAGTTAATCAAGAAGTTAATAAACCAAATGTAAGTGCCAGTCAATTTACAGACATACAAATGTATATTATTTTTAAAGTTTATTAGATCCATACAGAATACCCTGTCAGGTTGTGAAGAAGCAAATAACATCACAAATGAACTAGTTCTATTATCTCCTGACACAAAGATGCACTTTCTGTTTAATTAAATCTCACAAAGACAGGCTAATACACAAGCAAGATTATAAAAAAATCAATCCTTGTACCAGATGTAAAAGGTCTCTCTTTATGAAACAAGAATCCACTCACTTTTCTCCGTAAACATCTTTTATTTTCCCTCTAGCCCAAGTGCCAACAGTGACCAGCCAGGCAACAGCACCTGCGATGATAAAGACCGCTCCCCTGGGCAGAGCAGCTTTAAACTTTGCTGTACCAAATCATTACTCGTGGCTGCATGTCACACAGTTCGTCTACTGGAAAAAACAAGCAAAGTTAGAAGAGTGCAGAGTCTGTATGTTTTGAAGGTACATGTCTAGAAGAGGTGAGCTGTCTATAGATTCGATCGATAACTGCATTTAAAGAGAAACAATAAGCGAGAAATGTGTTTTTAGAAACTGATACAAGTTGTAGGTCTTGTTTTAGATGTAGCGCAGCAGAAGGGTGTAGGTTAATACAGGACAAACTTGTTTCATTGCATAAAAAGGGAATCTCCATAAATGCAAGAAGACAAATCAGATCAAATCCCACAAAATCAAAGTATAGATGGACATTTGAACAGTTGGAAATCTGAAAAATAGACATAAACTCATGACTATCTGGCAAAAATGTTAGATTCTTAGGTATCTAGAGGCTTCCATTGTGTCACAGTGTTCTAGTCCAGGTCTAGTCCCGGTTTAGTTTATTTGTGAACGTCTGCTAGTCATAAATGTGAACCCAGGAATGAACAACAGCATGGACAACAGCATGGACTACTGAATCATTATGTGGTGAAGGAAAGTTCTGAATGACAGGAATTAAGAGAAGCTATACAATGTTTATTATGCTTCTGAGAAAGATTTATTCAAAAGACCATTAACATGTGTAATGTAATAATTGATGAAAACATTGCTTTCAGGGTTGATGTGCCTTGGAAAAAAATGTCTGCATATTTGCTTCACTGCTCATTTTTTTAAAAAGGAAATCATTCACACAGAACCACATAACAGCTCCTCCCGGATTGGCCTGCAATGCCCTGATCTTGGGTCCTGCTGTATGTTGCTCTAAATGTCACTGACACTGAAAGAGCTGAAGAACAGCAGCTCCACTGACACTGTGTTTAGCCCTGTCTGTTACGGTTAGGTCTCTAATATGGGTTTATTTGACAAGAGACAAGTTATCTGTGGTAAAAGCTGCTAGTAACAAAATCAAGGGTGAAGCAACAGCTCAGTGACTATTGATCAATGTCACCAGGGTTTTCCAGGCCACCAATTGACCTAAGCGTGACACACAATATAAACCCTACATACTGTCAATATATGGCATTAAAATCAGAGCTCTCATAAAAAGACTCTGGTATTCAGTGAAAATTGGTCATATTCTGCAATAGATAATGATGTGAAAATCTGTGAAATGATACTGTCCTTGACAGCAGAAGTAATATATTCTAAAGGCTGTCTCCACTGCATCCACATGTTGTGTAACTATTATCTTTAAGAATCGTATAAGCTTTATACAAATGGAGATATAGTGCCCATCGTGGACTTAAGGAGCAAATGGCTCATGAGAACGTATCAACAATCAACAACACCATCCATTATGGTCTGACAGATTTTTGGAGTGAGTGACATGTTTGGTTTTCCTCTCTCCGAGATAGTAAGAGATAGCTGGACCTATACTTTCACAAACAACAAACAAAAACAATCATTTCAGTTTCAGGATTCTCATTACCTTTCACTAGTCTAGTCAAAGATATGTGAAAAGTCCCTCAGTCGTCCAGGTAGAATCCATGATAAAAGGAGAAGTTCAATTTGTCAACTGGACAAAGTTTGTTTGGTTGAAAACGTTTCGCCGCTCATCCGAGAGGCTTCGTCAGCTCTGGTTCTAGTGCTGGTTAGACACTGCTTATATCTAGCTGCAGGGAGGAGCTAACTACACTGAAATAGCTCTGAAACTATCTCCACTAATCTGTCTCTTTGTTTTTCAAATTACTCTGGCAACTAGTTTCGCCTCCCTATTCAAGCCTATCAACCCTCTCCACCCCTCTGCCCTGGATTGTCTGCCCTAATGTTTCTTTGTCTGTTTTTGACTTGGTTTAAGAATCGAATTATAAATGGGAGACAAGTTATGTCTAACTCCCCCATTTCTGTTTAGAAAGCTATGCCTTTATTAGTCCCACAGTGGGGAAATTCCAGCTCTGCATTTGACACATCCTGTTATTAGGAGCAGTGGGCAGCACATTACTGCGCCCGGGGACCATCTCCATGATCTTCTTGCTTCGGCTTGGTCAGGACCTAAGCTGGAGAATTTACCTATGGTGCATGTTTTTCGACCAACGATCAACCAACCAAACAAACTTTGTCCAGTTGACAAATTGAACTTCTCCTTTTATCTTAAAAAGATATGTGCAACAACAAATACTCTCTTTAAACAATATAACTAAACTGTAACTCACTATTTTAATATTAAGTTAAAATGTGATTAATTTTAAGTGACAATGGAACTACATGAGCAACCTTAAACTTTTCTCGTCGTGTACTGGATCAATACCTAAACGTAGAATCCAGACATTATCCTATACAAGCATGAACAATACTTTACTTACAAACACAGACAAACGCTGGCTAAAGCATCGCTTCACTGACTCCCTTCTCATTCAACACAGACTGAGACTTTTGATCAATTCTACCTAAACAGTTCTTTGCCGTGTAAGGCAGAGCACCATTCAAACTCCTAACAGCTCTGCTACAGTAAATGCCACTAAAGTCACTGTGTGTGCGAGTGATGCCAGCTTGTTCCTCTTATTACAAATGCCTCCAGCACTTACATCAACCGGCCAAGAAAGCTGCGAGTCATTAAAAAGATGGACCAGCAGCCACGAGCCCTGGATTGAAGCACCTCTGTCGTCCAATATCCACTCAGATGAAATGTCAATGAGCAAGGTGCTGACTCCTGCCCACCTCCTGAGCTGTGCCTCTATCTGCAGACAGATGGGATAGGCCTTAATTTAAGACAAGCCACGTTTTCTTTTTTCTTTTCCTTCTTTTCTTACGGGGGACATGTTATGTGCAGGAACAAGCAGAAAAGGCATTTGTGACCTTTCGATGGTTTGGCCAATGTGTCGCCAGCTGCTCCTTTCATCTAAGCCATATTTGTAGCTGCTGGCTGCTGTTCTTAAAGAATAAACTCTCATTATGCTCTCACTGAGAAATTAGAGCATCAAGTGAAGTTGTTGGATAATATTTATGAACACACAAACAACCAAAAGTATAGAAATCTGATTAGAATTTGGATTGCTTGAGGAAAACACCAATAATAGACTAAAAAAGAAAGAAAGTTTGTCATTTGAAAAACCATTATATGTTTTTGAAATACTGTAAGTATTGCAACAGATGATCCAGAACATGCTATTTTAAATATTAAATCAACTACACACAACTGCAAAAGGTAGGGACATGCATTTTTTATTATTTAACCTTGGATTTTAAAATAATCTCATCAGTATTATCGCCAAAAAAACCAAAAAACAGATATGTTTAAATGGCCCATATTACACAATTTTCTGATCTATGTTATAATGTTGTTTCCTGACCCCAAACACACCTTTTTCTATGTTTTCATTCACACATGTTTAACGCATAAATATTTGGCCTGTTTTTCTGTCAAACCAAAAACACTTTGTTCCACTTTGTGATGTCATGTAGTAATACAGGAATGTGAACAAAACAAAACCCAATGCCAGGTATGTTTTTGATGAGGTAAGAACATTATAACATGACTTAAAGCTCACAAGAGTCAATTTTTCTTCTCTTTTAACTCGAAAAATGTCTTGCTTTAATTTCCCAAACAAAGATCTGGACACTGCGTCACCAGCTGCTATAGCTACTGGCTGCAGTTCTATAATAAACTCATTTTACTCTCGTTGAGAAATTAGATCATTTAAGAAAGACAGATTTGCCTGAAGCCAGTTGTGCCCTGCAAAATTTTGGCTGTCTGCGATGTTAGATTTCAGAAAAGTTGATGGCCTCAGAGTGACAAAACGACAAAGATTAATCTCAGTAGACTCTTACAACCAAAGACAAGCTATGATTGATCAAGCAGTGTCTGATATTGGAATGTTAGCAGAGTGAGCCCTCCTCCTGCTGCGTCTACAGTACAATCAATCTTTTTCTAACATATAACCGACAGTATAACGTTACTCTTACCGTTAAAGTAACAGCAGAGCTCAGCATTTCATTCATTAATTCACTAACCTGAACTAGCACTGGAACATTGATAGCATGCAGCGTTTGCCTTTGCCAAAAAGTACAACTATAACTTTACATCTAGAGTTTGATATATGTGCTGTCTTATAATAGCATTTATACCTCACATCTTCTAGTGTGACATAAAGAAATCTTGCAGTATACACCAGGCTTAACACAAATGTTTAGGGAAAGTGAATAATACCACAAGATAAGACAAGGATAAGGATCATCTCAGGAAGGGCATCTGGTGGGTTCACATCAAACATGTCATTTACAATACTCAACTTCACATTTAAAGATTAAAAAAGTATGGACAAGGATTTCGTTACTATCGATCTGGGGCTTTTAAAGAATAAAATGTCATTAGCGTTATCACAAAAATGCAAGATATATTTAAAATATCAGCTAAGTTTAAATACGAAGAAATATGTCCTGCTTTACTTTCTCGAACAAAGTCCATTTTCTTTTTTTTCATAAAATCAAAAGTGCTGCATTTTTAAGTCTGCCTTGTCATTGAAACTTTCTGAATGTTAGCACTGTGTGGGCTGTACTGTATTCTGAAAAGGACTGTTTTCTCAAAGTCAGTTTCCATGATGAATGATGAATGCTTAGACTTGTGCATAAAATTAAACTTGGCTGCGATTTACATTTACATCTAACTGCCAATTTACTCATCTAGGCTACAGTGAACATATTTGGACTTGATAGGAATTAGTTTGGTCCATGGCTGAATTAATAAAAGTAGCACAACATGTCTGCTGCTCAGTCCTATCCTTAAAGGTGCACTCTGTAACATTTCTAGTAGAGGTCCGCCACCTGCTTTTCTCCATGGAAATGTTATTGCTTTGGCTAGAATGTTCCAAAGAATAGATTAAACCTATCTTTCACAAGGGAGACAAGCAGGATGCAGCACTACACTACATTACAATTCAGATCTGTGGAGAGTCATTTCGTGCGTGTTACAAATCGGTGCTAGGGACAAAGGAAAGTAACACAAACAAGATGTGATGTAAATTATAAAGTAAATGTAAGTAAGTACAATAACAAAAAATGGGTTTTACATAAGATAATAAATCAGGAATTCCCAATACAACTAAACAATAACTGTGTAAGTGGATAATGCTAAATCAAAGAAAATACAAATGCCCAAGGGCCAAGCCAAACTGGCAATCACAAACGGTAGGCCATTAGTGACCTCTAGTGTCTTACAAACAAATAACACAAGTTATAGATAGGCAACTAGAGAGACGTATGGTGTGGCAAGATGATGCTGTCGTCCAGCCGCCAGGACGAAGAGGCGCACAGCACTTTTATTGGGCGAAGCGGCAGATCAGGAAGAGGACTGAAGGAGCGGGACGTCTGTCCTCCAACCACAGCACCACGGAACCCAAAGCCAGCCCAGCAGAGATGGGGACGTACCCCACCACTCAGGTGCTAGGACTCCCACAGCACATGCAATTAGCGAAAGACAGAATGGTAAAACGAACTGGCAGCGCAGGGCAAACGGAGCCAGGCCGCGTGTCGTAACACTCCCCTCCTTAAGGTACAAAACCACTTTGTATCACACAAACAACATTATAACAAAATACAGGTGCCAATACATGAATACATTACCTACTGTACAAATTGCATCAGCAAGGACTTTATTTGACCCCTTGTGGTGAAGTTCCAAATGGAAATCCTGCACGATCAAAGACCATAGCATCAAGCACATGCGTGACAAGATCAAGGGGTTATAATCTGTGAAAGCAGGTGGAGAGCAGGACCCAAGACACATCACATAATGTAGGAGAGCGATCAACAATGACAATAAGAAAAGTAATGGTCTGGGTAGTAGCCAGTTTTCACGTTGTCATGTTGTTCACCACTCACCACACCTTGAAATATAGTGCGGTATAGTAGGTTCTGCCCTGTGTTCTACACATGGATAGTTACAAGAACAAGACAAGCCTTCTGTAAGAAAAGAAATCGGTTGTTTAGCAGTGTTAGGGTTATGTGTCAATTGCAATTGGGGTTTGGAACTGGCTGTTGTCTTATGTTTTGGTTCAGAGGGTTCTGAAATCACAGAAACAATGCTACGGTCAAGCAGGTCTAAATCGGAGTCATTGCACGCCTGGGCGCATGGGATGGCACAGACTAGATACAGTTCTGGTGTGCTGACAACTGAGTCTCTACATAAAAGGGGAATCGACTACTTCAGGGGATGGAATTATTTACCCCCTGCAATGTCATCACCCATCAACATTTCTGCAATGTTATTATCCATCTACGGGCAATGCAGGACAGACAGCTACAGGAAAAATGCCGGTAACAAGTTTAGATTCTAAATGAATAAAATGAACAGGTCTACTACTATGTCCCATTTTTCTTTCCCAGAACACACATCCGTAACCACAGAGCAAAACGGGAGAGCACTGGCTAAAATAACAGACTGTGAGCCACCAGTATCTCTTAAGATGCGCATAGGGTGCTGATCAGGTGCTTTGTCAGGTAAAGAAACTAGTCCCTGAAAAATGAACAGGTCAAAACGGAGTCAGAGTTGGGGGCTAAACTACACGTTTCAGATTTAATTAAGCCAATGTCTTTTGTTTGGGGTGCGAATGAGTCCACTTTTCTTTGGAGGACAGAGCAGACTGCAATGAGATGTCCAGGCTTGTGGCAGTAAAAACACTCTCGCTTATCCTTTCTAGCTTTAGCAGAGTTAACAGGAAAAGTAGGTCTACTGAATGCTGGAGCAGATACACACACGTTTTCATCAGGATTTGCCATAAAAGTGTACTTATGAGTTAACACAACCTCGTCAGCTAATACAGCAACGTCTGACACTTTTTGTTCGTTCAAGTAAACCACAACTAGGGTTGCAAAGGGGCGGAAAGTTGCCGGAAAGTTTCCGGAAAATTTCCATGGAAACTTTGGCGTGGGAATTTGGGGAATTTTCAAATTGGTAACTTTGCACAGAAGTTTTGGGAATTTATGGGAATTATTGTGAGTCATATACCAACATAAATATAAACATTTTATTTTGTCATCAGCAGCATTATTGTAAAAGGAGACAATTAAAACACATGACTCACATGATTTATTTGTAAGAAGAACTTTATCAATGCGTATCTCCTTCACTCAAAACATGAACATTGGCTAAAATGTGTCTTATACAGTAATCCCTCGTTTATCGCGGGGGTTAGGTTCCAGAAATAACCCGCAATAAGAGAAATCCACGAAGTAGGACAACTTTATATTTCACAATTATTCTACATGTTTTAAGGCTGTAAATGCCTCACCACACACATTATACGCTTTTCTCAGACTGGAATTAACCTTTTCTCACATTTGTTCTCGTTTCAACACTCAAACTTTCATAGATTTTCAACAAAATGTATTAATAGTGACACGTGGGGGGAGACACGGCTCCGGAAGCCCCACCGGACGCACGAGGAGCACTGCCACATCCCGGGACACGATGCGACGCGCACCAACCCCTTGGATTTGTCCTCATCGTGGACAAATCCGTGACAGAGAAACGTGACAGAGAAACGTGACCAGCGCAACGCCGCGCGTATACCGGGGCTGCGAGCACGAGATAGAACCGCCGTGCCCGGATCGCGTGCTCTCAGCCCGAGCCACAAACCAGCCGCACGAAACCAGCAAAGAGCGGTTTAATCCTGGTTTAGACCTGGTCTAGTCCTGGTTTAGTCCAGGGCCAGTCCAGGTTTAGACCTGGTCTAGACCTGGTTTAGTTCTGGTCTAGACCTGGTTTAGTCCACGTTTAGTCTTGGTCTAGTCTCTTAGCCAATCAGGACGCAGAACACAATGTTACACTATAAAAAAAATGTTACACTATAAAAAAAAAAATTGGAAAAAAATAAAATAAAATTGGAAAAAAAATCAGTGAACCGCGATAGAGCGAGGGATCATTGTAATTCAAAATTTTAAATGAAAGGAACTCTCCTCCTGTCCAAAAACTTGGATTCAAAATGTAAAATGAAAGCAGCTTTCCCCTCTGAAAAGTCTTGAATGTCAAATAAAGTATTTTGTCAATCAAAATATTTACCCAAAGCCTCTCAAGCCTGGTTTTTGCATGTTCTCCATTTTGCCAAATACTTTCAAGCTTCTTCCTCAATGCCCACAGTGTTCACTTCCTCAACATCTAACTCCTCATCTTCTTCAGTGTCTGTGTCCGTGTCTGCATCCAATCTTGTGGAGGATGGCTCTGTGTCAGGCTCAAGCAGCCTGAGGTTTGCACGTATGGCCACTAATTTCTCCACTCGCTCATTCGTGAGCCTGTTCCGAACTTTTGAGTGTGTGTTCCCATTGTGTGTGTGTTCTGTATTTGCTGTGAGCTCAGAAAAGTAGCTTTAGCTCTTCAGAATTCTAGAAGTTATTGTGCGTGTGATAAAGGAATGCAAAATGCATGTAGAGGGTGTGGCTCGATGGCTTTGCACAAAATACTGTCCTACTTTATTCACAGAAATTTGATTATTTTAACCAAGATTATGCTACAATATTTTTTCCTACCAACTATATTGATGCCCCTAACCTTCAACTTTGATCATTCCCAGTTTATTCCCATTAATTCCCGAAAAGTCCCGTTAATTCCCGAAAATTCCCGTTAATTCCCAAAAATTCCTATGGAAAGTTTCCAACTTTGAAAATTCCCAGAATTTTGCAACCCTAACCACAACACAATCAGGGAGATTTTTTTTTAAGTTCTCCAACAAGATTAGCTCCCGTAAAGTAACAAAGTTGTGGGCTTTTGTCAAATAAAGTTCCTTTCTCCCGAGCGAACTCTACATAGGGCGAGGTGGAGCCAGTGCCTCTAATTCCTTATCTCTCCTTAGCACTTTATTTATTTGTTTATTGAATATGTATTAACTGCTACTTTTTACTCATTTCAAATCTTTTTAATGTCTCTTAACACAGATTCTTTTTTATGTATGTGTTGTGTTAATGTAAGCAACAGACTGCACTGCAATGTCCCTTGCAATTAATAAAGTATCTATCTATCTATCTATCTATCTATCTATCTAGAAGAAGAAGAAGTTAGTCTGGTTAACACCTGACCATATCACAAGTGAGATATGGGTCTGGAAACTCGCTTCGAAAAATCCCGTAGCGGAGGTGTGGTTAGCGATTGCCAACGGCCGTTTATTGGGCGTTATGAATGTCTATCATTGAGCGTATACATAAGTCCATAGCCAATCATGTCAGTTATCAGTTCAAACTACAAGCTTCCGTTTGTCATGTAGTACACGTCACCGTCTTGCCACACCTCCCCCGCTCTCTGATTGGGGCCCTAAATCTGGGACTCTCGCTTGGACGAGTTTCCCAGGCTAAGAAGAAGTGACTTTATTGATCTCACACTGGAGAAATTCTTCTCTGCATTTTAACCCATCCTATACATACATATATATATATATATTAGGAGCAGTGGGCAGCACACTTCTGCGCCCGGGGACCATCTCCATGATCTTCTTGCTTCGGTTTGGTCAGGACCTAGGCTGGAGGTACCTATGGTGTTGATGGGGGAAACCGGAGTGCCCGGAGAAAACCCACCCAGACATGACGAGAACATGCAAACCCCACACAGAAAGGCCTGGGCGACCCGGGGATCGAACCCGGAACCTTCTTGCTATGAAGCGTGAGTGCTAGACACTCAGCCACCGTGCCGCGATCTATCTATCTATCTATCTATCTATCTACACAGATGGAATTACTGTATTTGAGCAATGGAAACACCCATAATGAATAAATGCTAGATGGATATTTTTCTATGTCACAAGTAGGTAGCGGACCCTCTACCAGTGGGTCCGCTACCTACTTGTGCACCTTTAAATTTCTTGGTTTATTTGTGATTCTCCAAAGAAAATGAAGACCAGATCACTTTGATGCTTAAAATGTCAGAAGCTCAAAATGAAATGCCCAATTATCCTGGACAAGTAGGGCTGTAATATACAAAGGAGGCAAACACGGCTTATAGAAAAGACTGCCCTTTGAATTCACAGTAAATGCACGAGTTCTTTAGAGCCAGTTGATATAGACACAAGCTGCTCGGTCCATTTAGCAGAAAGTAAAAGCTTTATGTTTCGATATTCAACAAAGAAGCAGAGAATGTATTTTCTACCACTTACAAATCCTGCAAAACTTCTACAACCAAAATGCATAGCCCTTGTGGAGTTTCGCAATGCTAAAGATACATTGCCCAGCTAAATGGCTATTTTAGTTCAGTGAATAATAAAGTACTCATATTCTACAGTTGTCCACATGAAAATTAATAATTTTTTCACAGTATTAATTACTGAAGTTAGAAATAAAACAGGCAATGGCATGAGTTATATTTAAGAAAAATAAACAACAATAATTGGGGAAAATCTACTCATATACATATACATATAGTTTGACATGATGTGCATATGCCAGATTTCCAGGTTTTGTTTCTTTTATTGTTTTTTTTCCTCATATCATTATTTTTGGTGTGATATCTCTTATAATTATTTATCATAGTTTTACACCAGTCAACTGGCAGTTTCAAGAACATTTCAAAATAAATGTGATATTTAGAGGAATTTACAGGAAGATGCCATGTAATGTATATGCAAGGTACACATTTTGATTTATAAATATAATCATGTTAAGTATGTGTTAGTGAACTGTCTAACCTGTCATATGCATTTTAAATTGCACACTTCAGAAACAAAAGATTGTTCCCTAATGACTTGCATAGAGAGACAGAGACACCTTTGCACACACCTTTCATCAAATCAGTCACTATCACTGCGTGTTTGTGTCAAAAGTGAAGCACTAAAGCCGTGACAGCTTCGGCAAAAATACCACTGTTCCCCAAATGAGTTGATTGGAGACAGTGCTGTTGCCAGTGTTATTTTCAAAGATAAAATGATTTCCCAAAGACCTCTGGCTTGTATATGCCATGTTCTCCTAATATTTTGTTCTCTGTTCATCTAGGCTCATGGAGAATTTAAAAGTTTGTTAGAAGCAGCTAAGTGTTGCACTCCTCATCCTCTACATTATTGAAAAAAAGAATCTCAATTGAGTAATTGGAAATAAAACTGAAAACAGAATACTAAGCAGAACAGAATACAAAACAGAATATAAAGTTTGGGAAACATATTACAAAATATAAGTTAATTTATAGGTGCACAATATAATGTTTCTGGTCCACCCCCTACATCTCTTTTTGCTTGGCATGTTCCATAGTATGGCATTAAACATATTTATTTTCCATTTGATTTATCTCTCTCTTCCCTAAATTGGCTTGGTATCATCACCTGCCTGTCTCCATAGAGATAGATAGGTTTAATGCCATAGTGTGGAACATTAGAGACAATGTAATAACATTTCAATTGAGATACTACACCAGTAAATTTACAAGTTACATCAGTTTGAAACTGACTCAACCATGATAACGCACAAAGGAAATATGCTCAAATTGGCTTTAATTACCACAGGTTTGTCCAGTTGCCAATGACGCCCAAGTCTGGCAAAGAAAGAGGCTGAGAATTATAAAACCACAGTGAAGTCATTTGGCTGAGAGGGACCGAGGAGCGGGAAGAGCAATGGGTGGGGAAGACAGATCACATGCACTCAGGTAAATGGTGCTAAAATAAGGACAAAAAACAGAATTCTTCAAGATTAAAGAGATTAGGAGCAGAGAGGGAGGAAAATGGGATTTTGATTCAACATGGCTTTCTGATCTCAGAGTACCAAGTTTGAGAGCTGAATTAATGGCTATTGAGCACACAGGCGGGGATTTAGCATTTCCGACTGGCTCAAAGGAAATGATAATAAAAGCAAAAAGTACCACCGTCAAGTACATCTGCAAATGGCACAAAGACTAAGCTAAATCCATTAATATACTGGTGTTTGGTGAACGCGCTTCAATCAGTCAAGTGTATGAGAGATGTCCACCCAACAACACAAAAATAATATGCTTTTTTCATTCTTTTTGCTTTTTTCTCTGCCTCCATTCTCCCCTCAATCAGCAGACAGGAAGAAATAATGCCATGGTGAGAAAAGGGTCAGGAAGAGCTGTCACCAGGCCTGTCCACTCCAGATCCTATCGGTGCCGGAGACTCTCCTTTGGGATTGAGGTCACACGTCACCTCAACAGTTTCCTCCCTGGAGATATCGCACTGTTTCAGACTCACTCCAAAAGCCCCAAGTCTCCTCTTTGCACGTTCCAGAAATACTACTTTTAGGTCCTCTTCCATGTCCTGCTATTTTGGGACTTCTTTAAAACAAAAGTATTTAAAGGGCCCATATTATGCCATTTTATGACTTGCTACAATCAAACATAGGCCTACCTGAAATTGTGTTTTGTTTCATCCACACATATTTAACACATAAAACCCTGCATATTTGGGCTGAGTTTATTGTATTGTATGTTGTATTGATTTTAATGTGAAGCACTTTGGTCACTTTGAGTTGTAAAGAGCTCTATAAATAAAGTTTGATTAATTGATTGAGTTCTTCTTTCTACTGAACTAAAGGTAAAAGGTAGCTGTTCACTTGAAAACTACCATGATGACATCACAAGGTGGAACAGAGCATTTTGAGCTTTGGAGATGTAAACAGAGTAATAATAAAGGGTTACTCAAACATGTGAATCAAACTAAAATTGATGTTTAATTGTATTGGTTCACTCTGGGTGGGTTAATAATTATTAAACGGCAGTTATCGGAATGGCCAATACATTACGCCCTCACTTACAGCTCTGGAAAAAAAATAAGAGACCAATGCATTTTCTTCTGAAATCAGCATCTCTACATGTATTACAGCCATTCCATTCCAGCATCTGTTGAGTTCTTGCACCAGGAGTGGAATAAAGTCACCCAAGAATAATGTGAAAGACTTGTGGAGAGCATGTCAAGACACATGAAAGCTGTGATTAAAAATAAGGGTTATTGCACCAAATATTGATTTCTGAACTCTTCTTAAGTGTAAACATTAGTATTATGTTCTTTTAAAATGAATTTGATCTTGTTTCTTTGCATTGTTTGAGGTCTGAAAACATGTATCGTTTTTGTTATTTTGTCATTTTCTGCAAATAAATGCTCTAAACGATCATATTTTTATTTGGAATTTGGGGGAAATGTTGTCAGTCGTTTATAGACTCAAACAAAAATGTTCCTTTTGCCCAAACACATACCTATAAGTAGTAAAATAAGAAAAACTGATCATTTTGCAGTGGTCTCTTATTTTTTTTTCCAGGGCTGTATATACAATGAGAATGCATGTGAATAATTTACAAATGAACTAGTGTTGACTCTAAATAGATATTTCACCTTTTTTCCATGTAACTGCTTTACGGTTATTCAAATTAAATATTTAGTGTACACTGATCTACCTCCTGAAGTGTTATTTGACTATTGTGAAGCAACATCTCACTGAAATGGTGCCATTTGAAAAGTTGTGTTCGTTTAAATTAATGTGTTAACATTTAATACTGAGGAATTATTATTAAAAGTGACAACAGTAGATTTGACCTTTTATTAATACTGACGCTTATTCCTAATATGTTTTAAATTGGCACAAATGTCAGGGAGTTAAGAGAAGATAAAGATAATTGGGAAATTAGTGTTGCAACGTAAAGTTCAAGAACAGTTGGAGAATAAGAAGATGCAATCAATATCAAGATTTATATTATACTATATAGATTTACAATTGGCTTAGGCTGCATCTCATTGCTCTGTCTTACCCCTTCCCCTACCCCTTTACCCCTACCCCAACCGGCTGGTGAGCTCAACTGGTAAGTCACTGACTTTCCCTGGGGGGATGTGGGTTCAAATCCCTCTCCGGCAATGAGCTAGCCAGTGTGGGTCCTTGGGCAAGACCCTTCACGGTACTGCAGGGTACTCCAGGCACCAAAAAGATGGCTGCTCACTGCTCCCGAAAAGGATGGGTCAAATACAGAAGTCAAATTTCTCCCGTGTGTCACTGTGTGTCATTGGTGTGAGACCAAATAAAGACTTAATCTTAATCTTTATCTACATCTTTGTCTTACCCCTCGATAACAAGCTGAGAGGGCTCGGGGTACGAATGTTCCCCTAAGAAATGGGTCACCACTCGATTACCGTCTGCGTCATCATCCCTTGCCTCTACCTGGCTGCTACAACAACTGACACAAACAAATGTAAACAAATGTCAAGGATGTCAAGGATTATCAGGTACCTCAGCTCGACAAAAAAATAGCTTGTTTATACATGAAAGTTAGATGAAAACCATTACGTCGGCTAAACAAATATTACTACAATTAAAACCACAACAACAGTTCACTAAAAGTAACGTAGAACATAAGCGTCATAATTGTAAACCATGCTAAACTGTTAATCAATAATTACAACTGCTGAAAATACATTTATAAGACTCCTTGGCTGGTCGATGTGACGCTGCCATCCTGATCCCAAAACCTGCCCTTCGATTCAAATCTGGTCGAGAGGTTATTTAGTTTCAAGGGGTATGTAGCCTGAGGTCGTGGCCCTAGCCCTTGATCAAAATTAGAATCGAGACACCCCTTGTGCTCACATGAACGCGCAAAACCAAGGGGTAGGGGTAAGACGAAGGGATAAGACAGAGAAATGGGACGCAGCCTTAAACCTGTGCCAGCACAGTAAAGCTATAAGGCTACAAATCGTTTCTTGTTTAAACAATAGGACTTGTGTAAGGTTCCAGTAAATGAAGCACTATGAAATTAAATTGTGTTTATAACTAGAACATATTTTTTATATTTTTAGTTCAGGTGTAAATTAGAGTCTGATGATACACAAACCTAAGATCACCTAAAATGGCCATCAAAGGACCTCAGAATTTCTGTGCGGCTTTGGAGCACGGAAAAGTTGAATGTATACTTGTTACTTTGCTGGACTTTTCATGGTCTACACTGTAGATATGTATGCATTCTGTGTATAATTTCAGCATTCGAAAAAATCAACAAATGAATGAAAATCAAAAAAGTCAAGTACAGCCAAACCAAAACCTTCAAGCACATTAAAATAACTTACTCAAGGCTTTAACAATATGGAGATTTTCTGAGAGTACACTCACACACTTGAATGGGAAGAGCTAGTCAGAATGTCTTATTTGTGCTTAAATAAGTAAAGTGGCAGTATGACAATGCTTTTCTCTGAAATTTGTACTTAAGAATTCATTTTGATGTTATTCCAGGTACCTTAAAAGCCTACCACCTCCACTTAGCAACTACATCTGGAATAAAACGTAAAAATCTACCTCTCTATACACAAGTAAAAAATGTCAAATTACACAAACCAAGTTTTCTTCCTTTCCACTCTAGCAGACGGGTAAAGGTACTTCCATATGATGTGACATGCAACATACAGGTACAGTACAATTGTGGCTAGTTTATTTTAACACCATCCCTCTTGTGTGGATTTGGACAGTTTGTGGTGACAATTACAGTGGATGGCTCTACAGATATGGTACAGAAAAACAAAAACGGAAGCAAACAAGTGAGCAGTAATCAACATCAGAAAACATGGTTGTGCGAAGTTGCATATGCAACCTACAAAGAAATATAGCACTTCAAAATAAGTTGGTGAAAACCTCATGTCTACCAGTTGATGAATAATTATGTAGATACAGGAATACATGTGGCTTACTAAAAATAAGAATCTTTATACTATTTGCTTGAAAATTCATAATAACTAGTCTTGTTTTTTTCGTCATGACAAAATCCTCTCGAGAGGCATAAATAGCGGGGTATAATGTGATTTTTTTTAATATATGCAATGGTGAACTTAAGCTGTATTATGCATCTCCACTTCTTTATATTTGTCAGGACTAATTGGTTGCACACATCCAGCTGAACTAGAAAATTCTCTCTCAAACAAAGACAGGTGTGCTGAAAAGCAAATGCAGTTTAATGGTTTAGAAAATAGAAAAAAAGTATTGAGAATGAGTTTGTTAATGCTTTTAAATGATGATGGGAGAAGTGTCAGGTTGTTTACAGTGATAAGAAGACCACACTGAAACTCCATTAAAACCACCTGCCTAAAATTAGTGGTATAATGGATACTATTCTTGAATCAGCTTTCAAGAACAAACCAGCCTAGCTCCCCATGTACATTACCTGCCATCAGTTCAACACAGTTTCTTATGTAAAGAAGCACTATACAACTTTTCTGGTGGATGTATTGGATAACTCATTCAAAAGTAGCATTAAAAGCAGAGAAGAATAAGAAATTATAATGAACTGATGGAGGTTTAAAAGTAAAGGAAATTGATCAGGACATGTATGAAACTGGACATGTATCACTGGTCAGTATTTACCTACATGGATATGTTTGGGTTTGTTGTTGTTGTTTTTTTTTTTATTTGCCTGGAATTTTCCACAGTATGACGTTAGGCTACCCTATCCCTTTGACAAGCAGGCCCTTGCCTCCAAGTTACAGGTAAGATCTGTGGAGAGGCGATGGCACTCACAATAGGAATGCATCTTTTTCATGGTATTTTGGAACAATAAAAACACCTGTAATTGAATAAATGCAAGCTAGATATGTTTAATGCCAGACAGCGGAACAATAAAAATTAAGCAATATACTGTATATCATGCAGGTGGTGGCTTTAAACCACTGAAAAACACTGATACCTGTGCAGTGGCAATACACACATGAACTGCAGCCAAGCAGAAGTGTGTTATCTGTGGACATAAGGGTCTCATGACTACACATTTTTACACAGTTTGCTACTATATTGTTGTGGACTATGCATTACTATGGGTAAATGGCTTTATAGTTCTTATTTACTGTACAATGTTCATGAAGACCACAAGAAGCAGTAAAAAATACACATTTTATACAGACATACCTACAGTTTTTAAGACATGAAATGTATTTAATAACAATACAGCCGGGCAAGATGAATATTCAAGATTCAAGATTTGTTTATTTGTCATATGCAGGATCAACACAAGATCAACAATGCAATGAAATGCTTAGGATCATAAGAACCTGTTGACTCGCTAAGATAGGGTCATTATTGAAATTAGCTGATTTACAGTCTATTGCAGCTCTAGACTTGAAGGTGAATGTGAAACTTTACCTTAAAAACATGCATTCTTACTGCACAAGCTCCCATCTCTACAGATATAAGTTTTAGCTTGGTCTGGTGGCGCTGCCTGCTTGTCTGCATAGGGATAGATAAGATTATTGCCATGATATGGAACATTCCAGCCAAAACAAAAAGATCTCCATATAGATAAGCAGTCAACCCCTCCAAAGTTATACAGTACACCTGTAAACACAGACAAATGTCATCTCCTTTTGTCTCACCCTTCCTCCCATTGTGTAATCCATGTGTGCTTATAAGAAGTAATGCACAGTTTGCAGATAACATGATCAAATCTACAGCTCTGGAAAAAAAATAAGAGACCACTGCATTTTTTTTCTGAAATCAGCATCTCTACATCTATTACAGCCATTCCATTCCAGCGTCTGTTGAATTCCAACACAAACACAAAGCTGAGCTACTTCAGTTCTTGCACCAGGAGTGGAATAAAGTCACCCAAGAACAATGTGAAAGACTTGTGGAGAGCATGCCAAGACGCATGAAAGCTGTGATTAAAAATAAGGGTTACTGCACCAAATATTGATTTCTGAACTCTTCTTAAGTGTATGTACATTAGTATTATGTTGTTTTAAAAGGAATTTGATCTTGTTTCTTTGCATTGTTTAAGGTCTGAAAACATGTATTGTTTTTGTTATTTTGACCATTTCTCATTTTCTGCAAATAAATGCTCTTAACGATAATAATTTTATTTGTAATTTGGGGGAAATGTTGTCAGTAGTTTATAGACTCATACAAAAATGTTCCTTTTGCCCAAACACATACCTATAAGTAGTAAAATCCGAAAAACTGATAATTTTTCACTTGATCAGTGGTCTCTTATTTTTTTCCAGAGCTGTATATACGTGTATTATAATAAGAGAGACCTATAGATAAAAAAACTGATTTTTCTTTATATCACCCACCACTTCTTACCCTTAATATCCTGCTGCTAAAACACAGGTAAGCATTTGTGTGAGGTCCACAGAGACTTGGGTAAAACTCCTGTCTCAGCTTGTTCACTCAAATTCCCTCGTGTAGTAGTCATCACACATAGGAAATATACAATTTAGGTTAACAGTTGTTCCTCCAGCTGTCTGCTCTTTTCCTCATCATCAGCATGCACATGGACAGAAATGTGATCCCCACCGTTAAGAATTGCCAGTGTAATGAGGAAGTCATGAATAATACAGTAACTAAGTAATAACCTAGTCATTATTGGACCCTAATGCCCATTAGGAGCTGCTGCTCTTGGTTCCAGTACTGAGTAATTCTGCTAATGATGACCACAAAAGCTTACAACATTGTCCTGTTTTCTCCTGTCTTAATAATGTCCTTATCGTCCCCTATTCCGTCTCATCTTAGTCATTGATTTATAGAGCTCTGCATCACTTATTTTCACATTCAGACAATCGTAGCTCCAAGATATAGTGTGACCAAATCACTCTCCTGTCATTATTTTTCTGCTTTTAAACCTGGCACCTATAGCACTGCAGAGAGGAACACTATAGCGCCACCACCCACAAGGAGAAAAAAAAGTTTAAAGTTAAAAAAAAAAAAAAAGTGTGACATGCAGATGCTGTGAAGTGTAACACCACTGAGACAAACAAAGCTGACAACTTCTAAAAAGAAAAGAAAGAAAATGTTAAAGTATGCCATATAAGAGGAGCACCGTCTGTTTTTTTTTTTTGGTTTGGTTTGGTTTTTCAAGAGCTGTGTGGGAGTGACTGCTGATGACAAATGTAGTTTTCTGACCTCGCAGATTGATATGCGAGTTAACCACGCTCAGGTCTGCTACCATGGCGACAGGATAGCACGTCTGAAGAACAAGATCAATATGAATGAGTCTGGTGATCATTAATCTTAACATCAAACATACAGTGTTGCAGTGACATTACCCAATGAGGCATGGACTAATGAAGAGAGATATAAGATGTAATGATAGCGGAGAAACAGCCAAGTGAATTCCTCCCACCTTTTATTCAAGGTTCATTTACATTACACAAGCGCTGGTCACAAACAGGAACATTCTCCCTGTCACACTTTCAAGGTTGAGTTTTTAGGTCAGCAATAACTCAGAGAGAACAACATGTTTTACACCACACATACTCCAATTATCTCATATGTGCTGTGTGACTTTAGTTATCCTCACTGGACTGAATTAATGACAGCAAACTGTAATGTATAGAAAAGATCTACTTTGTGCCTAAGATGTGCATTCTTGACAATAGTTCTTTTAAGTACAAAAACATGGACATTTGTACTCAACTAAAACTGACTAGTGTACTTAGTTACAGGTAGAATTATAGAATTACTATTGCCACATTTGTATTCAAGTCAAAGTGTGCATGTGAATTCAATGTGAGTTCAGGCACTGGCAGTGCAGTGGCGCTGTGTGTTTGTCGGTATAGAGAGGAGCAGATACAGCAGTGAGACAACCATGCACTGGGACTATTACGACTTGGTTTTATGCAAATGTCCCTCTTGATGCAACATATGGCCTTGACAACTGATACTTTGCTGTGACATCATGCTGAGGGGGTTCTATATGTATGTGTATGAAGGACATGATGCACACATTAGCAAACATTGCCAAAAAAAACTCAAGAAAAAAATACTAAATGCATTCAAACAACACATTTTCAGGAATCTGTGTTCAATACGAGCATTCATGGCCCTGTATAGGAGTTTGATATTCAACAAAAAAGGTGAGAGTGACTAACTGAAAAGCATGTTTTCCAATGCTAGCTGGCTTGTGACTGTACAAATGAGCTCACCTGTTGTAGTTCCAACTAAGTCAGCTATATCTGGTCATGTTACAGTAAAAAGAATCATAGCAGTGCCTTCCAACCTCCTACTGAATGTTGACGACATCAGCTGCAAAGTATCAATAGCACAGCATTGCCAGTATATTTCACACTTCCATAAGAGAGTCTAAATCAGTTATCCAAACAACCACAGAAACTTGCTATAAAACACCACCTTTAGCACAAACTTGAAATGAAATCCTATCCCGAGCTATTGGGAACAGTGAGGAGCAAAAGCCAAGCCAGGTACAGTGGTTTTCTTGGAGCCAAAGTGTGTGTTTGGAGAGGTTGTTTAGTTTGGGCCCTCCGGTGGTTGGACTTGAGAGCATTTCCCTGTTGCTGCACCTGCTACTAAGACTGAGAAAGCTTTGTGAACCCTTGTGCTCTTGGCTTAGTTTTTCCTCTCGAAATGTAAACATCTGCATCACTGCCGTACTCTCACTAATTAAAATGGTGTCTGTCTAATGAGAGCTGTGGTTGTCAAGGCCCAGCACACACTCAATAAATCAGGCCTGCCTTATCCCTGCAGCCAAACGAGCCTTTATCTCAGTTCTATGCTGCACCTCCGACACTGCCTCCTCCCTCTGCTGCAGTCTGTTCTCCAAGCTTCTCCGGGAGCTTCCTTTGTCCGACTCACTTCATATGCTGAGTCATAGCAAATAATGAAACAAAATCAACACAGATGACATCCTGATCTACTGTAAATGTTATGAAACTGCAGAAACTTCTGGCAACCCCACAAATAAATAAATAAAGCATAACATCTCTTTAAAAATGGGATAAGTGCACAGAAAGGACAATGTGGATTATATTTTGCTCACACAAGAAGAAGTGTTTAAATGCAGAGCTGACGTTCCAATTGTAAGCGTCAAAATAATATTACTCAAGTAGAAGTAAAGCAGTGGTCCAAGAAATTACTCAAGTAGGAGTAAAAAATGTTTGGGCAAACTACTACTCAAGTAAGAGTAATTTAAACAGTAACTGTTGGGACGTAACATATGATTTATAATCTATAATTTGAAGTTAATGTAATTTCAAGCACAAAACATTAAATAAGGAACAAACTGGTATGTTCAAAGGATAGACACAAAAATGAGAAAAACAGTATATCTGAAGGAATGGTAGAGTACTGTTATTTCAGTAAAAATATTACTTACAAATAAAATATACTTGAGTACAAATAAAACATTACTACTACTCAAGGAGGAGAAGTATGCTGCTAGATAATACTTCTGACCTTTGACCGGTTCTCATAGTAACTGCCCTTATCAGAAATCTAATGAGAGTTAAATAAATAATTAGCAAACATTATAACCCTGGAATTGAGGATTTGTATCTTGTATGCAAGACTGAAAACTGGAATTGAATGTCTTTGGGCACACAAGTACATTTAAAATGTAGCTTCGCAAATCAATCCGCCATAGTCAATCATAGTTAATCATGTGTGTTGAACTTTCAGACAAATGTGTAGGCACAAGGCTATAAGGCTCAATAATAAGGAATCTATCTCTGCTTTAGAGGCTTTATATCCTTCAGTCCTATGAATTTTAAAGAAAAGGATACACTGTCGCATCTATCTGGAAGAGTGCAGTGAGTGCACACAGCAGATCTGCCAGACCTTCTTCTCCATTTAAATACTGCAATTATGTGATTGAAATCTTCATTTCCGTAATTAGCCTGCACATAATGCAGCTTAGTGTGTGCATAAATATGTGACATGTACAAAGCCCAAGGGCTTACAAAACAGTCAAGGAGCCAAACAAAGTAACACCTGCAGATAGTGTATTTACCTCTTGTGAGGCTCTTCTGATGCTCATGGAAGTATCCTGGATACCATGCACTATGCCTCTTCACATAAACCACACAATAAAACCTGTTGAACAGAACAAGAGAGATAATCAGACACACAGAGGAGAACATACTCAGAGAAATGAAAGAGCTATTAGCAAAGCTGAGTCCATTCCTAGAATAGTTTAACTCCATCAAAGCGCTAACGCTTCATGTCGATGTATGAAAACGGCTTAGCAACAGGCCTACGACATGATGGCAATTAGTTATGCATTCAAATAAGTGAGTGACAGAGGAGTTAACGTTTAAACATTCAAAAGCTTGCTGCCAGTTGTACATGTATAAGACATTTACCTTCAGGGCTCATGTTTGAGCAAGGCCTATTAGACAACACATGAAAGTCAGTACGAGCCACAGTACTCAACTTTACAGTCATTTACAAAGCTCTCATGCACCCAGGCACGGAGGCACCGAATAACAGTCATCTGTTCTGGTGCATAGAGTGCCAATGTGTTTATCCCATCATTCTTTTTTTTTTTTTTTTTTTTTAAATCAGTGCCTCTAACAACACTTTGGTTCATGGTTCATGTGAGCTTGAAAACACACACTGTTGTTAAACTGATTATAATCAACTCATTAAATGTGAGTTGATTTGGATAAATTGTCAATGCATAACACTTTTCTTAAGCACTTGTTGAGAATCGTGCAAGATGCCAAAATCTATTGTCCACCTGCTAGTACATGATAAGTAAAAGATGAGGAAAACACAAACCTCCAGTAGGAATACGTTTGATAATCAATAATCAAAGTAGCTGTCCCCATTCCCTGAAAGCATCGCTCCCAAGCCTCCAACAATTACAGTAAACATGAGCCCGGCATAAACAAACAGTCTCCTGTGCCTGTAGACAACAGAGAGGGCCACAGGATCACATGATGCTGCTGTCAATCACACAGCGTGATGCTGAGCCCAGATTGGTTTAATAAAACCCAACGGCTCATAGTGTGAATGGGATACGACACCCGCCGCACATCTGTTATGGATTACCAGGCAACAGTCCAACAGGCATATTCAGAGAGGGGCTGTGCTGGATAAAACATTCAGGTGAAGTAACATCACTGTGACACCTTTGGACAGCAAATGAGAACAGCTGGGAGAGAAAAGTGTATTTTGTGTAATTATTGAAATATTTGTGATTGGTGAGCCAAGGCATTGTCATATGGTGTCATTTTAATATCAAAAATATTCCTGACATGAAAAGTTACAATCTTAGTTGGTTAGGAATATTGTCATGGGAAACCTGATTGTGAATTCTATCGAGTGGATCCTAAAGAAAGCTAATATTATTCTGACACTGTTCAGTATGCACCGCAGGTAACCTCCTATCTCCAAATATGAAGTCCCCTGGTGAAGGTCAAGTGTCAGCACCAGCCGCTGCATGTGTACCCCGCCACTTTACAGCCACACACTTGTCTCTGGACACCTGCTCCACTAACACTGTTTCCTTTCTCACCAGAGAGATCAAATTTAATTGCTTTGTGGATCTACATTCCTTATGTTTCAGTTATGTCTAAAGTCTAGACAGATATCTTTAAGATCTCACCAAACAATGTGATGGCCGGCGCACGCTGTGTCCTGAAATAATCTCTCTCTTTCTCCTCGCAGTGCGCCATACAAAATGTGATCATGGCGACATTACACAGTGGTGTACAGTGGGCCGTCTGAAGCCACTAGCTAGCTTACTGACTCAGTGTGGAGAGTCGATTCTTCTCAGAATTATTACCTCTGACAGCAGATTTCACACTGTCTTCTTGATCTCATCATCTGTGGCAACTCTAATGTGAGTCTGTGGGAACCATTTCTGCTTGTGACTTTACGAATATTAGAGGATACTTCTCACACTTTTATTTCTCGGCTACAAAACATGTTGCATAAACCTGTACACCTTAAACGGGGGCATGCATTCTAAGAGAAATGAAAAGGCTTATTATGTAACTGCATTTCAATTAGGCTGTCAACTAAGAAATCAACAGAACAACAGTGTTTCTGAGGCAGAGAATAAAAAGCTTTTTTTTTTTTTTTTATCAAATATGAACTCCAGATTCAGTGGTTTTTAACCTATGAGCATGTAGAGGTTGCAAGACAAGAGATTTATTCTAGCTACACTGCCCATAGTGTGTAGATGCTGGCACAATATTCTGGACAAAAATCAGCATAGTTGTTTGTAAAAGAAAAATAATACACTCAGTTTTAAAATCAGCCAAATAAGTGCAAAGGGAATATGTGGAAAAAAAAAATGCTGGAGCCAGAGCAGTGCCCTCCTGAGCACTGATCTAAAAAAAAGTATTCAAAATAATAATAATAATAATAATAATAATAATAATAATAATAATAATAATAATAATAAGAATAATAATAATAAGAATAATAATAATAATAATGCATTTGCTTTACATTGCACTTTACAAGCTTTGCAGTAAGTTGATATTGATTAAGTCACTTTGCACGCTGGTGGTGGTTAAGCTGATACTCCTGTTATCAGAGCTGCCGTGGGACAATGTGGCTGCCATCCTGCACAGCCGTACATCACCAGTCTCTACCAGTGCCATTTTTATGGATGTCACACTGTATCACTATGATTCACTTTGTAGTAGTTACAAAGCAGTTGAGACTGACTGAGGTTACAGTATATTCATAGGTTAGTGTAATTGTTTAAAGGGTCCATATCACAATATTTTCTGATCTACGTAATAATGTTGCTTACTTATGAAAAACACTCTGTTCCACCTTGTGATGTCATATGGCAACACCAGACGTGCTCAATTGTGTTTTTTAACACCTTCACTAGAGTCAGCCCTGGAATTGCTGATTTCTACTGAACAAAAAGTAAAAGGTAGACCGGTTAATAATGCAGGATTACTCAAACATGTGTGAATGAAACAACTCCAGGTATGAACTGGTTTGAAAGGGGAGTTTTGGTTTTGAGAGGGGAGTTAAAGAGGAAATTTTTGTCAAGAAAGAGAATCCTTTCTTGAACAGAAATCATTTGTCTCCCATTCTATCCTCTATCCTCAAACCTAAATCAAAACAAACAAAGAAAACAATAGGGCAGCAGGTCAGGTCCAGAGGTGTGAAAACACCCATTATGGCCCTGAATGGCTATGCTAACAAGACCCCACACTCCCACTGCATATTGAATAGGCTCACCTAACTAACAGAAACTGTTAGTTTCATAGTTTCAAAGTAATTTCACTCACGCTTCACAGCAAGAAGTTTCCGGGTTCAATCCCCAGGTCGCCCGGACCTTTCTGTCTGGAGTTTGCATGTTCTCCCCGTGTCTGGGTGGGTTTCCCCCATTAACCCAAAACATGCTCCATAGGTAAAATCCTCCAGCTTAGATCCTGACCAAGCAACAAGATCATGGAGTTCTTCTTCTTCTTCTTCTTCTTCTTCTTCTTCTTCTTCTTCTTCTTCTTCTTCTTCTTCTTCTTCTTCTTCTTCTTCTTCTGCTTCTTCTTCTTCTTCTTCTTCTTCTTCTTCTTCTTCTTCTTCTTCTTCTTCTTCTTCTTCTTCTTCTTCTTCTTCTTCTTCTTCTTCTTCTTCTTCTTCTTCTTCTTCTTCTTCTTCTTCTTCTTCTTCTTCTTCTTCTTCTTCTTCTTCTTCTTCTTCTTCTTCTTCTTCTTCTTCTTCTTCTCTAGCACTCTAGCCAGAACTGAAGAAGCAGCTTGGATGAGCTGTGAAACGTATTCGATTAAATAAACTTTTGTCCAGTTGACAAATTGAATTTCTCCTTTTGCCAAATCCAGGTATGTTTTTTAGGAGGTAAAGCCATAATGCATGCATGCATTTTGCATAATACAGGACTTTTAAAGTAGACTGCAACAAAAAGAAATTCAATTTGGAGTGTTTTCATTTATTTCAAAATGTTTTGTACCATGAAAATAATAAAACTGACATATTAATACCCTTATAAATGTTACAAGCATCACTGTCAAGATTATAATCTAGCTACATAGGAAATGAACGTTCTTTGGATATAGTCAAATAAACAAAAGTAATATTGCTGTTTTAATGGCAATGTCTTTGCTGCTTTATGGAACATATACATGGCAACCGCAATAAACCAAATGCATAGACTTCAGACTGTCTTTCCCTATAGAGCTTTCTGTTCTCTTTATTGCTCTCAAAACAAATGAAACAAGGCACTGGGCTTCATGCGGCCGTGTAGCAGACTTGTACGAATTGATCACGGTGTGACAGCTATCGACTGCTTTTCAACTTGATTAGTCCCAGATATATCCAGTTCAGGCGCCTCAAATGTAAATGAGATGCACAATTGTTCACAGCATGAACACAACAACATAAAATCACAGTCTCTGACACCCACGCAGACGAGCCGTGGGTGTACAAGTTGTGCTGAAGGAGGAAGACAGAAAAAATATATTAGAAGTGGCTTGCGAAAGAAAATGAACATCTCGTCTTTGTGGTGCCAGAGAGTGTTCTGCAGTGAGTCATGTGCGACTGAAATGACATGTCACCAAAGAGCTGAATAAAGTTGAAAATTTGTCATGTCTGTGCTGGCTGCTGTATTATTAGTTACAATTTCACTTATGCTGCGGAAAGATTTTACATTTTTTATTCGCTCTTGAAAAGGTGATGAATGGATTTAAATGAGTGTGTATGACAGCATGATTAAAACATAGCATTTTTTTACAAAAAAACCCCAAACACAAACAAACAAAAAAAACAAAACAAAAAACAAACAAACAAACAAAAAACGGCATGGTAGCTGAGTTGCCAGCACTCATACTACAGCAAGAAGGTTCCGGGTTCGATCCCTGTTCCATTGTCCCAATCTCATAAATAAATAAAATAAAAAACTAAACTTTTCTAAAGTGTGCGATAGTTATAAATTAAAAAGAATATATGATAAAACCTTTATTTTGCTAAAGATAACTTTTTACCGGTCAGATCTGTGGAGAGGCAACCCTGCTCAGAATAGACTTAGACAAACTTTATTGATCCACAAGGGAAACTGTTTTGGGTATGGTAGCTCATTCATCAAATATAATATGTCATATATATATATATATATAACAGATGGTAAAAAGAAAAAAAAGCCTGTTTTTTCCTAGGTATTTTTGAGTAATAAAACCACCTGTAACTTAATAAATGTAAGGTAGAGCTGTTTAATGTTAAGCTGTGGAAAATTTCAAGCAGAGCAATGACAGTTAGAAACAAGCAGGTGATGGAGCCCAACCAAACTTACATAGTGTGCCTTTAAATCAACGTTTCAGCTGTCAGAAAAAATGTCTTCTCTGTAAGTAAATGGTCTGTGCTGATGAGGTATTCTCCTTTAAACCTCAGTGCTACTTCCTGCGTTTTTGTTGCCTGGTAAATCCAGAATGATCTCTCAGTATTTTATATACAGATGGATATCAGCCTGGTCCCCACGCCTTCCGTCACATCTCTGCTGACCAGAGTTTAGTGCATCACTCACTGATATTATAGAAATAATGTTTTTTTAGTCCATTCTGATATTTTTTCCTTTCCTTATAAGCAGCCATGTTTGTATGGGAAATCCATGAGTGTCCCTGATTGGCTAATACACTTGTCAATCATCAAGCCTGTCCATCTGAAAACGAGAAGATTCACCGGTGACTAATAATTATAATTACCATATTGACATCGTTTATGGTAGCCCCCATGGCACTGGTAGCCCCCATGGCAGAAGATACATCAAGGCCTGTTGTGACGTGAGCCGTCCTCCTGTGGACCCACCACCCGCGGAAGGATTCATGGGGGCTGGTGCATTGTGTTCTGGGCAGCAGAACACTGCTTGGACTGCTGCCCCCGCGACCCAGAAGATGGAAAAGCGGAAGAAAATTAATGAATGAATGAATGAATGAATGAACATCATTTAGTATATGAAAGCTGGAACAATATATTTTTGGGGTAAATATTTATTGTGTGTATATTTTGTTTGCCATAAGGGAAAAGTTTCTGCTATCTAATAAGATGAAGATCTGAGCTGTAACGGGCTGAATAAAAATCTATGACTAATTATTGGTTAATTCTGCTATTTATTTGTTGCAGGTCATGTCTTTTAATAATATTGTATATTTAAAAATAGTTTACATGGATAATACTGCTTTATTGTTATGTGTCGGTGGCATAAATTAGTTTCAATATTATTGTTTATTATTGTTGTCATCTATATTCTCCTCAGCACAATATACTTCAAAATGTGTTATTGTGGCATTCCTATCGGTAACCAGACTCACATCTTTGTTAAGTATTGGGGAAGTGTGTATTTTGGATCCCAGGCAAGTGTTTCGTTCATCTCTTCTAAACTTGTTTTCTACTGCCACTTGACTGTGAAAATGTGACATGGTCAAGACAAGTCATAATTACAGAAAACATGAAAACCTTTCATGTACTTAAAATAAAATAATAAATTGCTCAACTTCTTAGAGTGCAGCGATTCAAAGATTCAGGTCAGAAGCAAATGCAGCCAAAGTTCAGGTTACTGAAGTGAATCCAAAACATGCTGTGAGGAGAAGACGTCTCCACTGGTCGGACCTGGAAAATGAGCCTCAGGGCTGTTTTTTCTCTCAGCCTCAATTCAAGTCCAATTTGGCCTTTTTATGCTCAATCCCATTTTAGTTTCTGTTTTAGAGCTAATTTTGCTTTCATGTGCATTTCTGTTCACGGATTCATGATTGCCAGGAGATAAGATTTCAAATGTTTATAGAGGACGAAAAACAATATTTCAGGCTCAGTTGTTTGTGGGTTTTTTTTCCATCTCATCAAATGTGAATGATTGAAACTGTGATGTGACCTGTAGTTCAACCAGTTTGAAATCCTAGCTGCATGTGACAAAATAAATCCCACAACACAAAATTTCATATAAATAGACTTGGAGAGGAGAAAAACGACTGCCTGATGGGATGTTAACATCAGGTAGGAAAGTCATTTATTGACCTGCCGAGAATTCATGGAGGACCTCACAAAAACAGGAGATATACTGACACTTATTGCTTTGAGCTACAAAGCTAAGTTGCCAATGTCATTTTCTCCAACTGCGCTTTGGAGAGACACGTGGAATCAGTCATGGCTGTCCCTTAGCTCAATCCAAAGTGTCAGAGACTATGAAAGAGAAAATGAGTTATGGGAACATAAGCACGAGCAGGTATTGTGAAAGCAATCATTACTGGCCAATCGCCTGCTCCTCAAAAGTGGTCATACATCTTAAGTCTCAAGGAAGAAATAAAAGACAAATAGTGTGTGTCATGTAGACCAGTACTGACTGTACAAGGTTATTGTCTGCCTATCTAGAGGGGTACTGCATGGATAAAACTTTCATTAGACAAAAGGCTAGTACTTGCATGCACTGCTGACAGTAAAGTTACACTAACAAACAGTGTTGGGAGTAACTCATTGCAAAAGTAATTAATTACTGTAATGCATTACTTTTTGGTGTAACGCAGTAATGTAACGCATTACAGGGAAGAAAATCTGTAATATATTACTCGTTACAATGCCAGTAACGCACATTACGATAGATTTTTAACCTGCTTTGTTTTTGTGGGTTTTGTGTTTTCTTCATACAAAGTTTGCGGATCATTGCGAGATCAGCTACTGAATCTGATAAGTCCGCGCAGAACATTCCATTTCATACAAAGTTCCGCGAGATCAGCTAGTGATATAAAAGTCCGCGCAGACCATTCCATTTCCTTTTACTTGGCAGACTGACAAAGGATGACCGAACCAGAAGAATCGGATAGTGCTAGCTCCTTTTCAAGATGGGCATACGCCCACTACTTTCACTTCGTTCAAAATAAGGACTTCAAGAACATTTTAGTTAAATGCACACTGTGTGTGAATCCCAAACCTCTTTCCACGTCGAAATGCAGTACAATTTGACGAAGCACTTGCAGAGGTGCCATAGCACCACAAAATTAGTCAGGAAAGGAGGGGATGGGACAGGGAACGATACAACCCCAACAAAGCAGCTGAAACTGATGTTGACCTGACCAGAGAATCTCCAGCCACGAGAGGTGAGAAGGCTCGTTGCCGAGTATATTGTATACCAAAACCTCCTGGATGGCAGGTGAAAGTCATGACACAGGAGAGATTTGCACTGTAGATTGCCAAATCCTTATTTCCAGTCATTTTGGCGAGAGTAACTAAAGTAATGCAAAAGTAGTGTAATGCCTTACTTTTTATTTAGAGTAATATTGTAATGTAAGGCATTACTTTAAAATGACAGTAACAAGTAATAAGTAGTGCATTACAGTTTTTGAGTAACTTGCCCAACACTGCTAACAAAGTAGTAATATGTGAAATATGCAATACTAAAAAAGCAGTGCAGGTTAGGTTTGTTTATTTGCCATTTAAAAACCACATTGGAAAAGCATGTGCAAAAAGCTCAGAGTGCAGCAAAAGACAATAAAAACAACCAGATGAACAGACAATCATTATGAGCAACATATTGACACTGAAATAAATAAGATACAGAAATAATAGCCAAAATATATAACAGAATGCACACATCTGTTAAAACATATAAGCAAATCCATGTGATATGTTTGACCAACCAGATCAATTGGATGTAGGTGAGCAGTACTAGTACATACCGTGTCCACAACATTTGTAAAGAGGGAGTCAAGCCAAAACGTAAAAAAAAAAACTCACTCTGTGCTCCTGTGCTACTGTCTGCCATACATCAAGGTGATCTGAAGTGAAACTCTGGGTCCCTGAAGCAGCTGGTAGTGAGGATTCTGTTTCAAGAGGGTGAGCGAGCACCCCAGAGAAAAGCTGACCCTCTAGCAGAGCTCCATGGAAATCATCCAAATACAGTATGGATTCGAACATATCAGGGATTATTAGAAGACCTGAGAACAAGGTCAAAGACTTGAAGAAGAACACAGAGCAAGTTAAACTCAACTTCCACTTCATCCCCGAGGCTCTGAAAATACTTAGAAGATAGTTGAGGCAGGCTCTGTTGAAAGCTCCCCCGCCGGCATGCAAAGCTTTACTTTTGATGTTAATTCCTTGAAAGCTGTTTCTTTAGCTGGGGATTAGTGCATGAAGAGCTAGGCTTACCATGCTCGGGCTAATAAAGATGAAACATCTAACACAGGTACTCGTACATACGCTCACAAGGGAACGCTGCCTATAAAGTTCCCTTAATTATAGGAATCGCTCCTTGCTTCAGTGACTATAAGAATACGACATTTGTACTTTGAAATGTCTGTGGTATTAAATGTTTAAAATCTTCTGTGTTCCTTAGACACTGTTAAATAATGACTATGTAGGTCCATCACTTTTCCAGCAATGAAAGCCGCTTGCATTTCTTAGTAGTCCTTCATTCACATCGGCCCTGAGTCTTCACAGTTGTCCACAAAAGAGTGACAATTATGAAGTGTGTCCATTACAGTCACTGATTAGCCTGCGTGTCTGCCCGGGCCTAAGCAACCGCAGCGCCTAATGACCGAGCGCCAGCCAGATCCACAGCCCGCACTGCCATTCATCCCATGTGGACAAAATCTCTGTGATTAATAGGTGTTTCACAAGAACATTGGCCCCTTTGAATATTTGAAATGCTTCTCCCCATCACCGGCTCCTCTGCTTTGACGGTTTAAGAAGTCAATTAATCAGTCCAATCACTGCATCCATCCTGCTTTCAAGTACAATGAATGGCTTGGCGCTCATCTCCTGCTTGGCTCTTTTCCAATAATTAATATCAGAATCATTCATCTAAGTGACCTTTATTTACTGAAAGGTATTATTGAACATCTACACTATGTCTATTGGCATGGCGACAATATTAGCTAATCAGAATTTAAGCTTTACGAATGAGACCTGGACGCTAAAACTACAACTTGTAAGGATCTAAAAATAGCTTGGCTTCGGTACACTCTAGAAATCGATTCACTTAAATTAATTAAAATCAAACAAGATAATAAATACAAAGTTTGTTATGAGCTCTCTGGCTCATAAAAAGACAATAATATTTCTTAATGAAGCATGCGATGACTGGAACACAATCAACCAATCATTTATAAGCTGTGTGTAATGTCAGGGAGTGAGTGACAAACTAACACTGCTAATTGGGAAGTTGGAACAAAGGAAACCAACCCTTGTAGTCGACATGACAGTGACATCACTTAGCATTTATAATGAGCCAATAAAATGGTGTTGGCTAAAAAAAACAATAGCACTCGGGAGACAATAAGTGAGTGCTTTAGGGACAGAGAGTGAAGTGCATTAGAAGTAGTGACTAAGCACACAGCACACAAAGCGCACACACACACACTGTTGTGAGGGGGAGTGGAAAATGTCATCCTGCTGCATACAAGTAACTGGAGAAACTGAAGAACTTATCAGGCCACATTTCTGTTTAGGTGCTGTATGTATTAAATGCAAAGTATTTAAAGGTCTTACTGTATATTATGCACAGTTGACTCTTGTGAGCTTTATACCATGTTATAATGTTGTTACCTCATCAAAAACATACTACTGTTACTACTGTTGTTTAATAGAAGAAGAAGAAGAAGAAGAAGAAGAAGAAGAAGAAGAAGAAGAAGAAGAAGAAGAAGAAGAAGAAGAAGAAGAAGAAGAAGAAGAAGAAGAAGAAGAAGAAGAAGAAGAAGAAGAAGAAGAAGTGAACTTTATTGATCTCACACTGGAGAAATTCTTCTCTGCATTTTAACCCATCCTATATATATACATATATATATTAGGAGCAGTGGGCAGCACACACATTAGGGCGCCCGGGGACCATCTCCATGATCTTCTTGCTTCGGCTTGGTCAGGACCTAAGCTGGAGTACCTGTGGTGCATGTTTTGGGTTGGTGGGGGAAACCGGAGTGCCCGGAGGAAACCCACCCAGACACGGGGAGAACATGCAAACTCCACACAGAAAGGCTCGGGCGACCCGGGGATCGAACCCAGACCATGCATGCAAACTACACACAGAACACACACAATACTGTTGTTGTACTGGAATTACTACTGTTGCACATTTATATGTATCCTTATTTTCAATGCACGTTCTATTGCATATTACTGCACATTTCACTGCTGCATCTTCCATTGCACATTTTTTATGCACACTGCACATTTTAGACATCTGTAAATAGGTATTTATTTATTCTTTTGCACTGCTTTAGATTTTAGATTTTGTCTTAGAAGTTTTTGTTTTGTCTTTATACACTGTCTTTTTGCACTACCTGGCCAGAGAAAAATGAAATTTCAATTCACTGTATGTTGAACACATATGGCAGAATTGACAATAAAGCTGACTTTGAACTTGAACTTTGAAAAACATACCTGGAGTTGTGTTCTGTTTCATTCACACGTGTTTGGGTAAGCCTGTATTATTACTGACTGTTTACCTCTCGAAATATCAAAATGTATTGTTCCACCTTGTGATGTCATGAAGCACTACTGTAATTTTCAAGTTTTGGTATTGTTTGTGATGAGGAAACATTATAATAATAATTTCAGTCCTTTCTGGTGGAGGGTATGTCACCAACTTGTCTTCATGGAGATTTTATTGCTTTGCCAGGACTGTGTCACAGGATGGCATTAAATACATCCATTTGAGCAATAACAAAAAAAAACCCCACTAGTAATCAAATAATCCTAGCTGGTCAAGTTAAATTCCATACTGTGGAAGAATCCAAGCAGAACAATAACATCTCATATGGAGACTAGTGGTAGCAGCCCGACCACCAGAAAAGTTACACATAGTTCACCTTTAAATGTAGAGTATATTATGACTTCTTAAATTCTGGCTTTAAATCTTTCCTTACAGTGTCACCAAGTACTGTGTAAATGTGAAAATGTGTCTTTAAACCTTCTGAATTGCTACTGGTTCATTAACTTTTGAAAAATAAAATACACACCTACATTTAGTTTTTCTCAGTTTACAAGTAATATTTATTTCTGTCCTTAAATAGTCAGTAGAGGCACAGAAAGAAAGTATATGCTACATAGTCTGAAATGACTAAATCACTGGTCAAAATGATACAGTACTTTTCAAACAGTAATATGCATTCAAATCGTTCTTCGGCAAGAAACCACACACTTGTTCATAGCGCAAATGCTGGAGGCTAAGCGGGTTAAGTGTCCCGCCCGAAGACACAATGGTAGTATGCACTGGTGGGAGTAGAGATCAAACCGCCTTGGGTGTAAGAGTGGGTGGACTGTATACAAACTGAGCAACTGCCGTCCCTGCTAAGACCTTAGTATATAATACTAAGACAATAATACTAATACAATACACTCATAATGTATCTCTGGAAGTCTGCTATTTCTTAACGCTGTTGTTTTCTCTCCAATGTTTATTCTGAGAAACCTTCCGAGTAGATATTGTGCACACTGATTAGTAGTTGTGCATATATTTTCTCTGCATGGGCCTTACGGTGTAGTTTAGCGGACAAGTATGTGTAATTTATGCAGAAACCCAGTGCCCTCAGATAAGGCTGTTAATATCACTGTTGCCATCTCAGTTCCTGAAGACCTTTTTTTGGTATATTTTAATTGATTATGGATGAACCAATGACCCAGTTTGCACCTATGGTAACTTCATTAATATAGCATGGTCACACTTGTCAGCTTGAATATACTGTTGTGCTATGCAGGGAAAAGACAATTATGTAAAAAGGAACAGTGTTTGAATAACTCAACACAGGGTAAATCTAATCTAGACAAGAAAACACATTTGACCCACTTATCAGCCTGTATATACAGTTATAGAAAACATCTGCGTTGTATTGAAAAGGGATACTTACAACATTGTGTCTGTCAATGAGTCCTTGTGAAGAATGGTGAAGCGCTTGTTCAAAGATGACATTTGGAGCTCTATTTCCTAAGGGTTGGGAAGGAAAAATAAATCACTACTGTCAGTGTAAATGGATTCTTTGGTGTAATTTTGCCATGGAAGTCAGGTACATTTGGCTGATTCACTCGCAGCCTGGAGCCAAATTTAAGACCAAATTCAGTCCCTTGTTGCTCTCCGGCTACCAACCTTTATGAAGCACTGCCAATTTAAAATTTTATCAGGCCGTAATTAAATTCAACCCACATGTCCTATGATTTCTGAGAATATAAGGAACAAGGGTTCTGGCTTTTAAAATGAACTCAATTTTAATTTGGCTGTCTAGGGTTAAAACTGTTTACATTTTTGCTGCACACCTACTCAAATGTCAGTGCGAGTGAATAGAAGCCAAATGTTACAAACAAAGAACAACTTAACAACACATACAAATACACCACTGGAGGCCAAATGTGGTACAAGGTTTGCCCAGGGAGGTTACAACAGTGGGTGGTTAGAGTAATATAACTCAAAAAAAAGTCTAAATCTAGATGAATAAAAACATGAGTGTAGATTCTCTCAGGTTTGGTTGACCTTCCCTCAAACTTACATAACCCAAAGAAAGAAATAGAAATAGAAACTTTGTACAACGTTTATATTTCTTTCACATAAATTTTGGTTATAAAACTCCACAAAACACAAGAGCTGTTGACAAGCTTTGTCAAGGTTACCAGGAAAATGAACCCAATGGCCGTGATTTGCATTTAAAACAAATATGAATTTAGTATTACACTACAAAGTCATCTACCGCCGACATAATTTTGTAAATCTTTTGATTATTTTAAATTTCAATACTTTAACTCCTTGCTGTGAGTTGCATCACATGAGGATTCAATTCTTAAAATGAGGCAAAACAAGGCAGAGGGGAGCATTACCGGGTGATGTCATCAGATAAGTTGGCGTTCATGCCTCACTGTTAAAACAGTGGGGTGAGAGCAGTTTATGTTACGCCAAAGTGTCATCAGCACATAGGTGGAAGGATTCTCAACGCACGTATTCCTTAAGGTACCCAGGGTCTTTCAATCTAAAACCTCTGATGATGTACAGTACCACAATATGTTGTATTTTTTATAAAAGGAAAACTGGATAGGAGATGCATGCATTCACAATACTACACAAAATGAAGAAAATTAAAGTGGGCAAGTTAGAGTGACTGATAAAACACAAAACATGCACATAAGAGGATCAGACGATTTTATGCTGCTACTGATATAATCTGTTATTATTTCCAAAATAAATCAATAAAAGAGCTTAAAGGTGCATTGTGTAATATTTCTGGTCAGATCTGTGGAGACGCAACCCTGCTCATAGTCAGAATTATTAATCTAATTATTAATTTTAGGTATTTTTGAGTTGTAACAAAGCTTGTAATTTAATAAATGCAAGGAAGAGCTGGATAATGTCATACTGTCGAACAATGTAGGCAGAGCAATGACATCATATCCATAGAAACAAGCAAGTGACGGACCTCCAAACAAAAAGTTACACGGTGCACCTTTAAATGCATTAAATAAAAAAATTTAAATGAGTTCATACTTCCCAAGTTCTGATTCAAAACATTTGGCAGGGCTTAATGAGAGCCTTTTATAACACCGAGGCAAACTGACCTACATCTAAAAAATAATAATTGATTTTACTGGACCACAAGCACACTTCCTGCATATATTATCCACTAAAGGGCAGCCTGTTCCTGCCACAAGTCCACTGGGTGAGCTTAGTTTGTTGTTTGAGGACACAAGTGAAGTACTCTATTGAACAAGCTCTCCTCGCCTGGCAGGGCACAGATACAAGGCCTGGACACAGCTGGCACCCACCAAATGTCAATGTACTTCTATACAGTGCAATCTGAAATGTGAGTGAGTCTGTGAGCAACCCTCAGAAGTCAGCCCAATACACTACCTGTTCAAATGTGGCTTTTACCTCAAAATATTCCAAAGATAACTCTGCAGATAAGTTATGCAAAATATTAGACTCGCATTCCCTCTTCAAAAACATACCTGGAGTTGTGTTTAGTTTCATGTACACATTTGAGTAACTTAGACTTAGACTTAGACAAACTTGATTGATCCACAAGGGAAATTGTTTTGGGTACAGTAGCTCACGCATCAAATATAATATATAATATATAACAGATGGTAAAAAGAAAAAAAAAATGGAATAGCAACCAAAGAGCAATAGACCTGTGTCAGATGAGACATAATTATATACATAAAAATAATGATAAATCAAATATATATGTACAAATCCGATTTAAATAGAAAAGTAGTAGTCAAATATAAAATACAATATCAAATAAGATTTACAATACCACCTATATACAGCTGTAGGGAGTGTTGTCTAGGGAGTGTTATATTATCTGTTACATAAGGTTGTACAGTTGTATGGAGTATGGTATGAATGTAGTCCTGTATCTCTCACTGTTTGAGCAGAGCTGTAGGAGCCTGTTGGAGAATGAGCTCCTCTGTCCCTCTATGGTCTGGTGCAGTGTGTGAGCAGGAGTGTCCATGATGGAGAGCAGTTTGTCCAGTGTCCAGAGTAATCCAGCATTATTAGGATGTCTCCTTCTCTAAAGGGGGTGGCAGTAGCTCAGTTGGTAGAGCGTTTGACTGTTTGATCCAGGGTTTGGCGGTTCGAATCCCGTCGGGCAAGACATTTAACCCCACCTTGCCCCCAGTGTCTGTGCACACTTGAAGAGAGCCCCCATGACAGAAGAACATCAAGGCTGGTTGCGTCAAGCGACGTGGGGCCGTCCTCCCGTGGACTCACTCCCGGTGCATTGTGTGATCTGGGCGGCAGATCTGTCTGGACTGTTGCCCCCGCGACCTGAAATACGGAAAAAGCAGAAGAAATGGATGAATGGACTTCTCTAAAACTCAAAATGCTCTTCTCCACCTTGTGATGTCATGTAGTGGTAGTTTTCAAGTTAACAGCTCCTTTTACCTTTTGTGCAGTAGAGTTCCAGGGTTGAAGTTATCCAAATGATTCTAGTGAAGGTATATGGAGTTTAAAAACACAGTGAAACACTTCCTGTTTTACCACATGACATCACAAGGTGGAACAGAGTTTGAGAGAAGAACTAAGCCTAAATATGCCAGGTTTGTGTGTTTGTGTGCGAATGAAATAAAACACAATGAGGAATGACAAGGACAACATTGTAACATTCATAAATATCATAAAGTAGCATTTTATGGGCCCTTTAAAGTATAAAATATGGGAATCACATTTTATATTCCAAAGCTATGTTATAATCAGCTCCAAGGTCACACATAAACTGTCATATCAATATAACACTTTTCCACCTGCAATGGCCACTCAAAGTGCATTACATCAAAAAACTACTTACCTATTCCCACACACTGAAAAACATTCAAGGATGTGCAGGGGATTAAGTGTCTTGCTGAAGGACACAACAACGATACACCCAAGTGGGAGCTGGAACCACCACCCTGCAGGCCACTGGATCTGACTACAAACTAATGGTCAAACCCGCAACCTTCGGATCAATGGTGGAACACACTAGAAATGAACTACTGCTGTATAACTACAAGCAAATCCACTGCTATTAAAGGAGAATTAACGTTTTTTACAATCTGAGCCTTATTTCGGTAATAAAACAAGTTGTTTTACTCACCCATAGCACTTTGGTGTCATATGGAGCACTTCCGGAGATGTTTTAGATTTGCGATCTCCGTAATGTGAGTTCTCGGGGCACATGTTTGCGGTCTCCAAATAACACAAACTTTAGCACTTTTCAAATCATAGAAGTTCAGTGTCTTAGTCTACACTTTCGTTTGAGTCAAAAGTGGCCTGTAATCCGAGATGTATCCATAGTTTCGAGTAGATGTGGACGCCAGTGCGCATATGCGGAGTCACAGCTTATTTCACTCTCAGCTCTCGGGACCCAAACATGAAACGCAAAGCTGTAAATTATGGATAAATCTCGGTTTACAGGCCACTTTTGACTCAAACAAAAGTGTAGACTAAGACATTGAGCTTCTATGATTTAAAAAGTGCTAAAGTTTGTGTTATTTGGAGACCGCTCGGGGCATATATTATATGCCCCAAGAACTCGCGTTATGGCTATTGCTAATTTAAAACATCTCCGGAAGTGCTCCATATGACACCAAAGTGCTATGGGTGAGTAAAACAACTTGTTTTATTACCGAAATAAGGCTCAGATTGTAAAAAAAGGTTAATTCTCCTTTAAATATACAATATGCTAACGCAATACATGGTAAACCAAGGTAGCAGTGAGTGTAGAAAATGTTGCTATTACTCCTGTTTCAAAAGTGATGGGAGATTTTGTATTGCACATTGTCATACCAAGGCCACTTCAAACTGGGTCTTTGTTAATACATCTTTGTGGATAACTCCATCTATGCCCTGCTTGTACAGAGGTTATAATACAGCACACAATGGAGGCATGGCCAGAATTGAACGGACAACAGTACCACATTATTTTGAGTGGGTTCATGTCTCACTACAACTTCTTATTGTTGTCAAATCTGTTACCTTGGTGATATCTCTGCAAGTGGGGTAAACGATCAGAGATTTCACAGGGTGCACACTACTCGCAAGTAGTACGAGCATGTAGTACTCAGACGAACATGCTAACGCCACACAGCTCCAGGTTCTGAGCTCCACACACCTGTTTGTGTTAACTGCTGGTGTGAAAAAAACAACACAGCACACTCAGAACAGAGTTTGCAACTACAGTTTAAAAAGTGCACCTGGTTCTGAGCAATAACAGAGAATCTTCTCTAAGTTAAACTCAAAAGACAAATATCTCAATGGAATATTAATTGGTTGGTTTATTGCTATGACTACAGAGGTGGACTTCCAAAAACAGATTTATCCCTCCCCTGTTGTTGTAGTAATAATAAAAGAGGCATGTGTTTGTAAATTTTCAATGCCATTATTTTTTAACGCTGAAAAAACATTCTGAATTTCAGTAGCAGCTGAATTTTAAGTATATATTTTGTGTGTAAAAATATTTCCAAGTCTTTAAATTCAACTGTCAACATTCAGTGTGAAATTTGCAGTGAAAATTTTTGCAGCAAGGTATGGGCAGAAATACAAGGATCCAAGATGCCAAAGCATGAGCAATCGATCCTACAGTAAGTTAGTCGATGTAACTTAGAAACAACCAAGAAATACTGTACGGAATCAATCTGATTGGTCTGAATTAGCCTAATCAAAACCTCATCTCTTTGGCTGTGTCTCTAATTCTCTTTCCTCGCTTCCTGCTCCTTGATCCTCCATTTGTCAGCTGTCAATCAAAAGTGCCATATTAAGTGGTATCTCAAAGAAAACTACGGAAAGAAACAGTAAACATGAGGGATGCTTCAGGAGGCAGACATCAGATAAAATAATAAATCTTTATTGTTTTAGTGAGGAGTGTATATCCACTCTCCTCCCTCCCTGTGTCTCCTCTGTGGGTGGGACTTTCTCACCCATTTCCTGCAGAATCGAGGAGAGGAATCAAGGAGAAAAAAACAAGGAAAGAGAAATGAGACGTGGCCTTTGATTCACTGACTATAAGCCTCGCCCACGGTGAGAAAGGCCAATAGGAAACAGCCTGACTCCATCCTCCTCTGTCACACACGATTGATCACTTATGTCTTGGCCTCTTGAATGCTGTGATTTTTTTCACTATATATATAAAAGTTCAGCTATTTATGTTTTAAATTGTTCAATTTTCAGTTGCAATTCAATCTGTGAAATCAACCACATTTAAAAATCAAAATCTGATGAAACAAATTATCTTCCATACTACCATCACAGCTGAACCAGTGATGCCAGTGCCTAATCGAGGACACAGACACATTATTCTCATTCTCATATGGACAGACCATGCCTCCAGAACCTTCAGAATTCCCTCACAGATCTGCAGAGGCTGCACTAGCACTCAATAATGACTGGCTGCAGGTGTTAAGGTTTAGGTAGAGAGGATACAGAGCAGAGAGTTTTAAACCAACTGAATTTCAACCTTTGACAACCTAAATTAGAGACAGAAATCTGACTTTAAATAAATAAACATTTCAATTAAAATTTAAAATGTCAAATAATGCCCCACCATCTCCATGCAAGTCTGTTCTGTATGCTCATTGTAAAATGCTGTGCATTGTTGTTGATGCTGCTCAGCCCAATGTTAAATGAATGTGTCTGACCAACCCAGTCCCTAGGCTATGAGGGAACCGAGATATTAATAGTATCAGTGCTATTGATGAGCTGTCAGAGAATGAGCAGTGGGCAGATGGACACTTGTAGTTGATAACATGCTTCACGCTTCAGGCCATGTGCTATTTAAACTGCTGAAGGATTGTAGGGCTGGTCTGGCAATACCTGCCAGGCCAGCCCAGAAAGACTGTATCACATAGCTTGGTTTACAATTAGTGAGTATGAAAATAAAGGGAGCTAAGCAGAGTGGCTGCAGCTCTGATGTCCCTGTAGTTGTGCCCAATCAGGGTAAGTGCCTAATATTGATTCAGCAGTGTGTTGTGGCCCTTACTTTTGATATCCCCCATTAGGTCAATAGAGAAGGTGAAGCTATTATCAGCATGCTCCATCTTGATAACTACCATTTGTTTTGGCTTGTTGAAACAGGCCGTACTAAGACTCAAGTGTGGCTCTGTGCATGGCATGACAAAGAGGGGGCTGAATATGCTTAGTTTTTTTTTTTTTTTTCTGGCCTGGTTTTAAGAAATTTATTAGGATTTAAAAGTGAAGCCTATTAGAAGATGGTGACATGTAATGATATTGCAAGTTGAAATGTGGCATATTTTGCAAGGACAGTTAAAAGAACTTTACATTTTAATCTCATCAGTGGAATATAGTTTACATATAATCTCCTATATGTCAGTTTGTTAATCGACATATTTCAGCTTCAGTCAAACTATGGTTTAGTTTCTTTCATACAATTAAAATTGGGACATATTCTTGTTCCTATATCCATAGTTAGCAGCATAAATGTAAAGACAAATATTTAGGAAGAACAAACCTATCTGTATGATAACTGGAGAAATTCAATTTGCCAACTGGACAAAGTTTATTTGGTCGAAAACGTTTTGCCGCTCATCCGAGAGGCTTCGTCAATTCTGGTTAGAGTGCTGGTTAGACACTGCTTATATCTCGCTGCAGGGAGGAGCTAACTATACTGCAATTTTTCCGAAACTATCTCGCCTATTTGTTACTGTCTTTTGTTTCTCTGGCGTCTAGTTTAGCATACCTATTCACTAGACGCCAGAGCTAAACTAGACGCCAGAGAAACAAAAGACAGAAACAAATATGCGAGATAGTTTCGGAAAAATTGCAGTATAGTTAGCTCCTCCCTGCAGCAAGATATAGGCAGTGTCTAACCAGCACTCTAACCAGAACTGACGAAGCCTCTCGGATGAGCGGCAAAACATTTTCAACCAAATAAACTTTGTCCAGTTGACAAATTGAATTTCTACTGTTATCATGGATTCTACCTGGACGACTGAGGGCTTCTTTATGCATCTTAAAAACCTATCTGTACCTAATATCCCCATATTTTGAAAACAGCTACAGGCTGTTCATATAAAACCACTATCTGGCACCTTAAACTGGCCCATATTTTTCTTTAGGGATCATCTATTAATCTGGAAATCTTATACTAACATCATAGTGTTCTGTAAAGTAATCCCAGAAAAATATGGCTAAGCAAGGCCTCAAAATCAAGAGCCTTATTAAAAATCTGAATTTGATAGAGCTCAATAAATCACTGAGAATATCTAAAAGCAGAACAAACAAAACAGTCGGTGAATGAAGAAATGTCTGGAATTACAAATTCCAAACATCCTCTGTGAATGCACTTCAGTCTGATAGAAGGACAAAGCTCTATTTGAAATAATAATTAGCATGTACAGATACTAATGGGCCTCCTTGTGTGCTCAAACACATTAAAAGCAGCTAATCAAGCAGCAGAATGCCATTTTCAAACTATTCATAATTAGTGTGAGATCTTCCAAGCAAAAGGTCAAGTTTACTGATCAATATTCCACTCTGTTCTCCACACTTGCCCAATCAGAAAACTATTTTCAAAGAATACAATATTTTGTTGAAGAACAACAGATTACTTGAAGCCACATCTGGGGCTGGGATAAAGCCGGACAATCCAAATGGCAGAGATGTCCCGTGCAGCGTGCCATGGCTCTATTTGGCCTCACTCGAGGAGAAAGCTGCAGTGTGTCATCCAGCTGAGAGGGTCATTGCTGTCCACTGAGCAGCCATCTAATGCCAGAGCAAAGAGGAGGGCAGGGAGGACTGTCGCTATAGTGCCCACCCAAGCAATCAACTGTTGGAGGATTTGTAGAAGGCAGAATGAGTCCATGTCCACTGGCTATGCTGCTGCGGCCTCCTCTACCTGCCCGCCTACCCACGAGCCCTCCAACCTGAACTACATCTGTCAGCTCACTCCATACAAGAGCTACATGTGCAATGATCAGCTCTGCTTGTTTGTCCAAGCCTATCTTGCTGGGAGGGCTTATTCTTGTCTAGGGCAAATAAAACAGTTTTGTTCAGTCAGTTTGGATTTTCATGAACTCATAACACATAAAAAAAAACATCTAGCATTTATAAAGCATGAAGAAATACTTAATTTATAATGAGAACAAATGTATTAAAATTATTAAAAGTCCTGTATTACACAAAATTGACTCGAGCTTTAAGCCATACTACAATGTTGTTACCTCATCAAAACCATAGGAGAAGTTGTGTTTTGTTTCATTCACACATGTTTGAGTATTCCTTTATTTTTAGTCTGTCTATATTCCCAAAGTTCAATATGATCTGTTCCTTGTGATGTCATGAAGCAGTCGATTTCAAGTCAACAGCTACCTTTAACTTTGGTTTAGTAGAGACTGGCAATTCCAGGGCTAAAATCATCCAAATGATTCTAGTGAAGGTGTATGTAATAAAATAAAATAAAAAAAATCACAATAATAAATGCTTTTTTGTAATGAAATCACAAGGTGGAACATTTTCTGTGTTAAAACCAAATAACTTAGAGTAGAAAATAGTGTAATATGGGCCCTTTACAAATGACTAAGGCTTAGAAATTACTCAGTGAATTAATACATTAACTCCTAACCTTAATCCCTTATTTGAGTAGTAGCTGTTGAATGTAAGTATTGTTTATTCAATTTCAACACACACAAAATCCATAGCTCAAAGAACTACACAACAGAGCATTAAAATTATAGTATTTTGTATTATGTTATATTCAAGCTCCTGATAATGGACTAATTACATGCACTAGGCTATACTTTTTGTGTATAATAATTCATATCCAACTACCCTTTGCTTTTCCAACACTGTTTAGCCTCCACTCTACACTATCTCTCTCTGCGTTGTTTTTCAGAAAAGAAAAAGCCTCGCCTCAGCCTGTATGTGAAACTGAGGCTGCAACTATGCAGTACTCTAAAACAGTGGTGGAGCAGTTTATTGTTTTATTCACCAGTACCTCAAGCCCAGAGTCCTGCTGACAACTGACAATGTAAACGCTGGTGGGGCAGTGCAGTGGCCCAGAGGTGTAGGCGCTGACTGATGAGAGAACCGTAGCTCTTGTGATTTCAGGATGAAGAAAGCTGCAGGTGAAAGCAGACGGGGACTGGAGGGGCCCTGCTTTCTGCACACAAAGCAACAACACGCTCTTGTACACAGTTCTACAGAGACTACCTTTGTATTATTTACCATCTACATTCTAGCCATTCCTGTTGTACACCCTGCTCTGTGCTTGTCACTGTACGCATTGTGCTGTAGTCTTGTTGGTGAATCAATTCGTAGGTTACAGGCTCTACCTCAGACACTGAACGAACAAATTTAGACATTAATCCATTTTGGCATATTTTGACATTGTGGGATTTCAGCTAATTATAATTGGCTAGATGAGACTCTTGCATAATCTCTTCAGAACATACAACGACAAGACTGAGCAGCTTTGGCAGCATGGAAAGCAGACAGCATAGAAACACTAAATAACGTTTTAAATAATATAGAACACAGAGGACACTAAGCAGAGGGATTAAACCAAGACATGGCAACAGTCTATATTGTATTTAAAATTACAAGCAACTGAGGAGCATCCTGCAGTAATCCAACTTGGGTCATGCTTATTGGGGTGTTGTGTAAATAGCTCGAGTCCTGCTCTTTCGTCTTTAATCAAACATACATGATGAGAATAATCATTGCACCAATTGGACCATTTTGTTTCAAAATGTGGATGTGTTCATTCTATAAGTATAGGCAGTTACATTGGTGTTATAGCAGAGTTTTACGGAGTCTCTATTTCAAAAGCCATAGACAGATGCTGACCTCTAGAGGTATGATCTGGCTTTGCAATTGCATCACTCCTCATACTAGGTGGTGGAAATTAGAGTTGTTGCCATAGTGATTTACAATTTGAAGCGAAACTATATATATATATATAGATAGATAGATAGATAGATAGATAGATAGATAGATAGATAGATAGATAGATATAGATATAGATAGATATAGATATAGATGTATAGATATATATAAAAGTCAAAGGTCAACTACAGTAATGGTCATGTGACTGAAACCAATAAATGGATGCTCTGTTATTTTATAACATCTGACTTCATCAAACTCAGAGGATACATGTTTGGTTTTTGTTTGTTTGTTTTTTGTAGTACTTTTATTATATCTGCATTTCACTATACTTTCAGGAGCAGTGGGCAGCACATGGGGTGCCCGGGGACCCATCTCCATGATCTTGTTGCTAGGCTTGGTCAGGACCTCAGCATGGAGCATGTTTTTGGGTTGATGGGGGAAACCGGAGTGCCCAGAGGAAACCCACCTAGACACGGGAAGAACATGCAAACTCCACACAGAAAGGCCCAGGGGGTCTGAATATACTGTTCATATTATTTCAAGTTTTAGAATGTCATGGATTAACTATTAGTTGGCCTGGAATGTTCCACAATGTGGCTTTTAGTTCATCTGTCTGTAGTTGAAGCCACCAGACCAAATTACAGATCAGATCTGCTGAGAGGTGACACAATAAGTAAGAATGCATGGTTCTTAAGGAAGTCTTCAAATAAACAAAAACACATGTAGTTGAATGAATCCAGCATTGACCATATCCTCCTGGGACTCAAAGAAAAAAAGTGTATTTAAATGTTTTTCATTTTTTATTTATTCTGATTTTCTATTTGGAGATACTGTAAATGAACACCTTAGTGTTTAAATTTAGTTAATTTGATATTTATTCATAATGTAACATGTCCTCTGTAATGGACTCTAATATTAGGAGTTAATGACCTAACAGAAACTTTTTTTTTTTTGATGAATAACATCTCTGACAAGCCTCTACAGTCACCTCAAAAACTTTTTAGACTCCCTTTTAATTTCTTATTGGGGCCAAGCAGTGCTAAGCTGTGTAGGTACCTATAGTGTTTCTACTGATTCTTATTCTTATTATTATATATTCTTCCGCCTCTGGGAGTCTATGCCAACCCCTAGAACCGTCTGGTAAAAAGTTGTGAAATTTTGCATGCACATTCCAGGTGGTCTCCTCATTACCCACAGCAATTTATAGGCCCCCAGCCCCAACCGTCTAGTGCCAAACCGTCTAGTGGTCAAAGTTGCAGGAATTTTCAGGAATTTTCTGCGTTATGTACCTTTGATCTGTCTTTGATGTGTCTTTGACCTAGTGGAAGTGAGCTACATGTGCGAGCCTCATCAGAAACATCGCTGGATTTTTGATATCTCTTATCGTTTTGTTGTGACAACCGTACGTCCGATTTCCCAAAACTTGGCCTCCCTGGACTCCTTGGGGCAAGACGAATCCAACGCATTCTGTGACGTCATTTTCCACCAGGGTAGATTTTCCGCCATTTTGAATTTTATGAAAAACACTCAAAATGCTTCTCCTCACTCAATTTTGGACAAATTTTGCATGCATAGCATCTTTGGACTGAGCCTCATCAGAAACTTCGCTGGATTTTTTATATCTCTTATTGTTTGGTCGTGACAGCCAATCAAACACGTCCTAAAAGTCGCCAAACAGGAAGTGAGCTCATATCTCGGGAACCCTTCATAGGATTATTTTCAAACGTTTCACACGTATTCTAGTCTGTCCCAGGATTCCCCACAAAAAATTACAGGGCCCCAGCTCAAACCCTCTAGTGCCACCAACAGGTCAAAATTTGAGGGACATTTCTGCTTGTAACTTTTGAACCGTACGTCCAATTTTCAAAAACTTGGTATCCCTGGGATCCTTGAGCGAACACTGATCCAACGCACGTCATCAAATTAGGCTGGGTCACTGCTTGGCCCCACATTGCTGCTTGCAGCTATATTTTATTTATTTATTTATTTGTTTATTTATTTATTTATTTATATTTTAATCATAGTGCAGCCACAAACTAGAGTCTATCTCAAAACACTCAGTTAACTCAGTGTCCACTATAAAGGATGGGTCGTGTCTCAGGAGGATATTTAAAGTCATACCATGGAGCATTATTGACAAAGCATGTAACTTTTGTCTCAACCAGAACAGTTCATAGTCCACATTAAGTCTTGCCTTGATCCTTTCGAGCTTACCAGTGCAGAGGCCAAGGTACTGCTGATATGTAATGAAATGTCTGACTGGAACCAGAATCTAGTGGCACAGCACAGGAAGGTAGACAGCAAACCAAATAAGCACGCCATCAGCCTCCACTGACAAACAGCCACCAGCCTGACTGAACTGGGAAAAATAGAGCAGCAGAGGAGACATGGTGGCAATGGAGCACAAAGTGGAGATGACAGCCTTTAGGACACAAGTGACAGCCATTGAGGATAGACTGAGTACAAGAGAGCACCCGGCGGAGAGGAGGACCACGCAGGCTGTAATGGTGACTGGCATCGGGCTTAAAGAGGAGGTATTTTACTTCTAAAGGGTATTATTTGCTACCACATAACATATTTACGTCACCATGTTACCTTTAGTTGTTTTGACAATACTATATTTGTGGAAAAACATCATATTAGCATATTATTTTTTAGTGTTGCTTTTGTGTTTGAAGCTCTGATTCTCCTCTCAGTTTGTATCATGTTTTTGTATATTTATGGAGAAGTGTCATGTGGGAGCATGGATGATGTAGTCTTGTGGGCTAAAATACTCAAGCATGAATGGATAACATCTAAAACCTCTTCAGGCTTGTTTTTTGATGAGGAAACAACGTTATAACATGGTAAAAAGATTAATACATCTTTAAAGCGATTGAATCTTAGACTACTCATTTCACTAAAACATAGTTAACATAATATTTTACCATTTCATTTTTGTATTTGCATATGTATTTCCTCGTTGGAAATGGGAGCAGATGTGACATAGAGGTATTTCCATAACTGTTACCTAGCAACCATAATGTTAACAAGGGCCACAACTTGTCTACTGTAAATTACACTTGTTGATTAGACTAAAAACAAATGTCAACACCTTCATTTTGTTTAATGAATGTTTCATCTGTCACAAAATGGCTTCCTGGTGGGTAAATTGGCCCAGTATTTTAAGATAAGATAAGATAAGATATGCCTTTATTAGTCCCTCAGTGGGGAAATTCCATTGTTGCAACGCACAGATCACAGCACGAAAAAGATGTATATTTCGGGATTGACATAGGCCCACTGCTCCTGAAAAAAAAAAAAAAAAAAAAAAAAAGGATGGGTCAAATGCAGAAGTAAAAATTCTCTTGTGTGTCACTGTGTGAGATTTAAAAAAAGGTTTAATCTTAATCTTAACCTAGGCCGATGTGTTCTGTGCTCTGCATTTTTTAACATTTTCTTCTCAACTTTCTTTTCCAAAAACTGCAACTTAACAGATGTAAAACTATGATAAATATGTACTCAAAAAAAACAAGACTCAATAGGCACTTTATATGCAGTTTAATGGTCATATTTACACCCAAACTGATTATTGTTACCTCTTCAAAAACATACCTGGAGTTGTGTTTTGTGTTGTGTTTTGTTTGAGTAATCCTGCCGTATTAGACTGTCTACATCTCCAAAGCTCAAAATGCTCTGTTCCACCTTTTAACAGCTACCTTTTAGCTTTTGTTTAGCAGAGACTGGCAGTTCCAAGGCTGAAATTATCCAAATGATTCTGGTGGTGGTATATGGAGTTCAAAAACATAGTGGAGCACTTCTTGTTTTATTTGATGAGGACTTATTATAATCCAGATCAGAAAATAGTGTAATATAGGCATTTTAAAGGAAAAGTAACGTTATTTTACAATCTGAGCCTTCTTTCGGTCATAAAACAAGTCGTTTGACTCACCCATAGCACGTTGGTGTCATTTGGAGCTGTTTGGTAAAAGTTATGTTTTAGCGTATCCGTTAGCGTGAGTACTCGGGGCATTACTTTGCGGTCTCCAAATAACACAAACTTTAGCACTTTTCAAATCATAGAAGCCCGATGTCTTAATCTACGATTTCGTTTGAAGCAAAAGTGGCATGTAATATGAGATTTAGCCATAGTTTTCAGCTTTGCGTTTCATGTTTGGGTCCCGGGAGCTGAGAGCACAGTCCGCGCATGCGCACTGGCGTCCTCATCAACTCGAAACTATGGCTAAATCTCTGATTACAGGCCACTTTTGACCACACGAAATCGTAGACTAAAGACATCGGGCTTCTATGATTTGAAAAGTGCTAAAGTTTGTGTTATTTGGAGACCGCAAAGTAATGCCCCGAGTACTCACGCTAATGGATACGCTACAACATAACTTTTACCAAACAGCTCCAAATGACACCAACGAGTCAAACGACTTGTTTTATTACCGAAAGAAGGCTCAGATTGTAAAATAACATTACTTTTCCTTTAAGAGAAGCAAATCCTCTCTCCAGACTGCCTACTGGTCAACTGTGGCGTATATAATGATGTTACTGTGCTCACATTTAGACCTTATTTATACTAGCTCACTTGACAGGGCAGCCACCTTCTGTTTCACCCCTGCCAAGATTCCGCTGTTGCAAAGTAAAGTCAACGGGGGCACTGGGGAGCAGCATGACTTCCCTGACCCAGGGCGAGTCGCATATGAGTGTCAGGGTCTAATTGTCTGTGGTAAGTGGTAAAAGTAAAGTGAGCTCAAAAGTGTATAGCTGGTTTAATTAGCGTGCATTGACATTCAAATTGTGTATACAGTGGGCTTTTACCATTTAGAAAACTCAAAATTATATAATTATATAATTACCAGAGCTGACGAAGCCTCTCGGATGAGCGGCGAAACGTTTTCAACCAACCAAACAAACTTTGTCCAGTTGACAAATTGAACTTCTCCTTTGATCATGGATTCTACCTGGACGACTGAGGGACTTTTCACGTATATAATTATAAGCATAGTTAAAAGGCCTTTATTTATCTTCAGCAGGGCTTAGTTAGAATCAAATGGGCTTTTACAATTAATATACTCAAAATATCCTTGCAAGATGAAGGGGGGTTAATGTTATCCATGGGAATATGACATTTACTGTATAGAGACGTTTTTGCTTCAGTCAATATATTTTAATAGTTAATAGAATAGAAATGTTTGTGGAGAGGAACGTGTTTCTCACATTCATACGATAAATTATTTAAATCATGATAAAAATGTGAAGGAGGAGGCCGGGAGTGCACACTGTATCTGAGGTTATGTTAAGTAGCCTACCAGCTACTCTTCATGATCGTGGGCAAAATAGCAATTAATGAGAACGGTATCTGAGTCACATCTGCTGTTAACTATAAGGATTTATAATAAAAACACCAATGTGTTTCGACTGCAGAGAGTGTTCTTCAGGGCCCAGGTGAACAAGCAGCTCTTTAAATGGGTAGTACGTCATGTCTTGTGACATAGCTGTACATGCAATGGCAAAAATAATGAAAATAACTGGCGGCACGGTAGCTGAGTGGTTAGCGCTCTTGCTTCACAGCAAGAAGGTTCCGGGTTCGATCCCCGGGTCGCCCAGACCTTTCTGTGTGTGTTCTGTGTGGAGTTTGCATGCATGGTCTGGGTTCGGTTGCCCGAGCCTTTCTGTGTGGAGTTTGCATGTTCTCCCCGTGTCTGGGTGGGTTTCCTCCGGGCACTCCGGTTTCCCCCACCAACCCAAAACATGCACCAGAGGTACCTCCAGCTTAGGTCCTGACCAAGCCGAAGCAAGAAGATCATGGAGATGGTCCCCGGGCGCCCTAATGTGTGTGCTGCCCACTGCTCCTAATATATGTATGTATATATATATATATAGGATGGGTTAAAATGCAGAGAAGAATTTCTCCACTGTGAGATCAATAAAGTCACTTCTTCTTCAAAACAACAAATGACAGTGATTGCAATGGAACAATGAATTACAATGGATGTAAGTCACATTGGAAAAAACAGTGGCTCACACACAGTGTGAGACACAATATTAAATGTTTATTTACAAGTAGTTATTAGGAAGAGGCAGATTTACAAAAAAGGAGAAAAATCGATCTTCTCATTGAGTCCCAGATGGCTCGTGGCATTTACAGCATGTATCCAATATGCTTATAATGTATACTACCCATTTAAAGAGCTGTCTGTTCATCTGTGTTCTATTTTCCCCAATGAAGACAAAGTCAAAACACGTTGGCGTTAAAAAAAAAATAAATGCCTACAGTAGACACCGACAATGCCTCGGATATCTGTTTTCATTATGATAAAAATGCATCTAACTTAATAACTACAACAAAATAAATATTTATAGTGTCAACAAATAATTATACACAACATAACCATACTGACCTAAAGTTAACATAAACACTTGAATTGAATTAACTTGAAGCATTGCATTTTGAAAGATGGTACATTTCGGTAGAGCCTGTTTTCTATTGCAATCTGTGGTTTCTTGCTTCCTTCTTTCCTTTATTATGAAAAAGTGAATATCTGCTGAAGGTAAAGGTCACAGAAACCTGCAAACCTTTGTTTGGCAAAACTTTGAAAGTTTCAAAAAGTCATACAAATATTTCTCTGACTAGTCTAATGTTTTGTGCATCTTTACAGAATGACAATTAACCTGTAAATTACTGGCAATTTGCAAAATTTGAATAGTTTAAAAACATTCCCAAAAGCTGCTCCAATCACCATTTAGACGATAATTACCAGAGAGTCACTGTAATCATTTTCAGCACACAGAACTGACTGCTTCTAATAAATCTTCATGCCTGAGTGTGTTAATTCACTGTCATGAACAAAGCCACACTCCCCAATCTGTGCACACCGAACATCAATTATGTCTCAAAAACACATTAGGGCTTGTGTGTGTACTTCTGCATGTACCTCACTCACAAGGTGCCTTTTTGGGCTTTGAAAAGGAGACACTTTTGAAAATTAAATAATGTAACGTCTTTTTTAAAAGGGCATTCTTAAGCATATACAACCCAGTGAATGTAAAAGTCACATTTCAAGAAACATAAAAGCTATCTCCAGTGGAAAAAGAACAAGTCGGAATGGAAAGAATTACTTAGCTTTTCTTTATTTAGTTAATAATTATGGTCCAGCAGACGATGGTGCAAGCTACGATTTGAAAATGTGCTCTTCACAGGCTGAATAATAGATTTGAGGCGAGTAGTGAGAGAGGAGAACAAAGAGGTAAGCGTACTGCTGATTTAGGATTTAAAAGTTCAAGAAATATTCAAAGTATAAGGCAAAGTTACAACATGAAAAATATGGTGCTGGCAGAAACTTAATGAATACCTTTACAATAGTTGATGAATGAGACTTTGGACACAATGGGGTTACAAAGCCGTAGCTCACCAGCGTTATACGCCGTGTCAATATAAAGTACAGTAATGCAAGGTAAAGGGACTTTACTCACAAGAGGACTGGAGCAGGGTGCTGTGTCACGCTGAAGGATGTAGCGTATTATTCTGCCAGCCATTAGCCTTCGTGCTGCAGTAAGGAAGGTGCCTCAGGTCAGCTTTAATAACTATGGTGTCTCTGGCAACAGCAGCCTTTGTTGTGAAAAGAAAAATGAGAGAAAATATCAGACACCTGCAAAATGCTCAGTGTATTCCTGCTTGACTGGTTTAGGCTTATCCACGCATTCTTAAACATGACTTGGTAAATGGATTAAATGCACATATTAAAGCTGTACTGTGTAACTTGTCCAGCGGAGGGTCCATCACCTGCTTGTTGCCATGGAGATATGCCTAGAATTTTCCACAGTATGATTTGCTGTCTTTCTTCTTGCTCACAGTAAGAATGAATATTTTTGAGATATTTTGAGCAATAAATAATAGCTGTAGTTGAGTAAATGCAAAACAGATTAGTTTAACGCCATACGGTGGACAATTTAAAACAAAGACAAATAGGTTGTGAACCCTCTCCAGAAAATGCGTGAAAAGTCCCTCAGTCATCCAGGTAGAATCCATGATAAAAGGAGAAGTTCAATTTGTCAACTGGACAAAGTTTGTTTGGTTGAAAACGTTTCGCCGCTCATCCGAGAGGCTTCGTCAGCTCTGGTTATTGTACTGGTTAGACACTGCTTATATCTAGCTGCCGGGAGGCGCGTCCTACCCTGAAAAAGCTCTGAAAACGAACCCCCCTAATCTGTCTCTTTGTTTTCCAAATTACTCTGGCGACTAGTTACGACCCCCTATTCAAAGTCTAACGACCCTCTCCACCCCTCTGCCCTGGCTCGTCTGCCCTAATGTTTCTTTGTCTGTTTTGATGTGGTTTAAGAATGGAATTATAGATGGGAGACAAGTTATGTCTAACTCCCCCATTTCTGTTTAATGACGGATTCTCTTTTTTGACAAAAATAGCCTCTTTAACCCCCCTCTCAAATTGAACTTCTCCTTTTATCACCTCTCCAGAAAAGTTACACAGTGCACCTTTAACAGCACTGAAACACTGTGGAATAGGTAGTATATTAAAACCTGTGTGTGTGGTGGTTTGTGCTTGTATATTCTGTTTCTTCTGAATAGTTCCAGTTTTCTTTTCAGTCACGATCATGTCTGATTGCTGGTTTCAGATAGCATCACAATATTTTATATGGAAATAAAATGGATCGTGTTGTAATACAGCAAGGTTTTGGGTCTAGTCACGAGTAGAAATGATCAGGTTCAATATCTGAGAATTTTCTCTTTGGATATTTCAGGACAAAAATCAAATGAAAAATCTGGCTCATTCCCCCCATCTGGGAGTATGACATCATCACATTTTAGAATCTGAAAACCACCAATAGATTCCTAAAATAATATTATAATTATTATGCTAAGCACATTATTGCCAAATAGTCAGAATGTAGTTAAGCACATTGGAAAGATAATTGATTAAGTACTGTAAGATAAGCAACAGCACATGGATACGTCATAGAGGTTATTGAATCAATTTAAATGAATAAACAATAAAATGTATTTTGTAAATTTTAAAAAGGGCTCTTGCATCATGATGACCAAAGTGTCATGTCTAGAATATTGAATCACTTATATCCTATACATGTTGACATTGACTTAAACCCCAGAAAACCCAGCTAATTAGCATAACAGGTCAATTAATTGTCTTGGCCACGTTTGCCCCAATTGGATTGTATCTTTATTACAGTAACTGGATATAAGATCCAATTATAGCTATGCAAATACTGTATTCCTAATGCCTCACATGGATCAAATATTAACCAACGTAAGCCCATAAAACTGCCTTTGTAGCTGTGAGCAAAAGAGTTCATGCCAGGGCACAGAGAGAAGGTTGTTTACTGAGAATAACTAAGAAGTTACCAAACAGGGCAAAAGAACTCTGTGAACAAGAGTTCGGACACTCAAGGTCCTTTCTGTTGTGCTCCTTGTTTCCTCGCAGTGCAATGATATAGCAAAGAAGAAGAGGATGCTCAAATTGGCTGTCTAACAGACTCTTTCTCTAGGGAGACCAGACCATGATACACAGGCTGAGCAGGCTCTCTATTGATGCATGCTGCTGCTATGTGTGTGCCTCTACCACTGCACAACACATCCGCCTTCACTTTCAGAAGAAACCTTAAAGAAAAAGTATACCTCCAACCCACAAATGTAATTTTAAAGTCTGTGCATATATAGAGACTGAAATATATATGTCTGCATAAAGGCAGTGTATTATTAAATTGACATTTAAGAGAGCGCATATACTGTCAGATAATGTCATGATTAAAAAGCTAGGATTCATATTTTACACTGGGTGCTATTGTAGTTTGTCCTCTGTGTCCTCCAGCAGCTGTAAAGAGAACAGAGAAGCTGAGTAAAGTAGTTCTTCTTATTAAAATGACTTATGTAAGGACTAATAAGATATTTCACAGAAGAATGAAATGAAAAATATAATTCTTTCATGCATAACTGTGTCCCTCGAATGTGTGTGTGTTATTGCTAAAGGCGCACTGATACACCACAATAGAACACACAATAGTTGACTTTACAGGAATATATGATAACACAGCGCAGTGAGCTGTATCTTTTCTTTAATATTAGTTTCTTTGAGTTCATCTGTGAGCATAGTTATAATGTTTCAGAGATTATTTTTTTTTTGCCCCTTGAGTCTCTGTACCTCATGTCACTCTGGCACTGGGACTGACTGTAATAACAGGTGTTGACCTCACATCATCTCATCCAGCTCTGTCTGTAAAGGCCACAGAAAAGGTGAAGACTCTGCAACCAGCAGTTTTCTTTCTGTGCAAGAACTATAGTCAAATCATGATTTAATGCGAAAATTTACAAAATGCCCAAGTGAAATGGCTTCGGTTGAAATCTCATCAGCCCAGTGTTATACCTTTGAGCCTCTGAGAGCGCTTTCACTTTTTTCTACTTTCTACCGTTTTGTTCACTTTAGAAATATGTGTCCAGTTCAACACATATTTTCATTTGGCTCTTTCATCCAATATGACCACTTCAAACATGAGCTGATAACCATGTAGTAATTTCCATAGTGATAGCAGAAGGTCCTAACCCAGTGCTTCTCAAATAGTGGGGCGGGCCCCCCTGGGGGGGCATGGCGTGATGCTAGTATGACCCTGGGAAACATGTTTTTGTGTTGTACTGTACTAGAACTAAGTGTAATTGCACATCAACAACAGTAGTTGGCAGTGGAGTTCTCACATGAGATTTACGCACAGTCTCACCATTAACAGAACATCCTCTGTCACAGAAAAAACACGTATATTCCACTGAGTCGTGTCCTTTAGTCCGACAGAAGCTGACGCATCAGTGGCACAAGGAGAGAGTGTTTTTTTTTCAGTGCTTTTAGCTTATGCAAATGAGGTGGTTTTAAGTTTCATTTCTGTAAAACATAAACAAATGTGCGCAAAGCTGCATTAAAAACACATTAATATTTGAGTCCTCAGTGCAGTCTTTGTTGTAAGTTTCTTTCTTTTTTTTGTTTATAATGTTAATAAAAGGATACAATGGTGTTCTCATAACAATTTTCTAGACAAATAATACTATTTATAGTCGCGCGCAGGAAGGGGGGCGTGAATTTTTTTCTTCTTCCTAGGGGGGGCGTCACAGAAAATAATTGAGAAGCACTGTCCTAACCCAACCCATTTATCCAGGTTGAATACCGCTATAAAAGACTACAATGGTATATGGTTTTAATTATAATAATGAATTAAGCACATAATAATAGATAATGTATTTTAGTGTTCAACAGCTTTAATGTGAACAAACATTCGCCACCTAATGATCACAGAGATTTTATTTTATTTGCTTGAAATGTTCCTCTGTATGGTACGAAACTGCATGTTTTTAACTACAGGTGTTTTATTTTTTACTGTGACCCACTTTATTTCTCCACAAATCTGACCTGTAACTTGGTCTGGTGGCACCATTTGCTTGTTTCCATGGAGAGAAATAAGTTTAATGATATCAGTGGATCAGGATCAGTGAAAATGCCTGATTAATAATAATAATAATAATAATAATAATAAGAAGAAGAAGAAGAAGAAGAAGAAGAAGAAGAAGAATATCGTCAGTGGAACATCCTAGCGAAATACAATAACATATCCATGATGACAAGCAGCACTCCACTAGAAAAGTTACACCTTTAATGGGCATTATTTCCAAGATTTCCACACTTTCAGAAAACCATCATTGCATTTTCCATTAACTTGCTAACAAGCCAATCTACTTTATCAAACAACCTTGGTAAACAATGTATGATTCACGCTTAGTAAAGGAACACATCTATTATTGTTAAAAATGTCTAGGATTCTATGACGTTTGCTAAATGACCCTGGACTTATGGTGCTTTCACACACTTACCCACATACTTGACGTTTCTCTCATTTGCCCTGAGCTCTCCCTTGTCTAGTCTTGCCTGGTTCTCTCTCCTGGAGCATGTGCAAAATTCAGACCGGGCTGTATAATTGGTCAGTGCCTGCCTGTTCCATTTCAGCCTTAAGTGGACAACTAGACCTCCACTTACTATTTTTGAGAAGAAAAATACATAGCAAGCCAAACAAGGTAAATTAGTGAGGTGTGAGTGCTGCGGCATTGCAAGCACCCGCTGATGTGAGAAAGCTGGGTTACTATTTTGCTTTTGGCTCTTTGTTCCAGGTGGTTTAGAACAGCTTCATTGGACACAATAGTCTGCAATGAGAATAATTAGCCACACTCAGAGCATGTTACATGACCAGTGTTAGAAAGAAATGGATGATAACCCAAAATAACCCGAGTTTTGCTCATAATTTTTGTGCAGACTGAAAAAATCTGAGAAGGATTATAAAAAAAAAAATGTTAGTTATCATTTTTCGCTTTTCCATGTTTGTTATTCTATACAACCTACTCCTGATTGTTATTGTGCACAATGAACAAATAGCACTGAATAGTCTATTATTCTATTGTATTTGTGAATAATAGTACTGGGACACATAGGTCTAATATATGTGAACATTGCCATTTGCTTTTGCATTCACCGCGGGCAACAAACACAGAAATACATTGTACGTCTAAACAAAATCATGGAAACTATTGTCTACTTGATATAATAACATTGTTTTTCTTTTAGCTCGTGGAACTGAGGTTAAATGGGCCAAAAAATGCAGAAGTCTATTATTATGAGCATTGGGTAGTAAAGGCGGGGGTAGTTGTAGTATAAGTAATTGCAATAATATGGTGAAAGCAGTAATTTAAGTACTAGATGTGGTCATATGCAGTAAAAGTAATAAAAAAAAAACATAAGAAGTAATCTGTCATTCACTAAATAACTTGACTAGCAGTTATTTCCGATTGTCTTGTTAGCAAATCATATCACTGCTGTTTTAAGTCTGGAGAGATGCACGACGGTATTTCAACTTAACCCTCTTAAGTGTTTCAGAAATGTAGGCTAACCTAGTTTAATCTCAGAGTTTAAAAGCTGAAAAGTAGTTAAAGACAAGAGGATTGATAGTCTGTTCTTGCCCTTGAGTAAGCTATAGTGAGTGGGTGGGGACTGTGTTTATGCATGTAGGATACAGGGACACAAGCATAATCTCTTTTGTGTTTTTGATCCTTAAATGTGTGGCTTGCCGTGTCCCCCTTATCCCTGGCTACTTAGTGTGTGCGGAGCGTAAGTGATGCCATGCACTTAAGGGCTGTGAAAAGCAGGTCAATATGAGAAAACCACATGTGCACGGCATGGATAGCCCTGGGATTATTTCTCACAAAATGTCTTAATTCCTCTGTTCACTAATGATCCAGGGAAAATGCCCTCTAATCTCCATTCCATTAATTAAAAAGAGCATGAGCCCGTGGACAACCTCGCCATCTGCTGCCGCTGCACTCCCAGTTCCTATGCAGACAGATTGCATCTCCAACCAGGGGAGCAGTGATTTTCAGAGCGCACCGAAGTGGATAGTAAACAGATACAGCAACGGGGTAGTATTAATGTGAAATGAAATATGCTTCAAAAATGTGCTGAAAATGCTGTTTTATGAGCAGCTTTTCCACTTGTCTGGAATAACTTTACAACTCCCCCACTTCAAACACTGACATAGAATTACTGTATGTACCTTTAGAGACCTGACAGTATTTTTAGTGCATTTGAAGTAATACCACTTATTTATTTTTTTGCTTAGGGCTTTGCTTCTGATTCAAAGGATTTTTTTTTTTTTTTTCAAAGAATAAATGGATTTTTTGGACTTTGATAACAGGCACTTTTCTTACATTAGTCTATGCTATTTGTTCTGGGCTGTTATTGTGTACGAATACTGTGTAAAACATTACTTTAAACAATGACCATTATCCCTTAACATTATTTCTGAAGATTCAAGATTCAAAGCTTTTATTGTCATATGCACAGTAAGGACTGGATGCCAAGAGTATACAAAAAAATAAAATAGATAAATAAGATAAAGAGAAGCATTTAAAAAAAATAAAACAAATATAGACTATGAAAAAATATAGGCTATATGCTTTAAATGTATTCACCCTATGCCCACATGCAACTGACAAAACAGTATTCAAAATGAAAACGCAGAAAGAACAGTGGCATAGTCTATTCCATGAAATCATAAAAGTAGAAACGCCTTCAGCAGTAACAAATACAATTTAACATGTAGATTTAAAGCTTTAATAACGCTACAACGAAAGCTATGCACACAGAGGCGATATGAAAGGGTTATTGGCATTATAACTTTCACATGGCATTTCACATTTCCATTTAACACCTCGATAAATGTGAGTATTATATTTCAAGTCCTGCTGCGTTAATCAAAACTGTGCGTAACTTTAAATCTTATTATGCAGGTATGCCTCCAGCAGATTAAAACTGTTTCCAAAGATGATACGACTCGAACTGAATTATGCCCTGACCTGCAGATAAACCCACGGGAGAGGACGCGCGGTTTGATCGGGTTAGTAGGCAGAATAGATTATCCAAACAGATGTCGTTTGCCCCTCAATCGGAACAGTATAGCCAATAATAAAGGCGCGCGCATACGCACACCGCGCGCACTAATCTGAGCGATAACCCAGTGCACATCCTCTCTCCTCTCTGTTCCTCCAGACACAAAGCTGCACTAAGAACACTCTCAAGTTTTCTCCTTTGTTTGGGAGCACAAATGGACGCGCCTGGAGTGAAGAAAGGACTCTACCGGCGGTGCAAAGTCGTGTTTTGTTTGGCATTTTTCTGGGACTTAGTTTACGCACAAATAAGGTATTCCATCCCAGAGGAGCTCGAACACGGGGCTTTTGTGGGAAACATTGCAGAGGACTTGGGCTTGGATCTTAATAGACTGTCAGCCCGGAGATTTCGAATAGTTTCAGGCTCAAAGAAACAATACGTGGAGGTGAATTTGGAGAATGGAGTTTTATTTGTGAACGAGAGGATTGACCGTGAGGAACTATGCGAGCAGAGTTTGTCGTGCTCTTTCCACCTGCAAGTGGTTATAGAAAATCCTCTGGAGCTTTACCGGGTGGAGGTGGAAATCTTAGACGTGAATGACAACTCTCCCAGCTTCCCTTGGACCGAGTTTAACCTGGACATTTCTGAATCTGCAACGCCCGGGTCGCGCTTCCCACTCGAGAGCGCGCAGGACTTGGACGTGGGTTCCAACTCTCTCCGCACGTATTTGCTCAGCGTTAACGAGCACTTTCTATTGGACATCCAAACACGGAGTGACGGGAGTAAATTTGCCGAGCTTGTTCTCCAAACTCCCCTGGACAGAGAGCAACAGAGCGCGCACCAAATGGTTCTGACCGCAGTAGACGGAGGGGCACCGGAGAAGTCTGGCACTGCGCAAATTGACATCACAGTCCTGGATGCGAATGATAACGCACCTGTGTTTGACCAGTCGTTTTATAGGGTGAGACTGCCTGAAAATGCACCCAAGGGAACGGTTGTCATTAAACTTAACGCTTCCGATCTAGACGAAGGCCCCAACGCTGATATAACGTATTCCTTCAGCGGCCACGCTCCTATCAAAGTGCGTCAGCTTTTCAGTGTGGACCCCCATACAGGTGAAATTAAAGTCAAAGGCGTTATTGACTACGAAAAAGCTCGAATGCATGAGCTCTACGTCCAAGCAAAAGACAAAGGGCCATCTCCTGTAGCTGTACATTGTAAAGTCCTTGTGAACGTTCTGGACAAAAATGACAATGTCCCTGAAGTCATTTTAACTTCTGTGTCTACACCTGTTTTAGAAGACGCGCCCCCCGGGACTGTCATCGCAGTTATAAGCATCACAGATAAGGATTCCGGCGAGAATGGGAATGTTGACTGTGAAATTCCCAATCTGATCCCATTCCAACTCCACTCCTCATTTAAGAACTACTACACCTTAGTTACTTCAGATTTTTTGGATAGAGAGACTGTATCTGAATATAACATCACTCTTACGGCTAGAGATATGGGTTCTCCGCCGTTGTTTATGCGCAAAACTATACTTGTTCAAGTTTCTGATGTTAATGACAACGCTCCTCTATTCAAGCAGCCAGGCTATACTGTGTACCTGACTGAAAATAATGCACCAGGGGCTTCTATTTGCTCTGTAACTGCCCTAGACCCAGATTCAGGCCAAAATTCTTACCTATCCTACTCTGTCCTAGATGGTGATATACAAGGAATGCCGATTTCCACTTATGTCTCCATCAATTCTGACAATGGAAATCTCTATGCATTGAGATCTTTTGACCACGAACAGCTCAAGAACTTCCAGATTACAGTCCAGGCCCAAGATGCAGGTTTCCCACCGTTAACCAGCAACGTCACAGTGACTATTTTCATCTTGGATCAAAATGACAACGCGCCAGTAATAATATCTCCGAAATCTCAAAACCGTTCCACCCCTATTGAAGTGGTACCCAAATCTGTTGATCCCGGTTACCTCATAAGCAAAGTCAATGCAATGGATGCCGATTCAGGTCAAAACTCCAGGCTGTTCTACCAAATGCTCCAAGCAACTGATTCAACATTGTTTAGTATTGCGCTCTACACAGGCGAAATTAGAACAATCCGACAGATTAGTGACAAAGACCCCACTAGGCATAGGGTGGTCGTTCTGGTCAAGGACAATGGTCAGCCCCCGCTCTCGGCTACAGTCTCCATCATCTTGTCAGTAGTGGACAGCCTGCCAGAATTGCATCCCGATTTGGGTGACCTGTCACTGAGCCTGCATCACAACTCCAACTTCACCGTGTACTTAATCGTGTCCTTAGGCGCCATTTCGTTCACATTTCTGGTGGCTATTATCGTTCTGGTTACGGTGCGGAGATACAAGGATAGACCGGCCAATGGAACATACACTCTGCCTTTTGTTAGTGGATGCTGTTGCTGTTCCAGATCCAACACACCAACAGGGAAAGAGGTGCTTAAAAAGTCTAATCTTACTATTCGGATGCCCCCAAGTTCGAATGGGCTCACAGAGGCCAATGCCAGCACCATACGTCAAGCTTACTGCTACAAGATGTGTCTGACGCCGGAGTCATCCAAAAGTGACTTCATGTTCCTCAAGCCGTGTAGTCCGGTCATGTCTGTCCAACAGAATAATGTGAAGAGCACAGATTATCTGACATCAGGCTGGAGCACACTGGACAGGAATGAAGTCGCCAACAACACTTCACCATCTCCAAATGAGGTGAGTATGGCAAATATGTCAACTGAAAACATACTGGTGCAATAACTTAGACAAATTTTATTGATCCACATCAGGTCAAAGAGGGAGTGTTATGCAAAATCAACTTTTTTGAGTTTTCAACCATGTTATAACATTGTTGACTCAGCAAAAACAGGCCTGGAGAGGTTTAAGCTGTCATCCATGCATGTTTTGTGTATTTTAGCAGTCCAACCCTCATTATGGGTAGTTGTAAGATTCTATGCAATGCTCAGCCCACAAGCTTACATCATCTATGCTCTCACGTAACAATTTTCCATAAATATACAAAACTGTACACAACTGACAAACCTGATGAGTGCAAGGTGCAGTAGTTTCATGCATGCGATTGTAATGTAATGTGATATCTTTGAAGTAGGGAATGACTATTGCAAAAGGAGGATACAGAATTTCAAAAACATGTTAATACGTTGTTTCGGCATATTTCTATCCCATTAAGAAGATTTATAATTTGTTATTTTGTACGGAGCTGCAGCAGCTCAGCATCGTAAAGCTGTTCAACCATTAACTACAAGGAGTGGGGTTCAGTTCCTCTTTACTTACCTTGCTTTTATGATCTTGCGATTAGTCATGATACTAAAAATTAAAACTTGATTTTAATATTAAGGAAAAGGCTTGGTAACAATATAAATACCAAATGATGTATATACATGTACTGTATGTTTTTATTTGGACTCTAGAATGTAATTTTCAACGCAAAGTAGTAGTAGTTTCTTTAATATTTCCATGTGATCTATATGTGAAATAGATCAAGACTCTCGTTCACATGAGCTATAGTTTTGATACTAATTTTGTATCAGTTATTATATTATGGGTCTATTTTGACGTTGGTCTATGATGAAAACCCTAGATTATAGATAGTGAAACATAAATCCAACCCAGCATATGTAGAGTAAGCAAAATAAAATAACAAAATATAGTCAAAATCACATATGTGTAAAATGTGGTGTGCATTTTTTTTCATTAAATAAAAATTAATTCAGGGTCTAGCCACCTCATACTGCTTGTTTATATTTTACAAATCATTTTTTGGTCATAACCTTTCGTAAAACCTCCCTTTCACACGCTACTACACTAGTGAATACAGGCCCTGTTCTTCGCTTCACACCACAATGAACACATTGTGTGGTCAGTTAGTGCCTTGAATTTAAATATCTATATTTAAAACATTCAAAAACCTTGCCAAAACTTTACTGTGCTTTGCCAAATGTGTATTATTGTCTTTAAAAATTATTCACTTGCTTCACTGACAGGTTATGACAAACGCTTTAATTCCTAACTGGATTTTGTGTGCAAAGCTGATGATGCTGTGACTATTTTGCAACTCAATGAACAATTCCGAAGCACCCAGCCATCTCTGCACACTGTGACAACACATCCCACAGTTAGGGCCAATAATCCCTGTCTGTACTGGGTGTGTGGTGGTGGGGATTAAAGGTGCGGTGGTGATAAGGGATATATTTGAGGAAAAAGCAGGACCAAAACTCATATTAGTCACATAAGCTTGGTTAGGTTTTCTAATAACCAAAGACCAAAATAAGTTGCCATTTAACATGGCAATTTCTAGCATTGCTGCAATCTAGATGATTGCTTTGACTGGTTCGTCGCATGAGAGTTTTTGACCTTTAAAACCAAAGTAAATTAAAGTATATTTGTTTTTTAAAAGTCACTACTCCAACTGATTCCAAACAAACGATGGTATTCACACCCTAACACTGCAGAGTTTTAAGGGCAAAAATATAAAGCAAAATTGCAGAATGTTCATTAAAAATTCAACTTCTCAGGGCAGAAATCACTTTTATGTGACTCTCTTGGCCTAGTGCAATATTGTTTGTAGAAAAAAAAAAAGCCTTCTGTATAAAGATTAGTTTCAGGCTGTGTGTTACATTTACCAGATGGTTATTTTCAGTTTTTTCCTGTTCAACTGTAGCTGCCAAACCCTGAAAAACTGCAGCACATCAATACACATAAGAATATCCCTGAAGCCAATTAATAACCTGGCAACTTTAACTAGTCTACAGTAAGACAATGTTAGAAAAAGTAGAGAAAGGATGATCTGTGAAGAAAAATATGCAAAATATGTAAAATGTTCCTCCAAACAGAAGTCTATGCTTTCCTTGGGCGCTACTTTGGCAAATTATGATTTCTCAGATATGTGGACACTTTGACAGCTAGCCTAGAATTGTCCTTGAGGCATTATATGAGGATTGTGAACATACTACTATGGATTTCTCGTTGCCAGAGGAACTACTGTAACAATACGCTTTACACAATTGAGGTGAACAGTGTATTTAAAACATTTGAATAACTCAATTAACCTGCCATAAACCACTAATCTGTGTTTTATTATGCAGACTTCTATTATTTCTGTGATTCTATTAGCCTATATTATGGAGTAAGCTTCAGTCTATATGAAAGAAAAAAACAGTATTGATATTCTGGTCGCAATATTATCATCATCTGAAATGCTTATGTTGTAAAAAATATTCATAAATACTATATGTGCCTGACTTGCAACGCTTGTCTCTTACAGCTAAAATCTTCAAACAAGGATTGGACATGGACAAAAAACGAACGCAACTCTGCTTACAAAAGGTGCGCCCGTATTATCTTTGAAACTTAACCACTGCACCGCACATTACACTGTTACATATATAATAGTATTTTTATTTATTTGTCATTACAGATATAGTACAGCCAATATGGACGCCACTCTTTCACGCCAACCAAACTATGACGCCGACAGCTTTTCCTGCTCCGTTGCGCCGCAGTATTGGACCTGGGGGTCCCATATGAAAGGTCTGACTAAAAAAAAAGGGCTTATAATAGTTCCACAGGGGAGGAAAGGGGGCTGGGTGGGGTGTCCGCTGAGTGCCTGGTGAAGGATTTAGTTTAAAAGTGAAATGGTAAATGCAGATAATGCCAGGCACCACAAGGGAATGGGGATTTTAATGCATCAACAAAAGGATTATTTTAGTCACTGTAAGAAGCTCCCTTTTAAAAGCCCGATACTTTAAAACCTGTATTTAAATGAAGTACACTGTATGCAAATGAGGAAGGATTAATCTCAATATTCATGCGTTTGTATTTCTTTGACAGACTGCAAGTTATCTCTTCAAGAAGCCAGCGTTTCCAACTACGCGTGGATGCCAAAATACGCGCAGCCAAATTCGGAAGAGCCAGACTACCAGCACAATGTGTACATCCCTGGCACCACATCTGGATATAGCACCCTGAAACTGGCACCCAGAGGAGAGCTGGACGTGTATAACAGCTTCTCCACTTTTGGCAAGAAAAAGAGGTTAATCTCAAACTACGAGCAAACATTCGACAAAGACAATGGACTCATAAGCAATGATATATTTAAGTAGTTCAAGGACAGCATTGCAGGCTGTTGTATTGTGACAAGAAAAGTAGACACATACTTTCAGATTTCATATCCAATGCAGTGAATTTATTTTTGTCAAATGAAGAAGAAGCTAAGAAAAGGCACTGACCTTTAAGAGAGAGGCTTGAAGGAGTGGAAAAACTTGCATGAGAAAGTGCTTTGATTTGAAAGTGAGACCTGTGTACCCACTGTTGTATAAGAAAAGCAGAAATAGTTTCCCAAATTCTCTTTATTAAATCATTAAACAAAATCATATTTGCTAAGCACAAATCAAAATTAAATGTTTTTGCAATCTCTGAATTACTGGTACTTCACTTGGGGAGCTGTGATTGTAAGGTGGCCAAGTTCCATATATATATACAATGCAATTACATTTAACCTAAAAGCTCAGAATGAAATTGCTAAGTAGTTGCTATTCACAAAGCCAAAGTGTAACAATCTGGACATCTTACATTTTGCATCCTGCTTTCAAAATAATGTGCTAAATTTGACCCTTGTCCTTCTGGGAATGTATATAATTAAAGTAATACAAGTAAACACAATTTTCACATCAACATTTTGTAAAGAAACATTATTTGATACACAAAACATTGCTTCGTTCTCTATGGCATGAGTTTCAACAACACAACGTTTTTCTATGTTTTTTGTATGTTGATAGTTGATGTCTTGTCAAGTATTGGATGCACTGTTTTCACAATGTCAGCATATTGTAAAGCAACATAATTTATTTAAGTACATTAGGCTATATTTATTTATCATGTGTATGACCATTATGTATGTATGTATAAAGTATGCATTAAATATTGTATATAGACAGTAAATAAGTCTGTGTATATCACTGCACATGTCTACTTCCAAAAACTCCAATTTGAATGCAGAAAATGCTGAGGATTATTTATTTATTTATTAGCATGGTGCAGCAACATGAATTTTGAAGCATGATAAATATTGTCTATTTGAATTCTATGTACAGACTGGGTAGGTTTCTAATTTATCCCAAATTAGGTGTGGTTTTAAAAGTGTTTTGTTTTAAAAGTGTGTACGTGGAGAAACAGTGGTCAAGCGCACATATTGATGTATTGTGTGTAGTGTGCATTCATTTCTAGATTATTGATTTAAAAATTAAGAGCATAGCATAAACAACCAATTACTATTCATATCTTCGCAGCTCACAGCTTACTTGCCCATATCAGCTACAAACATGCATCAAAGATCACTTTCAACGCTAAAGACAAACTGATTGACTGAAACTATTTTTAGCATCTGTTGTTAGTCAGACCCTGTGTATTGTTTTCTAATAATACTTTATGAAGATGCTGGGAAATAGGGATTTCGGTAAAGTCCTCAGTCCCCAATGTGAACATTTTGATGTTGAAAAATTGTATTTCATGGAAAATTCCAAGCCAAGCATAATGCCTTTATGTTTTGTTGATGAATTTGTTGATAAGCTGATCTCCAGACAAAGAAAAACACAATCTTTTGGCTATGGATTTCAAAAACTAGAGATGCTACATTTTCCACTATGCATTAAGAATGTACCACAAATTATATTGAGGGAAGGAATGGACAAGAATTCTCTTCTGTTATTCAGATCTATTGCATTTTGTTATACCAGTGCAATGAACAAACACATTTGCAAATGGGACTTAAGTGACAAATTTTTCAGAATGCAAAGACACATATTCTAAATATAAAGATGTGTCAAACAAACCAGAATAGTTTCAATATTATTCAGTAGTTCTATCAAATCTTTTCCATCATGAATTTGGTTACTGAACATAAGCTTCCTGTTTCCACCCTTGTCTGGCCTATAGCATCTGGAGCCGATATCTTCTTAGTGATTAAACCAGTTTGCACACAGATGGTGGAGATTTGGCTCAAGACGGCTTAGACCTCCCTAGTCATTTTTGGGTGGAAACAAAGTATTAACCCTGTGCACAATTTGGCCTGACATTGGAGGGGCATTTTCCAATTTATTTGCGGCGATGGGATCAGGAGGTTATATTACATCTAATCCCTGTGCTCAGATTCACAAGTGCAGCTTAGGGCTGGTCCCTGTGAGGAAGGAGACGAAGAGGAGGAGGAGGATGAAGGAGTGGGTGTTATTGTTGTGGTGTGACTTACGGCTCACAGTGTCATTTAACCTTCACTCTTGACATTCAGTGGAGTAAACCCTCAGCTTTATAGCACTACTGCTGCTGCCCAGATAATCCACAAGATCTGCAGCCTTCGGCTGTGGTACAGCATAGGGTTAATCACTGTCCACTGACCCACTGTGAAGAAACCAGAAATCCACAACAATGAAGAGCAATAATATAATAGGTTGTGTTCAGGTGAAAATGACAACTGTTGCCATAACTTTTCATAATTTAAAACTGAATATTAACTGAAAATTAATTATATGGTGAAAAGCCCTTAAAGGAAAATTAACATTTTTTTTTACAATCTGAGCCTTCTTTTGGCAATAAAACAAGTAGTTTTACTCACCCATAGCAGTTTGGTGTCAATTGGAGCAGTATCACAGAACTTATGTTGAGCCGTTCTGTTCTACCAATGATCCCGTATCCGTTAGCGTGAGTGCTCGGGGCATTACTTTGCGGTGTCCAAATAACACAAACTTTAGCACTTTTCAAATCACAGAAGATCGCTGTGTCAGGGTAGACTTTCAGTGGATTCCAAAACGGCCTGAAACCCGATATCCAGCTATAGTTTCATTTGATGACGTCATCAGAGAGGACAGTGCGCATGCGTGAACTCAGCTGTTTTGTAAACACCGCTAGTCCGAAAGAAGCTAATACCGCTCTGAACTTTACTTTTCTGTTGCGATATCGGGTTTCAGGCCATTTTGGAATCTACTAAAAGTCTACCCTGACACAGCGATCTTCTGTGATTTGAAAAGTGCTAAAGTTTGTGTTATTTGGACACCGCAAATCAGTGCCCCGAGCACTCACGCCAACGGATACGGGATCATTGGTATAACAGAACGGCTCAACATAAGTTCTGCGATACTGCTCCAATTCACACCAAACTGCTATGGGTGAGTAAAACTACTTGTTTTATTGCCGAAAGAAGGCTCAGATTGTAAAAAAACATTAATTTTCCTTTAAATATTCCATACAACAGGAAGCAAAAACCCATGAAAAGAATTTGATGAAGTCATAATTTCAGATGTTTTTGAAAGAAATCTGGCAGAAAGAAAGAAATCCAAATGAAAATCCATAAATCCACACACTTGCCCTCTTAATCTTACATCTTGAAGTAATTTGTCACAACAACAGTCTGTCTTGTCTTTGAATTTGAATCATGGCAACACTTTCTGAAGTAATTATGAAAACTAATTTCATTTGTGTTTATTTATACTGTTAGAGAAGATACTGTCATGCCAGTGTTGTTTGGCTTTTAATTAGCGAGATATTAATCATAAACCAGGACAACAAGTTTGCAATCTGATCTACACCAAAAGATTCTGACCTGTCCTCCAGTTCAATTTTATCGGCCCTTTAACCACCACCAATCTATCTCAACACCACACACGGGCAAGGAGGGTGAAGTGTCTTGCTGAAAGACACAATGGCAGTATGGTTTTTAAACTGTCCTTTCAGGCCATCCTACAGCAAGTGTCAAAATTCACAATTCCCATTCCATTTATTTATTTATTTTTTTCATTTTCTTCCATTTTCTCCGTATTTTCGGGTCACAGGGGCAACGGTCCAGGTCTGCTGCCCAGATCACAGTGCACCAGCCCCCACTGTGGTGGGTCCACAGGAGGACAGCCCCACATCGCTTGATGCCACCAGCCTTGATGTACTTTGTGTCATGGGGGTTCTTCCAGTGTGCACAGGCACACGGGGCGAGGTGGGGTTAAGTGTTTACTGCCGCCCCTCACTCACAATTCCCAGTTAAATTAAAATGTGGGAGTGGTTACTTAAGAGAGACATATTATGTTTGATTCTGGTTCATTTTAAATATACTTCACTACACTATGCAATTTTAGCTTGTTATACCACAGAGATAGATAAATGAGTCAATGTTTTATATTTATGCTAAAATATTTACACTACTGTCTGTCTTGACTCTTTTCTGAACCTGGATTCTTTAAAGGTGCACTGCACATTTTTTCTGGTGGAGGGTTGACAACCTATTTTCTCCTATGCTTGAATGTTCCACAGTATGATATTAAACAAGCAGAGTTACTGGTCAGGTATTTCTGAGCTGTAAAAATACCTATTGAAATGAAATATGTTTGTATATATATATGATGTCATACTGTTGAACATTCAGGCTAAGCATTAACACCCCCAAAGAGACAAGTGAGAAAAGAAATACAGTTCTCATTTTGTTATTACCCACTGCAGCTTTGGATACCATTGTAAATATCATTCAACTCAACATATCACCACTGCAAACAGTTAAAAGGGAACTAATAGTTGTAGGTAAAAGGATAATTTGAAATATTTGCATTTTCAACATGTAATGAAAATGTTTTGGCCAACTTTGATCTTAAGTCTTATTAAGCATTCTTTTGAGGAAACAGTTAAATTACATGGACATACAAAACACAGGCCCGTCAAAACGAATTTTAGTGTGCAGTATTGTTAAAGGTCCCATGGCATGAAATTTTCACTTTCTGAGGTTTTTGAACGTTAATGTGAGCTCCCCTGCCCTGTTTAGCCCCCCCCCCCCCATGGCTAAAAGTTGCGAAATGTCTAAACTGAGCATTTGCGGTCCTTTTCTGCGTTACACAAAACCAGTGTTCAAACGGGCGAGTTCGGACAAGGCACCTTTTTGATGTCAGATCGGCAAATGCAGCTCCAGCCCCTCCCTCTGTCTCCGCTCAGCGTCCCTGTATATCCCGCCCATAGAGTTTGGACAGTGAATGCGCTACAATGCGAAATGCGTTTTTTAAATTTGCCTGGAGGCACGTCCGAGTGTTTCTAGGCTCGCAAGTCCCTTACCCGACCCTCTGGACCTCTGAAATACCAGTGGTTTAATTTTATTTTCTGTGTAAATATGCTTTTTTTCATTGCAAAGTCTCCCATCTGTCTTCCCTAAGGAGCCCCCCCCGCTCCTTAGCCAATCTCTCTCTGTCCTTCTCATTTGCATTGAAGCAGCAACACTCAGAATAAAGCATTTTAGACACATATCTAGCCTCATGAAGACTGTCAGAGTCATATCTCATGCAGTGAGTGTTGATTTTGAAGAAGGATTCATTTACAGTATTAGGGAACCATTAAGGAGCCATATAAAAACATCAAGAAGTACCATGTCATGGGACCTTTAAAAAAAAAAAAAAAAAAAAAAAAGAGGTGCAAATACATAGCACAATGAAATATTTAGTTGGAGTTACTGGTCTCCAAGCAAAATGCTTCGGAAACAAAAGTAATGACATTTTTCTTGGTTTACATCACTAATTTAAAAAAAAATGCGTGAAGAGTCCCTCAGTCGTCCAGGTAGAATCCATGATAAAAGAAGAAATTCAATTTGTCAACTGGACAAAGTTTGTTTGGTCGAAAACGTTTCGCCGCTCATCCGAGAGGCTTCGTCAGTTCTCGTTAGAGTGCTGGTAAGACACTGCTTATATCTCGCTGCAGGGAGGAGCTAACTATACTGCAGTTTTTCCAAAACTATCTCGCCTATTTGTTTCTGTCTTTTGTTTTTCACACCTCTGGCCCTGACCTGAATAGGGCTAGCCAGGTCAGGGCCAGAGGTGTGAAAAACAGTTGTGTAGGGATGAATAGGTATGCTAAACTAGATGCCAGAGAAACAAAAGACAGAAACAAATAGGCGAGATAGTTTCGGAAAAACTGCAGTATAGTTAGCTCCTCCCTGCAGCGAGATATAAGCAGTGTCTTACCAGCACTCTAACCAGAACTGACGAAGCCTCTCGGATGAGCGGCGAAACGTTTTCGACCAAACAAACTCCAGTTGACAAATTGAATTTCTTCTTTTATCATAATTTTAAAAAAGTAAATCAGAACTGCTGCTTGGCTATAGCTTCCAAGATATAGTATTGGGTCAAAATAGGAAATTTATGCAAAATAAGGCAAAAACCGTAGTTTATCAGAAGGTACAGTTTGTCTACAAGCAACCAGTTCTATCTGAAAGCCTGTCCGCACATTCCAATACATCCATTTTAATATGTCTAGAGTTTTAACATCAAATATGTTTTGATTTCACATAAGAGAGATGCCTCGAAATTGTGTGAACAACCCAGATCACTTCTGTTACGTTTGTGGTGAAGTGACATTTGCGTCACAAAAGCGTAACATAAAGTGATTAAAAAGCCATCACTTTGGTTGCAAAGTTGGAGATCAGGACAAAGGTTGGGCTCCACATTATTGTTGTAACACATGTGCAACTAATCTTCTTCGCCAGTGGCTCATCAAGAAAAGAAAATTTGTTGTTTATTTCATGACGGATAAAGAAGTGCAAATTAAATATTTTCAAAATCTATTGTATAAACAGTAAAACAATATAATTAAATATCTTGAATACATTAGCCAGCCAGCACAGCTATCAGTTTATTTTCAGTTCATAATATCAATATAAATGAGATTTAGCCAAAAATCTGTAGACCAGTGTAATGAGTCATAGAAGTTTCTCATTTCACTCTCTACAGATTGTACTACAAAACATCCTGAAAAGTTCAAAAGCGCAAAAATATGTACACACAATAAATATAGAGCCCCAACATTATTGTTAGTTCTATCATATATTGAACAAAAATTTGATATAGAAAGTTCAAATGCACAAGCAATTTTGTAGTGATTTTATTAGTAAATTTGTAAATCCTCTCCTCAGTTCTGCAGGACATGGGTGAGAAAGTCCCACCCACAGAGGAAAAGGGAAGATATAAACTCCTCCTTATCTGATGAGCGCTTACTGCTTCATTCCATGTTTTTCTTTGGGACATCACTTAATATGACGCATTTGATTGACATCTGAAAAATGGAGGATCAAGGACAGGAATCAAGGAGAAGGAAGCGAGGAAAGAGAACTGAGACGTGGCCAGAGTGTGAGAGCATTATAGTACCGCTCGATGTAGCACTATGGCATGATGTTAGACTGCTGTTGCTTGATGTGTGGTGCTGAGAAACATGCCGCTACTGGCCCCTGTTCCTATAACTCATCTGGAGGACTCAAGCTTGATGCCTAGACCCTTTCCTGGCCTTAGGTAGCCTCCTATTTTTACACTAGACATTTTATTTATTTATTTATTTATTTTAAAGCATTTTTAGCATTACCTTATTGTTTTATTTTTTAAATAAATGTATTTGATTGTTCCTTGATTTTATGATTTACACTGCTCTCTTGTTTTTAGAGCCTTCATTGCACATGGTCCCTGTTAAAAAGACTAAGCTAGCCTTTTATCGAGAGTTCTGTTTTATTGTAAATAATAATTATAACAACAACAACATATTATTATTATTTATTATTATTATTATTATTATTATTATTATTATTATTATTATATATTTGAGACCACTCGGCCACATCTAACAGTATTTATGCGACATAATATTGGCATAAGTACTGTATGTGAAAGGCTTGGGGAGTTTGCGTGTGTTCCCACTAGGGGGAACTCTAATACAGCCTTAGTATTGTTTGTGCAGTTTGTGCAAACGTTTGCTATTTGTTAATTATTTGTGTTAATAATTAATAATTAATAATATATTAGAAGGTAATATTATATTTGACAGCGATATATGATGACTATAGAGTGTAGTGTTACCTCAAGTATATTTGTATCTGCTTTTTAAAATGTATGGGTTATTGGATTTTGGTGTATCAACTTGAAGTTGTAAAGCTCTTACTTAACACTGGCCTGGAAATTATGCACATGCGCATAAAATGGGGACCAGTGATATGATGATTTATTCATTGTTGTTGTTTTAGTATTAGCATATTCTTAAATTAGGTCATAAACCCTGTCCCAACTGCATTATTGTGTTTACAGCCAGCATCAAATTATCTTCAAAGCCTAATTAGCTCCCCGTCTATCTAACTCATATATATATATATACATATCAACAAAATATAAACGCAACCCTTTTGTTTTTGCTCCCATTTTTCCTGAGATGGACCCAAAGATCCAAAATTCACTCCAGATGCACAACACTACCATTTCTCTCAAACATTGTTCACAAATCTGTCCAAATGTGTGACAGCGAGCACCTCCACCCCACCTCACAGGTGCGCCACATCAAGATGCCGATCCGACATCATGACCAGTGCACAGGTGCGCCCCAGACTGCCCACAATAAAAGGTCACCCTGAAATGTGCTTTTCTTTTTTTTTTTTTTTGCTTTATTGGGGGTCTGGGGACTCAGAACCAGTCAGTATCTGGTGTGACCACCATTTGCCTCATGCAGTGCAACACATCTTCTTCGCATAGAGTTTATCAGATTGTCAATTGTGGCCTGTGGAATGTTGGTCCACTCCTCTTCAAAGGCTGTTATGGACGAAGAACACAGGTGCATTTTATTGATGGCATTTTGAATGCACAGAGATACCGTGATGAGATCCTGAGGCCCATTGTTGTGCCATACATCCATGAACATCACCTCATGTTTCAGCAAGATAATGCACGGCCCCATGTTGCAAGGATCTGTACACAATTCTTGGAAGCTGAAAATGTCCCAGTTCTTGCATGGCCAGCATACTCACCGGACATGTCACCCATTGAGCATGTTTGGGATGTGCTTGACCGGCGTATACGACAGCGTGTACCAGCTCCCACTAATATCCAGCAACTTCGCACAGCCATTGAAAAGGAGTGGACCAACATTCCACAGGCCACAATTGACAATCTGATAAACTCTATGCGAAGGCAAATGATGGTCACACCAGATACTGACTGGTTCTGAGTCCCCAGACCCCCAATAAAGCAAAAAAAAAAAAAATGCACATTTCGGGGTGGCCTTTTATTGTGGGCAGTCTGGGGTGCACCTGTGCACTGGTCATGATGTCGGATCGGCATCTTGATGTGGCGCACCTGTGAGGTGGGGTGGATTGTCTCGGCGGGGCAGAGGTGCTTGCTGTCACACATTTGGACAGATTTGTGAACAATGTTTGAGAGAAATGGTAGTGTTGTGTATCTGGAGTGAATTTTGGATCTTTGGGTCCATCTCAGGAAAAATGGGAGCAAAAACAAAAGTGTTGCGTTTATATTTTTGTTGAGTATATATATATATATATATATATATATATATATATATATACACATACACACGTGATGTTAATATTCTCACTTTGTCTGGCATATTCGACAGGATGGTAAAAACATCTATATGAGTTTTCTATTGATTTTTGATTTATTTAATTTCATATATTTGCTGCCATTATAGCACTGCTTTTGAGAACTACAGTTTCACAAGATGTAACTCACCATCGGCATTAACCCTTTTTTGTTCAAGCAAAACATAACGGATGGGAAAATAAATCTCACAAGATCCTCCTATGTTAACTTTTTTTTTTTTTAATTGATTAAACATTGGTGTAAATGTATTATGTTTCCTATACTCATGGTCATACTGAGAATGTTCTGGGCCTTCTTTCTTCTCTGCTGATGGAAGGGTGCCACATGTTCAAGTCCCTGTAGATGCTGGGGGAGGCTGACTACAAAGACAGTTGGAGACAGCCAGTGGTAAAGAGGGCCTGCCAAGAATATAAGTCCAAGGCCCTTAAGAAAAAAAACAAGAGCCCAGATGCTAAAGGGAATAGAAACTCCGGGAGGGTTAAGATAAAATACATTTATACTTCAGCTCAGAGTGCTTTCAAGTTTGGTTCTTCAAATGCCTCATGGTAGCAGCCTGAATGTATGCATCTCAAGGATGGCACAATGATCGAATATATGCAGATTAAAACTAATGTTGATTTAGGGTAAATAATGGACATATGGTATAAGTTATTAATTGTTTTAATGCAATCATCGTTTCCTGGCAGGACAGGTTCTGCAAATCTCGTACACGCCCTCATCAGCCACTAGGGGGCACTCACACGTTGAACGTCCATTGCTTGACTTCACTTGAGTACACTGTATGCAAGATTTTTATTTTAAATTCCTAAAACATAATGTAAATATGTCCCCACATACATAAACATGTTGAAATCAAATATAGAATTTACTGATAACGATGCTGACTTATTCTTAAATAGAAAAATATGATGCCGATTTTATTTGTTTTAATTTGGTGTCTAATTCTCAAGATCTTCTGAAAATTATCACACAATCAGAAGCAGAATAAGCCTCACACCAGCCTCTCATTTGTGGCTCCAGTTTCAATGCTGAATTCCAGTTGGTTTAAACCTAAAAAGACGCTCTCTGATTTGAATCATTCACTACCTAAACCCCAGAACCTGCAGTCATTCAGTGCTATTATTCAGTGCTAGTGCAGCCTCCACAGCTCAGTGAGTGGATTGTGGAGGTTCAGAGCTTTCACATGGCCTGAGAATGAGAAAACCTTGTATGTGTCCTCTATCTGCGGGTACAGGCAACCAATATTCAGTGATCGTACATTTCTTTTTAAAACAGCAGCAAATGCAGGCTACATACGGTTCCATTAAATTGATATTTGGTACTTTTTTAAACACCAAATAAGTAAAATAACACTGGTCTACAAGCAAAATGCTTCCGAAACAAAAGTAGTGAAATTTTTCTTGGTTTAGGTCACTAATAAAGAAAAAGTAAGTCAGAAGTGCTGATTGGCTATAGTTTCCAAGATATAGTATGGGTCAAAATAGGAAGTTTATGCAAAATAAGGTAAAAACTGTAGTTTATCAGAAAATGCAGTGTGTTTACAAGCAACCAGTTCTATCTGAAAGCCTGTCTGCACATTCCAATACATTCATTTTAATATGTCTAGAGTTTAAACATATATCAATATATCCTAAAATTACTAAAAACTCTATCTGGGTTTCACTAATGCCAACATGCGGCAGGTTTCCACGTGTTCGGACACAAATAGAAGCTGTAGAAATCTGCTGCACCATTTTTTTAATTTAATATTTTGATCCATACCATTTTGTGAAATTCAGTGACAATATTAGTTTTGCAAATACTAAATTCATTACGTTTTGGTGTTCAGGCGATTTGATGAAGCTACAGATTTAAGCACAATTGTTTTGTTTTTTTCAGGCAGCAAAATTTTGTACTCGGTGCTGGATATTTTCGGTAATTATTGCTGTAAAAAAAACAAAAATCTGATATATTTAAATATAAACAGTCAGCCATTAAAGTTTAAAAACTACTGGGAAGTTGATGCCCTAAATTTATAGAAGCTCTAACTAAAATTTTCCAAAACAATGTATTTGTATGTGTTAAAAGGTTTTGTTTAAGCTTTTTAAACATAGTGTATGAGAATTACAGTAAGTATTTTTACTTCTATGGTGTATTAACTGCTAACACATAACATAATTAGATCACCATGTTACCTTATTTTTTTTGAAAATGCTATATTTACTGAAAAAAATGCATTAACATGTTTCATAATTTTCAGTTTCATTTTTAATGCTTTGAGTCTTCTCTTGAGTTCTCCATACTAAGTCACTCCCCTTTCAGAGCACTATCACAGCACAATCACCATAATGAGATTTTTTTTTCTTTTAGCTTTCTACCATGTTATAAGGTTCCTTTATCAAAACCATGCCTGTAGAGGTTTTAGAGTCATCAATGCACGTTGATGCTAGAAAGCCTAAAAATAATACATTTTGCATAATAACCCTCTTTAAAATTTCAAAAGTAGAAACAACTAGGCAAGATTTTTGTTAAATATTTTTTTTTTTTTTATTTGCATGACTCATATTTACAGAAACTCATATTTACAGAGAGTGAAATCATTTTTCTGCTGAATTTTCCAGCTTGATGAAAAAGTTCACATGGTCTTCCCTTTTATTGTACTGTATTCTCCATTGACTATCCCATTCCGCCTCTGGACTCTGGGATGAGGACGGATCCATGAAGCTTGAGGCTGGACGGGATAAGGGAAGTTCCATGAAGCTTGAGGCTGGACGGCATAAGGAAAGTTCCATGAAGCTTGAGGCTGGACGGGATAAGGGAAGTTCCATGAAGCTTGAGGCTGGACGGCATAAGGAAAGTTCCATGAAGCTTGAGGCTGGACGGGATAAGGGAAGTTCCATGAAGCTGGAGGCAGATAGGCCGGGTTTGGGACGAGGTATCCCCACGCGCTCAAGTTCTGGTTGTCGTGGTAACAGGGGTGTGTCTGTTTTTGGTTTCCCATCTGTTGCTGTGTTTGATGCAGGTTTTGCATTGGTTGGAAGCAGGCCCGGCGCCAGACATAAAATAATAGGGGGGCGATGAATTTATCAGAGGGGGCGGGGTCGCGTCGCACACACACGTACACACACATCCCACAACAAAGTTCGCTCCTCGCTCGCGTGTGTAATGGGTCAGGCGCGCTCGTGTATTTAGACTACACCTTTGTAAGAGACTGGCTAAGAGTAAAAAGTGATGAGAGTTTTTTTTTAAATTATTATTATTTGAACGTAGACCCTCGTGATCTCCTGCATACCACAAAACCAAGCCAACAAGTGATCTGAGCAACGCCAAGAGACAGTACATAAACGCCACATAGCACTCCACCACACATATATTTATCTATCTATCTATCTATATACAAAGGCTGTGTCCCACCAAAGTGGGGTAGCCTAGACAGGGCATACATTTTTGTTCCTTTCCCTCCTTCTTTCCTTTCCCCAAACCCTCCTTCCGTGACTTTTTTTTTTTTTTCCCCCTCGTTTGTACCAGCGTCCTTTCCTCATCACCATCACCACTCTCTTCCCACACTGGCGTCCACCCACCCCCCATCCATGCACTGGACAACCGAGAAGGAAGCCAGTGAACCCGAGCGGAAAAACCCCCAGGACCCGCCCCAGGCGGCACAAAGGGATGACCGGCTAGACCCAGAGCGTAAACCGGACCACCGCCAGTACCCAGGAATCCTCCAGAGGACCACACAGGGACAGCACCTAGAGAGGGACGAGCACCCAAGCACACCTTCCGTCCATCACCATCACCGCTGTCGCCCCACTTTAAAATCCACTTCTCCCCCCTCTCCGAACATTTCTTCATATCCTATGTTGCCCTATATTGTCTATAATGTACACAATAAACATATTTATAACAACACATAACTTTTCTCTCACTATAAAGTTAACATAAAATACTGTGTAGGAACTAGAAGCTAGCCTACCTCAGAAAAGTTAAAGCCTTCGGTTGGATGCTCCGCTGAAGAAGTCTGTAAGGCTGTGTCGGGTGGTGCTGGTGAACAAGGTCTCGGATCCTCTGGAGGAATCTTACTAGGTTTAATCCACATTCGTATATCCATCATTTAATCCACTTCCACTACAATGAAGCCTAGCAACCATATCCCGCGCAAGTTGTGCGGTGCGCGGCGCAACCCTCAGCCTATCAAATCGCTTTGAACAATTGCCGTATCCGTTTGTTTTAAAAATAATTAATTTGATCTATGTTTTAACTCATTTATATTGCTGAATAGCGTGGGCTAGTATTTTTGCAGTATTTATTTTAATTTCCTTTTTCTTTTACAACTCTCACCTGAGGGGGCGGGACTGATGACGTGAGGGGGCGTCGCCCCCAAACGCCCCCTCGTGGCGCCGGCTGTGGTTGGAAGTTCCGTGTTGTTTTCGAGTAGATTTGAGCCTGGTTGTGTTGCTGAACGTGGTTGGGTGCTGGCTGAGGCTGATCCTGTTTGGACACTAGTTGGGTTCCGTGGTGATTGACCAATGACAGAGAGCGCTGCTGAGGAGCTACTCCCTGGACGCCAGCTGCAGTGGAGAGGCCGGTGTACTGAGTATGCACGTAATGCTGGTAAAGATAGTTCTGCCACGCGTTTGGCTGATTCCCCAGTGGGTTCACTTGGCTCTGATGGACCAATAGCTGCTGACATCGTTGCTCACTGACATCGCCGACCATTGAATGAGACATGACTTGGGTTTGGTACACGATGGGACCAGACGCAGGTTGTGGCACAACAAGTGGTGGCTGAAGATGGTTCACGATCGGCTGACGAACTTGCGGACGGGCCGGTGGCTGCAGGTTTTTGTCACGTCCATGTGTTTTGGCTTTCTTCGCCTTTCTCTTGCAGTTCGGTTCTGTATTCAGTTCACTTTCCGGCGTTCTGGGACGTTTTTTCGATGAGAAGTCTCCATAGAGATTTCTTACAAAAATGTCCAACAAATCGTCTGTTTTTGATGAAAAGTCTCCAAAGAGATCCCTTATAAAAGTCTCCATCAGCTCCTCAAATTCAATCCCGTTAAAAGAATCCATTTTCAACAAGGAGAGCAGAGAGAAGTCTGTCAGCTCGTGTTCAGTGTTTGTGTCAAAGAAACACAACAACGAAACAGCCGTAAATGTATAGTACCCAGATTGTTTTGATTCAAACCTGTGTTCATTCAAATCAACCAATCAGCTGTGAATAAGTAGTAACTATAGAGATGATCGCCATGGCAACCTACGGTAAAGATGTCAGTTTTTTCCACCTTTCTTTAAAATCTATACTGGCAATACAAAATACAGTGTTTAACAAATAAATGTCTAGTGACTGCAGACATGTAAGTGTAGAATTCTACTCATGATTAACTCGAAGATATAGGCCTAGTTTAGTGTCAAACCAAAAAAAGAAAAAAAAAAGCGATTTCGCCGATTCTTTTTTACCAGCTACGTAACAGGGGAACTCCCAACGTGGTGCGTAACAGGGATTCCCCTGTGTGCTTCGGCTGTGTTTTTCCGCACTGTAAAATAGTTCCCACCCCAAAATGACCAAGGCAAGCTCTCCGTGTTGATTTGCACATTTATTTGCACTCGATATGAATGCGCACTACACAGAAAGTAATTGGGAAAAGCATCGAGCAAATTAATGCCTTTTGGCCGAAATCTTTCTCTGGCGACATTAGCCTCCAGTCTAACGCGGAGTAGCTGCAGCTGCGCGCGGCGGTCAGTGCTGACAGACTCGGACAATGGCTGGGTGACCAGGAAAACGCTTTCCATCACTTATTTTAGTCTCTGGACTGTGGGGAGATGCCCAAGTTTGACCTGGGGGTGGCATATCCATTTAAATCATAGTACTTTCTCTTCCATTCCCATGTGGTCTTATGTGTGTAATCCCTCAGTGGTCCAGGTAGGTTCCATAGTGCTCCATGGGTGTATGTGCTCTTATACTTGTTCTGATACAGCTCAAGATCATTCTAAAACTATTCAGTAAAGGTTCATTTCTGTCCTGTAAATGTGACTTTTTTACACTCTAAATATGTTAACAACAACACGTGTTGAATTTCAACACAATGAGTTCTATTTGGAACAACACAACTTGTGTTGTGACACAGTTGATGTTTAAATATACTTACACATAAGTTTTGTCAATATTGACACAAGGATGTGTATCAATGTGTTACTTTGAACACAGTTGTGTTAAAATGCTATTTACACATTAGTGTGTTGCTCAGAATTCCAGGTACCCAACACAAGCATGTGTCATTCCACAAAGTTCATCAATATGAATAAAGATGAAGATACAATTAGAAAAAAGGTGTTTACTTTGAAATGTTTATTTATGCAATATATTAACAGGCTCAAATATTTACATCGTCTTAAAAAAATCATTAAAACATACCTTAATATAGGCTTAGTCGAATACATTAACAATTTAAACTCTTTTTTTTTAAATTATTACTCAAAAGTTAGTTGGGTCATTCTACACCAAATCTCCAAATGCCCCCACTGGACCATCTCAGATTTGACTGGAAAAATTGCAGGAGATTCACACACCAAATATAAGGACTGCATTTGCCCATTACAGAAAATGAATTTCAATGTCTCAAGAATGGAAATATACTGAAAAGTATTAGCTGTTAGTGATTGTTTGACTAACCCACCTTTTCTAGTGGTGTCAGCTCTATGGCCTAGGAAGACCTCTGTTGGCTTCACATGAGTATTCAATTTCAAAATATTTAGTCATTTTGTATGGGTTATCTAAATTATCAAAAACATTTCAAGCACTTTCAAATTCCTTCATCAGTGACAACACCCTCATTGTCCTCTGATATTGACAAAGTTCTCAGTAATGACATAGTGGATTGTTGAAGACTATATGTTGTTCTGTCCAACATTTCTTTAATGCAAGTTACACTCCTTTGTACATCACTTAAAGTTGTATTGAACAAAGGTAGCTGCATAGTTAGTTAGTGGAGGACCTTTGTATCTGCCTGATTCACCATCTGTGGCCCCATCAGATACTGCGGTGTCTGATATCAGACCTGAGGGGTATTCCACAAACGTCGCTAAACATAGCGTCGACTAAGTGCTAAGTCCTCGCCTGACCTAGCCGTAACTTAGACGAAAGCCTGAAGCCGTTCCACTAACGCATTTCAGCTGCGCCTCAGCAGCGCTAAGTTCAGTCAGGCCTAAGCAGGCCGCGCCTAGACGCGTGCACGGGGAAGGTAAGAAGCCCTGAACAAGCGACTGTCGAAAACGCGATCATGTCGAAGATTCGGGCCGATTATTTTGGTGCATCAGAACAGAAGTTGCTTTTGGAACTCTTCAACACATTTGCAATAACCAAGGCGAGAGACATGGCGTGGCAAAAGATAGCCGAGCGCTTAAATATGTAAGTCCTATAACAGTGCTGGGTGTTGAGTTTTTTAAGTATGTTTTTCAGCATTATTTTCAATGCTAATCCGTTGGCGCAGGGGAAAAGTCACAGTCTGGCGTGTGGGAGATGTGAGTTTGATTCTCATGGTGGGCAGTTGATGTCATAAATATTATGTATTTGTAGAGCAGTCTTGTCAGTTGTAATTTATTTTTACTGTGTAAAAGTATTTGCTCCAACTAATACGTTAATTTGTGTTATCTTGTCTTTGAGCAGGAATAATGTGAAGAGGACTGTTTTGCAGGTAAAGACAAAGCATAAAACATTTTGCAGAGTGGTAAGTAGGCTAATATTAATATTATTATTCCGTGAAATTAGTAATACTGTTGAAATGGTACCTTAATTTAATTTAAAATGAACAGTAGCTACTAGGGCTGGGTTCAAAAGATCGATCCATGATACAATATCGATTCACTATCAAAAAATACGATATCGATTCAAAAATTTGCAGATCGATCTTTTCCAAATGGTTACAGGCACTATTTTCTCGACCACGGAAGGAGAGCTATAAAAGGCGGGTGCCGGTGAACGAAACTGAAACTTAGCGTGCCTTGCGAGATGGCTGGAGCTGCACAGCTAAAATCACCTCCTGGTTTGAAGGCTGATGTGGGGCATTACTTTGGATTCAAACATTACGAGGACAGTATGTAAGTAGATCGATATCGAATTGGATCGGATCGTGGATCGAATCGCATCGTGGCCTTGTGAATCGAAATTGAATCGATCCAGGAAATCAGGATCGATACCCAGCCCTAGTAGCTACCAAGCCACAGGAGGTGGGAGCCCCCATCAAAATCTTTCACCTGCAGAGGACCTGGCACTGGCCCTAAACCGGGGTCGCCCACTGGTGGAGGTAATTGAAGGAGGGACCCCATCAAAGATCCTTCCTGCGAGTTGTTGTGAAGAGTATATTCAAGGTATTCTCTAGACTAATGCTTGCCTCAGCTGTGATCCAAGCATTTGTGTATTTTTATAGTATGCTTGTGTTCTAGTTACTGAAGATGACGTACACTTGGACCCTCCTCAGCAGTCCTCCAGCAGTGCCTTGCCTGACCATCAGCAGTCCTCCAGCAGTGGCCTCACACCAGAATGTCATACATAATGTCTTTTATTGTTTTATGCCTATTGATGGAAATTGATGAATAGGATTTCATTAACTCATTGACTGCCGGAGACGTCTTTTTACGTCCCCTCAAATCCAAACGTAGACTGCCGGAGACGGAAAAAGACGTCAATTGCGTTTTTCAGCGGGGGTTGCTAGGTTACGGCCTGGAGCAACTTTTAAGGTGTAATTCGTACATCCCAACCTGTAGGTAGCGATCGTCTGCCGATCGGAGACGCGGAAGACAGGAAAAGATCAGCACATGTGTAGTGTAGTGAGAGAGAGATTCAAGATGGCGAGGAGAGCAAACGTTGGAAGAGGATTGAGACAGTTGACGATGGAGCAGTGCCTCCGGAGCGGATCTGTGATGCGGACCGCATCACAGGATCGTTTAGGTCTGTCTGCGGCGAGCGATCCGGGTGCGGGTAGGTCGGAGCAGCGGTCTCGTCTGCCCGGGGCGAGCGCTGCAGGCGATGCCGGCGCACATGTGTGGGAGCAGGGCGATGCCGGCGCACATGTGTGGGAGCAGGGCGATGCCGGCGCACATGTGTGGGAGCAGGGCGATGCCGGCGCACATGTGTGGGAGCAGGGCGATGCCGGCGCACATGTGTGGGAGCAGGGCGATGTGGGCGCGCAATTGTCTCTGCCGGAGGCAGACCGACGCGCGGGTGCATCAGGGACGAGGGAGGAGGACAGTGACAGTGAAGAAGATTTTAGTGAGCCAGACCCTGACTCATCTGATGAATGGCTGCCGTCAGGATCTAGTGGAAGCAGCAGGTCTTCGTCTCCAGAGAGGCATGGGATGGGTAAGAAGAAATAACTAACTAACTAACTAACTAACATGATGCTGCTGTGTGGTAATTGTGAAGGAATTTTCTATTTACAGAGCCTTCAACCAGCAGAGGACCAACCCCCCCTCCTGCTCGCAAAGCGAAGAAAGGTAAAAAAAATATATATATATATAAATAATGTGTGTGTGTATATATGTATAAAAAAGTGTCTAAGTCTACTCTCCACATCACACTGCAGCAATACAAAATAAAAATACAATTAGGTAATGTTGTATATTTCTATCATTTACAGGTGGTGCACCTGTGGAGTGGCTAGAAAAAGGCTGGAAGCCAAATAATTTTGCCTTCAATGCCAACCCTGGACAGTACTCCAGAACGCTGCTGCAGAGCTGCAGTCAGACCAGCCAGCGGATTTCTTCCAGCTTTTTATTACTGATGAACTGCTGGAGCACATTGCTGACCAGACGAACCTATATGCACGTCAGTACTTTGCCACTCACCCTGACACTCGCCCAAATAGCAGAGCAACACTATGGAAACCAGTGTCAGTGGAAGAACTCAAAAAGTTCTTTTGGTCTGACTTTTTTAACGGGATTAATAAAAAAAACCAAGACTTGACAAATACTGGTCATTGGATGAGATTATATCCACACCCTATTTTTCTAAAACAATGTCAAGAAACAGGTTTCAGTTGATTTGGAGGTTCCTACATTTCAATGACAATTCATCACAAGATGCCGGGGACAAGCTCTATAAAATCCGCCCAGTGTTGGACTATATTATCAAAAAATTTAAAGACATGTACCAACCTGGGCAGAACATTTGCATCGATGAAGGCATGATGCAGTGGCGGGGGCGTTGGCATTCAAAGTGTATAATCCACAAAAGCCAGTGAAATATGGCATTAAATCGTATGTTCTCTGTGATTCGGCCACAGGTTATTGCTTTAACATGCGGCCTTATGTTGGAGAAGCCAGCACTCTGCCAGAGATTGTTTACGATCTCCTAGATCGTCTCACTGGTCATGGCTACACAGTATATATGGACAATTTTTATAATTCTGTGTCACTGTGTGAGAGCCTACTGAAAGAAAAAACAAATGTCTGTGGGACACTGCGGAAAAACAGGGGGGAACCAAATGTGATCAGGGACATAAAAAAGAGTGACTTGGGGGCAGGGGGAAAGGTTGTGAGGCACAACAAGAAGGTAATGGTGTTAGCCTGGCATGACAAAAGGGTGGTAAAGATGGTGACCACCTGCCACCATGATACGATGCAGACAGTTCATGTGTGGCAGAGGAAACACAGAGACCGGGTCCCTCAGGTGAAGCCTGAATGTGTTGTGCTTTACAACGCTTATATGAATGGGGTTGACAAATTAGATCAAAATATTTCCTACTATCCATTCATCCGCAAAACCCTCAACTGGTCCAAAAAGTTTGTAGCATACATGTTCCAGTTGGCAATATTTAATTTGTACATTATTTACAGAACTAGACATCCAGGCCAGTGTAAAACCCTTTTAGATTTTATTGAGAAGGTTGTGAAAACTTGGACCACAAGGCCGTGTGAGAGGGAGGGAGTTGCAGGTGAGGGGGACGTGGAGGAAGGACGTAGGCTAAGGGCACCATACTGCACAGACCCAGAGAGCCGGCTAGATGGTAATCTAGCAAGACACGAACTCCAACACATGATGCCCACTGAAAAAAAAACAAGATCATCGAGGAGGTGTCGAGTCTGTTCAATCAGGGGCCTGCGCAGTGAGACAAGGATGTGGTGCAAAGGGTGTTGTGTCCCCTTGCACCGAGGTAAATGCTTCACAATTTACCACACAGAGAAACCTCTCTCGTAGTAGGATTTGAAACACACACATGCACGCACACACACACACACACACACACACACACACACACACACACACACACACACATGCACACACACACACATGCACGCACACACCCCACACATTGTTCTGATTGTTTTCAAATTTTGTTGTCAAATTTTGTTCTCAAAGATTGTTGTCCATTTGTATACAGTGAACCCTCGTTTATCGCGGGGGTTAGGTTCCAGAAATAGCCCGCAATAAGTGAAATCCGCGAAGTAGGACAATTTTATATTTTACAATTATTCTACATGTTTTAAGGCTGAAAACGCTTCACCAGACACATTATACACCTTTCTGAGACTGGTATTAACATTTTTCTCTTGTTTAAACACTCAAACTTTTGTAGATTTTCATTAAAATATATTAATAGTGGGGGGGGGCACGTGACACGCGGACACGTGCGCGCGGACACGTGCGCGCGGACACGTGTGTTTGTTTTGGTACCACATATCCATGCCATGTGCGAAAGTCGAGTGGAAAGCGACCTGGATATCATTTTGGGCAAGACTCAAGCCACTGCTAACAGTGCCAAACCGCTAACAGACGCCTCTGAGCACCACAAGACCAGGTAAGACCAACCTGCGCTCACAAGAGTTGGTTGCATTTCACCCCGGCTCCAAAATCAGACCGCTATCAATGCGTCGCCAATACTCCACAGTTCTCTAGGACGGGGTCGGGTTCGTTCGGGAAGAGCCACTGTCTCCTCTGTGCGCACGAGTGTCCTCTCCCCGCTGCGGCTCCCCCGGACGACGCGCGGGCAGGCGCCAGGCCCGTCCATGTTGATTCTTGGCTCTTCCATGGTCCGGCTCGCACTCTCTTCCATGGCTCGTGCAAGTACTTGATCTGGCGCGGCGAGAGCCGGAGCTGGTTGCAACGCGCTCCCTTATTTTCCAACTTTTTTTCTGCTCTTACCTGCTTGTTCGTTTGCACACTTTGAAGATTATGTGTATAAGGCTAAGTGCTTCAGATACGCGATGTTTCTGCTCCATTTCAACCTCTATTTTCTCTGGATTTTAACTTTTTCACCGTTGCTATGTGCGTTGCTATGTGCGGAGGAGCTCCTATGGAGGACGCGCAGAGGCCGACGTTACTTTTTCGTGCTGTTCTTGATCTGTGCGTTGCGGCACTGGAATTTCCCCACTGGGGGACTAATAAAGGCATATCTTATCTTATCTTAAACAAAGGCCACACCTCCTGTCACCCAGGCGCTCTCGTGAAGGACATCTGAGACTCTGTCCCTACCATCCCTGGTCTAGACCTGGTTTAGTCCTGGTTTAGACCTGGTTTAGTCCTGGTTTAGACCTGCTTTAGACCTGGTTTAGTCCTGGTCTAGTCTCTTAGCTAATCAGGGCGCAGGACAGAATGTTACACTGTAAAAAAAAGTTACACTATTAAAAAAAAAAAAAAAAAAAAAAAAAATTGGAAAAAATTGGAAAAAAAAATCAGCGAAACAGCGAGGCCGCGAAGAGTGAACCGCGATACAGCGAGGGTTCACTGTATAGTTATATTTCTTATTTGTATATAGTTACATTTCTTATATTTGTAAATAAAAAATTTACTTTTGTAAATCTCTTTCTCTGTTATTTTAGATGTTTGAGGTGTCACTAAATCGATAAGTATTGATGTCAAAGTCACTGATCTGCTCGAAATCCTTCTTTGTACAAAACGCTCATTTTCTCCACTTTCTGGTCAAAAAACAGTGTTTTTGCTGAAACTTCCCTATGTTCTACTATCAATTATTTGAGAACCGAAAAGGTTAGAAACATAATTTTTTTTTCCAGGTGAAAGAAGAGAGTCTACGCTTTATTTTGATGTGTGCCATGTTTATATAGTCAAAGAACTCAGTATTCTGTGAGTCTTGGAAAAACTGTGAAAATCCACTGAAACCTCTGGCAGTTTGGGGGATAGAATTCTGAAAACAGGCCGGCAGTGAATGAGTTAAAAAGGCTTTCACAGCATCTCTGAAGCAAATTTGTTGAATCATTGAAATGTTGCATCATGGAGTGTGCCTGTTATTTGGCTACATTTTGTTTTAAAAGTAAAGGTTTACCTGTAACTGTATTTTTTGATAGAGATGTCACATAAAATATAAAGTGTCAATGTCGTCAAGTGAGAGTGATGTTAGGCCCAGCTGATATAAGTTCTAGGATTATATGAATAATTTTAGGTTAAATTCATTAACATTTGTGTAATATGTGGCAAATGTAAATTTGTGAAAATATAACACAAAAATTGACTTGCGCATGAATCGGTCAACACCGGGAATCGAACCCGCGACGCCCACACAAAAGACGGAGGACGTAACGACTCGACCAAAGCGTTCCTCAAGAAAAGCTCTGGAATTATTCTATGTGCTAATGTCATAAAGACAGCAGTTCAAAAAGCACATTTTTAAATTACTGGAGATTTGTCAAGAACCAAGAACGTAAGGTAATTAATTTTTTTGCTGAAATTGTTTTCAGACAACACAGATACTCATGCGGGAGGTGTGCGGAACTGTTTGACACTCTGTTTACGTCAGGTACGTATTCTCTGCGACATGGCCTGATTAAGCCGCATCTTTAGCCTGCCCGGTACCAGACTTTCCGCTAAAACTATGTTGCCCCAGTAACTCAGTGGGGACTAAGTTTAGCGAGCGTTGTGGAACCGAACTCTCACTAAAACTAGCGCCAACTGTCGAATAAAGCCGGGCTTTGCGCTTAGTAGCTTTCGTGGAATACCCCTCTGCTTCTTTGACGTTTTTTGTTGTTGTGTGATGTGAAGTGTGGTCAGACAAACTGCTTGTGTTTCCAGATGAATGCTCTCTTGAAAGCCGTTTTGACAATGAATTAAGATTATGATAGGTACATTGGCAGCCATTTTGACTGCAGATACGAGTATAGTTCTGACCATCAGATAAACAATGTACTATACGGAGATGCCAGCGAAGATTCCTTGTCTCACCAGGAACTGGCTTTTTGCATACAGGACAAAGATACATTCTGATATTTTTTAAGCCAAAGCCTGAACTTTTCCATGGAGTTCCAAAACTTTGGATCGTCTAACAGTCTTTGACACTGGCAAGTCATAAATGTGCTCAAAAAACATGAAAACTGATGCTAGCTGAACAAGATAAGCAACATTGCATACCGAGTAGAACTTGAAAAGCTTGTCCAAAGCACAGGTTAAGCCGACATCATGCAGTGGAATTGTGGCTGTCATTTCTGGCAACAATGACAAACTGTCGTGCTAGGTTCGGCTGATCCCTCATCAGAACTGCAAAGGGAGGGGATGCTGGTCCCATGCTAAAAAACACACATTGTACACATTTATTATACACATCATACTGAACTGGAGCCTATTCATTATGTGCGTTCATGTTGAACATATACTACATACCGGCACAAAGTTGATCAAGAAAGAAATAGCTGACTTCACACTGCATCGGGCTGAGGTTGATCCTCTTCCTGAAGCAGTTGGTGGAAGTAGGTGAGTCAGAATCTGTAAGGTACTGTAGCATACCTGATCTATTTGAAGGACATATGCAAAAAGTTAAATATGTGTACACAAGAAGTAGAGGAAAAGCATTCAAAACATGAAAATTGTTTACCATCATTCTGGTCTCCAGCCTGATCAAGTAAGGATGACACAACTCCCTTCTCTAGAGCAGCAATCTTCCTTAGGTTGGGGATGAATGATGACTCCCACCTCCTAATGAACAGCTCTGCCTTCCCCTCGAAAATTTTCAGACTCTGTATCCAGCTGATAAGGGAAACATAGGGAAAATAAGTGTAATTGTGTAGTCCTGAATTCTCTTCACACAGTATCATTACATCCCCTGTCCTTAGACCCTCATATCAACTGAGGAAACCATGCCAAGAAAACCATTAATAGGGGAAAACACAGGAAACCTCAGAGTGTGCAACAGAGAACAGGATACCTCATCTAAAACTAAAGGCATAGATGTTTTTACACAAGACAGTTTGCCACATGAAATATTATTGTTTTATAAGAAAAGCAATGAACTTACAGAAAAAAAACAAGTACGTATCAATAAAGAAAAGACTCACCAGACTCGGGATATATAAAATAGCCATCATATGTGATCCCTCAAAATACTCACATTTTCACTGTCAGTTTGTGGTGCTGCACACTCCTCTAACTCCAAATGGATCACAGTGGATACCCATACTTGGAATCAGTCACGAATCACGATCCTTAATATCTACGCTACTGTCAGAGTCAACGTAGTCTTTGAAGTCGCTGTTGTAGTGTAGAAATCTTTATATTTCCACTGGGTTGGAGAACTCTATGTGCCCGGCTTGTAAAAGCTGTGAAGCACTGCAAATGGAAAAAAAAACTTTTCTGCATGTTTCAGTGCCATCTTTGGACACTGAAACAAGCACTTTTTATATTATTTGGTCCAGGGCCCGGAAGGTCCATTTTCACTGGAGAGAACAAAGAAACAGAAAAAAAAGATTAAATATATAATTTTTTAAATGCAATAACATGTATCTTAGAATACAATATGATATAAAAATGTCATAAATAATGTTATATATACACACAACATTTTATATGTATTCAGGGTGGAAAAGTAGCACATACTACTGGACAAATGTCAACCGCAGTTTTTACCAGAAGTACCAAATATTGTATATACTAAACCAGAACTACACCAGGTCTAAACCAGGACTACATCAGGTCTAAACCAGGACTAAACCAGATCTAAACCAGGTCTAATCTTTGACTTGAGAGAGAGATGCCCACCATTTGCACAGCATATGGACTGAACCAGGACTAAACCAGGACTAAACCAGGACTAAACGAGTACTGAACCTGGACTGAACCTGGACTGAACCTGGACTGAACCAGGACTGAACCAGGACTAAACCAGAACTGAACCAGAACTAAACCAGGACGGAAGCAGGATTAAACCAGGACTAAACCAGATCTAAATCACGTCTAATCTTTGACTTGAGAAAGTGATGCCGGCCTTTTGCGCCGCATATGGACTGAATCAGGACTGAACCAGGTCTAATCTTTGACTTGAGAGCGAGAGAGAACCCGAGTCCGCGGAGCAGGGTGTCGGCAAAGTGCGATCGGGCGACGGCAGCGCTTAGCCGGAGCTCTGCTCCGGGGCGCGGTGCTCTGCTGACGGCCTTTTCGTCTGCGGTCACCCGGACAATTGAGCGGACTTCCGTGCCCGTCCCAACACTTAGTCCTGGTTAAAACCTGGTTTAGTCCCAGAATTGCAACATAAATGGTGTCGGAAAGGCGGTGGTGTGTCGGAATATGGGTTGTACCCCACTTGGGTTTGACCGCAAATATCACTGAGAGTTTGGATAAAGTCTAACTTAATTTTATTGAGCAATGATAAGTTTCAACTAATTACAGTGGGTTTGTAATAGAGTAAATCGGCTTTTCAGACAACAGCTCGCTCTTTTGGCAGCAGCAAACAATACTAGTTAGCCTAACAGTTAGCAGTTAGCATTTCCATTCACTTGCATTACGGGCCATGACTTGGAAAATTTAGCTAAGGCCAGTACGGCTAACGGCATTTTGACATTAATTATACATAAACGTTAACCAAAAACTTGAACCCTACATCCCCGTTTAGCTCGAACCCTTGTGAAAAAAAATCTATCGTGTTAGCCAAACACTTAAGTAAGTAGCAGTAATTCACTTGGTGTGACTGAAATATCAATCACTGTGTTGGGAAAACACAGAGTCACCAGTGAGAAGTTGGATGAAGCCTAATTTACAGCTTATTGAGCACCTTTTAACCACCTTTGTCTAAAATTGAAACAAACACAGAAAACCATCCACTTACCTGTCCATTTATTGCTCCTTGATCTGAGAATTTTCCCGCTTTACCGCCGTCGCTCGTGAGATGTTGAAAAAGCCTAGGCGTTTTGTGATTGGCCAATGACGTTAACACATATCTTGTGTTGTAGAAGTTAAATCATGCAACACATTATGTGCAGAAATGGACACATGTGTTATTTGTCTTTCTACACATTAAATGTGTAAAAAAAAAAACACACACATTCTTTCTTAGAGTGTAGTATCGATACCTGTATCTAGTTTCAATACTGTTTTTTGTTGATTAGTGTCTGATTTTCGATACTTTTAACAGCACTATTAATATGAAAAATGTTATTTAAATAAATAAATCAGTTTAACGCATTTAAATCTTCACTTTTGTCCAGTAATACAGTGCTGTTGGATCGTAATAGCTCAGGCGATTGTCACAGTAGAAATGACCACTGGATGGTGCCAGTGTAAAGCCTGTAAAAGACCATCTTCACCACAGACATGACCGTACCCAGCTGCACAACAAAGACTTACACACTCAAAAGCAACGCAACTTTTTTTATTAACTTATTTTATAGTTGTTGTTTTTTTTTTTTTAGTCTTAACCAGATTCAATGAAATACTGTTGTCCCTTCATCCTTAAATCTTGAGTCACTTTAATAGTGGTAAGTTAGCCTACTTTCTGCCCTGGGACTGGCTGACAAAGATTATTGTGCTGTGTTGCCTGTTCAAAGCCACATTTTCAGTATTTTAAATGCTAGTTATACATCACCTTGTGTTTTTGCACCTATAGGCACGCATTCTTGGTTTGCACACAAAAACACACTACCTGGGAGTACTATACGTTGAAAACAATAAGCCTATATTAAAAATAATAACATTTATATTACAAATAAACTTATCATTTACTCATCATTATTCATAACATTTACTCAAGAGAGACATATATTATAAAATGAAAATACTAAAGCTGAGTAACTGGCCATCGGATAGACTATGTTTATTTTTATCGAGCTAATAAAAATGTGCATAATATACAATTATATATTTTCTCTTCCATACTGACCGACCCTCGGCGCAGTATTGGGACTTAGTTACGCATGGGGGCTTTGTTCGTTGTGTCACCATCAGTGGTACAGCGCGTCTCCGCCCCTGCTGTGGAGCCGTGCACCTCCAGCGGTAGTGCGCGCTGTGTATGGCCTACTGCTGCTCCAGCTCCGAGGCGTGGGGGCGATGACACCGGCGCTGTCCTACATGCACACGGTCTGATCTACTCGGAGTTCTTCATCATTGAGACCTGTCCTGAATCAAAGCGTTACAATGGCGCTCCTGCATGCACCTTTACGCACACGGCGGATGGTAACGGCTTTCACGCTTATGGCACTATGGGGCTGTGCGCTCTCCATCACTCGCTACTCCATACCGGAGGAAATGGAAGAGGGGTCCTTTGTTGCTAATCTGGCCACGGATCTGGGTTTGGATGTCCGCACACTGATGCAACGTGAAGCGAAGCTTGATTTTGTGAACAGTAAGAATTATCTTGACATCAAAAGAGACACGGGTGAGTTGGTTATACGTGAGAAAATAGACCGGGAAAACATATGTACCTCTAAAACCACGTCTTGTTTCTTAAAAATGGATGTCATTCTCGAGAATCCCATTCGTATTTTTAACATTGAGCTAGAGATAATGGACATTAATGACAATGAGCCTGTGTTTCGCAGAAAGACAATGAATCTGGACATTTCGGAAGCCACCCCTCCCGGAGAGAGATTTTCATTGACAAATGCTGTAGATGCAGATGTGGGCGCCAATTCAGTGAAGACCTACCATCTGAGTGAGAGCAAGTTCTTTAACATTGACATCCAAACTGGCAGTGATGGCTCTAAATATGTAGATCTAGTGCTAAATGGGAATCTAGACAGAGAGGAGCAGGCAGCTCATAATCTGATTTTGACGGCAGTGGATGGAGGGGTACCTCCCCGCTCCGGTACAGCGAGCATCATTATCAATGTCCTGGATATCAATGACAACGCCCCCCTCTTCAGTCAGCCGGTCTTTACAGTCAATGTCTCCGAGAACTCTGCTGTGGGCACTGTGGTCATGGTGTTAAATGCGACAGACTTGGACCAAGGCACGAACGCAGAGCTGCTATACTCGTACACACTGTACACTTCAGAGAAAACCCAGGAGATCTTTACGCTCGATCAGCACACAGGCGAGATCAAGGTGAAAGGCGTCATAGACTATGAGGAGAGTCAAAGTTTTGAGATGCACATCCAAGCGCAGGACCAGGGCACCAACCTGCTGTCAGGACACTGCAAAGTCACGGTCTTTGTCAATGACCTCAATGACAACTATCCTGAAGTCACCATCAAATCTGTGAAAACCGCTGTCAGCGAAGACACCCCCATTGGCACTCTTATCGCAGTCGTAACAGTGAGAGACCAGGACTCAGGAGACAACGGTGTGGTCACACTCACTTTGAGCCAACAAGAAACACTACCTTTACTCCTAAACAAAACTTCTGAGGGATTCTATGAGCTAATAGTTTCAAAACCACTGGACAGAGAAATGATAAGCAAATATGAACTAATTCTAATGGTCACCGACAAAGGCAGCCCACCCCTATCCGAAAATGAAACAATCATTTTAGACATTTTAGACATCAATGACAACGCACCCACGTTCCCTCAGCCCTTTTACACTATTCATGTTGTGGAGAATAATGTACCAGGAGCTTTATTGACATCTCTCAGCGCTCATGACCCAGATCTGAATGAAAACCAATATTTAGTCTACTTCATAATGGAAAAAGAGATTTTGAACACATCCATGTCCATGCTGTTTTCCATCAATCCAGAAAACGGAGATCTTTACGCCTTAAAGACATTCGACTATGAAAGAGAAAGGGACTTCTTATTCCACATTGAGGCAAGAGATTCTGGTGTTCTTCCACTTAGCAGTAACGTGACAGTCCATATTATCATACAAGATCAAAATGACAACACTCCCATTATAGTGTCACCATGGAGAGCTCAAGGATCTATTGTGGAAGAAGTAATACCCCGATCTACAGATAAGGGGCATCTAGTGGCTAAAGTTATCGCCATCGACGCTGATTCGGAGCAGAATTCAAGAGTGACATACCAACTTTTACAAATCACAGATGCCTCTTTATTCAGCTTGGACCAGTACAATGGAGAGATCCGAACAACAAGAATGTTCAGTTATAGAGATCCAAGGCAACAAAGATTAGTCATTGTTGCAAAGGACAACGGTGATCCCGCCTTGTCAGCTACAGTGACCATCAAGATCTCAACTGTAGAAAATGTGATGTCGTTTTCAGAAACCACTGAGCTGCCAATTGAATATGACATGTTCACAGACTTGAACTTATACTTGGTGATTGGACTAGGAGCTGTGTCATTCTTGTTACTGATCACCATCCTGGTTATAATCGTCCTGAAGTGTCAGAAACCAAAGCCCAAAGCTATCAAGATGCCACCAAATGCTAACAGAAACAGCGTGATCAGTAGAAATAGCGTCATCAGTCAGAGAAGTTCCACCATCGCAGATTCAACCTTGATCTCCAGCGATGCCTACTGGTACAGCCTGTTCCTGGCCGAGACGAGGAAGGGGAAAGTGGTGGTGAGGCAGCCCATCATCCCCAAAGGAGGCTACTTTGTGTCCAGTATACCCCGGAGCATAGGCCCCAGTGAGACAGACTCCAGAGCATCCACACTGGAGGTTTGTATACTTAGATTTTATGTTCAATCTGCACATTTACATTCTTAAATGGTATGACATTACCTAATTAACATGTTAATTCTGTCTTATGTCTATCTTGACAAGCACAACTGATAAAAGTATATGGAGCAGTTTGTAAAAGCAAAGAATTTTGATATTGATTTACAACAGTATAGTTTTATATCGCAACTGACCTTTAAAAAGTAATGTTTTACCCTGTATTTAGGAAACAATGCACTATGTGTATACCTCAAAATTATCAAAATATCTACCACACTAATAAATAATTTTAAATACTGTATAGGTATATAGATATATTCTGATTATGATTTTATGTATATGAATGGCCACTCTATGACCCTAGATTGAAAAACAAATAAGAACATGAACATTGCATTTCGTATTGATATTATGCCTAGAATTGTGCACGTCAAGATTTACAACTAGTAGCACAACTCTTCAAGTGTAGTAAGAAACTCGCAAATGAAGCTGAAGAATTAGGTCAGTGTGTCGTGGAGGATGATGTTACAAACATAATTGTCTTCTATTACATACAGTGGATAACCATGACCAAAAGCAACCAGAAAAGAGAAAAAACACAGTTTGAATGTAGCCAAAATGTCACCAAATTACACCTGTGCCAGCGCTCCGTGCCTGTGTAGGTGCTACAGATGCACAGGAAGTAAACAGCCATTCTCCAGTGGCTGTGAGAGGCGCTCAACTTCAAAGCATCGCAGCCTGCAGAGCTGTGAATCAAGGACAAAAGATGTTGCCATACATGAGATAAACTGCATCTCGAGCGGTGCCTCCTCACATACAGATATGAAAAAAACAGCAGAGCAGCAGAGTTTTACAGCAGATGTTGTTTGTGTTTCTACAGCTGGACCTGCAGCCTAAACTCAACCAAGTGTCGCACTGAAAGATTAAACAATATGAATATGCATGAGGACGCCTGTGTATATCTGGCTATTGTCATTCACTTGTTCAACTCAATTTGTCTTTTCTTTCTGTTCTAAAGTATTCAAAATGAAAGGAAGTCCACCCGACAACTGGAGGTATGCTGGTTGCTAACTACATTTTGTAGAGCCACTATAATTTTCTTTTTTACACTTTTGTATTTACTAATAATTTTGGTTTGGTCTAAAAATAGCAGACAAATTGGTCATTTTAAGTTACAGCAATACAATATACAGTATGTTCTGGTTGCAATAAAATCCAAATTGGCCACATTTTTTCAAGGGAGAAAACCTTTCAGCTTAGAGATTAGAATTAGAATTGGCTGCCAGTCCGATTTTTGTGGCACACATCTGGTTTGCTTGGCCCGGATTCAAGACAATGTAATGGCACAAATAGAAAAAAAGATAAAGGAATGATTTTTCAGGAATAGGTTCTCAGAGCACAGTGCACCTGAGAGTGAAATAACATGTCATGGTTTATAAATCTCTGAATGAAAGGACCATGATAGATTTATTTGTGGCCATCACATAGCAGTGTCACATACTGCAGGGACTCTCCCGGCCCCCACCAAACACCAAGTGCCTGTTTGTGCATGCGTTTACTAGAATAGATCAGATTTTTTTGTGGATTGTTTTAGGTACTATAACAATTTGAAGTATGGTGAAGGAGAAAGATGTACAGAAACAAAATCTTTCATTAGTCAAATAGGAAAATTAAATCATTCTGGTAAAATATACAGCAACACTTGCCAAAAGATACAAACTATTACCTAGCTATGGTTAATAGTTCTTGTGTTTTTAACTTTTGATCTCCATGGAGACGTTACTACTGTGCCTGACATGTTTCACTTATCTGTCTCCATCCTGAAGCCAGCAGGTCATGTTATAAGTCAGATCTCAGAAGAGATGACTCCACTCACAGTAAGAAAGCTTGCCTTTAAGCAATAAAACGATCATATAAATATAAGCAAGATGTAGACTGATTGCCATACTGTGGGACATTACAGGCAAAGCAATAACCTCTCAATGGAGACAGCAGATGGCAGAACACAACTAGAAATCCAGATAAAGTTTACTTCTTCTTTCTCTTTCCTCATTCACCACGTTATCACACCACAAAACAAAGTACCCAATACAGCCCACTGAAAAATCTGTGCTATGCATTTAATTTTCAATCTTTTGATTTGTATCTTAGTTTCTGTGTTTAGTTGTCTAATTTCATGCCAACTCCCACAAATTTCTCCAAATGTTTGCAAAAACCCTTGTTCAAAAAAGCTTGGATTACACCAACAGTGGCAGTAACCAGTCAGGATCCAGTGTTGCATGAGTGAGGACTTTCTGCGAATTTGGGGGGTTTGCCTTCCTTTTTTGGGCTGATTATATGTTGTGTTTCTTTGCGCAGGGCCCCAGAAGAGAACTGCCATGATATAATCACCTCTTCACTGGTGACTCACACTGAAGACATACCACAGCTGCCCACCCAACTCTCCCTGTCCCCTCCATCATCGACAATTCGACCCATTTTTTTCTCAGATTAAGCATGAATCTGCATGGCTCTACAATATTCAGGCATCAAATAGTGTATTGCAGAAATCCTGGACATTCCAAAAGTGGCCTCATGCTGTCATTCCTTAACCAGAGAAGTGCTGCCTTCTCTCCATCTTTACATACAAGGTGTGTCCAAAAAGTAAGAGGAGGTCGATTTGCAACCGTAATGGTTTTTGTTTGGGCATTTGTGGTAGAATTCTGGAAAAGTGAACCTCTTTAGATAAAGAGCTTTACGAGTGCATCCTAAGATTGTGCAGGTTCTTTTTTTCTTACATAATATCACAGTATAAGGCTTATGTGTGTTGTCGGCTAACCTATTTGGCTCCAACTGACAGTACTGACACCACAAGTATTAATTATATTGGACAAAGCTCAAATCTTGTCACATCTTGTTCAACTGCACAGAGAAAACAAAAAAGTACACTGTTAATGTTTGGACACACCTTGCATTTTGTAGTGATAGATATCCCTCATTGTTAAGGTCATGTTCCCACATGATTCAGGGCGAAATACTCCATAAACCTGCTGGTAATAGTGCTTAGACATTAGTGACATTGATTTGACATATTTTATACAAAGCATTTTCACTACATTTTAAGTCTTAAGACTCATAGTGTTACTGGTAAGAAAATAACAAGTGGTTCAGTTTTCATTACCATACATTACTTAAATAGTGAGTTTTCAAGCGTCTTGTTTGATTTAGTTGATTGTAAAGAAAAGATAATGAGGTAACAAAGAAACGCACACCCTTAAAAAAATATCAGGTGCATAATTTATTTAGAAATATTAGCTTTACGTCTGACTGCAATAGGCAGAGCAGACTGCAATAATTCTACTTCTTAAAAAAAAAAGGTTTTATTCAAAAATAGTATATTAAAGGATTTTTAAAAATCCAAATCTATTTACAGCATGAAAAAAAATATTGGTTTATAAATTTCACAACACGGACTTACAAAACGAATACAAAACATTTGCTTTCAACCGTCAACAATCTAATCAGTAATAAAAAAAAGGTACTAAACTTTTGTAATACAATTTTTATTATGTACGATAAGGTCCAGACATAAAGTGTTGTTAATGACTGTTTTTATAAATATTTTATGTATCAGATTTTATGCTGCTTTTGTGAGCTTCTTCAAGGGCATTTTGTGTTGCGTATTTGTAGTTTGGTGATGTTTTTGACAGTGTTATTATTATTACTAATATTAAGTATTTTTCTCGACCTTTGTTGACCTCAAGAGTAGCACCTATATTGCACTATAGAAAAGGCCAGATTTGTGTTCATCAAAAAACAAGGAGCTTTTAAAAAGAAAACTTATGCAGTAGGAATAGTGGACAGAGGGAGAAGGCAAGGCTTGCTTTTAGAAGCCTGACTATAAAGTTATTGGGATTTGATTTAACATACACGGATCAGACACATCTTTATGGACAGAATATCACTGTGACCCCATCCATGTTGACATATTTAAAGTAATGGTGCAAGTAAGAGAGCACATTTCACATAAGGGGTAAATTGTGATTTGTCTCCTTCATGATTCTACTCAATCTCTTTATCTAGGTAAAGGGTGATATTAAGGAGTTCCACTATCCACAGCGTGAACACTGATCAAAATGCCTTCAGTGCATCGTAATAATAAAAAATATCATCTTCAAATGACACGACTATACCTCTGTCCACTATTAGTTTTGATTACAAATAAGGTGCTAAACAACAAAACCCCTTGTGGTGTTACTGAACATAGAAGTATTACATTAGAGGCCAGTCTAAAGCAGGTGGCTGCACTCTACAACCAGAATGCACAGATTGGTCTGTAAATGTGATTTGAGCTGCCGTATTCTTATGCAGTGGTTCTGAGTGGATGTATCAGGCTACAGTGTGAGTCAGTGAAACCCAAGCCTCAGTTTCCTGATGTGGCTGTAACACCAACACAGTGCACTGCCTGTCAGACTGAGGATGTCACTTAATCAGGAAAACACTCACTCTGGGGTACAATAGTGTGCAATCAAGACTGGTGTGAAAAGAATTGCACGTGCAATGAGCTCCTTGTGTGCCTTCTGCATTGTTAACTTCTAAGGAATGAAATTAAGGACAGTTCAGTGCTGTGCAAAAGACTGAGATTTAAGGCTTTCAAAATCAAATTTGATTGTTGCTGGTTTTCAGATTGTAGAATATGATGATGTCATACTCTCAGATGGTGGGGAAGAGGCATTTCTCTTATTGATTACACTGTACTTTCCTATGAAATAGCCAAAGGGCAAAATTAAAAATCACCAGATCATTTCTATTAGTGACTAGACCCTAGAACTTTTAGCTGTCCCCATCTGTATTAAATATTATAGGCCTATGGACTGTAGTGATGTCATCTGAAACTCCGCAATACAAATATGAAAACGTATGACATAATGATTCCCCTATTGAAAAAAATGTATTTTAATGGCTTAATTATCTTGGCTCTTTATTCTTCCAAACCAACTTTTTTTTTAGAACAGTAATTCTTAAATGAATTTCTTTAAACTTCACTTAAATATTTGCACAGTACTGGTTTCCCAGTTACAGTTGTCCCTGTATTAAAACAATAGGAGCTCAGCCTTGTTATTTGTGTTCAGAATTAGAACCGGTAGATGCATTTATTGTACATTCAACTGCTTTCTACTTTGTGTTTTTATACTGTTTTTGATATATCTGTATTCACTGTGACTGAATGGCACAGGAGCGTGCTTCTAGATCTCTAAATATTCTCATGTGTGTACATTTTAGGTTATTCTTCTAATTTATTTAGATTGTAATAAATCAAGCTCATGCCTCTTTTAGAAGATTAGAAGTTTTGGGGAGAGAATGGCCTTGCTTTTTTCAGTTAAATGTCCATTTTTGATGTTTCTGGTTTGGCGTAAAATGTTCTGCCTGATCATGCTAGTTTGAATAAAGCTTTTTAATCTGACTTTTGTGTGTGATGAGAATTTGATCAAAAGTAACTTCCCCATAAACACACATTGACCCAGTTCTGTGTTAATTCTTGGAAAGTGAAAAGCAAAAATAAAGGCCATGCTAGTAGTTTACAAAATAATAGCTTTGTCAGGATTAGCACAAGCCTTATGATAAATTGCATAGTCTGGTTTCCTGCCAGCACACAGGCCTACACTGTGTACTATGTACATGTGGAAAAATTATATACTCTACTTAATGTAAATACTATTACTCCAATATGTAAGAGGTTGTAACCAAAAACAAAAATGGCAGAATGTAATGGGAAAGTTACTGGGTTTTAAATTCCTATGTAATTTATCTTTTGTACTTTATTATTGCATTTATTTTACTTCAGCTGCCTGCCAGACTGCCACTGTTAAAACTACATTTGCTATTACTGCTACAATTATACGACTATTAAGTACTTGAACTACACTTTAACTACTATTACTACTACAGCTACCACAGCTACACTTATTTTCCACAAAGGAGCTACAAATGCATATAATCTTCTATACACTTTGCTCAAAAACCTACACATACTATTAAAATACACCGCAAGAGCATAGCAAGTTATTCCTGAAATGCTGGTACCATCACGGCGCCTAAAGGTTCCCGTGTATAAAGTGTAAGTAGGTCGACATAAGAAACAGTGCACCTGTGGCTATGGATTGTGTGCTGAGTATGCCTGTTATCTGTGCCATCAATTCCCTTCTCTAGAGCGCTACAGAGTTTATAATGGGCACTGTTCGTGGTGCTGAATCCCAGCTGCAGCAAACCAGGCTACAGGGATCCACAAGGGCCAGTGCAAGGAGAAACGTCATTAGATGGTCAAAATTACATCATTATTGGTATATTTTGGAAATGGGGAGAGTCACTGTAAGTGAGAATTAAAGTAATGTCTGGATGCAACATCTGATATATAATTCGAAGTTGGCTTAATTGTGAGAACAAAACTGGAAATAATGTACAAAATATATTTTCAAATGATAGACCACGCACATGATAAAAAAATTAAAAAAAAATTTAAGTTGTTCAAGTAAGTATAACTCAGCAAATAACTACCCATCTCGGCTTTTTACTGTCAATTGCGGGGTATAATATTACCTTGTTTAATTATATAAATATTGTTGTAAAAGCTGCAAAAAGCTATTTGTGGTAAACCCAGGTTATATAATGGTTAACTATGTAATGGTTCTTAATTGCCAATGGATTTTGTGGTACGTGGAAAAACTGCTGCCTTAAGGCGTGACTCTGCTCTAAATGGCAATTGAAACTAAAAGCAGAGTGAGCAGTGATCCCAACCAAGGCATTCAGTCCATGCATAGGCATTTCTAAATCTAGATTAGCTGGATCCAAATGATTTCTTTAGCTATTTCTTAAAGGGCCCATATTACACTATTTTCTGATCTATGTTATAATGTTTCCTCATTAAAAACATATCTGAAGTTTTTTTTGTTTCTTTCACACATGTTTAACACACAAACTTGCATATGAGTTCTTCTCTCAAACAGAAAAGACTCCGCCACCTTAAAGTGGTGGAGGGGTTTTAGTGCTCGAATGATCCCAGGAGCTATGTTGTCGAGGGCTTCATGCCCCTGGTAGGGTCACCCAAGGCAAACAGGTCCTGGGGGATGGGTCAGACTAAGAGCGGTTTAGAAGCCCTTTATGAAGAGTGAAACAGCAAGGCCAATTACGTCACCTAGATTGGTGTTACCAGGGCCCCACCCTGGAGCCAGGCCTGGGGTGGGTGCTAGATAGTGAGCACCTGGTGGCCGGGCCTTCCCCCGTGGGGCCCGAAGGTCTGTTGGGAATGTCTGGCAGAGGCCTCTGTCAGGGGAACTTAAACTCACACCTCCAGGAGAGCTTCTCCCAGATTCTAGGGACATTGGGGCTTTGTTCTCTGCCTCTATTGTCGATGCGGCCGCTTGTAGCTGTGGTCATAAGGTCTGCGGTGCCTGTCATGGCGGCAATCCCCAAACCTGGTGGTGGACACCGGAAGTAATGGATGCCGTCAGGCTGAAGAATGGGTCCTATCAGGCCTTGTTGGCTCGTGGGACTCCTGAGGCAGCCGACAGGTACCGGCGGGTCAAGCGTGCTGCAGCTAGGGCGGTCGCAGAGGCAAAAACTCAGGTTTGGGAGGAGTTCGGAGAGGCCATGGAGGACGACTATCGGATGGCCTCAAAGAAATTCTGGCAAACCTTCGACTCAGCAGGGGGAAGCAGTGCTTCACCAACACTGTTTACAGTGGGTGGAGAGCTGTTGACCTCGACTGGGGATGTTGTTGGTCGATGGAAGGAATACTTTGAGGATCTCCTCAATCCAACTGTCACATCTTCTGAGGAGGAAGCAGAGGCTGGGGACTCAGAGGCAGACTGGTCCATAATCCTGGCTGAAGTCAATGAGGTGGTTGGCAAGCTCCTCAGTGGCAAGGCTCTGTGGGTGGATGAGATCTGTCCTGAGTACCTTAAGCCTCTGGATGTTGTGAGGCTGTCTAAGCAGAAGAAAATGGATGGATGGATGGATGGACAGAAAACACTTGGGATGTCATGTGGTAATACAGAATGTGCTCTATAGTGTTTATAAACTTCATACACCTTCACTAGAATCTGTGATTTCAGTCCTAGAATTGCCAATGTTTACTCAACTAAAGGTAAAATGAGCTGCTGACTTAAAAACATCTGTGAATGAAACAAAACACAACTCTTTTTGTTGATTCTAACAGCTTAAATCTCACAATAATCAATTTTGCTTTAAATTCAAGCTATTCTAATAGTTGTAACCAATCCTTAAATAATTACCCAGCAACACAAAAAAAGATTTCCTCCCACAACCGATTAATGGCCTTTCCTGCAAATAGCACTAAAATTCCCTCAAAACATTCTTGTTATTGTAACTGTGAAGCTAAATAACAAATGTCAAAAGTCACACAACCTGGAGACAAACAATATTTAGGTATAGAAGTAATTCATTTTAATTTCAGGAAACTACTAACACTGACGTAATGGTGGTGGTAATAGTAGTTGCTGCAGCCATATTAAGGCCTGCTAGGTCAGTCTTTTGGGACAGAAATTTGATCCTTCCTCCTTTTAGGCCAAACCATATGCTACACTGGTCTCAATAATGAAATATGGGGGTTTAGAGACAGTGGGTTCAGAGCACTCATATGTAGCAGCAGCTTAGCACTAAGAAGCCAGCCACCCCTCTCCACAGAGCTTAAGCTGTACATTGTCTGTACTGTATAATGTGAGGTTTGTGCATTTCATCATAAATCATGTAGAAATCCCTCTTTTTCCCTCAGTCGGATAAATGCTGGCGTTGCACACAGTGAGTGAGTGAGGGAGCAGTGCATACAGTCTATTGATCCAGTAAGTGTCTCCTTCAACTCCAATCACCTGACAATGAGGACAGAGCTACTTTAATTATGACGTTAATGGAACATATAGCCCTTGAGTGTTTTCTAAGCAAGCAATTATTATACACTTTTGTATATTTCCTGAATTACAAATTAATAAGTTATAATATTTGTTAGCATTAATCATTTTTTTATTCAGGCATTCAACTTCAAAATGTCCTAGTCTTTACCACTATAATTTGCCTCATTGCTGCTACTTGTGAATATAAAATTGTGGCTGGGCTATTTTCTCCTTCCTCATATTGATTGACAGTGATTTTCAATTTCCTTAAACATAAACTATACATACATGTATCACTGACATTTTAATACAAGAAATGGTCAAATGTACCCTTCACAGTCTGAACTGTGCTCCAAAACTACATGTTTTTATTGACAGAGGATTGGCTGTAAACCTGTCAATGAAAAAGACCCAAGCTGATCATTGACAACTGCAAATTACTGAATCTTGCCCTGCCCTAGAAAAAATGTCTGTATGTTTTTTTTCCTAAGCGTCTATTCTTTCCCAGCTCAACTTTAATCTTGGGAAGGTGCTTGGACAGATAGGTATTGATAGGTATTGTCGATAGGTAAATATTGACCAGACATTTTAAATTCTCAACTCAAGTCACTATATAAAATCAAATATCAAAGCTGTTGATGTTAGATACAGGTGACTTTCAGGTCAAATCACTATGGGACAAATATACTATGACTCTACCATTAAGCGGATTAAAAGGTCAAAGGTTGAATGTTAAAAGGTAAATACATCAAGGGGCAGGACTGATTGATCTGCATTGTTTGTGTTGACCTGGATGAACATATGATTACCATTAGCCACATGGCAAAAGGAGAAATTCAATTTGTAAACTGGACAAAAGTTTATTTGGTCGAATACATTTCTCAGCTCATCCAAGCTGCTTCTTCAGTTTTGGTCAGACGCTGGTGGACACTGCCTTATATCTGCCTGAAGGGAGGAGCTGACTACAATGAAAATACTTTGAAACTACCACACCTACTTGTTTTCAGTTTCTGTTAGTTAGGTGAGCCTATTAAATATGTAGTAGGAGTGGAGTGAGGGGTCTTGTTAGCATAACCTTTCAGAGCCATAATGGGTGTTTTCACACCTCTGGACCTGACCTGGCTAAGCCTATTGTTTTTTTTTTTTTGTTTGTTTTGATCGAGGTTTGAGGATAGAGTTATAAATGGGAGACAAATTGTGTCTGAGACCTCCATTTCTGTTCAAAGAAGGATTCTCTTTCTTGACAAAAATAGGCTCTTTAACTCCCCTCTCAAACCAGTTCTTTTCTCTGGCCAAGATCTGTACCTCACTGTCCTCAAAGGAGTGGCTCGTGGCTTTTAGGAGGAGATGTACGGCACATGTCCACCCAAAGGACAAAACACCAAGCCACAAACAAAGCAATGTGGTCTACTCCATACAGTGTAGTGAAATCTGCAGTGAGTGCTACCCTGGAGAAACAAAACAACCACAAGAGGATGTGCCAACACATACAGGAGAGTCAGAGTAGACCTTCATCTGCCGTACATCTACACTTAAAAGCCATGGGCCACTCCTTTGAGGACAGTGAGGTACAGATCTTGGCCAGAGAAAAAAACATGGATTCTACCTGGACGACTGAGGGATTCAACACACATATTAGCCACATACTCATACTTAGACAAACTTTGTGCAGATAATACATTGTTTTTCTTTTAAAAGGTGGATTCAAGAATAAGACACAGGAGACTTGGAGCGTGCTGAGACAGTGCTTTGGCTGCTGACAGAGATGGAACACAGTGGAGGCAGATTGCACTAAGTGCACAGAGATTTATGCCAGGCTTGAGTGACGCCCACGGCAGGTTTTCTGGTCTGCGGCCGACCTTGCCATAGGGTCAGTGCTGCACCAATTTAAGATCTGCACTGGTTTTGTATAAGTTGACTGCACTTGAGCACTGATGAAGAGCTCATTATATCCATTTTGGAAATCAGACTATGACATTCCTATATCTTGTAATGTCTTAAATTGCTTTGATAGTACTTGCACAGAATAGTAATCACTCACACCATAATTGAGAATTATAATGACAGCAATGCTACTCCAAAATGTGTTGCTATAGAGACAGAGTCTTGCATAACACTAGAAATAAGAGGTAAACAACTGATCAGTCTAAATAGGAATTTCAGTCACATATTTTCACATATATAATGCCAGTCATTGTGAAAGTCAGTATGAATGTATGTGCTAGCCCCAAACCCTTGTAAAAGGTGAGAGTTGCACAGTTTCTATGAAACATTCAAACATGCTTCAACACAATAAAAATTAATACAGGCTTGGAGAAAGGTTTGTTGTATAGAGCAACAACTTGTTAAACATTACAATTCCATTTATACATCAGCTCCTACAGCTCCTAGCTTGAGCTGTATGAGTTACAGATGCAAATGCAACACTGAATAAATTTGTAATTTTCATTACAAATGTCAGAAGTTCAGAATTTGGCAACTCAATAATTCATCACAAGTGGTATTGTTGGTTTCTTTAGCACCATTAAATTAAAAACATCATAAAGTTAAAAAAAAAAGTTTCTTTTCTTTTTCTTTTAAAAAGAAAATATGTCATTTTCAGATTCACATAATTATCATTTTATTGCCATTATCCATAATTACATATTTTTTTATGCATTTATGCAGATGTCAGTGTCGTGTCTTGCAGAAGAAGTTCTCATCATGGCACTCCTCTACTGGGCTCATTCAGCCAGTAATCTATTCTGCTTAAGGCCAGGAGGACAGCAGCCCTGCCAGCTGTTGTGACCGACTTTTATTTATCTATTTTGGACTGACTTCCCACGGTCTTTGTATCTAACACAAAATATTTTGTTTTGTAAAACAAAGTTGTCCTCTGTTGAAAGAGCAAGTGCCTAATTTCACATTTCGGGCTGCAAACTCATTATCTATCATTAAAGGTCCCATGGCATGAAATGTTCACTTTCTGAGGTTTTTGAACGTTAATGTGAGCTCCCCTACCCTGTTTAAGCCCCCTTCATGGCTAAAAGTTGCGAAATGTCTAAACTGAGCATTTGCTGTCCTTTTCTGCGTTTGAAAAAAACACAGCTCAAACGGGCGATTCTGAACAAGGCAACTATGTTATGTCACATCGAAAAATGCAGCTCCACCCCCCGTCTGGATGTCTACCCACCGTCTCTGTAAATCACGCCCAGAGAGTTTGGACCGCGAAGGAGCTACGCAATGCGAAATGCATTTTTTTTATTTGCCTGGAGGCACATGAGAGTGTTTCTAGGCTCGGAAGTCCTTTATCTGAGCCTCTGGACCTCTGAAACAGCAGTGGTTTAATTTTATTTTCTGTGAAAATGTGTTTTTTTCATTGAAAAGCCTCTCCTTTCTTCCTCCGCGCTTAAAACGCGGAAGTGGGGCCAGCACACAGCGCACCGCTAAAACAAGGAACCAGCAGCACATTTGCCTTCCCCCCCACCCGCTCCTCTAACCTATCTGTGTCCTTCTCATTTGCATTCAAGCAACAAGGCCCAGAATGAGTTGTTCAGAGAGAGATTTTCTGACTCTGACTGTGTACATGTGTCTTTCTCATGCACTGAGTCTTGATTTTGGAGCAGGATTCATTTACAGTATTAGGGAACCATTAAGGCACCATATAAAAGCATCAAGAAGTACCATGTCATGGGACCTTTAATGTGAACTCCAGGCTTTGACTCAAAGTTTACACAGTCATTGTTACTGACATATTCTCTGTGTTCAGGAAAAGTGGTTCTATTTGTTCAAAAATTAAATCAAGGCTTGGTAATAATTTGAGGTTGGAGCCAGATGAGATACGGTACGATATAATATAATATAATATAATATAATATAATATAATATAATATAATATAATATAATATAATATAATATAATATAATATAATATAATATAATATAATATAATATAATATAATATAATATAATATAATATAATATAATATAATATAATAAGAATAAATATAAGAATAAATGCACCATTACACTGATTGTAATGGTCAAAGTGGTTTACATCACTCTCTGCCCATCAGCAGTGTGCAGTCACTGTCATTCAGACCACATGGAAAAAAAGTGCTGTCCGAGTGCAAAAAAGCAAACATTTAGGGTTCAAACATCAAACAGCACTGTGCCAAATCCATCCGTTTTCTTCTGCTTTATTTGAGGCTGGGCCAAGGAAGCAGCAGGGCACTCAGACTTCACTCTACACGTACTCCTCCAGCTCTTCTGGAAGGATCCTGAGGAGTTGTTTTTAATAAATGGTGAAATAGGTTTATGCTATGCTATGTGGATTTTATGTTAGTTCATTATTTATTCATGCAAATAAATAAATAATTTGTTAATTTGCAGATCTGCTGTCTAGTCCTTTCCATTTTGAATGATGTCCAATTGCTCAACACCTATGACCTCACACTCCCAGGGTGCTCTGGGGCAGTGTAGTCCATCTTTGTGTGTGTCGCTCGAGAGACAGTAAATAATGTAGGCAGGTCGTCTATACCCTGATACGAGCACAGACCACCACAGTCACACAAGGTCCTGTGCATTTAGATTAATTCATAATGGGCACAATGGGGAGTTGGGCATCAGGAAAGAATTCTTTTTGAACAATAAGACCAGTTTAACTGTGGTCATAAAATTAAACTGTACAATATTATTGTATGCGTGAAAAGTCCCTCAGTCGTCCAGGTAGAATCCATGATCAAAGGAGAAGTTCAATTTGTCAACTGGACAAAGTTTGTTTGGTTGAAAACGTTTCGCCGCTCATCCGAGAGGCTTTGTCATTGTAGGACGCGCCTCCCGGCAGCTAGATATAAGCAGGGTCTAACCAGTACAATAACCAGAGCTGACGAAGCCTCTTGGATGAGCGGCGAAACGTTTTCAACCAAACAAACTTTGTCCAGTTGACAAATTGAACTTCTCCTTTGATCAATATTATTGTATGATTAAAAAAAAAAAAAAAATCAACGTAATCAGAAGCTTGTTGAATCCCAACCACAAGGGTTCAAAAGTCAAAGTAGTTTTTGTGCCAGTTCAAAATCTGGATAAATGTTGAAGGTTGAATCAATATAAGAGTAGCCAACCTAAAAGGATACACCTAAGATTTAAAAATAATAATTAAAGGGAGAGATTAAAATTTTGTGACCTATAACGGGCATAACTTAAGAAGTACACCTTAAACTTAGTGACATTGTAGACAATATTATTGGACACATATGCACACATTGCGTTCCTGACCCGCAAACACACTCTCCCGCAGACTCTCACATAATGGGGTCCACCACAGGCGGCACATGTGAAGCACGCTTGATCTGACCTGACAGCGTGGGCTCCACTGACAGTGATCCGCGCGGAGGGAAGCTTGTGATTGTCACTGCGATGCTTTGCTTTTTGTGCCAAACGTGCGCCATAGTGCGCCATAGAAGGGATGCTGTAGCCCCGTGTTGTTGCTAGGCTGTATATGCTGAGGATGTATGGCTGCGTCACAGAACTGCCACCGGCCAAAGGAAGAGCGCATGGCACCCCCTTTTTACGCCTCAAATACAGGATACACACAGAACATAGACGCTTGTGTTCATTAGTGGAAGGACGCTGCTCTCATTGACCCTGTTATGACAATTAATGATTCCATGAAGGGTTAAAAAAAAATCGTTTTATTCCAAACAAAGCATTCATTAGCATTCGAGTCATGCACCGGCTCTGAAGTGCCAAAGGTGTGGACCTGACGTGAGATAATCCCAGAAATATACGTTATTGAATAGGAACGCGTATGTATGCTACCGGGGACACATTTTTATAAAGAAAAGCTGAGTAAAAGAGGGGAAAAGAAAACAGAGGGATGGGTGGGTAAAAAGAGAAGGAGGGGGAGGAGGAGGAGAGCTGCGGAGGAGAGCCATTCTAACCAAACAGAGGGGATAAAGGCGGCACTTTCTCCTATCCTCCGACGTTTCTCAAATTCACCAACAGCGAGGGATACAATAAAGCCGGAGACATTGGATGTATTAACTTCCTCTTTGCCATTTCACCGTAAAATACGTAACGTAGACACGATGGAGTCTGCTCTCTATTTAGGAATCACTAAATAAATACTACACCATGGCACAGTAGACCTACCAATTATCACTGTATCAGGAATATACTTACATAATACATTTAAGTATGAACATTATTTTTAGGACTAGCTTGTAGTGAGTTTAACACTAAATGACTGCCAGATTGTTGATGTTGGCAATGCTAGGAAAATGCTTGTTTAATACTGTAAACTACTTAATCATGGATCACTAATAACACCAGTGCAGTAGCCAATAATATTACCAGACTAATCTAATCAATAGTATTAGACTTAAGCAGCAATAGAAAAATAAATCTTTATTTATGAATGAAATGACATCATTTTAACTGATCTAGTCGTGTTCATTTCTCTTTTTTCCAAAGTGGACTCCATAAAGGCAATGAATATTTTATTTTATGAGGTGTGGACTGTACTTCCGGTACGTGCACGTCGTAACGCGCGGGTCTTGACGTTTCTAACAGCTCCATCGGTGGGGAAACACGCCCGTCAGCAGCGCACAGCGGAGACAAAAAAAAAAGAGCGCATCACGGACAAAGGGAATATGGGCGCGCTGGAAAGGATTCACCTGGGCTTGGCAACGCGATGGATGAGCCGCTCGTGTTTGATTCAGCAGGACACCAATTAGCCTACCTTAATGAGGTGCTGGGACGCGAGGTACTGCAAGCTAAAAAGGCGGAAGGAAGGCAGCGTTTAATCCATCTGCGGATCCTATGAGCTTGCGATGGCTTTGGCGGGCGTATGCAACCGGATAGGGGATAATGTGCCTTTTTATTTTCTTACATTGCTTTTATTTTGTGGCCTTTCGTTTGGACAGTTAAGATATTCCATAACAGAAGAGCAAGAAAATGGGGCACTGGTCGGTGATCTGGCGCATGACTTGGGTCTGGATATTCGAAAGCTCCCTAGCAGAAAGATGAGGATAACCTCAAGTAGCGGGAGGCGCTACGTGATTGTCAACTCTAAAAACGGTAAACTGCTCGTGAATGAGAGGATTGACAGAGAGTCTCTGTGTGACACTATGAACACCTGCCTGATTAATCTGGAGGTGATGTTTGAAAACCCCACAGAGGTGCACCATATTGAAGTAGAGGTCTTGGATGCCAACGACAATGCGCCACAGTTCCCCAAGGATGAATACCAACTGGAAGTCATAGAGTCTTCTTCACCGGGCTCCAGGTACCAAATTGAACATGCCCTGGACCCAGACATTGGGTCCAACGCAGTCCGTATGTATCAGCTTAGCACAAACGACCATTTTGCGCTGGTATCCAACAAACCTTCTCTGAACACAAAGCACATTGAGCTCGTGCTCAAAAAGCCTCTTGATCGTGAGCAGACGCCTTATCACCAATTAATTTTAAGTGCTGTGGATGGTGGCACACCAGAGAAAACTGGTACTGCTAAAATCAATGTGCGAGTGCTGGACTCTAATGATAATCCCCCCAAGTTTGATAACTCTGTGTACAAAGTAAAGCTGTTGGAAAACTCTCCCAAAGACACACTGGTAATCAAACTGAATGCAACTGACTTGGATGAGGGCACAAACTCAGAAGTGTATTACTCTTTCAGTAGTTACACTCCAGAGAGAGTCCGGCAGATGTTTAGCATGGACACTCACACTGGAGAAATACGAGTGAGAAGTAATGTGGACTATGAAGAGACCAACTCCTATGAGATGTACATCCAGGCTATGGATAAGGGCCCTGGGGCGGTGGCAGCCCACTGTAAGGTGGTGGTAGAGGTGGTGGACGTGAATGACAATGTCCCTCAGATAGTGCTGTCCTCTCTGTCCAGCCCTGTGAGGGAAGATGCCCGCGCAGACACTGTTGTGGCTCTCATTAGTGTAACAGACCGAGACTCTGGCGCTAATAAACAGGTGAGCCTTGAGATCCCAGCAGGCCTTCCTTTTAAGATTAAGTCATTCAGAAATTACTACACTCTGGTTACCTCAGCCTTCCTGGACCGTGAGACCAAGGATGCCTACAATGTCACTCTGAGTGCCACTGATGGAGGAAACCCTCCCCTTTCCTCTCAGAAGACCATACAGGTGGACGTGGCCGATGTAAATGACAACCCACCCAGGTTTGAGCAGACTTCTTACACTGTCTACGTGACAGAGAATAATGCCGCTGGGGCCTCTCTGTGTACTGTTAAAGCTCAAGACGCCGACATAAAGGAGAATGCTCGCATCACCTACACAGTGCTCAATGACAACAATCATGGCATCCCTGTCACCTCCTATGTGTCTGTCAAGGCTGATACAGGCGAGGCTTACGCCCTGCGAGGCTTTGATTATGAGTCACTGCGAGAGTTTCATTTCCAGGTCAAAGCCCAAGATGGGGGCATTCCTCCACTTAGCCGCATCGCCACCGTCTACATCTACATCATGGATCAGAATGACCACGCACCACTAATAGTTTCACCTGCAGGGAACGGGACACGCTCCCAGGAGACGGTACAGAAGAATGCAGATCCTGGTGCCTTGGTGACCAAAGTGGTGGCTTACGACGCGGATGCAGGTCCGAATGCCTGGCTTGGATATGTGCTCCAGACAGCCACAGACATGGACCTGTTTAAAGTGCATGAGCACACAGGGGAGATCCGGACCACCAGGCGCATACTGGAAGACAACTCCACCTCATTTGCTCTGACTGTTATTGTTAAAGACCATGGCCAGCCTCCTCTCACCTCCACCGCCACCATCAATGTGGCTGTCATGGAAGTTCCCCCCAAAGTGGCCCCTGATCCCAAAAGGATCATCCGCCCACACAGCACGCTGCTCTTCTCCAATGTCACCCTCTACCTGATTGTGGCACTAAGTGCCACCACCTTTGTTTTCCTGGTGACTGTTGTGGTTCTGGCCATCGTACGCTGTCACGCCTACTGTTCTCAGCCAGGGTCCTGCTCCACCTGTTGTGGCTCACAAAAGCCCCCTCCAGATGGGGGCAGCAGCAGTGTGAGTGCAGGTGCCGCTGGTGCAACTGGTGGGCAACCCAATAACAATGTGGTGTTGAGAAGAGACCTAAAAGTTGAGCCTCACTACATTGAAGTGCGAGGAAATGGCTCCCTCACAAAGACTTATTGCTACAAGACTTGCCTGACTGCCACCTCTGGCAGTGACACGTTCATGTTCTACAACACGGGACGTCCCATTAGTGGCACCTGGGGAAGTGGTGCAGAGCGCTTCTTCACCAGTGGCAGTGGATTTGTACGCAGACTGAGCATGCCCGATGCCTCACTGCAGCTCTGCCCTGAGGTAGGTACAACTTTACTTTGTACAAAATAACAAGCACTAATCCGAGCATTCATGTTCCTGGACTCCTCCATCCACTCCAGTGTCTAAGCCCAGCCCCGGCTCAGCACTCACTCTGCATTAGTGTCACTTTTGATGCATTTCAGGTTTGTTGTTTCTGATGAGTCAGAGATTTGTGTTTCACTTTGAGATTGTCATCACATGTCCACTAGGAGTGTATTATGACGTACACTCTTTGCCTTTGACCTATTGTTGGCAGTTGTGATGTGTCAGAAAATTAAAGTAGCACTGGATAATTCTTTAGGTTGGCTGTTGTTAAATGACAGTAACCATACTGACAGACAAAATCGAACATGCGTAAATCTTTAATGATTGTTGCACTGTAATATAAGCACACTTAATCTGACCACTGACAGGACAAGAAAAAACATTTTTGTATTCAAAGCCAGAAAAATGACAAAAAAAATACAAATTTGGCAAAGGCACATTTTTATGATTTGGTCAGAACATCAACATGTCTACAGGGATGGCCTATGTTAATCCAAAGTGGTCCAAGAATTGAAAAATAGTAACCTGACAAGACGTATCACCAGAGAAGTAAATGTGATGGTGGAAAGAAGGTTGATGGTTCAAATCTTACTCACGCAATTTGCCTTTGAGTCATTGGATTGTAATCATAATATAAAACAGAGACATTTTCATTACTGCTAGTTCTGACAGGAATATGCAAGCCAGTTTGTATCATATAAAGCTACAGATCACTACAGGTGGTCCGAACACCTTACAACAAGATTACCTATAACAGACAGTTGTATTATGCCTGACGGGTGTAGACACACAGTAAGCAGTAGCAGGTGACAGTTTTGGTATTCTCTTGTTTATCCTGCAGAGTCCATATGTACAACTCAGAAATATTTGGCAAATTTTCTGTGGTTAAATGTATTTCAGATTCACAGAGTTCAGTCCAGCTAGCTAATGGCATTTACAATATCTGATTAAATAAAAGATCTTGAGGTCGACAGTCGTAAGTTGTCAGTTGCCAGACACTGGTACATTAGTTATACACTGAGACAATTTGAAGCTATGGAAATGAGATTAACCTCCTGCTTCTGTTCCTCAGCCCCACAAATTAAGTTTACACAAAGAGGCTGGCCATAGCGGCAGAAAATACTCCCCACTGAATTGAATGGGAGAACAGAATGTGCCATTTTATTTTGGGACACCTGCAGGTTCTGTCTTTAAACATAACTTCCTTAGTGTTGTTTACTTAACTCTGATTCCCATTTGGGGAGTTTTTCTTTTATTCTTTTTTACATAAGCTATCAATCAAATTTACAATCTCGGGCTAGCATTAGAGAAAATTGTTGCATGTGCCACCCCACCTTTTGCAAAGATTTATTGTGCGGTACATGTAATTGTGCTGTATTAGCTTTAAAAATAAAGTATAATTAGCATATTCCGGGCTGATGAAGCAAACGCCTCCCACTGGTCTAACACAGGCGACGAGACACGCATGGAGAATGTGGTTGCCCTGGTGACAGAGGCTCATGGTGATTGGATATGTGCAAGCCATAAATTACAAGATGTCCTCTAGATACTCCAAATAACAACCCGTTTTATGCTGACAAATGCAAATGTATACACAGATTTTTATAAACTGCAATTTGAATATTTTCTGTGTGACAAATTTTATCCTGTTGAAACAATACAGCTCTGGAAAAAATTAAGAGATCACTGCATTTTTTCCAGCATCTGTTGAATTCAAACACAAACAAAAACTGAGCTTTGTGTTTGTGTTGTGAAAGACTTGTGTTGCGAAAGACTTGTGTTGCGAAAGACTTGTGGAGAGCATGCCAAGACGCATGAAAAGTTGATTTCTGAACTCTTCTTAAGTGTAAACATTAGTATTATGTTGTTTTAAAATGAATCGGATCTTGTTTCTTTGCATTGTTTAAGGTCTGAAAACATGTATCTTTTTTGTAATTTTGTCATTTTCTGCAAATAAATGCTCTAAACGATAATATTTTTAAACTGAAAAATGTTCCTTTTGCCCAAACACATATAAGTAGTAAGGCCTCTCTAAACTATGTGTGTCAGTGTGTGTATGGGGAACACAGCTGCAATGCTCCTATCACATTCAGCTCGAATGTGTGTCATGATTAATTGATGAGACCATGGCCTAGCCCGTCTCTGCACTGTATGAAATCAAACTAACCTCTCTCCTCCCTCTTTCCTCCCTCTCTCCCACACTCCTCTGCTGCTCTTCACCTCGGGTATGTTCAGCCAAAAGCACCCAATGCTGACTGGCGATATTCTGCATCGTTAAGAGCAGGGGTGCAGACCAGGTAAGCACTTCACACAACTAAAAATAATCACATACTAATCTTGCTACGTGCACACAGAGACACAACATTACAATGCATAATGTCTTCTGTTTTAACTTCAAGTTGAAGTTTTGAAGAATTTACAGTGTTATACGACTTATTTCATGCAAAAAAAAAGAGATCTAGCGCTAAATTGACTTTTGCTGTTTCAGTGCCTTTCAAACAGTAATAAAACTCTTTAACTGCAAAGTCACTGTAGTCAAAGTTCATTTTACCAAATATTTTGAAACAAAATCTAATTGCCACTCTAACTATGTGCCAGTTTTAAGACTGTATGAAGCCATCACCATCAAGACAAAACGCCATAACAATTAAGTGGACTGCCTAGACTTCTATGATTTTTTTTTTTTTTTTAATTGAATATTTTACCAGGTAAGTCAAGTGAGAACACCTTCTCATTTGCAATGACGACCTGGAAATCATAAAATCCTCATCATGTTCCATATGTACATAAATCATTTCTAGGCCTATCAAACCCCCATTCTAACATATTGTTTGAATTTGATATGTAGACCAATATCATTAACAAGCAAACAGACCTTTATGGAGATACTGATATAAAATGACTAGAGCCATTTTACCATCTGTCAAAATCACAGCCGTAACCTCCTGTGGGAGAATGACCAGGCACACCTCCCATCGGGGCATAGCGGCTCTCCTCCACTGCAGTGTAACACTATATAGGTCATCTACATTCAGAGTACTGCTTCCCCCAGCTCCAGTCTCTAAGCAGGAAGCATGAAGGACAAACAAGCTGACTATGACCTTTCTCAGATCATCAGATGCACGCATACATCCCAGTCCACACACGTCGCTACAGCAACAAAAATAAGCATTTTACATGCTCACGGTAACAGCTCACGTCATCCTCAACACCTACATTTGTTCATTGTGATGCAAAGGGTGTCCTGCTTGCATGTCCAGTCTGGAGGTGTAGAGTATACTGTCAGAAAAGATATTTCAATTTGGTAAGTGCATACACAGATTATTCTTGCAATGAGTATTAATGGATTCAAGACTGTGAAATGGAAGCCAAGTGGCGTTTAACTTGAGAACTCATTTGGTAAAAGCAGCAGTACATCATTTAGGATTTGATATTACTCAAAATGTCATAATCAGTAAGGTCATTTATAGCATACAAAAAGGCAGGCCAAATTCTTCCATTATACTGCAGTGGAGAAAATAGGGAGAAGCTTTTGGGCATTTGGAGTCATGTCTAGCCAGGATTTGAAAGTAATATAGGTGTTGAAACATTATAGGTAATCCCAAAATAACAGTAGACCTCCATCAAGGCACAAGAGAAATAAAAGAAATTGCCTTTCTAACATTTTAGCCGTACCAACATTTGAGCACTATATCAGAAACTAAACTATCAGAAATTCAAAATAGCAATCCAGGCTTAATGTGACACAGTGATTGTTAATTTGCATTGCATTTTATAAACAAAATAACAGCTCTCAGGTCGTACTATATTTTGGTATTTTATCAGAATAAAAAGTGGCAAAACCAACCCTGATCAGAACATGTCCTAATGTTCAGTAGAACTTTGAGTGTGATATGAGAAATGCAATTCTTAATGACAACCAATCGTACTGCATAGCTTCCAAATAACACAGCTCCCAAAATCTGATTAATGAACAATGGGGTCATCAGTCATTTTAATGTAATGATCTGAGTCCTGAAGTATCATTATGGAGTTTAATGAACAGGCTTTGATGTGCGGACATCTGGATCATAGAGACCTAATGAGTTTTTGCTTCCCTTCCTGAGTCTTTGTAGTGAATTTCCCTAATTTCATGCTAACAATGTGGGCTACAGTGGTGACTCTCTGGCTTCGTCTGACTCGGTTTTAATTAGATATTAGTGTTCATTTTTATGGTGTGGAGAGGGATCTTAATCTGCATCATGTCACCAAGGCCCCTGCGACATGACATGGATTAACATAAGGCATCAACGCAATTTACCACTGCCGTCAAGTTCCAGTGAGCAACAACATGAAGGAAACCACCAATATTCAGAATATAAACTGTATTTAAAGAAGTAATCAAAATTGAAGTCATGTAATTGCACTATACCTTAAAGTGTGACATGAACTACTTATTTTTTGCCACTTTCTCCACTATTATTACACGATCATTGTTGATACAACAAGTAGCAACTATTAATGCTCTACAATTGCTCCTAGAATGAGGAATTCAAATGTTAATGTTTCTATTGCAACATCTAAGACAGTATTTCTAGTACCGTTGTCTACTGATGTAATTTGGACTTTCTTGTCATTTGAATTTCCTTACGTCCCTCTATTCTGTTTACTGTGTCGTTCTTATACTTATACTCACACATATAAAACTCAAGGTTTTGAAGGAAACCTCAAGTTAGCATGGCATAATAAATGTATTCAAAAAAGACAAGACCTTGAGCATCTATACATTTTCCTCAATTGCTTTGTAAAACTCAACAGAGTTAAAGCTTTGGCATGATCTGCACTGATCCACATCCTTGGCACACTCAGCTCATTTTGCCACACTTCAAAACTGCACCTACTAGTATATATAGTTTTGTTCCTTCACACTGCTAAGAATACACTTTTCTGCAATAGTGTCACATAAGAATTGCGCCTTGCACTCAGATAGATGTAGATTGCTGCATTGCAGATGCCCCAGTAAGTGGAGGTCCCACTATAAGCTCCACTGTATACTGATTATGAATTTATGAGCAGTGATTCCCAGTGTTAGAAAGGGCATTCAAGTAGAGCAATAAAAATGACATGTGAGTTTGCAAGGCTCCTTCCACCTGCTTTGCTGGATGTGATTTTTATGTAATGTAATGTATGATTGTTTTTTGTTTGTTTTTTTAATGCAAGAAAGCATAGTAAATCTTTATCTGTTTGATATGGTTTGTAGTTGTAATGCCTCCTTTAATCAACTGTCTATTGTTAATTTAAATAAACGTAAGATGCTCATTCAAAGAAAACAGGAATCTATGTCATGCCTTGGTTGATGTATGAACTTATAAATATTTAATTAATACATGAAATGTGGTGAAAGTGTACTACTTTTTCTCCAAATGATAAGCATACACAAACTTTGTGCCAGCTCTCAAAAATACTAAAAAATAAACAAAAGACTACTCTCATTTTACCACTGCAAATAAGATAAGATAAGATAAGATATGCCTTTATTAGTCCCACAGTGGGGAAATTCCAGTGTTAATACTGGCCTTGCATGATTTGATTTCCTCTGAACAATGTTTAGTGACAAGTATCTACTTTACAGTGCTTTGTAGTAAAAGTAATTAGCCTAAACTTGTATTGATGCTTTTGTCTGATGCTCTTACTTCCAGCTCAGTCCACATGGAGGAGTCGGGAGCAGTGATGCAGGGAGCCCAGGGGATGCTGGTCCAGAACTGGCCCACTGTCTCCAGCGCTGCAGGTTAGTGCAAGTCTTCAACTGCAAGTGTAGTGGAAGAAACATTCCTACGGACACAGCAAAGAGAACACTCTGTATATTGGTCTTTTTAAATGCAGGCTCATTTTAAAAAGATCTTGCATGTGTACAAGACTAAAAAATGTCTGTTGCATTATACAAACAAATTCTTAATATCAGTGACATGGGTGGTTTGCACTACATTATTAAAAGTAATATACACATTATGTCTTAGTTATGACAAAGTAGAGTAGCAGAGCATGTTATAATTAGTATCTGTGGGTGAATTTAATTAGGGTACTTTCTTGTGTCAAGGTATTAGCCACTGAACAATTTGATTAATTAAGAGTCTGCATTCAGGTCAGAAGCTGTAATAAAGTTAGGCCATAAAAATAAGTTGGGTTGTTGATTACAGTTGAAGTCATTTAGGTAGGACTGGGCAATATGGTGATACAAATCAAGTTGTGATCTCATTCTAGTGACATTGATCTTTTGGTCAAATCACCATATTGTGATTCACTAATTTTCTCTTGAATGTAGCTCCATGCTTTTTCCCACCCACACCTCCTATTGGTCTGTCTCAGCAGTACCCTGAGTGAGTGACAGGTGGATTAAACCAATTGAAATCAAATGTGAACTGTCAGAAGAAGCAGATGACATCCTCAAGGAACTCTAAACATACACAGCTTACATCAATCATGATCAAATCAAATTTGTAATCTTGCTTGGTACACTGCCCACCCATACATTTAGGTAATTCATTAGAAATGTCACAAAAAATAACGGTGCAACAGTAGCATCCACGCCCCTTAGACGTTGTAGCTGTGTCATTGCAGACAGTTCACTGGGTTCAAATTCAAGACAGTTATGTAATAAAGCTTGAGACAAAGAAAATATAATAGAGAACTGCTGGACCAAAAGTGGATCCAGTTCATCTCTGCAGCTCAGACAAGAACCACCAGTACATGTTAACCGGCTGCTAAAATGGACTGTTCAAGTTGCCATGGTTATTTCCTTTCTGCTCACTAATCCTGTACATCCTGTATTGTAGATGAAATATCAACTCAAGCAATGTAGCAAAATAGCCAGAGTGTTGAGACTATGATTCATTTGATTCATAGCGTGATATCAAAGTTCTAATTTATGTGGTTAATAAAGTATGTGGAGTATTGAAACATTTAATTTGATCTATGAAAACATCTGTTGGATCTGCCTAAACAACTTGTCATCATTTAGAACACTGGATTCATCTTTACTTATTAGAGATGAGACAATAATTACAGGACTGTGCATACGTGTGAAGAATGATCTATCCATAAATCAGTGCGACAACTTCAGCAAAGTTTAACATTTAAATAAATAAGAAATTGTGTGGCTAAAATTGTAAATTTATTAATTATAAATTAGGTCATAATCTAATCTTGTCTCATTCTCGTGGATCTGATTTTGCATCTTGTCTCACTAAGGTTGAAGGTGAAGGCCCCAGTCAGTTGGTTTGCCCCACTTTTTTTCTTCGATTTTCTGTCAAGCATCAGAACTTTTAACACAGGTACAGGATGAAGGGCAAAGTGAGGCATCACTCAGCCGCCCTGTGCCTGTGAAGTTATATCTGTCTGTTATGGATGCAAACACACATGATGGCAATCATCATGGAATGTCAACACTGAGAAATGTGTTCAATATACATACATACATACATACATACATATATGTTTTGGTATTTACTGTACTTCTCATCTCTCATTTCTGTGGTTAGATGGAGCCTGAAATCAAAGGGCCATTTCCACTGCGGCCCAGTGTATGATGGAGAATAATTCAATCCAGAGCATAATGGTGGGGATGTACACTATATCACTTTACAATACAATAACAGGGTGCTGTTATTGCCCGACATCCTGTGCTGCATCCACACTGCTAAAATGGTGTTTATGTAAGTGACCCATGGTGCAGATGAGGAGACTCTGTCTAACGCCAGAGGCCCTGAAAAGCTATTATCAGCAGTAAAAGAGCACCACGGAAAAGCTCAAAACATTAAACCGATTTGGGAGAGGAAGATGAGAAGCGACGCACTTGGGATAGAGGGAACAGCATGGAGGTGTTGGGGGGATGGAGGAAGAGAAAGGTTAAGAGGATTGGCAGGTTCCTGCAGTACTGTTGTTGCTAGGGAACGCCATGTGACTTGTTGCCTAGCAACACTGTCTCACTGAGAGACTGCAGCAGCCGCACCCTCCACAGCATCCTCCATCAACACCCTCTGTCTGCTCCCTCTCTCAGCTTTATACACCAGCTCCTTCCACCTGCACCCACAGTCCCCTCTGACTGTCACCCCAGGCCGCACCCTCCAACAACAGCCTCTTCAATCTGCTTCTCCCTGTAGCACCCTCTATGCACCCTCGGCAGCACCCTCAGTCAGCTGCCTCCACCTTGTTTTCCATCCCCTCATACTTGTACACCCCCACCTGGTACCTCTACCACCTCTTAGTACACTTCAGTGGCTTGGACCATAAGTAACATTTTCCACAGCTCCTTCCATCAGCACCCACCATCAGCTCCCTCCATCAGCAGGGAGTGGGCAAGCCAGTTTCCATGGAAACGTGCAATATCTCTGAATGGGGAACATTAGAGACAGGACAGGAGAGGGAAGGAGACTTGACAAGGGTAGGTAGCAGATAAAAAGGAGGTCAGATAGTATTTTAGGAGGCATTCAAATTGAAATGAGTATGAAGACACTCTCATTCACAAGGCATGTACTGTACAGCAGATAATTTACACATGCCCTGTGGGTTTGTGCGTGATCTACAAGCCACTAGTGACACGTTTAAATAGAAGTGTTTTAGTATATAAAAAGATATCCTACTTAAAATGTGGGACACCAGGGCAAAGGAAACAAGAATTTAAGACACCCACATCTCTGCAGGTGTCATGGCAACCTCCTCATAAGGAGCTAGAGTGACCTGCTTAGCTGTGAAACTGCTATAATCCATTTCAGATGGTTGTTTGCTGTGAAATATGGGCTAATATGAAGTAGTGGCAGAGGATATTCCTCCATATTAGAAGCGCAGCAGCACAGCCAAGCTCATGTGTATGCGATGATATACCCAAAACATGACCTGCTTGTAATGGCAGTTATTTTGTACATGAATATAATTAACACCTAAGCTGCAGTCGTAATTAACATGGATTTCAATTGGCCACAGTCTGTGAAGGATGCAAACGGATATCAAGAGATAGATACACTGACAGTTTGTAATTACTTGGACATCAAACAGCGACTTGACATTTTGGCTTGGTTGATTGGTGTGAGGATGACTCCATTAATTATATTTACTAGATTACCTCAACACAGTAATTCATCAAGACAGACCATAAAATCAGTGCATGCCTTCATCTTACAGTCAAATAAACTCAACAAGTAGGCCTGTCACAATAGCACATTTTGAAGTGTGATGTATGGTTACAGAAAAATATCTTGACAAACAATATTTATTGACGCTACTCTATGCCACTGACACAATAAATCTATGGCAGAACTATTAGAAATTTCAATTTCTTTTCTTCTTTAAAAATGTAAAGGTAGCAGAATATTCCCCACTAGTCCAAAACACATGATAAATTATGAACTCCAAAAATATTGTTCCAATTATTATTTATTGAATGATAATTCCATATCGTAATTATTGTTTCCAACAAGCAACTGATATTTATGTACAGACGCCTTACCAGTTCAAATGATCTCATGCACATAGAGCCCAGCAGCACTGACATTTTCTTGTCCTCCAAGATGGACACAGTATTTCAGACCCACTCATGTACATACAGTGTAGCCAAGTGGCATATTTAAATTAACAGCCCCTCATGCTTGGGTTCATACTCTGCTCATATCACATAAAGACCACACACAGATAAAGGCATGTTTTAATCCAAGTAAAGTAGCATTAACACTTAACACCACTAATGGAATCATAAGATGATAATGCCTTTTAATCATTAAATAGCTTGATCTACTGGCAAAAACTCGCACATTTTAGGTTAAGATTAGGCCACAGTATTAATGTTAAGAATGTAACTATGGTTCTATGAATCCTCAGGCGACAGCCAGATGGTAGTGTTGAAATAAACAATGTAATAATTCCAATATTGTTCAAATAGTTGCCCTCTGTTTGCAAATGCAAATAATAATGGGGGTTGTAGCGTACTCTTGTATTCTGTTTAAACCCATGCTAAAGTATATATTGTAGTAGCAAATCAGCTTTATATTGTTTGCTGAAATATAAATATACCAACCTGTAGACACACAGTTGTCCATACACTATATTATGTTCCATTCAGGTATCATGGGCATGTATACACACACTTTTTATATAAAGCAAATTAATATTTCTATTTTAGAGGTGAGCAACACATAATTTATATCTGTATTTATATTTTAGCATCCCATGCCAGTGCCATTTTTCCACAGATATTATTTATGCCTACAGTGAACACGGAGTTATTAAGTCTGAGGACACTGAGTAGATTTTAAAATAGTGTATTTCCCACTGGGACCAGGCTGCAGCTCTGTCATTAATAGCCTACAAAGATGATTCAAAGGCCCATGTTTGATCTAAATAAAATCTGTAGTAAAAGTAGGTCAGCGCAGAGGGAACTGGTATGTCTGTGAAAACCCGCCCAGCTCTCCCCCTCCTCCCTCATCACCATCTCTCTCTACGCCACATCCAGCATCCTCCCTCCGCTCCTTTTCTGACAACTTTCACCTTTTGACCTTAATAACTCTTTTCTCTTTACATAATCGTCTGTCTATGAATAGCTCCTTCATTATTATTGTTCTTTGACTATTGTCTTTTGTTGTCTTTATTTTACTTATGCCATAAGCTGTCACAAAGTTTCATAGGGTATTTGAAGAAGTGGCAGTCAAACAGAAGTGCATATCAAGTTCAGCTCCTATGTGATTTAAATGTTACTACCCCTCAGTGTTGTGTGTGAATTTGTAGTCCCAGATGAATTGTCCTCAAAATATCCGCTCTCTCAGGCTTCTACCCCAGTTCACACACATATTCTCCACTCCACTGAATGAGATGTGTCTTCCTGGGAACAAAACACGAAACAAACTATTACAGCACCTCAAATCTGTGCAAACATTAATCATTGATTAGAATATGAATGGAAGACAAGATGATGATGGAGATTATTTGCAGGCACTGGCAGTTTAGGAATGGCTCACCTGATGAGCGCTGCTGCTCTGAAGCACATCGTGTTCCTGAGAAACAGAAATGAGAAAAAGGGGGAAGAGCAAGTTAATGAAGAGGTGCAGATGTGTGGGGCAGGGAGGCATTTAGCACTGAATGGGTTGGCGGCAACGGTGCTCTCATATCCAAGGTGTCATCAGTATACCTTCTACTTGATTAGACAGGGCATGGCTGATGTAGGTGATGTAAAAGATGTAAAAATATTTATATAATGATTTGTCCTTTGTTTTAAAGGCATGCTGTTTTTTTCAAAGCTTTTCAATTTCGTGTGTGCGTGTCTGTATGTGTGTATATATATATATATATACTCAACAAAAATATAAACGCAACACTTTTGATTTTGCTCCCATTTTTCCTGAGATGGACCCAAAGATCCAAAATTCACTCCAGATACACAACACTACCATTTCTCTCAAACATTGTTCACAAATCTGTCCAAATGTGTGACAGCGAGCACCTCTGCCCCGCCGAGACAATCCACCCCACCTCACAGGTGCGCCACATCAAGATGCCGATCCGACATCATGACCAGTGCACAGGTGCGCCCCAGACTGCCCACAATAAAAGGCCACCCCGAAATGTGCATTTTTTTGCTTTATTGGGGGTCTGGGGACTCAGAACCAGTCAGTATCTGGTGTGACCACCATTTGCTTCATGCAGTGCAACACATCTTCTTCGCATAGAGTTTATCAGATTGTCAATTGTGGCCTGTGGAATGTTGGTCCACTCCTCTTCAATGGCTGTGCGAAGTTGCTGGATATTAGTGGGAGCTGGTACACGCTGTCGTATACGCCGGTCAAGCACATCCCAAACATGCTCAATGGGTGACATGTCCGGTGAGTATGCTGGCCATGCAAGAACTGGGACATTTTCAGCTTCCAAGAATTGTGTACAGATCCTTGCATCATGGGGCCGTGCATTATCTTGCTGAAACATGAGGTGATGTTCATGGATGTATGGCACAACAATGGGCCTCAGGATCTCATCACGGTATCTCTGTGCATTCAAAATGCCATCAATAAAATGCACCTGTGTTCTTCGTCCATAACAGCCTTTGAAGAGGAGTGGACCAACATTCCACAGGCCACAACTGACAATCTGATAAACTCTATGCGAAGAAGATGTGTTGCACTGCATGAGGCAAATGGTGGTCACACCAGATACTGACTGGTTCTGAGTCCCCAGACCCCCAATAAAGCAAAAAAAAAAAATGCACATTTCAGGGTGGCCTTTTATTGTGGGCAGTCTGGGGCACACCTGTGCACTAATCATGATGTCGGATCAGCATCTTGATGTGGCGCACCTGTGAGGTGGGGTGGATTGTCTCGGTGGGGCAGAGGTGCTCGCTGTCACACATTTGGACAGATTTGTGAACAATGTTTGAGAGAAATGGTAGTGTTGTGTATCTGGAGTGAATTTGGGATCTTTGGGTCCATCTCAGGAAAAATGGGAGCAAAAACAAAAGTGTTGCGTTTATATTTTTGTTGAGTGTATATATATATTCTGTAATTACATTTTTGTTCTGATATTTTGCTTTTCTTACTTTTTCTTTATGTAAGACTTTTTCCCTGGGGTCACCTCTATCTCCTCCTCTTCTTTCCTTTTTTCTTGTTGTTGTAACATGTTTTGTATATTTTGTAGTCGGATTTTACTAAAGGCATACAATATTTTTAGACAATTATGTATACAATATTAGAAGTTATTGAGTTTACCTAGTACACATAGGTTCAATCTGTGGTTAAGTTACCAAAAATAAATTCTTGAGTTAAAAACACTGGCCATCAAACCAAAAATAACAAAAATATACTTAGTATATATTATTTAGCATAATCAATATAGCTGAAGTTCAGTAATTTCCTCTCTATATAAAATTCTTGGGTTAGGGTTAAATATAAAATTAATTGTACTCCGATAATGTCAAACTACAAATCAATACTACAACCATAACCCCTAATCTTCCAATTATTTCCATTTATAATATTAATCCATAAATTATACCCTTGTAGCTTATTATAGACTTGATCCAGTACTTACACTTGTCTTGTGGGCTCTTCTTTTGTGTCTGTGTAGATGGAGAGGGCGGTGGAGAGCTGTCTCCCCCAGTGGGTGCTGGAGTGAATAGCAACAGCTGGCACTTCAGATATGGAGCGTCGGGTCAAGGCTACGTGCCCGCTCCCCAGCCCCTAAAGCCTGGAGAGATCCCCCCAGAAGCGTTCATTATCCCGGGATCGCCTGCCATCATCTCCATTCGCCATGACGCCGGACCAGTGGACGACAAGGGAGACTTCATCAGCTTTGGCAAGAAAGATGAGGCTAAGAAGAAAAAGAAGAAGAAGAAAGACAAGAAGGACAAGAAGGATAAGGGCAAGGATGACGGGGGGGACGACTAGGGGTTAAAAATAAACAAACAAATACAGAGCTACCAACAAACTCCCGTCCCAATTACTGAGCCAGACCCAAGCCAAATGCAAACTATCTAAAGTATGGGAGCCTCTTCGCACCTGAATTTTGCATAGACGCTGTACAGTGGCCAAACTCTCATTCGACCAAGTTTGGCTCCCAACACTATGCGAACAAATCCTACTCGGCTCATTTGGCCCAGTCTTTGCCCCCAAATGTTTTCAGGTAAACTATATAAAATGGTTGGACCAAATTCATACAGAAAGGATATTATTGGATGAGAAGAGCCTTTCTGTGATTGTGCTGCCCCTTTGTATAATGCCACACCTACAGAGGTGTCATATTTGTATTGAGAGCACTACAAGCTGTTGATGTTGGCATCTCTGTCTTTATGCAGCCCCCTCCTTTTGCACTGCAAAAGAGCAATGTAAAAATTATGAAACAGATGCTTTTGTCTTCAACATTTCGGAGGCCTTGTAGAAATTCAGAAAAGTGGTCTTTTTTTTTATAAAAACAAGAAAAAAAAACTGTAAAAAGTGCATCACAAGATTAGCACCTTTGATTCCAATGAGAGGAACAGTACAGGACCACGTATTCAACAAGCTCTGTTTCAGTGTAACATAGCACATCGCAGAGGCTCAGGTCAGGGTTGCACCAACTATGAGCAAGTTTGTTCCCAGGTTAGGGTGACAAGTAATGGCTTCAATGGAAGTTAATGAGTTACAACTTTAAACAGGAGTAAAAAGTATTGCTACAAAAATATAGCTAGATAAACAATAGGAGACGTAGCCAATTCAGTGCAACACTGTGCTAATGGGTAGAAACCACAACGGCTTATGATCTAAAATGTTGGAATTGGAAATATTACAAATTGAAAATATTGCTATTGGACTAAATACAGCTCTATTTTCAAGGACTAAATGAGCATGCACGCTGAAGTCCTTTATCAACCGAATATACTTTTCAGCTAACCAGCATTATAAACACCAAAATGTATAAAATGCAAACTTTGATAAAAAATAGTGTATTAGTATTCCACCGGAAATGGTTAGCAATTATATAAAGTATATGTAATTTGTATAAAACTTCAAAAATCACTTTTGTGGTTCTATAAGTTTAAATATTCAACAAATATACCCTAAAAGAGAAAAAAAAAATTTAAAAAAAATTTGCGTTATGGTTAGTGATTGCAATTGTGTGACTGTATCATTTGCACTCGCTTTTGCTTGCTTAAATATTTAGTTGTTACTTAAGGTTGCGTTCGTGTTGCTATGCTTGTGCTTTAGCAATGCGTGATTGGATTACATGCAGTAGGTACTGGAATTTAAACTTAGGGAACCTAAACATGCAGCTGATGTAACCGGCCCGCGACCTTTGCCCCCTACTGGGAGAGTCGGGAGGGCACAGGGTCACGAACCTACTGTGTATCAGCAAAGACAAACACATACAAACACCTGCTTCTGGCTTGTACATGAACAGCCTATTACACACACTACAACCATACAACACAATGAGAAAGATTGCAGCCTGGCACCGTTCTTACTCCGGGAGTGTACAAAATGGCTGAAAAATGTTTCTGTTGGAGCCTGATCCCCAGATATACTTCTGTCTCTGAATGTTATAGTTGTTCTTCGATTTCCTGCACCTTTCACACTGACCGCTTCAGTACTTGTAGGATGTCCTCCCGTTTCTTCACATCAACAGTTTCTGAAAGACATAAAATAATACCGGTAGAAAGAAAAGTCACTCTTGGCAAAGAGCTGTTCCTTGCTTTACACACAGAGATGACAGTTGTGGCGTCTCTATGGGTGACGTTGTGAGGACATGTGACAGGTTAGGAACAGACAGAACAGAAGAAGGAAAATGAGGAATACAAAAAGAAACGTGAATCAGTCTTGAGTGAGGTGTCTGTTTTGGGAGTGAAAACCAGGAAAATGTTGTCTATATGGAAAACTGACTGTATTGCAATAGTGAATTTCAGTATGGAGTGTATGTTATATTATAGGGAGTGGCATGGTAGAAAGTGTCCAATCTTCTTTCCCTTCTGTGTTCCTTGCTTTCTTGGTGCCATTAACGTCAGCGGTCACGACGGTCCCTGCCCAGGTGTAACTTAACTTCTGTGCTGTCACATCACCAAGTGGCTGTTTGCATGTTCTTAAAGCAAAGGAAACCGAATACTATATAGATAATATATATATATATATACATAGATATGTTTTTTTTTTTTTTTTTCAACTGGGAAATGCGTATTGGAATTACATATACCTCTGATACCAATTCTCAAATACAACACAGAACCATTGTACAAACTGATCCATGCATACATACATACATACAGTAAATTGTGAAATAAAACTAAAAGAAAAACATTTTCCATCCTGTTGAAAATGAAACTTCTAGATATACGGTATTGTGTTATGCTATGAAAAACCCTTTGCTTCTGTTTTATGATTTCGAACAATCCCAATTCCATTAACCTTGTGTTACACTTTGAAATGATGGAACAAATGGTATTGTGAAATCAAATCACTTACTTACCCTCCATATCTCTCCCCTTACCCAGTAGATTATGTAAGCTGCAAAAGAAGAAAAAAAAAAAACTCAAAATGTATAAAATGCTTTTAAAAAATGCTGTTTGTGTATTCTCTGCTTGTGTATAGTGAATGTTCCTCAGTCATTGGGTGTGTCTGTGAGTGGCACGTCCCATTCGACAGTGACAGTGGAGATCTGTCCAAAACATCATCTTTTGTACACCTGCTCATCAGTGTAAAGGTGATAATAGTGGTTCTTTTTGATTTACTCAAACTGGTAATGTGTTTTCTTAATAAGTCACAAATAAAGTTTTTTTGTTTTGTTTTTTTAAATATCTCACAATGGCTCAAGTGTCTGTGTCGATGCATTCTGGGGGGAATCTAAACTATGAAATGTAAAGGTGAATGGTCTAAAAAGAAAAGTTTAAAGTATTGAATTTCTATGGCAATCACTGACGACTTGAAATAATCTGCATAATCATAAATGCACTACAATGGTTTTCTAAATGAAAATATTTACAACTTGACAGAAAAAAGAAAATATAATATCAAGGGATTTTTAAAAATATAATTTATAGTAGATAGTGGTAGATACACATTTCTTTATTGCATGAGTGATGAGCTCAAAATGTTACCTTGTGAAAGCACGTTTAAATACAAGACAAAAATAACTAATTCTATCATTGCAATATGAACTGAATAAAACAAAACAACAACAACTGAGCGCCTTGAGCAAATCAAAAGAAATAAAGCTCATATCTCATAATCTCAAAGTTGAACACAAGGGTTCTGTGGCATGTAGCCCTAGTGGACTCCTTGGGTTATGGCCCAGGTTTTGACATTATTAAACACAGTCAGATAATCCTTTGCCGTTTCCTCCTATCCAGACAATGACTTCATGGAGGCTCAAGCTTGTGTTGTTGTCTCGTAGTAAACCGTCTGCTTGAATCTGTGCCACAGGCTCCATCTGTCTGCAGACTGGAGTCATCCGTTTACACGCCCATTCATTTGTGCAGGTTTCAGCAGTGCTACAGCTGCGCCCTCTGGTGGTCTAAAATAAGATCCCAAAAACAAAAGTGTTCTGTTCTAGTCACCAAATATGACTCATTACATTAAATGTGCATACATATAAAATAATAGTCTGAGTATTATGTACATTTATGAGGCTACATGGGGCGGCAGTAGCTCAGTTGGTAGAGCGCTTGCCTGGTGATCCAGGGGTTGGCGGTTCAAATCCCGCTCTTGATGGGATTTGAACCGCTGCAGTTGTGTCCTTGGGCAAGACACTTAACCCCACCTCGCCCCACTGGTAGCCCCCATGGCAGAAGAAACATCGAGGCCCGTTGTGACGTGAGCCACCTGTGGGAGGATTCTCCAGCTGAGGTCCTGACCAAGCCAAAGCGGGAAGATCATGGAGATGGTCCCCGGGCGCAGTAATGTGCAGCCCACTGAAAGTGGAGGGTGCATGAGTGTTGGAGGTGGTCGGAGGGGCCGATGGTGCAGATTGGCAGCCTCGCTTCCGTCGGCGTGCCCCGGGGCAGCTGTGGCTACAGAAAGTAGCTTACCACCGCCGAGTGTGGAGTGGATGAATGGTGAACTGTGGAGCGCTTTGGGATGAAAAGGCATGTCATGAAAAGCGCTATATAAATGAAATTGAAGAAGAAGAAGAAGAAGTACTATAGCCTGGTGAAACCTAAAATCTGTAATTGGATACTCTACCAGGATGCAGCCTGTTTATAAAATCCCACAATGGAATGCAATTGTACAAACAACACAGTTTTTTATACCACAAATGTTTACACTTTTAAGAAAAGCTCATTATTATAAAAGTAAAGTACACTGGTTTATTGTCACCTATACACAATCTCACCATTAGTGGCTTGTTAATGGGCTGTAGATGACTCTCTTTAGTAGCTTCTTGTCACTACTCTAACTTAAAAAGGTCATAAAAGACACTGGACTTCCCATGACACAAAACGCCACCATGGGGTTTATTAATTTGAGCTCCACCAAACCATTATAGGGGCAGTATAATTGTTGTTATCAAGACTTAAAGCACAGTAAGCATTTCTCTGTAAAGCCTTATGTAATCACCTTGAGACTCTGTGGTGATATCCTATTCACAAAGTGAGCTTCATGTTTCCCATGGGCCACAGTGATGGAATATGAGGGCAATATACTAAGCACAGCACACTCAGCAGCGCAGCCATTACAGTCAAATAGAACTACTATTAAATATGATTAATCACTCATACATACTACAACATGCAGTAAAAAACAAGGCTGCCACTGCACAAATATGAAATGTGGTGTAAGATCATGCAAGGCTTCTTTCCTTCGTTCCACACGGTCTTCTGCTTATTCTTGCAGCCCCATTTTCTATTCTGGGGTAACAAAATAAAGAGGTTAATTAGTCTTCAAGCCAGACAAGACTCTAGTTAATTTGGATCAGTGCCAGTAGAAAATACGATGTGGCCCTGGAGCAGAATATGCCCGCACCCAAATGTGAGCACACAATAATAAAGCATTTTTCAGTTCATGATCTGCAATGTAATATACAATACTTTATAGGATTGGCCAAGCACTGATGAAAAACTGATGATGACTGATTTCTATGGGATTTCCCAACATAAGTGGAGATAATTGATTATATAGTATAGTATATAGTATAAGTATATAAAAGGCCACATTTGCTGTGCTTTCTTTGTCCAGTGTTAGCTTCTAAAAACAATTTCCCTTGTGGATCAATAAAGTTAGTCTAAGTCCAAGTCTATTATACAGAGAAAACTTTGAGACATCCCATTGTAATGTTTTATTGCTCTCACCAGTAAACAAAATTCACAAACTAAAGGAATGTGCTTCAGTGACATGATGTAAAATAAAGAGTACTAACTGTAAAAACAACATAATACCAAAACACTACTATAATACTAAAAACTTAGACTTAGAAAAAAAGAAGCCAGCAGTTATTTCTATACAGGCATATCAAAAACAGATCCCTGTTCATGATGAACCATGTATAAAGCAGGATACATTTAAATATTTCACTAGTGGAAATGGTTGGCTCTAACTTTATTTCTCTGCAGAGTCCCATGAACACTTTTTCCCATGTCCTACATTCAGCGACTGATGTAAAATTGATTACAACTCATATGCACGCCAATGAGAGGTATGTACCATGTTCGGAAGTATCTGTAACATTTTGTGCTTTTTTAACTTGAACGGGAATTCACAGACGCTCCCTAACGCTGATGCAATTCACTTCCTCTGTCTGCCTCAGTCCGAAGCTCTCCTTCTCCACCCTGCTGTACATCAGGATGCATGGTCGCTGGAAGGGAGGATGAACACAGATACACAAAGGGAAGAGAGAGAGGAAAGGAGAGGGAGACGAGGAGAAGAAGTAGGAGGAGGCAAAAAGGCAAGACATAGTAGGACGGGGAGTATAGGAGGGCAGTGCACTGTTTAGCACACTGCTCTGTTTTTGTGAGTGAGGAGTGGGCATGAGACACAGAGACCAAAACACGGAGAGAAGGGATACAGTGACCACATAGCATCTCCTGGATCAATACTGGATCAATCAGTTCGGCATCACAGCACTGGAAAACAGGAGGAGCATTGCTTTGCGGAGTCGACAGCCTGAGCACCTCTGGAGTTTCACTACGCTGCTGAGGTATGAAATTAAAAGACAACTCTAAACCAGTTCGAGGGCACTTGGAGGGAGAATGCAAGTGAGATTTGAACTGAAAGAGGACAGGTCAGATTTACAGCTGAGCAGGTTGACAACAACTGAGTTAGGTAGTTGAGGTAGTTGTCACTTTAGATTACACAGAGCATAATGACAAAGGTCGCTCAGTTAAGTAAAAGGAGCTCTTAAGAGTCGGTGATACATTTTGTGCTGATAATTTTAAGGACAGATAGGAAAGAGCAATCTGGGAAATTGTCAAGATGTGTTTGCAGGATATTAGAACATAACCATCAGAATCCACATCCCTACTCTCTACAGGATATTGTTATAATGGTATCCCAAATATGAATATTAAACCAATTTTCTGTATCAAAATAATCACGCACAACAGTAAACTGTCACTTCATGGCTCACCGCACCTACGCATATATACAAACTGTAAGATCTTTACAAGTGAAATGCACACAAAGCAAGCACCTATATATGCACCAGTGTATGCATTATGGCCTGTGTCCAAGGTGAGATGAATGCAGAGGACAGCACCTACAGCCTGTGAAGCATTAACTGGTGAAAAAGAGTTCACTGCAGGAGTTTTGATTTGTCACTTCCAAGCTCTCAAATAAATTATTCCCTCTGCTGTCACATGTATGAGCGAGTACCCGAGCACAATGTTTGAAATGCTAATACAATATAGAACAGTTGTTTTGGCAGCACATCACCATCTTGTTACGCACATTAATGGATTGGCGTTCAAGGGCTGTCAGACAGAGCTGAACAAGTTTGAAGACGCACAATATTTACATTTTAAATAGTGCAGCCAATTACGGACAGGTGCACTGATCTGCAGCATTCAGGCCCCTTTGTCTCTTGTTGTTTTGGACAGGTGCTGCCTACTAATGGATTCAAACGCACAACTGCAAAAGGTGAAAATGCTTTTCCGGGCACTGGCTGTGGCTTCAGGCACATTCGATATCTGATTAATACAACATTTTTGGAGTTATAAGATTGTTTAAATGGCATGTAAAGCCAAATCATCTGATTTCTTTCAATCATGACCCCATGATTAAATCAGAATTTTCAGTTTACATGTCCTTTAAGTAATCTTAAAGGTCCAATAAGTAATCTTTGGTGTGCCACTGTCAATAGTTTTTATTATTACATTTTTAAGTAAGATTAGGTAACTATGGACCATGTATAGATTTAAAATATATAATTAGTCTGAGTGGATCTTCACCAAAAATAGGCACTTTAGGGCTTACTGGATAGGGAAAAAGGACTGTACCTACAGGAACAATAATACCCTTGCCAAAATAATCCATAAGAGAACAAAAATGACAATCTTAAATAAAATAAGAACATGAATCAAGTTGTAATAATGATGATGTATCAGGAGACAAATGTGACTGCATCTGCAATAAGATTAAAAAAAAAAAAAAAATCAACAGTCTAATGGATAACTATTACTTGATTCTTGCACTTATTAACTTACTGTCTTATTTAAGATTGTAAATTTTATTGTAAATTTTATTTTAAGATTGTAAATTTTATTGATTCCTCTTTCATTGTCTTAACCTGTGCAGTGCGGTACTCAAAACATTTCTCTCCCTTTCTCATAGATGGACAAAATGTGTGGAAACCCTCTGGCTCTGGTGTGAATCCTCTTAATTTGGTGAGATGGGAAGACGTGCGGCGGACCTGACTACCCCTGTGTCTGTGCTGGGGGTCCCGGCTCTGGTTGGGGTGCGTGCCTTGAAGATCACGGGGGCTGACAGGAGTGACGGAGGGGTTCTTCTGCAGACCTGTGGCATTCAGTGCAGTGTGGGTGTCCAAACATCTCCCGGGTTTTACAGAGCACCAACTACACACTGCACAAAGCTATTCGAACCCTGCCACTCTGAAACACTCAATGGTTATTTAAGCGTGGAATCGGACTATAAGGAGACATCACTGCTAACGAAAAGTGACAAGGAAAAAAGGGCTATTTTAAAGCAGAAATGTGGTGAGCCAAAGACCAAAAAAGAAGTGACTTTCAAAACAGGTGAGCGCTCCAAGGACGTGGCCTCAAGCTGGAGGAGTGGGACTTATTGCTATGCCAGGGCCATCAAGACCAACCCACAATTGGCCGGGAACTCTGCCAATATCAGGCCTAAATTAAAATCTATTAGCCGGTATGCTAATGGCAGTGTGGTTGACTCGGAGGCGATCGGTGGAATTAGCATTGATAATGGTGAATCAGAGCCGGGCTCTGGAGGAATGGACCTAAACAGACAGGGTCATTATGCAGCGCAGCCTGGGATAAAGTCAGCGTTATCAGCAACTCGACCTTTTTCACAAAAAATATACAGACACTGTGGAGGGCGACAACCTGATAGCACTGCGCATGTGGTTTGCTCAGGAAAGGCACTACACAACATAAAGACCCAGAATTTAACTTGTCCAAGAGAGCCCATTGTAAATCCACATATACTGCCATCTAATGAAGATAAGATGTACCAAAACATACCACACCCAGCATGTCCAGTGCATTCACTCAACAGAAGCTATTGCACCAATTTAAGAACATCACATCATGCCAATTTCACTCCTCAAACCACTATTTTAAATTCAAAATCTGTCACTGTTACTAAAGCTACAATTGAAACCAAACAATCTGGAACAATTCCCAGACCAACTAGTCTTCCACTAACCCCACTCATGGCTACAGCAACAAAAAGCAACAACCCAACAGTGATCACATTTCCTATGCAGTTTAAAATGTCCCAGCAAAATACTACAAAACCGCAAGCCTCTTCAGAGACTTCAAATACACAAAATGATGTACAGATAAATGCATGTTTTACAAACAGTTTGTCAATAAAAGAGGAATGTAAAGCTAAAAATGAACATTCAAATACACGCAATAATACCGATTCTGCAAACCTGAAGAAGGAATTATGTGAAACCCCCAAGCTACTCTCAAATACACATCAAATAAAAAGTAGCATTACAGAAGAAACCAATGCAATAGATACACCTGATAATAAACCAGAAACAAGGTCTTCCAAAGAGAACTCTAACAGTGCATTACCGAGTACAGAGTGTTCAGCACAAGAAATTAGAAATTCAAAAGTTCCAACCAAGTCCTCGAGCCCAACTTCTCCTGACAGTGACTCTGAAACTCTGAAGTTATCATGCCCCACTGCACTTAATAACAAACTATGTACTGATGCAAGCACAGAACACTTTTGTACTAAAGAGGTTGTGACTCAAATATCCGAAACCCTCTCCAAACTTGATTCTCCAGTCAATTCTGTGAAAGCTTCTCCAAATACAGCTGTTAATTGCACTACAACATGCAACACTAATTTGGCAAACTTGGTTCAATGCCCAACCCAAAATGCAAAACAAAATCAAGAATTTCAATGGAAAACCAAAAATGAGCAAAGTGACCAACTCACAACTGAAGATGCTTCAAATAAGTCTAAACATGTGCAAAGAAATGTTGATGTAGCGAATACGTCAGAACCCACTTCTACTCACAAAACAACCGCGTCACCCAAATTAAAAAATACTACAAATAATGGTAAATGTAATGGTAATTTAGTCCATGAATCTGTTATACGGCAAAGAGGAGACAGTGTAGGCTCAGGCAGCTCACAGGTCACTAACCTTCAGAGTTACATTTCCCTAATTAAATCAAGCAGCTCTTATCCGCAGGGTCGCATCAACACTAAACAGTGGCTTAAATATGATCAAGGATACACACAACTAGAAGGACAAAGCAGCACTACATGCCCACTGGTACCAGGCACACACAGAGATTTGAAAGCTCAACATCTTGCCTCAGGCGTAGCGGCAGTAGATAAATGTATTAATTTTGAATCTGGCGCTGAAGATGACTGCAATTCAGCTTTTCAAAAAGACAATATAAGTGCAACAACAAATAACAGAAACAGCTCAATATCTCACTCGCTCTCACATTCAGGTCAGGAAAACATTTCACTCGTTTCATTCGACAGCTCAGAACAGTCGCAAGAAGACCTCAAATGCACTTCCTTATTGTCATCGCCAACAATACGGCTGGCATCTGTTCCTCGCCTCCAACCTGGCCCGGTGGAGGAGATAGCAGCAGAGGATTCACGGTTTACCCCAGCTCCTCCTCCTCCTCCTCTTTATCCACTAGCCCCCCAGCAGCGCCTAGAGAAGGGGGGTCTGGTGCACTCTCACCCAGTCCAAGCATCTGCGGAGCTGCTGCCGGGCTCCCCTCGCAGTGGTGGATCAGAGGCGCTGCAGCACAGACTAGAAACTGTGGAGGCCAGCCTGGCAGCCAATAAAGACCGGATTACCACCCTACTCAACATCATCCATGACCTGGAGACGAGCCACGCGCCCACCTCCGGGTACGAGCATGTCTGTGTTAGCCAAAGCTGCAATGTACTGTATACAATGAATATAGAACAGATGTTTCATTGTTAGCTGCAAAATAGATTATAATGATATAGGCTATATGATGTTATAATAAAAGTTGACTCAAAGGGCTGGGCAGTTTAACAAAAACAAACAAAAACAAAACTCTTTTGTCCCCAGCATGTGGACTGATTTTTTTATTGATTGAATTATGTTTTGTCTGATTAAAGTCAAATGAGAATGACTTTCAATCTTTGCCATTTAACACAAAATATATTAGTAAAATATATTCGTCCAAAGTCTCTGCTTCAAACCACATGCTTTTACTGAAAGTGGATTGGCAGTAGACCTTGATTAAAAAGATCCAGCCAACAAGTAATAATAAGCCAAAGTCAATACTACGCTGACTCTTTATCTCAGTTGAAATATGATTAATAGCACAGCCCTATCAAAATCCATTACTTGCTGTAGTGGAATGATAAACAGAAAGAACAATTTATATGATGCATTGCTATGTTTGAGAAATTCACCTTCAAGTGTAATAATCCAAAATTGTGTTTAAGTTTTAAGTTTGAAGAAGCTTACATGATAATTTAAATGACCTTTCACACAGACAATGGCTCACTTTTTTTGCACGTGAGGAAAAAAACATCATGAAATTAAAACTACGAAATATGTGTATTGTGAAATTTGGATTGTTACTTTCTGAATTATTTTCTTATGGTGTTAAGAGCCATCATGTGCACCCTGTGATGGTGAGGGCAGAAATATTGTGAAAGGTCTAGGCTACTTGTAGCTTCTTGTGGCTGGATTTATGTGTCAAGAATTTACAACCTTAGACCAATGACTGCAGAAAATCTGTTAGACTGTGTCGCAGTTAAATTAAACAGCAGCTCCAGGGTCCAGCCAAGGGCCGCAAATCACCGAGGGCTGATTGAAGATGGGTGATGACAAGATCAGATCAAAATAGTTGTTTTGAAGGTTGAAAATCTGATTATTGAGTGACAAAAACGGCAACTTAAATCAAAAAGGAAGCATAAAGTGTAATCTTTCAAACAGGGGTAAAAAGGAGATATTTTCAGCAAACGTTCCATTTGTTTTTGTGTAATACTTGAGCAGGCACGCTTTAGCACATTTCTGATACAAAGCAAAGATATTTAACTAATGGGAAAATTTTAACAAATATTGAGAATCTTCATCCAAAGATTAAGTATAGAAGGTGCAGAATTCTAATGAATGCACCTGATACACACAGTTATAACCAAGACCAAAAAAAAAAATCCATACCATTACTTTTACTAGTGGATAGGCCTGTCACGATAATCGCCTTATCGTTCAATATATGAAAGCAGGAACAATATATTTTGGAGCTCAATATTTATCTTGTGTACATTTTCTTTGCAAATGTGCTGAGATTTTTGTTGCAATACGATAACATTTAAGATGTAAATGGTTGAATAAGTGACTTCTACAACAAATTATTGGTATGTTTTGTGATTTATTTGTTGCAGCTCATGCCTTTTAATGATACCGTCTATTTAAAAATGGTTTACTGGACTGTCTTGCATTATTATTTTGTACCTGTGGCATAAAGTACTTTCAATAATATTGTTTATATCACAGTACATCTCTCAAACACTATATCATGCTTCAAAATTTGTTATCATGACAGGTCTAGTGATGGGCGTTATCATAACCATGTAATACTGTGGTGAACATTAGAATATAGATCCAAGGACGTATACCAATAAGTTTTCTATGCATATTTTTTTAGCATAGAGAGAGCTTTCCAGCTTCAACTGATCTAAAAATGTACTCTATGTGTATATAAATGAAAACATATTACTAGAAATTAAGAGAACAATGCATTTTAAAAAACTGATTGCAATTAGATACCTCATCAATATCAGTATATACATATTTTGGTCTTGTTCCTCCACCACTAACCTTTAGTATCCCCTTACCAAGAGGAATTGCACAAAAACACAATTTGTCTAAGTGTATCTTGCCTTCAGTATAATCCACAATTATAGTAAATTAAATTATGTGAATTATGTTAAAAGCTGCTCTGCTGTACACACTGTAACCTTATGCAGTTACCTTGCATTATAAAACTGCTGCCAAAGTAAAACACTACACCCAAAGGTCACAGAAAATATTTGTCACTGAATCTGAGAGGACAAGTTTGCAAACATTATCAGCTGCTGTGAGCAGACAGGAAGTGAGTGGGCACTTGAACAGAGAGGGCATGTCGGACACAGTTTTATTTAGCTGTAAAAGTCTTGTGGGACAAATGACAGGAATTACCACAGCCTTCTGGCAATGTGTCTATGTCAATCAAGCTCATCCACTGCGCTTGGCCTAATCAGATGTGACTGTCTAAGGACTGGTGTTTCAGAATAACAGCTCCTAATAAGCCACTGATGCCCTGACTTAATGCATGTTCTCATTATTGCCAACAAGTCATTTACAGACAGGAGACGAGGAGAGTGGGCGGGTTGCCGTTTTAAAAAGGTCAATCAGACTCATAGATTTTTTTCTTGTTTTATTTCAGCCAATCCAGCACCAAAACAACAGGACAAGATCTGAAAAATTGCAAGATCTGCCAGAAAACGGCATGCATTGTGTACAGGTATGATTTAAGTTTAGTTCAGTACTACAGTCATTCCTTCAATGCAAAAACATGCATGAATAAATAGGACTGCTCAATAATGGAAAGCAATAATCTAAAACAGGATTGTAATAATGATGATGAAATCTGGATCATTTAAATGATTTTTCACTTAAAATTATAAGAATGAAAAGATAAAATGAAAGTAGGAGAGGTAGCATATAAAATGGGCTTTTATGCACTGAAACAGGTGCATGCACATTAGGGATGCAAATTATCTAGTAATTCATTAATTGATAGTTGATTGACCTTATCGATCGATTAACGATTAACTGATAAGTGGTGTTTTTCACCTGAATTTTAGTGTTTCAATAGGATCTTTAAGAATATAAGCTATAGTATACATAACACTGAGTCAAAAATATATCATAGTATTATTATATTGTATATTCCTCAATTAATTATTCCTTAGTAAAAAGCAGACAAATGTATTCATGCTGAATAACAAAATACAGTAATCCCTCGCTCTATCGCGGTTCGCAGATTTTTTTATTTTTTTTTTCAAAATTTTTTTTTATAGTGTAACATTGTGTTCTGTCCTGATTGGCTAAGAGACTAGACCAGGACTAAACCAGGTCTAGACCAGAACTAAACCAGGTCTAGACCAGGTCTAAACCTGGACTGGATCTGGACTAAACCAGGACTCGACCAGGTCTAGACCTGGACTAAACCAGGATTAAACCACCACGTGCCGCTGCTGGTTTTGTGCATGAAACTCGGGGCCCGAGCCACAAACCAGCCACACAAAACCAGCAGTGGCACGCATTCCGCGCGCCGCGGTTCGATCTCGCCTCGCGCGTACACCCGGGGCTGCTGAGCAGTGCCGTTGGCGCCTGCGGCCGGCTGTGAGTCGAGCTTGGCGCAGCGCGGTGCACAGTTGCCTTGTTTCGTGACCACGAGGGTGCGCGTGTCCGCGATTAGCGATTAATTACAATTAATGCATTTTGTTCGACCAACGTCTTAATTGACAATTAACTGTTAATTGATTAATTGTTGACATCCCTAATGCACATATAAACACTATGTGATTTTAGTAATCATATGGTACATAAGCACACATTTCAATGAAATCCATAGACCCCAGCATAAATGCATACAAGTGGAACATGAGAATTAAATGCAGTCTGTCACTGTATGTTTTTGCAATTATCTGTGATTAGCTGGCCAGAAAAATCAAAACGTGATGTAATACAATGTAATATTTGTAATTTCTTAAACTTGATTTAGCATTTGTGTGTGTGCCAAATACAAACTTGATAGCTACCAAAATGCATTTTAATTATATCTGGTGGTTACCATGGCAGACCAAAAAGACATAATAAATAATGAGGCATTATAAAAGTTAGGAGCATAAAATGACCGTGTTCACTTTGACCTAAATGTGTTTGTGATAGACATTTCAGGACCGGACCCTTTGGCCAAGTTGCCAAAGTAGTTTTTCTGTGAATTAATGACTTCGTAGAATGGGCTGCTTCCCAAAACAGAAGCTCTGAAGCCCTCATTTGTTTCTTGCTGAGAATACACAGGACGATTACATTTTCTTCTGGCGAGTAAGCCATCAATCTTTTATGAAGCAAAAAAAATCTGACAGTTTAAGTGCTTACTGTATGTGCCGCAAAGTGTTCACACAGCAGATTTATGGAGCCCGCAAAAGATGCGCACTGATCAAGACAGAATATCAACAAACAACTTTTTGGCACAAGATATTCAAAATGCATACAAAAATGCAATGTCTTAGTCAGTATACGTTTTCCTGATATAAGCTGCCCCATTTTTGTTGAATATGCTGTGCATGAAACCCGCAGCTAACTTTGCATCCATGTGCTTAGACATTGCATCAGGTGAAAAGGGAAGAATGAAACTCGCAACAATTGAGCCACAAATGAGGTTAAAGATGGCTGAGGTATCAAAATTTATCATTGTGTAGCAGTCCTTATCTTGAAATATGCAAAACTTTCCTTCTTGATCGACTTACTATGTTACATTTTTTTTTCTTCATCTTTGCATGACAAAAAGAGGTTGCATAACGTACCAAGCACCGGCTCCTGGTCCTGAAAGGCCAGATAAGGATATAATGGAGAGAGCACTTTCACAGAACAAAACCACTGCAGGAGGTCAAGTGGACTAGTGACGCTTTGAATTTCTGGCAAAAAAGTTAGCAATAGAGATAGAGCAACATCTAAGAGTTCATTTGCATTTGGTGGGAGCTGATTTTTACACATTGTTCATGATTTGACATTTGGTTGTGAATTATTGTGTGTGTGTCTGTGTGTGTTCAGTGTGGAGTACGACTTCAGGCAACAGGAAAGGCGCTTCATGGAGGTTCTGAATCACGCAGCAACCGGAAAAAATGCCTTCTGCACTCATTCGCCTCAGACTGTCAACTTCAGCCTGCTCAGAGACGGCATCTTTAAGAACCTGAGTGTATCAAAGGTGAAACGCAAAAAACTCTGCAAAATGCTATTCAAATGGCTGCCTAGGAAAAAGCAGCTCTGAGCCTCGCACCAAATCTAATGTATTGATGCATCTCAAAAACTGTAAACATTATGCCTAATAATGTGAGCACATCTCCAATGCAATAATGAACTACACCACTCTGACAGAACCTCATTAAAATATTTCCACTTTTATTCATTTCCAAAACGCATATTACTACAGACATGCAGACCAACCATTCTCTCAATTTGCATCAGCACTATAATTTCTTTTAAGAAAACATTCTCTACTAACTTTGAACACCGAACAAAAGCATAGGAGTTATGAAGCTAGTTATTTGTAATTTAATATTTTTTTATTGAATCTACCATGACAACACTGAAGAATTAGTTTTTATACTTTTGTTGGAGTCATTGACAATGCTTTGAGCAAATCCAGCACTTTTTGTCCCTTGTGTTTGTGTAATTCTAGTTACTTCCTATAGTGAGGACAACAAACATAGGTATTACAAGAGGACAAAAATATGTACTTCCAGAAATACTTGTACCTTCTTAAATAAAGAGGTAACATGTACAATATTATGTAGCTCTGATGAACCAACTTCCAATTTACTGACTGCACCACCTTTTCACGCACCAGTGCTCTGTAAATTTTCAAATCTTCATATACAAATGTTGTCTTTGGCTGTACTTTTACACTTGTGTGCACTTTATACCTTTCAACTCCTCCAAGCTTGTCTTACTAATGCTTCCTCCAATACTGCTTTTGGAAATTTTGGAAATGCAAAATAAACTGGGTTGACTCACTGTGATTCTTTGTCAAATCCCTTTTCTGTCACAGTATGGTCCCATCCAAACCCGACTCAAACCGACAGAAATCCTCCTGACAAACAGCGTCTGCATTTTGTCACACACCTGCCACGGAGAAGGGAAAAATAACAAACATTCATTATGCCTGTATCAATTGTGCCGCTGGTCTCAAAATCCCCAAACAATCTGAAGCCTAAGTGAAGTTTATAAAAGCTTGAGGGTGAATAATGACATGACAAAGGGCTACAATGAAGCACGAGTGAGAGCCGATATCGTGGTGTGCCGCTATTAAACCAAACACAAATGTTGAACCAAGAAAGAAAGAATAAAATGACTTTCACTTGTTTTGTAGTATTATAAGTGACTTGGACTGTGTATCAACAACTGTTGTAACAAGGCTAAAAATGTGCTAATCAGTGACACATTATATTAAGTTCCACTCAGCTGCTACTTCCATGGGGGTTCTTCGTACAAAGGACAATCCATACATGATGAATTGTTTAGGTGGTGTAAATTATAATTCATGTAGACATAAAACACAAAATGTTGATGACCAAGGTTATTAAAATCCAATAATTGATTTTAGAGATTATACACACCGTACACTGCATATTTAGTGTAACAATTGTCAAGGCAAATCCCTTTAACAAATGCTACTGCTGCTGCTAACAATGGTATAACAATATTTCATTTAGTGTGAATACTTTTTCCCTCCTGTCCAATTGTCCTGGAGCTACTGTGGCGAGTAAATTTCTCCTGTGTGAGATCAATAAAGTCTTATCTTATCTTATCTTATCTTAATAAATGACAGTTTTTAGAGAGAAATTTCACTCTGCAGACTTTCCCTGACTGTGCAGCTGTTTAACTGATTGCCAGTATCTCACTTATGTAATCACAGAAACAGTGTGTGTTTCAAACGTCTTAACTATATTGCTAGAGGCACATGGTGGGTGAGAATTAACGGATCATAGCAAGCCGGTCTTCTTCACAACACAAATGAGAGCCCTAATCGCCTGCAGTAGTCACAGCGCAGACCATTTAACTCTCTCCCATGAAATAAAAAGTAAAGTTTGTTGGACTCAGTAGCCTATTTCACCAAAGACACATCTATAAGAGGCTGGTATGTTTATGTTTTAAATGCACAAAACAGCAGACAGAGCAGCTGAGGATGGTGAGGGGTAAATTGGGAGTGACAAGGACTGCCAGGGTTAGAAATAAATGATCTGGGACAACTTCTACAAATAGATAAAGGAGAGAATTGGTAGTTCACAATGTAATAATGTAGAGTGTAGGGATTTCTCACAATTTAATACATATTTGCATACATGGGATTTTTTTATTTTATTTATTTATTTATTTGTATGTTTGAAGAATCAGAAAAACTATTATTATTATTATTATTATTATTATTATTATTATTATTATTTGTCTATTATTATTAGGGGTGCAAGATTAATTGAAACTAAATCACAATTTGAATGGATGCAAGTAACAAATCACAAAAGCTGCAGTTTTCCAAGTACCATATTTCCTCCACATCTTATTCTGCATAAAAATGGCTACCCCCCATAGTTTAGATCTGTATAAACATGTTCTGACATACATGTGATTCTGGTATTAGTATCAGTAGTTTGTTAGTTCAGAGGCCTATTTTAGTCTTTTTTGTCAATTCACCCTGAATATGTTTAAAATGTGAACAGAATGCTATTATAAAACCATAAATTGGAATTGCAAAGCTTGTCAGAAAAAGCACAGATATTTTGGGCCTTAATGAAGCACGAGTGACATGCAATGTATTGTGAGGGCCATGTTGAATGATTTGACATTATATTGAGAATTGTTGCATCCCTAGAGACGAGTATACAGGGAAAAGGATGCTGACAGAGCTGCAAAAAAGGCTTGGACCTGAAGTTTGAAAGAAGAAAATAGGGTTATATTGTGTGAGCATGCTTGCTGTGTCAGCTCCTGAATGTAAAAATCTCAAAGGCGTAGAAAAAAAAACACCTAAGACTAAAAAAAAAATTTAAAAAAAATCAATTGAACATTTATTATTCTCTTTTTTGGGGAGAGAGGCATATATTTTAGTCACTCAAAGCAACTCTTCTATTTGTTACAGTCAAAACAAACTGACATGTCAGCCTGCATTAAGCCTGTACTAAGTTTGCTCTAAGGTGAAGAGACCAGCAGCAGTGGCAGTACAGTGGCGAAGTAACACCTCAGCTCAATGCCGCCCTCAGCCTATTTCAGCTCATTATTTTGGTTCACTGGTCCGTCTGGTTTGGGTCCAGTAACCTTTGGCAGGCCCAGCAATAAAATCCTATATGGTCAGCTGCCAATGTACAAGCACGCTCCCCTACGACACCAAAGGATGTACAGCACTCAAGAGGTGTACGGAACGCAGTAAACTATAATGATACTGGCAAAATATTTAATTACCATTTTTCTGACCGGGCTAGATTTACGATTAATGTTTTGATAGTTGGATACTGTTCAAAGTGCATATTTTAAACATGTCAGGAAGCATTCACATTTGAGAGAAGACTTAAATAATGAACTGTTAAACGAATCCTAGAATTCCATGATTTTTTTTTTAGATAGCAAAACAGGATTTTTTTTATTTTGTTAAATGACTAAATCCTTGCAGTCTGAAATCTACTAAGGATGACCATTCAAGCTGTGATTTCGATTTGTATGCAGCCCAACATTTAACTAAATAAAGAACAGGAATGCTGTTTTGTGGATGATGTCCACATTTCTATATGTATGTGGGAAGAGCAATTCACAGCAGTCCTCTAACATGAATACTAATCATTCACAAGTGCTGGCTGCCATTCTAAACAAGTACAGAGAAGATACCTTGCCCAAGGGGACTTCGAAGTGCCAGTCACTTCGTTTAAAAAAATTAAAATGAGTACACAGCTTTAGAGGTCATATAAGTCCTGGATCTACTTTTATCCAAATGAAAGTTTAGCTGATGCATGATAGGTTGGGATTATGTAAATGATAAGAGGAATTTTCATGAGAAATTCATGATTCAGGAATTAAAAGGAAAGGACAACACAATACCTCACAAAGCAGCACAATGCTATGAAATATTAAACTGATATGGGTTAGTACAAACTATAAATCATTTTTATATTTTTCCAAAGCTCATAGTAGACAAGTTAAACTTTACTTTTCCAAACAAATATTTGAACATTTTATGCATTTTTAGGCACAGGAACTGTAAAAGTTACAATTACATTCTATAATGAATTGTTTCAAACTCAACTCTGAGAGTCAGCATATAAAGCACATTTTCAGTTTTCTTCTTGTGTCAGTTAAACAATTTTTCATATTCATTATCATTTTAAATGATACTGAATATCTATAATGTCCTATAGAGCAGTCCTGACATTGTCGCCATCAGCACGCTTATATATAGAAAAAAATCACTCACACCAATCGTGTTAACTGGTCCATTAAGGACAAAACAAGAAAGACTTTCTATGTAAAGCTTAATGCTAAAACTTGACTAGCAAAACTGGCTTTCAATTTCTATGCATTCATCAATTATGTATGAGAGAGAGTGTATCAACTTTTCCACTCTCCGGTTACTGCATCCAAGCACCACATAACTATTCTTAATCAGATCATTTGTTTCTACGCCAGTCACCTACAAGTAAGTGCAAGGGATAAGCTCAGTCAGGTTTGGAGGCCACATTGTTTGAAGTCAAGATAAAATGCATTACAACCTACACCCAGAGACAGATCTGACCAACCAGTGCACCGGTTTTAAACATTGCCAAGACGGGCTGAGAGGATGTTGTTCCCACAACTGTAATAATAGAACAGAACATCTTGGAGTTAAATACTTGATAAGGCTGCAGAAGTCACCAGTCACAAACAACCATGTTTCAAGCAAGTCACAAAACAGATTAAAACAAATAATATAGTCAACTCTAGTGTATTTTATTGTGTTGTATAATGTATCAGTTTAATTTGACTTGGAGGTGAGGGAAGGTTGCAGCACAGACAGAGAGAGACATGCAACCAGAGCCCTTCTCTGTGTCGCCAGCAGAGCAGCGCCACCTTAACAGAATGGAAAATGCAGATAAGATAACAGAGTAGAAAAAAATGCAATACAGTCAGTAACAATAGACATACACATAAGACATCAAAAACAAACCTGGAGCTGTGTTTTGTTTTGTTTCATTTATTTTATTTATTTATTTATTTATTTATTTGACAGGGACAATGCAATCGGACATAGTTACAGAACAGAGTTTGCAGCTGATGTGATGCATACAGAGATTAGCAGATGCTAATTTTCAACCCCCGTCCCTGGTTGAGCTTTTCTACACTAACATAAAATCTAAAGTACATATATATACATATATATATACATACATACACACACACACACAGTACTCAAGTTGAGGGGGGATGGGGGGGATGGCATCCCCCCTGTGGGAAAAAATAGTCAAAATCATCCCTCTTCTAAAACGGGCATCCCTTCTTCCATCCCTTATGGCATTTTATCAATCAGGCATGAAAATCCCTAAACTTTTGGCGAATTTCGCCGTTTTTAAGTCAAAATGGCCAGTGCGCTCCAGCTTCCAATCATGTTGCAGCATAATTACGCACCGATACGCGCTCCCGCCAATCATGACGATTGCCGCTGTTGTGTTTGCGCCTGTTCGCCGATCAGCTGTGAGCCTAATATTTACGCGGCATTTCTAAGAGAAGAAGATTCCTTAACTTGCTACGTTAATGCTACGTAAGAAGGAACTCTCGTCTCGGGACACGGGATACGTTTGGGATTATGTCCTTTTCTCCGGAGCTCCGGATTATTAAAGACAACACGGCAAACTGTTAGAATGGATCTGACCGCATTCTTATGGGTGAGTCATATTATCAGATTATTTCTGCATCTATTTCAGCACTAAACCAGGACTAAACCAAGACTAAACCAGGACTAAACCAAGACTAAACCAGATCTAAACCAAGACTAAACCAAGACTAAACCAGGACTAAACCAAGACTAAACCAGATCTAAACCAGGACTAAACCAAGACTAAACCAGGACTAAACCAAGACTAAACCAGATCTAAACCAGGACTAAACCAAGACTAAACCAGGTTTAAACCAGGACTAAACCAAGACTAAACCAGGTCTAAACCAGGACTAAACCAGATCCAAACCAAGACTAAGCCAGGACTAAACCAGGTCTAAACCAGGTCTAAACCAGGTCTAAACCAGGACTAAACCGGGACTAAACCAGGACTAAACCAAGACTAAACCAGGACTAAGGTGTGTGTGTGTGTGTACGTGTGTGATAACATATATCCTGTGTGTTATTTAATTATTGAATGATTATATGGATTTTTGTTATAAAAGCATTTCCATTTTAACAAAGTACCTTCTAATTCTGCCCTGCCCTGAAACACCACAGTGATGTCAGTGATGGGGGAGGGCTTAGCTTAATGCCCCCCTTCACCACCCCCCCGGTTTCATTTTACAACTCGACTACTGCACACACACATACAATTTCATCTATATAAATACAACAGTGCAAAGACATGTAACACTCACTCATTCGGCTCATTCATTCACTCATTCTAACACTATTTACACATGGGTACAGCTTTGGTTTCTCTTGAGCCAAGATTTAAGTTTAGCGGTGAACAGTTTCAACTTAGAGATGGACTTAATTTCTGTGGGCAGAGATTTCCACAGTTTATAGCTCTTATAAGAGAAGGCTGACTGTCCAAATGACGTCCTGCACTGGTGGAGTTTACACATATAGTTTCAGGTGCCTCTTGTCGGCCTGCTGCTGTTTGGTCTTTGTATAAATGTACTGAGTGGTTCTGGAGCCAGATTATGGAAACATTTGAAAAATAATTTGAGAAAACATAAATTGCTGAAACTGTCAAAACGTAATAAATTATAATGACTGAGAATGTGACTGATGAAAGTGGATAGGTTTCCTATCCATAATTTTGATTGTATTGTATTGATTGATTGTATAGTGAACCAATGTGCTTTGTGGCTGAGGGAGCTGCCTGGGCCCATGCTGTCATGCAGTAGGAGATGTGTGAAAAAATCATCCCATGCAAGTAGAGCAGGGCCGCCTGGTCGGGGATGTAATGTCTGATTAGTTTAAAGCAATTTAGGTTTCTTTGTATTGTTTTGGATATTTTCTTAATGTGTTTGTCAAATTTTAATTGCGGGTCAAGAACCAATCCAAGATATTTTAGTTCGTTCACCAATTGTATTTTGTCATTTTGCAGACCTATTTGAAATTTATGTTCTAGATTTAGCTTTTTAATAGAAAAGCACATGGAAACAGTTTTAGTGATATTCAGGATTAGTTCATTTTTGTGGAGCCATACTGTATGTTTAACACAGAGACCCTGCATATTTAGGCTGATTTCTTGCCTCAAATAAAAATAAAAAAAACACTTACTAGAATCATTTGGATGAGTTCAGACCTGGAATTGCCAATCTCTCTAAAAGATGTTAACTTGAAAACTACCACTACATGAACACACAAGGTGGTACAGAGCATTTTGAGCTTTGGAGATGTAAACAGAATAATAAATATAGCTGCAAGCAGCAATGTGGGGCCAAGCAGTGGCCCAGCCTAATTTGATGACGTGCGTTGGATCAGTCTTCGCCCAAGGATCCCAGAGATACTAAGTTTTTGAAAATCGGACTTACGGTTCAAAAGTTACAAGCAGAAATGTCCCTCAAATTTTGACCTGTTTGTGGCACTAGAGGGTTTGAGCTGGGGCCCTGTAATTTTTGGTGGGGAATCCTGGAACAGACTAGAATACGTGTGAAAAGTTTGAAAATAATCCTATGAGATATGAGCTCACTTCCCGTTTGGCGACTGTTAGGATGGGAGTCTATGGCAACCCCTAGAACCGTCTGTCTTTGATCTGTCTTTGATCTAGCCGAAGTGAGCTCATATCTTTGGAACCCTTCATAGGAAGCCTGAGAGCCTGGGAAGCCTGGCTAACAGACCCTGTTAGACCCTGTTTAACCTTGTTAGACCCTGTTAAGGTCAAAGTTGCAGGAATTTTAATAATACATGCTGAGGCCTACATGCACCTTCGGTGCTTGGCCCCACATTGCTGCTTGCAGCTATATCAAATCAAAGGTACATAAAGATCAAAGATCTTTGATCAGGGCATTGCCTAGCAACGCACGTGAAAGGTCAGTATCGGGTGCATCGGCTTTCGAACAGACGCGTTTGATTGGCTGTCACGACAAAACAATAAGAGATATCAAAAATCCAGCAATATTTCTGATGAGGCTCGGTCCAAAGATGCTATGTACCAAATTTGAGCAAAATTGGTCCAAAATTGAGGGAGGAGAAGCATTTTGAGTGTTTTTCATAATTGACCTGTTGGTGGCGCTAGAGGGTTTGAGCTGGGGCCCTGTAATTTATTGTGGGGAATCCTGGGAAGGATGCGAACATCTGTGAAAAGTTTGAAAATAATCCTATGAAGGGTTCCCGAGATATGAGGGAGGAGAAGCATTTTGAGTGTTTTTCATAAAATTCTAAATGGCAGGAAATCTACCCTGGCGGAAAATCGTCATAGGTGCGCTGGATTCGGCTTGGCCCAAGGAGTCCAGGGATACCAAGTTTTTGAAAATTGGACATACGGTTCAAAAGTTATACGCAGAAATGTACCTGAAAATTCCTGCAACTTTGACCTGCTGGTGGCGCTAGAGGGTTGGGGGTGGGGGCCTATAAATTGCTGTGGGTAATGAGGAGACTGGCTGGAATGTGCATGCAAAATTTCACAACTTTTTACCAGACGGTTCTAGGGGTTGCCATAGACTCCCAGAGGCGGAAGAATCTTTTATAATAAGAATCAATACAAACACTATAGGTGCCTTGCAGCTTAGCGCTGCTTGGCCCCAATAAAGGATTACTCAAACATGCGTGAATGAAACAAAAACAAAACAAAACACAACTCCACATGTTTCTGAGGCGGTAACAACATTATAACTTAAAGCTCACAAGAGTCAGTTTTGTGTATAGGACCTTTAAAGGTTTATGCTCATAAATAAACAAGACTGCTGGATAAACTTTTATATATAAAAATAGCGGAAAGTCTGAGGTCACTGTTGCATAGGTCAGAAAGCAACCATGTGAATTGTTTTGACTTTAGCTTGCAGAAACAGCATCATGGTGTAAAGTAAATGGCTGAATAAACAAACTGTTTTCTTTCAGATTACTGTATATGAACAAACCTCTTAAGCACTTTACAGGCAGAAACCGAGTTGTAAATTATGTAGATGACTGTATTCCCAAACCTATTTTCTCTTAACATTAAAAACTGTTATTTCAGCTCCTAAACACACTAATGTTCTCCTGTATACATTTTCCTTTTCTATTTCTGGCCTTGTTGTTGGTTTGATTCACAGATGCAGTTAAATGAGTCACTTGGACATGTAGACTTACTGCTGGTGCTCCTCGGGGACAAACGGGGGTGGAAAAGGGCGGAGAATGACGGCCTGGGCTTATGCCATTCTCCTTGTCCCGCAGTGATGTGTCCTCTAGAGTTTACAGCGCCACTAATCCATGTGATGGGGGAGATTGGCCTCTTCCTGAACAGAAATGCAATACGAAGTGAAAATGAAGGAGAGTATCTGTACTGCGCACACGATAACAGCCTCTGGTGATGGCATGGCCCTGGACTAGTGGTAATATGGTGCAATAATCTGCAGTGACATAGAGTGGAAGACTAGCTCCTGAAACTGAATAACTCTTGATAATGACGGCCAGATAATGAGGAAACAGATCACACTTTTCAACATAGTTTAAATCTAAGAATAAGCAAAAATAACTTAGACTTAGACAAACTTTATTGATCCACAAGGGAAAATATTTGGATACAGTAGCTCACTCATCAAATATAATATATACGAGAGAGTAACAAAAATAGATGGTATAGCAAACAAGACAGCAAGAGACTGGTGTCAAATGAGACCTAATTATGAACAAAAATAAAATAAACAAATTAACCAGAAAACAAAAACATTTTGCAATAGATAATAATATATAAAATATCTAAATTATATAGATACGGTGTCTCAAGGCACTTTCCTCTGGTTTTCACTCCACTCACAGTAGCTTTCTTTAGCTGCTTACTGCAGGAAAGGCACCCAGCCTAACACGTTTGCTGTAAGAGCTCCTAATGAAAAACACCATAACAGCTACTATAACAAACAATAAAAAAAGCTAAGACTTAACAGAGATATTTAATTAATAAAAACAAAACAAAAACTTTGAGGTTCAGGTTCAAGATTGCTTGTATCAACCAACTTGAACTATTGTTTTGTCTTCTTTCTTATCTTGACATTTCACTTAAAATTTTGTTTCCTATATATCTGATCTAGATTGACGCTGAAAAGTCATAGTGAATCTGTACTTATCTGCAAAGCCTTGCTCTAACTGAACCATTTAACATAAAAGGTGAAAGGATGATTAATGGCAGCCCCAGAGGGAACAGATATCAGAATACAGCCTGGGTTGTTTTGTATCATTTACTTCACTTTTAGATAACCTCACATTATTACTCCATCAAAAATAGACTTCCCGTCTCCCTTAAGTCCAAGTCCTTAAGGTATCATTTATTATCTCCTTGTAAACACAAGTGCTTCCTCCCACTAGACGTGAGGATGGCTATAACTCTTGCAGCTAGTTTCAGCTGGGAGTATTTATTGAAAGTTTCCCAAACTTAACTTCAACTATATCAGTCATTTTGTGCTTATAGGAAGCACTGGGTGGTTTAAATCTTTCCCAGCGACTATGGGCCTTAAGCAATCCCAAGGGAAGCCAATACAGAACCAGCAGGACCAATCAGTCATTTTTTTTTTTTAACTTCTGTCTACAATATAAATAGTAAAGCAGTGTGGTTCTTCCAACTAGCAGCCATCAAAATTCATGTTAAAGCTAAGCCTATTTTAGGTTAAATAGGGCTAAAATAGTACACTACAGCAGTTCTGAAATAAGCAAACACTAGAACTGCAGAGGAAAGTGTGGTAATCATACCAGTATGAGAAACATTGCTTCATAACAAATATATTACTAAGATTATGTGAGCTATGATACAGTAAATATGCAAAATGCCTTGTTTTGTTATGCCATCCATTTTCATTGGCAGCTCATTTCAGCTGCATCAAAAAACATCACCTTGCACATTAGTGAGCGGCTGGAAATAGGAGAATGATATTTTTCCCTTTCCTTTATTTGATTTGGATGACAGCTTTGATGATGGAAAAAAAGCTTGAATCAGACTGCATAGCTCCCAAACTGGGTCAGACTGGTGCCCTTTAAAACAGAGGAGAAAATGCCTATTAGTGAACGCTATCAAGTTTACTCCTGCAGACAACACGGCTCCGGGGCCTTTTATTACTTGCTATGGGAGACTCACATTATTTTTTGGCCTATAAAGATCATCAAACAGTTGGCTCGGCTTGTTATTTGTCGTATGCAGCAGCAAACTGTGCAGGCACAATACAGACATGTTCTCTTGAGATTCTTTACTACTCAGAGAGAGAATAAAACTGTCAGGAGGGTTTTGTTTAGAGAAAAGTGTATTGTAGAGGACAAGCCAGTATCCCCAATGTTATTATGTATTAAATGTATATAGACACCAAACTGGGGTCCAGACCAAACTGCCTGAGGGTGATTTCCAAAGGGTGCAAAGACGCTTTTTGTACCATGAAGAAAGTGGTCAGTCAGAAACTCCACATACTTTACAGAGGTCATTTTCACACCTTCAGGGACCCTAAAGGGGCTGACCAGCTCTCTCCCCATGATTCCGGCCCAAAACATGACTCCGCCACCTCCTTGCTGACGTCGCAGTCTTCTTGGCACATGGTGGTGGCTGTCCACCAACCATCCACCACTCCATCCATCTGGACCATCCAGGGTTGCATGGCACTCATCAGTGAACAAGACTGTTTGAAAATGAGTCTTCATGTATTTCTGGGCCCACTGCTTGTGTGCTTTATTTAAGATTGGCTGAATAGAAGGTTTATGCATAACTCCAAAGCATCCTCCAAAGAAGGATCCTACACCTTGATGTTCACAAGACTCCAGAGGCACCAGCAGCTTCAAATACCTGTTTGCTGCTTTGTAATGGCATTTTAGCAGCCACTCTCTTAATCTGGTGTCTTTGTTTGGCAGAAACCATTCTCATTGTGCCTTTATCTGCACGAATCCCTGTGTTCTCTGAATCTGCTACAAATCTCTTAACAGAATGATGATCACACTTAAGTTTTCATAAAATATCTAAGGTTTTCATACCTTGTCCAAGGTATTCAACTATTTCACGCTTTTCGGCACTAGAGATCCCTTTTCTTTCCCATATTGCTTGAAAATGTTGCTCTGCTTAATAATGTGGAACGCACCTTCAAACTCACAGGTGTGTGAGATTATTTCACTGAGACACAAAACCATCCATCACTAGAAAACTAAACATTTGACCTTTATGACACTTAAACACTTGCATAATAATTAAACATTTGCATAATAATTTGGACTGTGGTGTATTTCACTCTTGAGGGTGCAAACACTTAAATGAGGGAGCAATGCACCCTTTTACACCCTGTAGACCTGGAGCTGATGGACACACATCTCCACATAACTCTCCAGTTGAAGAGATTCAATAAGAAAGTTAGTCTTGCAGTGTAAACATAACACTGTATAAATGAAGGCTACTTGTAGGCCTATGTTGAAAAACAAAACTAACTTGTTTTTATAAATTGCTTTTGTTTTTAGTTATTTTGTTATTATCACTTTATTTACAGGGGGTCCTCGGGTTACGACGGTCTCGGGTTACGACGTTTCGTGGTTACGAACGCGCCCCCATTAAAAAAAATATGTATATATTACGCGTCATTCCGTCTTACGCGGTTTAGCGTGGTAAGAGATGTAAACAAACGCACGCGGCGCGCGGCGCACGGCGGAAGAATACGCTCTGTTGTGGTTGTAGGGAGAAGAAGACAGCCTCGTGTGTGTGCCCAATGTGGGCGGAAGTACCTGATGTGGGCTCTGATCTGCTCCTATGAAAGCGGCAGTGATAAACAAGCATCGTAGTGGTCTAATTATTGAGATGGAAAGGTTATTGGTGCTTTGGTTGGAAGATCAAAGGCAAAATCCGGTTTACGACGAAATTCGGGTTACGACGCGTCTTAAGAACGAATCAACGTCGTAACCCGAGGACTCCCTGTATTGCTATTTTAGTAATAGCAGTCTCACTGCTTCCAGTTTTCAAAAATATTGGAAAAGGTGTTTGCAATAAGGCTTGATAGTTTTTTTACAGAAACAAAACATCTTGAATGATCACCAGTATGGATTTAGGTCAAAACATTCAACCGCAATGGCAATAATGGAACTAACTGAAAAAATAGCATCTGAAATTGACAATGGGAATTATTTCTTAAGTATATTCATTGACCTACAAAAAGCTTTTGATGTAATAAATCATTCAAGATTACTTAAGAAAATGAACAAGTATGGCATTCGAGGGGTGGCTCATCAATGGATAGCGAGTTATTTAGAAAACAGAAAACAATATGTACAAATTAATGACACAGAATCAAAAGATATAATATCAAATGTGGTGTTCCCCAAGGCTCGATTCTTGGGCCCAAATTATTTAATTTATATATGAATGATTTTGTTAATGTATCTGAACTTTTTATTTGCTGATGATACAACATTATTTTACTATGGAAAAGATATGAAAGAGGTCATAATTAGAGTAAATGAAGAGCTAAAAAAAAAGTAAAATATTGGTTTGATTTATATGGATTGATTCTTAATGTAAAAAAAACCTAATTTCATTTTATTTAATGATAAAAATAAAAAAGACGACATATCATTAGAAATAGATGGGATACAGATTAAGAGGGTAAGTGAAACAAAATTTTTAGGAGTCATGATTGATGAAGGACTAAACTGGAGATCTCATATAAATTACACTAAAAGCAAAATAGCTAAAGCAATTGCAGTGATGCATAAAGTAAAGTTCTCACTAAACAGTGCAGCATTATTAATCTTGTATAACTCCATAATCGCACCATATCTGATGTACTGTGTGGAAATTTGGGGGCCGACATGTAAAACTTACCTACAGCCATTATTTATTTTACAGGAAAAGGCTTTGAGAATTATCACCAGCAGTCATTATAGAGAGCCATCCAACCCATTATTTGTTAAACTTAAAGTGTTGAAAATGTGTGATATTGTTGAATTAAGTATCCTCAAAGTCATGTATAAAGCAAAGTGCAGAGTGTTACCTGTAAATATTCAAAGACTGTTTGAGATGAGAACAAGCCAATACAATTTAAAGGGAACCTACATGTTTAAAAAACCTAAATTCAGAACCAAGGTTATGGAGCGAAGCGTCGCTGTGAAAGGAGTTAATTTATGGAATAATCTTGACAAAGAAATCAAAGAATCAAGTACAATAATGGCATTTAAAAAATACATAAAATCCAATGTAATGTGTATGTATGAAAAAGAAAACTAAATTGTTACACTTGAAAATGAAGCTTTATGTTTACAATTGATTAATAATTGTGATTGAAATGGAATGTAATGAGGAAAGGTTTTGCAGTCACTATCGGTGTTGGTGTTTGGAAAAGGGAAGAGGGGGCAGATAACATAAGATAACTCTTCTTTCTGCTCCCTTTCATTCAATATTGTATTGTTATCACAAATGTTGATGTCTTTTTACACTTTATGAATGAAATAAACAAGCATTATGTAAAGTTATATTATGTAATGTTTTTATAATTGCTTTTGTTTTTAGTTATTTTATTATTATCACTTTATTTATTGCTATTTTAGTAATGTTATTATTAAGTTATATTGATTTTTATGTACAGCACTTTGGAAACTGTATAAAATGTGCTATAGAAATAAAGTTGGATTGCATTGGATTTTACATAGAATTAATTTGATGCCTTTTTTTTAACCCAATGACTATATTTAGATTTTATCTCAGCAAAAGGTAGTTTTACCATAAAAACTGATTCGTTTGACAGTAGCTCAGAAGTGTTAGTCCCTCACTGGTTTAATGCTTCTGCCACTGGAGTTCAGACTCAATCTGGGGCTGGACAAACCGATCAAAAATGATCAGGACAATGAGATACATTAATATCGGAATCAAAAACAGATCAAAACACAAAATGGGGTCTTTTCCTGTCAGACAAGTATCACATTTTAGAAGAGAATCAAATTATCTCCAGAATGAATGCCTAAATGAAGAGTATGTAGGCTACATGTGCATGTTGTCGTATGCTAACCCTAGTGCACACCGCATTACCCGAACAATTTGGCCAATACCTGGGAATCAGTGATTACAAATCAGTGCTTATGGCACTTTTAGGATAGCCTTCGAGAGATTAACCTACACTTTGTTTGCCGTGCGCCAGGAAACCCTTTTTGTGTGGTACCTCCGCATCTCCTGCGCTCTCCATCAGTGACTGATGGCGACACGCAGTACTCATGTCGCCCACGAGAGGGAGACACATGTTCAACAAACCGTCAGAGGCAGGCGACTACAATTACTTTTTTCAGTCGATTTAAACTTTTTATGTTTTTTATACCTGATTATAACTTTTGGCACTGGGCTAGATGTTTTTTATTTCCAGGTCTTTCTTGGGAACATAAATGCATGGACAGCATGGACACATGTACAGTAGGTTCAGATTGTTATCTTGTCACAAATGCACCATGTACTCACTGTGTGTATTTTGGTTTACAGTAGTGGTCCTCCCTTCCCCTTGCTTAATTGCATTCTAACTGGGGCTGAACATGGTTGGTAAATGATCAGGAAGAAAATAGCCTTGTGTCTTTTTGTTTCAACTTCCATATCTTCCTGGGACCCAAAGAAATTTGTTTATTATTTATTTATAATATTTATTTATTTATATATTTATTATTATTATTTTAAATTATTATGATTTTTTGTGATATTCTATTTGGAGGTTTACATTTTGTTAATTTTGTTAATTTTATTTTTATTCATAATTTTGTAACATGTCCTCTGTAACGGACTGTAATGGTGTTAAATCCATGTGATGTTAACAACCCAACAAAAACTTTTTTTTTTTTTTCTTTTTTGGATGACCAACACCTCTGATAAGCTTCTACAGTCGCCTCAAAAAGGTTTTAGACTCCCTTTTAATTTGTTATTTATTTATTTTTTAATCCTAGACTAGTTTGTGGCTGCACTATCTCAAAACACACACAGATAGACGGGTTAACTCAGTGTCTACTATAAAGGACACAAATGAATGGGCCGGGTCTCAGGAGGATATAGGCCTATTCATTAAATAACTTTAGCTGTTATTGTTTAATCCACTGAATCCTCCTAAACCAGTATGTTAACCCAAACTGTTAACCATTCATGTGGGGCAGTACGAGTGAAATCAAACTAAACAAAAATAAATATTGTTATGTAACCACTATTTCCATAGCTGTGAGTGAGTTATTTTCTTGTATGTTTCCGATAACGTATCCTGTTGTTTTGGTACTTAAGTAAAATTCATTCGAAAGGAAATTGTATCTTTACCTGAATGATATTGACTTGTATTAGTATTGTAGGAAGTTATGTGTGCGTGCGTGCGTGTGTGTGTGTGTGTGTGTGCGTGTGTGCGTGTGTGCGTGTGTGTGTGTGTGTGTTCTGTGAGTGGAGGCAGGCAGTGAAGGAGGGAGGAGATATACAGAGGTCTGGTGCTACACAAGGACTGTCACATAGAAGCTGGAACAAGGAAGTATTCGAACGCTATAACTGGTTTGTAAGGACTTTAATGCAACCATGTGAGGTAAGTTCTGTAAGCATTTCATAACCATATCCTCAGTGTGTAGTTATTACTTTATGATACTAATACTTACCATAATTGGCTTTATATTTACAGTTATTTTAACATCATTTTAGATTACATAATTGTATTTTTACTTTGAGTTTCTCTGAGCTAGAGCTTAGAGGGACTTAATGTTGCACAAGATGGAGAATGGTGAATGGTGAGTTACTTAATTAAAGCTCTTTTGCCTATTTCAACATCCAGATTGGAGAATTCTATGTATTGTAAATGTTCCACAAGAAACACTAAATTCATTTTGATCTAATTTTATAGTTGTCCATTTATTGTCATAATATAATTACAATAATAATCTAAATTATTATTATGTAGCTTTTAGTAGACTACACAATTATGAGGATAAATTTGTTCCTCAAAGACTGTGTTGAATGGTCTTGATTGAATTTAACATAATTGCTGTAATAATCTTATTTAGAGGGCCAATGTGGGGGCACCGAGGTAACAAATCATAGTGTTTCCAGGATGTATTATTCTTGTGAGTCAAACACTGGCTCATCCATTGCTGTCTGACCTATTTTAGTGGACATTTTTCACTTTTTAAATGCTTCATTACTCTTAAAGTCCTGGCATAGACAACTTTGCCGAAACAATGATCAAAAAGAAAAAAAATAATTGTAATAAATTCAATACATTACAGGGCCAAAACTTTCCAAAGACCCAGAATCTGTTTGTGGTATTATTTTTAGGAGATAGGCCGATAAATTATGCATAGAGTCTCGCGTATTGTGTTTCATGAGACGCTGCAATGCACACACAATGATATAAAGTTGTGTAACATGTATGCAGATCTATAGGAATTGCTGAGAGGTTTATGTTTCCTAAGTACTCTGGGCTGAGACTGTACCATTGAAAGTGAGTTAGTAAAGAACCTGCGTCGCCTTAGAGACTTTATCTATAGAAGAGCAGGTGTGGTGAACATGACACAATATTTTTCAGAAGGACAAAGTAATGTTTACTTAAATTGACTGGAGAATACCCAAGAACAATGTGAAAGACTTGTGGAGAGCATACCAAAACGCATGAAAGCTGTGATTAAAAATAAGGGTTATTGCACCAAATATTGGTTTCTGAACTCTTCTTAAGTTTAAACATTAGTATTATGTTGTTTTAAAATGAATTTGATCTTGTTTCTTTGCATTGTTTGAGGTCTGAAAACATGTATCTTTTTTGTTATTTTGACCATTTGTCATTTTCTGCAAATAAATGCTCTAAACTATAATATTTTTATTTGGAATTTGGGGGAAATGTTGTCAGTAGTTTATAGACTCAAACAAAAATGTTCCTTTTGTCCAAACACATACCTATAAGTAGTAAAATCAGAAAAAAACTGATACTTTTGCAGTGGTCTCTTATTTTTTTCCAGATCTATATATGCCCTCTGCAGTCTGAATTTTTTTTTTGTGTGTGTGTTTTATCCTCCTTTTGGTTAATTATTATTTAAAACCTTATCCAGAATCTTATTTAAACCTGGTTCAGTCTCATTTTAGACATCTTTATACCTGATATAGTCCAGGTTTAGCTCTGGTGATACTCTGAAACAATCTTTGGTGGTCTTTGCATGAAAAGTTTGAGAAACACTGGTCTATATCATGAACAGCTTTAGTTGACTATCAGTAATGTGCCTTGCCATATTTATTATTACAGTGGTACCTCACCTTACGAAAGACCCAACAAACGAAAATTCCAAGTTACGAAACGCCTTCACGTTAAATTTTGGTCTCTAGATACGAAAGAAAATTCAAGTTATGAAACACGAAATCTCAAAATTTCAAATAATGCGCGCTCAGCCACACACATTATACGCTTTTCTCAGACTGGATTTAAACTTTTCTCACATTTGTCTCTCGTTCAAACATTTTAACTTTCATAGATTTTCAACAAAATGTATTAATAGTGAAGTGTGGGGGGAAGGGGGAGGGTGGAGAAGACTGCGCGCGGACACGTGTGTGATAGCGCAGCATGACCTAGCGCGGGGCTGCGAGCACGAGACCCGTGCTGGGTCTAAACCAGGTCTAAACCAGGATTAAACCAGGATTAAACCACCGCGGCTCTTGCCTGCGTTCGTTCATGTGCTCGGACTGCGTGCGGTCCGGAGGGGAGAAACATCTCCTCCCCTCCTTGCTGCTCGCCTCAGCTGTGACTCGTGAGGTATACCAGACCCTCCAGGAATTCGCGATGTTGCGATTTGCAACTTCAACGCAACTTCAGCCAATCCCCGCGAATTCAGGGCGGTGTTGCAATTTTGACCAATCACCGCAACTTTTCCGCAATTTTTCCTAATTTTGACCAATCATCGGCGACGTATTGAACGCCGACCAACTTCCTTCTGTGTAGGAGACATAACTGAGATGAGGTGCACGGTACGTTTGTGTGTGTGTGTGTGTGTGTGTGTGTGTGCGTGTGCGTGCGTGCGGCAGAGGTGGTGGTTCACGTGAGTGTGGGTGTGTGCACGTACGGAAGTGTGTGCGTGTAAAAGCGCGCGCTCACCTGTCACACACAGGAGAGAGTCAGAGTTGGGGTGTAGCCGTATTTTTTGTTGAACGCAAACCATTCATTCATCTTTCACGTTAATCTGTTCATCCTGCTGGTTTTCATGAGTTCCATTTCATCCTGCTGCGCTGTCATAGCTGTGTGCGCTCTTTTTGTAATAAATGCACAAAACATATCTGGATCTCAGCGTATCTGTCACCATAGCCTCCTCTTTGCGCGTCACAAATCTGCGAGCCATAGGACCCAACCTCATATTCTCGGCGGCTAAAAGGTTTGTTTGGAAGCCGCAACATTCTGCTTTACTTCCGTGTGACAAAACGAAACTGCGGCCGTGTCCCAGTTCCCAGAGCGCACAGCTCGGAGCGCGGCCCGAAGGGGGCTCAGACTGCAGTCAAGGCGGTGCACACTTGCTCAGCCCCGACTGCAGTCCGCGGAGCGCTTAACGACTGCGAAATGTGTGACGCACATATCGAAATGTGTGACGCACATGCCCTTTGGGCCACGCTCCGAGCCGCGCGCTCTGGGAATTGAGACACTGCTTCTAATGGCAAAGAAACATGTCTGCGGCGCCATTTGCCCACTAAAATAACAGCAAAAGACTGCGTGTCTTTGTATTATTCTTTGTCAGTAATAACTCAGTATTCAAAATATTACTCAATTTTAATTACAAAAAGCAAAAATCGCAACTATTTATCGCAACTTTCACTTCCTCCCGCAACAAAATCGCAACAAAAACCTTAAAAGCACCACAACTTTCATCGCAACTTTTTGGAAAAGCTCCCGCAAATTCAGGCATTTTAGCCCGCAACAATCACAAAAAATGCCCGCGAAATCCTGGGGGGTCTGGTATACCGGCAGAGCTAGCACGAAACCGGGAAATAGATCCGCACGCGGTGGTTTAATCCTGGTGTCCAGTCCTGGTTTAGTCCAGGTTTAGTCCTGGTCCAGTCCAGGTATAGACCTTGTTTAAACCTGGTTTAGTCCACGTTTAGTCCTGGGTCTACAGTCTCTTAGCCAATCAGGACGCAGAACTTTGTGTAACAGTGTTACACCATTAAAAAAAGTTACACTATTAAAAAAAAACTTGGAACAAATCAGGCTTTTTCCATTGAAATAGCTACTCAACTTACGAAAAATTCACGTTACGAAACCACTTCTGGAACAAATTAATTTCGTAAGGTGAGGTACCACTGTATTATGACATGAATCAGTGCTGAATTTAATCTAACATAAGTCTGCTTTAATGATACATCTATCTTATCACACGGAATGGTAAACATACATGTGCCATTAAAAGGGTTTTGATGAAGTTTGGGGAAAGCCCACATTATTACCACTTAATCATCTGGTTAATGTAAGGATAATATTGTAATCAGTGAGTGACAGTCAGTGAGTGACAGCGTGTTTATTATGTGTGTGTGTATACTAAACTATGATCATTGAGTTTTTATTACCAGTATTGAATCGGTATATTGAGATTGTTAAGTAATTCATTTTACAGCAGCTGACCTAATATGAGCCTGCGTTTTAATATTTCTGTACCAGATGTTGTGTATTTTTTTATGAGCGTCATATCTGTGAAAAGCTGATAAAAACTAGATAGCAATATCCTGTTTGCCTTATATGGAATTACAACACTTTTACTATTACCTACACATTTTATTTTTAGTGCAGGGGACACTAATTCAATTCAGATATACATTTCACATGGATGTAACATTTGTGCTTCATGGTGTTTTGAACCTCTTGTCCTTATCCTTCCCAGCCCTGCCACTGTTAACTTTTACAATCCTGTTCTGTTTATATTAGCAATGTTAACTGTAAATGATTTCCTTGCTAAGGACTGGAGAAAGACTGCATATAGACTCTTTAGGAAATACCCTAAAACCTACCTTATAATCTTTATACTAGCAGATATTAAATGTATAAAAGGAAATGTATTAGTCAAATGTTCAGTACTTTAATATGCAATATGGCACGCATCTATGGTAAGCATCTGGAGCAGAAGTACACACCGAATACAGTTGAAGTGGAATATGTTTAAAATAGTCAAATTGTAATTGCTATGTGCCATAAAGTTGGGTTTTGTGTGGTGAAAACACAAAAACAGTTTCATAAAAGTAAAGTTAAACTGCAATAGAACTGCACAATCTTTTTCTTTTTTTTTTTTTTGCAGGTATTTGCTCAGCTGAGTGACCACATTTAATGCACTCTGACACAGAATGACCTTAACAAAGACGAAGGTAGCTTGGTGTGCCATGTTCCAGAACACTCCTCCAGCTTTTTTGAGCCTTTCACCCTGAGCTCAGAGAGGATCTGAAAAAGTGGTCCACTATGATTCCCACAGCACTTCTTTGGCTGGCCCTTATCTCCCTTATCATCATCACCATTGGTGGAAATCTTCTGGTGTGTTTGGCCGTTGGGCTGAGCCGGAGACTGTGGCGCATCAGTAACTGCTTTGTGTTGTCTCTGGCCATCACAGACCTTCTCCTGGGCCTGCTGGTGCTGCCCATGTCTGCCAGTGTAGAGTTACGCAGGGGCTGGTGGTCTCTAGGGGGCATCCTGTGTAATCTATACATCTCCATAGATGTCATGTTGTGTACTTCTTCTATTCTAACTCTTATGGCCATTAGTGTGGACCGGTATCTGGCCATCACTGCCCCTCTCAGCTACTCCCGCAGAGTGACCACTGTCAGAGTCACAGTGGCCACTGTGGCTATATGGACGTGTTCACTGGCTGTGGCCTTCCTGCCTGTGCACATGGGCTGGAACACAGCAGACTACACTGTGCAGCACGTGGACTGGACCATAGGAGACGAGGACCGGGAGGGCCGATATTGCCTGTACGAATGGAATAACAGCTATGCGATTGTGTATACCTGTGGAACATTTTATCTGCCCCTGCTGCTCATGACGGGGATGTACCTGTGTATATTCAGAGTGGCTCGAGAACAGGTATGTTTTTTAACATTCACAAATTTATGTTATTTAAAGGGACCATGTTAAGCTGTGTTCTGGTGTTGTTTCCTCATCACAAACATACCTGGAGTTGTGTTTTGTTTCATTCACACATGTTTAACACACAAACCCTGTATATTTAGGCGGAGATCTTCTGTCAAACAGTGAAGTCATGTGGTAATACAGTGTGTTTTTAAAGTCCATACACCTTCACTAGACTGACTGATTGAATTATAGATGGATTGTGTCTGACTAATGACAATTTGCATAATGGTATTGTTGTTGATGAATGGTATTTTAGAGGATATTAATACTGATGAATTTGGTAATTGTACATTTTAGAGGATATTGAGGACAATGACATTTGAGTACAGTATTTTTAGAAGATAATGGTGAATTTGAAATCTTGTATGGAAATTAGAATGAATGATTTTTTGATTGTTTAAATGTTTAATGATGAATTGGATTGTGGTTATTTTAAGGAGACACTGTTACTGATTAAATGTTGTTAGAATTTCTCAAATGTAAATAGTTTCTTTAATGTATTTTGTACCTGCAGATGGAAAGTAGCTTGTTAAATCTGGTACAGAGCATTAAGATAAAGACTAAGCCTTTATTTGGTCTCACACACAGTGACACACGGGGGAAATTTGACTTCTGCATTTGACCCATCCTTTTCAGGAGCAGTGAGCAGCCATCTTTTTCAGCACTTGGGGGGCAGTACCGTGAAGGGTCTTGCCCAAGGACCCACACTGGCTTTGCTCATTGTCAGAGGGGGGGGGGGAAGTCGGTGACTTACCAGTTGAGCTAACCAGGCGGTTAGAATCTGTTCTATTTGAGAATATTTTTTGTCTGTGCACTGTCCTTGTTTTAAATAAAATACAATAAATATATAGAATAGGATAATTTCCTGGAATTGCCAGTCTGAACAACACAAAAGGTAAAGTTGCTGTTAACTTGAAAACTACCAATACATGACATTAAAAGGTGGAACCAGTGGCAGTCTTACCCCCAACTTACATCACTTACATCCATTTCTTTTGCTCATGCTGCCCCCCACGAAATGCCGCCCTGGGCAGCTGCCCTCATGACCCATGCCTAGGACAGCTCCTGGGTGGAACAGAGAATTTTGAACTTTGGAGATAATAATTCAGGATCTCTCAAATATGTGTGAATGAGACAAAACACAACTCACTGGATGTTTTGCGGCGGTAACAACATTATAACATGGCTTAAAGAGGCTATTTTGTTTAGTATAAGACCTTTAAATATCTGGTTGCATTTAAAACCTGCACATTTGGGGACTGGTGCAACCAAACATGCCAGGTGATTTGTAGAACGGTGCCTGAAGTCAGTGGCACAAATTCATCTCTCTTTATTGGCTATTATGGCTCAGTGACACATTTTCATAAATACAGTTGATGTTTCTCTTTCTGTCACAGGTACGTCGTATTCGAGCAGCTACACCATCATTTGCACGCACTGCCTCCACTGCAGCCATATCCAAAGAGCACAAGGCTACAGTGACTCTGGCTGCTGTTCTTGGAGCCTTCATCATCTGCTGGTTTCCATACTTCACCTACTTCACCTTTATGGGCATGAGAGGCAGGGCCATCTATCCTAACACATGCCACTCCATAACACTGTGGCTGGGGTACTTCAACTCAGCGCTGAACCCCATCCTGTACCCAGCCTTTAACAGGGACTTCCAGCGTGCGTACAAGGAACTGCTTCACTGTCGGAGACCATCTCAAAAGAAGCTACACCTTTTGAATATTTCTGTGCATAAACGCTTAACCAACGGCTCCAATATTTCACACCAGTCAAACAATGAGGAACAAACCAGTAAAGAGAATACAGAGCCACAGGAGGCAAATGGTACCCGAGTCTAAGCTCTTAAGAAGAAATGCCGTGGACAGCTGTTTAGCTCTGGACTCTGGACTCTTTAGCTGCTGTATGCACTCACTGCATTTTAGCGACTGCTTTTGTTTAAACGCATAGGTGCTGACATGCTTTTTAATTTGACATCCACTGACAAGGGGATCATTTTCACATAATATGTTCATAAAATACATTTTCATTATTGCTTAGGACCTTATAAGAATACAAGGCTGGTTGGCCTTTTATTTTTTTTATTTGGTGTTTTCTGTACAAAATAAATACTAAGCAGGACTAAGCCTTCTGAGCTGCACTGTCAAATGAAACAGCACAGAAAAACACATGATCACAGCCAGAGAGTTTTAATGGTAAAACTGTATTTTGCTGAGATGAAATTTTGTTTTGGATACCTAAAACTGGGCTGTTTTGCAAATTTAAATTTTCTATAGATAAATGTCCCAAAAAGACATTATTGACATTTACACATTGTGGCTTCTTTACAGAGTATTCTAAAAAGTAACTGTAAGCAAGTAAGTAGGTAAGTAAGTATTTAAAATCTTGTCTTCTATTATAGGCCTATAAAAAGTATTAATACAATTATGTAAATTTGCACATTCATACTTTCATACACACCATATCAAAAACGGTTAAGGCCAATACTAAACAAGCTTTAGAACATGGCCAAACCAAGTCTACATCAGGATTAAACTTGGCTCAGTCCAGGACCAAAGAAATATGAATGTGCAATGTGAGAATCCAGACTAAACTGCAATGCAAATTACATTGAGACTTTTAGGATGACCAAAGTTTTTTATTGTGTTATATGATACTGATCAACTATTTGTTGAATTATATTACATGCAATTGTTCTTAAGCACTGAAAAGACTGCAGTTTTAATATTTGATTATGAAAAACTACAACAGCAGTAATTTATTGTATTGTTTTGAGTAAACTACAAGATAATAGTGTTGTGAATGTATGCTTGGGGGCCCGAGACCTTTGCAACTCCACTGGACTGAATAGATGACCAAGTCGTTTTACTGCAGACACGTGTGGTTAGTACATTAGTAAATTGTTTCTTTTCACAATCTTTCACAAAAAACAATACTCAAGTCAATAAATGACAAAGGGATGGAGACAGGAACTTTAGATCCTGTAAATGTGACATATTAATCCAAAATTAGAAACAGACTTAAGAATTGAAATTGTACATCATTGAAAACGTGTAACATTTGCTTCATACCCATGCAGTAAATTGTATGTTTTAATTTTTTTTCAGTTCCTGCTTTGGCTAACAGTATATAAGGTGACAAAGATAGTGTTAAGTATAGCGTAATAGTCTCATAGGCCCATGAAGCCTGGCAGTGAGAAGGGAGATTGTATTAAAAGTGCTCCAGGTCAGGAGGCAGAGGGGCTGGCCGGGATGAAGAGGGTTCAGTGGAGCATTAGCGCTGAGTGTGCAGAAACCCCAGTGAATAATGTTGGTACCCCTCTAGCTGTTGCAAGGCTTTTATACTCCACTATGCTTTAGCGATAATAAATGTCTTTTTTTTTATCTTTATATTTCTGACTGTTCTGAGCATTTACTAACATGATATAGCACCGTCAAATAATAAACAGGTCAGTCTCTAATATTTCGCTTTTAAAACAGTCTTTTTCAATAAATGTGGAGTTGAATGAAAATGTCCACTGTTCACTCTCCAATCTAATATAGGCCCAAGTCAAATATCTTCTTTGTCATCTTTAATTATACACATGTAGAGTAGTATAAAATAAGATCTACTGCTACATTACACTGATAAATCCCAAAGGCTGATCTCATCGATTTCTAAAATGATCAGGAGTTAATACTAGCTGCCATAAAACTAATCGCCACCAGAGGGCAACAGATATCCAGGTTGCGTGAAGAGTCCCTCAGTCGTCCAGGTAGAATCCATGATAAAAGAAGAAATTCAATTTGTCAACTGGACAAAGTTTGTTTGGTCGAAAACGTTTTGCCGCTCATCCGAGAGGCTTCGTCAGTTCTGGTTCTAGTGCTGGTTAGACACTGCTTATATCTAGCTGCAGGGAGGAGCTCACTACAATTTCAGTTGCTCCAGTTGACAAATTGAATTTCTTCTTTTATCACAGATATCCAGGTTGCAATGCATTCTACTTTTTTTTTTTTAAACAATGAACTCTAAAACGTTAATGTTAAAAATCTTAACATCTTAGCTGTCAGTGGTTCGATGTAAATAATGTATGCCTATTTGATCACGATGGAAAATTGATGTGATGTCGGCAATAACAACCTGCAGCATCCGAGTGGAGAAATAAAGAAGACAGTGAAAGACCCTGTGGTAAGAATGATACCAATATGTATTTATTTATAATTAAGTGTGTGTAAGCCTACCTTTTTGTGTTTGTGTTGCATCTGTATGGGGATGTTATGCTTGGAATGTTATAAAATGGCACTAAACTTGGATCTATACTCCATTATTTAATTAGAGGTGTTTCATTTTATTTTATTTTATTTTATTTATTTATTTGACAGGGACAGTACATTAAACATTGCCACAACAGGTCACCGATGTCTATGCACATAAGACTTATAGCCATTGGCTAATTTGCAGCCTGCGTCCCTGTTAGGCTTTTAATGTGTAGGGGGAGAACAGTTAATAAAAAGCAGTTAATAAAAAAGGGGGTTAATAAAAACAGTTAATAAAAAACAGTTAATAAAAAAAGGGGGTTAATAAAAACAGTTAATAAAAAGGGGGAGAACATAAAAAAACACACACATAAAAGATTGTCCATGATTGTCCACTGTACACAAGGGCAGCTCAGTGTTCACCCTGTTGATTCTCTTTGAGCCAACTTTTCAATTTTGTGGAGAAGAGTCTAATGTCCAAATGCGACTTCAGCTCCAGTGGCAGAGAGTTCCACAGATGTGATGCTTTTACTGAGAAAACCGACTGACCCAGAGTCGTCCGACATCTTTTAACTTTGCACTTCCCACTCACTCCAGCTCTTGTCCTTACTCCTTCATTTGTATACTTTTGCACTAAATTGCACATTTCTTTAGAAGCAAGGCCATTAAGGCACTTAAAAATGGCTTTTAAAAATGTAAAATTTACAAAGTTCTCAAATGTCATCATGTTATATTTTTGGATAATTTTACAATGATGCCATTTGATTGGTTTTTGGTCAAATATCTTAAGTGCTTGTTTATGCAGCGATACCAAAGGTTTAAGAACAGATTTTGTGGCTTGGCCTCAGACAATGGAACAATATGCCATGTGGGATAAAATCATAGCAGCTTGATTGGATACACAGGATCGAATCATACGAAAACAGTTTATATTTGTCTTTATGGTCTTTGTCATTTTTTTTAACGTGGGCATCAAATTTCAATTTAGAGTCCAAAACCACTCCCAAATACTTAAATTCATGTACCTGCTCTATTTCATGTTTATCAATGATTATTTTAAGTTCATTGTTTGTTATTTTCTTCAGTGAAAAACACATTGAGACAGTTTTGGTGTAATTCAGAGTTAAGCAATTGTTTTGGAGCCATTTTTCAAGTAAAAACAAACAAACAAACAAACAAACAAACAAACCAAAAATATAGATAACAAACACTCTTACAGAGAGCAGGTCCCCACTCCAGCTCAGCTCCATAGAGCTGACCTGTAAATTGGCTGGACAGAGATGGAGACAGGCAAGTTAAACATTCCAGGAAAAGAATCCAGGAAACAAGCCGGTAATGGCTATTCTCCAGAGAAGGCAAAAGGAAAAAGAAATTCTGTTTGTCAACTGGACAAAAGTTTATTTGGTCGAATACGTTTCGCAGCTCATCCAAGCTGCTTCTTCAGTTCTGGTCAGACACTGGTGGACACTGCCTATATCTGCCTGAAGGGAGGAGCTAACTACAATGAAATTCAACTCTGTGACTACTACACCTGTTTGTTTACAGTTTCTGTTAGCCAGGCCTATTGAATATGCACTGGGTGTGGGATCTTGTTAGCATAACCTTTCAGGGCATAATAGGTGTTTTCACACCTTTGGACCTGACCTGCTGCCCTATTGTTTTCTTTGTTTGTTTTCAAATCCAAATCCAAATCCACTTTATTTCTATAGCACATTTCATAAACATAAACAGTTTCCAAAGTGCTGTACAGACAGAAAAAACTAGTGACACAACAAACATCAGGTACTGTAAATGATTCACTAGTCCCAAAACAATAAAACCAGTAAAACCAAATCAGAACCATGGAGTAAGTAAAAACAAAATAGAGTAAAATAAAATAAATTAATTAATTAATAAAATATAAAAGTAAAATAAATAAAATAAAAACACAGAGGACCACACAACTCATGCGGGATTAAAAGCCAGAGAATAAAAGTGTGTCTTAAGACGAGACTTAAAACACTCCACAGTGGGAGCTGTTTTGATGTGAGGAGGCAGAGCGTTCCACAGCTTTGGTCCAGCCACAGAAAAGGCTCTGTCTCCTCTGGTTTTAAGTCTCGTCTTAGGAACCATGAGTTGGAGCTGGCCCTCGGACCTCAGAGCGCGGGCGGGGGTGTAAATCTGGATGAGGTCCGAGATGTAATCCGGGGCCAGTCCATTCAAAGCTTTAAAAACAAACAATAAAATTTTAAAATCAACTCTAAAACGAACGGGGAGCCAGTGCAAAGATGCTAAAATCGGAGTTATGTGCTCTCGTTTTTGGTACGGGTTAAAAGGCGCGCAGCGGAGTTTTGGACTAGCTGTAGACGAGAAAGTGCGTGGTGGCTAATGCCAGAGAAAAGTGCATTACAGTAGTCTAAACGAGAAGAGATAAAAGCGTGCACGACTTGTTCGAAAGATTTAAAAGATAAAAAGGATTTAACTTTGGATAAAAGCCTTAAATGATAAAAGCCAGATTTGACGACCGCATTCACGTGCTTATCAAGCTTAAAATCATTGTTGATAGTGACGCCAAGGTTGGTAACAGAAGATTTAACTTGTTGTTTAAGTGGGCCCAAGTCCAAGAGGGGGTCAATTTTGCCAAACACCAATTTTGATTTAGGTTTGAGGATAGAGTTATAAATGGGAGACAAATGATGTCTGAGACCTCCATTTCTGTTCAAGGAAGGATTCTCTTTCTTGACAAAAATAGCCTCTTTAACTCCCCTCAAACCAGTTCTTTTCTCTGGCCAAGATCTGTACCTCACTGTCCTCAAAGGAGTGGCCCATGGCTTCTAGGTGGAGATGTACGGCAGATGAAGGTCCACTCTGGCTCTCCCGTCTGTGTTGGTACATCCTCTTGTGAAGTGGCTGTTTTGTTTCTCCAATGTAGCGCTCACTGCAGTCTTCACTACACTGAATGGAGTAGACCACATTGCTTTGTTTGTGGCTCTGTGTTTTGTCCTTTGTGTGGAACAGTTTCTGTCTTAAAGTGTTTGTGGGTTTGAAATAGACTGGGATTTCATGTTGTCTGAAAATCCTCTGTAGTTTTCAGAAACACTGGCCAGGTAAGGAATAGTTCCACCCTTTCTCCTGGGTTCTGATTCTCTGTTGTCTTGTTTCTTGTCCTTGTCTCTTCTTTGTTTTGTTGAAAGCCCATTTTGGATATACACAAACAGAGAGGGCTTTCTGCACATGTTATTCTTCTTTCTCCTTTCCCTCTGTGCTTGTAGGAACCACTTGTGCCCTGTGTTATAATGTCCGAATAACTCCAAGTTTGTGCATGGCTATGCTAACAACCCCCCACTCCCACTGCATATTCAGTAGGCCTAGATAACTAACAGAAACTGTAAACAAATAAGTGTAGTCACAGAGTATTTTCATTGCAGTTTGATCCTCCTTTCAGGCAGATATAAGGCAGTGTCCACCAGCATCTGACCAGAACTGAAGAAGCAGCTTGGATGAGCTGTGAAACACATTCGTCCAAATAAACTTTTGTCCAGTTGACAAATTGAATTTCTCCTTTTGCCATGGATTCTACCTGGACGACTGAGGGATTCTACACACATTCACCAGAGAAGTTACATAGTGCACATTATATCATATACACAGCTTGTTCTTGTCAATGAAATAAAATCTGAGCACTATCCTCATTGTTTCCAATGGACCATAGACCATGATGGTTGGTTGAGCTGAACAACCACTGACTTGGGTAGCTGCGCCACAAAGGTGTGTTCATAGGCAGATCTTAGAACTGGTCTAGTTCAAATATTACACCCATACAAAATAGTGTAGCCCGTAACAGTTTATACATTTTTCTCATGAGTATTTTCTGTACTCTCTGCTCTGCTCAATTGTTGGCAAATTGTAGAACCTATAGGAAGCATGGGTGTGTATGTGTATTATATACAGAGAATCCCTGAATCATGTTTAACCTTCCTCTTGTGTTAGGGTCGCCACCGACCCGTTTTAGTTTTTAAATGCATAAAATAATCACTTAAAATTTGTTTATTGCATCAGGGCTTTTTGACTTTGTCAGGAACCTTGATTTCAACAAAATTCAACAAAAAAATTTTTTTCACTGCATTATAAAATGCTCTAGTTGAAATTATGTCCTTTGTAGTGTTAGGGTCGGTTTCGACCCGGTTATAAAAATAAGATTATAAAGCAATAATTAGAGCCAAAATTGAAATCATAAATGCATTGTCAGCATTGTCTGGGGATGCTCATTTGTCCAGGATTGCTGCAAAAAAACAAAACAAACAGAGATGAGCATGTCCAGACACGTCAGGTCACTTCACTCATTTGACTTGCAGAGTGCACATCTCCAATTTGCAGCATACAAAAATGAAAAGAAGATTTACGGTGAGCGAAGCTCGAGATTACATTTTTGGAGAAAATGAGGGAGAAGACACAGATCAGCATAGTGATGCAGAGGAGCAAGTTTCTGAGGAAGAGGACAATGTGGAATACCAGCCAGAAGACACAGACACATCTGAGTCTGATGCTGGTGCTCACCCAGCACTCCATCCACATCATCAGCAACACAGAGAGAATCTGCATCAGCATCCTCCTCAGCCAGCCCTGCCTCAACACCAACCAGAACAACCACGGCCACAACACCAACCAGAACAACCACGGCCACAACCCCCCTGAGACCACCTGATTCTAAAAGAAAGAGGTGTCAGGTCTGCCCAAGCAATAAAGACAGAAAGACAAACATATTGTGTTTGCGATGCAAGAAATATCTCTGCAAAGAACACACAAAAAGTGTCACTTTTTGTCACAGATGCATCTAAACACACACACACACACACACACCTACACACACACACACACACACACACACACACACACACACACACACACACACACACACACACACACACACACACACACACACACACACACACACACACAGGCAAGTTCTTGCACACAGATACTTTTTTTAAACTCTGATTTAGCGTTCTAATAGTTTTGGAAGTAATAATTTATTTCTATTGGTTTGATTTGTTTGATTGGTTTGTTTGAACTTGTAAATCAATATTTTGTGTTATGACCTGTTCTGTTTTTCAATGTGTTTATATTAAAGTTCTATTGCTGACATTTTTTTGTTTTTTTGCATTTTCTTGAAGAAAATATATATGGGTCGAAAATGACCCATAACACCATAGATGTTACTATAGTTATTAATTTTAAAATGAAAAAATAAATCAAGCAAATTCATTTCAGAGATGTGTTCTATACCCCTTAGCAATATTCTGGTAACACAACATCCTTTCATTTATTTATATTATTCTCTTGAGGTTAATTTTTCTTTTTTAGAGGTATACTAATAACAATAAAAGGCCCAGAGACCCACAACAAAAATATTAAACCCAACATTTTCATGGATACGGAAGCCCAACAAGGTAACCAAGAGATGAGAAAAAAAATTGGAATTTAAGTTTTTATTTTTAGTGTATTTTAAAGCTGATTTAAGACACGGGTCGAAACCGACCCGTTAACACCGGGGATGGTAACAGAAAACTAACACAGAAGGAAGGTTAAATCGAGAATTTATTTTTGTCATATACAAGCTAACACACAATGCAAAGAAAACAGCTGATGTGTTGATAAGAAGAACCCATGAACTAATTTAAAAACAACAACAAAAAGCATCTACATTTACACAAACAATTATGTGAACTACTGTGAAAAAACAACAAAAAAACATGAACACCCAAAGAAACTGAACAAGCTTATATACAGTAATGTGGATTCCATCACCACTGCGTGATGGAAAATGCATATTGCTAGTACTACTAATTACCTATAACTATAGCTCATGGACACATTTTTTAAGATTATTTAGTATTTTAATAAATATTACTCAGAGACTTGAAGTAAAATTGAGTTTGGTGTTTGTACATTACCCTACATATGTGTGCCTTCTCCTATAGTGCTGCTGTAGCTGCAGTGGCAATAAAACTGAGATTGACAGAACTTATTAAAATGTGCAACAATTCATAAGTGTCTGTAAACAGAGGCCTCACCAGAGACAGCAGACTACATATTTCATTTTTATGTCTTAGCCTTACAGGTTTACAGCTCAGTCCACCAAACTGGAACTTTTGTTAATGATGCTAATCAGACAGAGACAGTTTGATGCTGAATGCTTTGAAAATGCTGTATACTATTATATTTCATGCCAGTACGTTGATGTTTTGCTCTAAAATGCTCATATTATTTAGATCAGACAAAGTTATCCCAAATCTGTATTGTCTATTCAAATTGCTAGACTTGTAGCTGAAGCTGATTTGAAGCCTATTTTGCTGACCATTATTACTTAATTTATAAGATAGATAGATATTCAAGTAGTGAAGTAGATAGGGCATTTAATTTGACCCCAGTTTAACTAGATTTGAGAATTAGGGAATAGAAACACACATAATTACTTTCTTCCCATTAACAGTGCATATGTAGACAGTGTGCAATGTGTATACTCTTATGGCATTTGATTTAACAGGACTGGTAAAATGTAGGAAGTGGTATTCTCTCCACTGTCTTTGTGAGACTGTATATGTATTATTATAGGTGTAAAACTGTTGAAGTATCATGGCTGTATTATGTAACTGTGTGGGTGGTGAGGTGGATGGTGAAAAACAGAAATTTTGCAGATAAAGTGAGCACCTATTGGCAAAATTAAAAATTAAACTGACTTAGGACACATTGACCGTATCATTCCCTGTGCAGTGAGTGATTGACTAGTTGGCACGCATACTGTAGAAGAGGGCTACTAGTTAGAATCTTTCATGTAAAAAGGGAGATTGAACTCACAATAAACTCACTCCCAGTTCTTCATCTTACTCTCTTAAATCTTCATCAATCCAATTTAAAGTCTATAAGGAAGCTGTGAAAAGTCTTACAGCTCATTAATCCATAAACCGGACAGTCCAAGTCACATATAATTTAACAGACCTGTAACGCAGAGTGCACCACGTGAGGGGTGCCCTGCTGGTCAAGCCTGTCAGTCAAAACAGATCACCTTCAGTTTAATATATGTTTTTAGTTTGTAGTTTTCAGAGAGTTAGTACCTGTGAGGTATGTATTCAGCACTTACTGAAGGGAAAACAAAGCTAATAATATAATCGCCACCATCATTTTGCTTTTCATATCATTGCCTAAAGAAAACTGTGCTTTTTGAGCTTTAAACCACAAGAACTGAATGTCTAATATCGTGTAGCTTATGTGTTTGTGAATCTGATTGCCAACTGTTATTTTGGTATTGGAGAGCAGAATATCTGAGTATAAATCTGATTTGTACTATATTCACACTCGCCCACACAAACACTCGACTAAAGCTGTAGCCATGACTTTGCGGCTGTCAGATTTTGAGCGTTTGCTGCTCACTGTGATAAGCACCTTTCCCCTGTGTTACAGCACTGTGGTCCCCAGCCTCCCACTGCTCCTGTCATTCCCCATCAGTTCATGTGCAGCGGTTATTAAACTCCTGACCCTTACAAAGTGCTCAGTGGAGAGGCTCCACAGGACTTAAATCTGTGTACAAGGAGACACAGTGCTGCTCAGGTCAGATGCACCCAAGTACTGGCTTATTTTCCAAATTAAATTATGGACAGGGTAAAGCTAATCCAAAACTAGCTTCGTTGGCACCCTCTGAATCTTTGATGCAAACACAAAATGATTGATTGAACAAGTACCAAAGTAAATTTACATCTTGAGTGCGCGGGTGGTGTATCCTCCCCCGTATCTGCCTAGTTCATGCAGAAAAATGTCTAATTAGAATGTGAACCAATATAATGTAAGTAATAAGAGCACTGACAACTGGATGACCAAATTCATAGATATAATGGTCATTTTTACTCTTACTCTGGAATGGGAACTTTTGTTATAAACTCCTGTATTACAATAGATAGCTGGGTTATTTTAAGATAATGCTGTTATCAGATATATTAGGGTTAAAGTACCTCATAAGTGTAAATGACAGACAAATCCTTTAAAGCTACACTTGAAAACAAAAATATAGAAGAGATATTTAGAGATATGTGGATATTGATAGATTATAGACGGTTACTCTCAATTGATTGATGAGTGTTAAAGGGATATTTTTATGTGAATCTGTAAGGCATCCCCTTCAGCAGTGTCGGGCATTAAAGGAAAAGTAACTTTTTTTTTAACAATTTGAGCCTTATTTCGGTAATAAAACAAGTTGTTTTACTCACCCATATCACTTTGGTGTCATATGGAGCATTTCCGGAGATGTTTTAGATTAGCGTTAGGCTAACGTTGTTAGCCTAGCGCAACTTATAGCCATAGCTCGGGGCATTCCCCGAGCATGTAATATGCCTCGTGTGGGCTCCAAATAACACAAACTTTAGCACTTTTCAAATCATAGAAGCTCGATGTCTTTAGTCTACGATTTCGTTTGGTCAAAAGTGGCCTGTAATCTGAGATTTATCCATAGTTTACAGCTATGCGTTCCATGTTTGGGTCCCGGGAGCTGAGAGCACACTCCGCGCATGCGCACTGGCGTCCTCATCTACTCGAAACTATGGCTAAATCTCGGATTACAGGCCACTTTTGACCAAACGAAATCATAGACTAAAGACATCGAGCTTCTATGATTTGAAAAGTGCTAAAGTTTGTGTTATTTGGAGCCCGCACAGGGCATATTACATGTTCGGGGAATGCCCCGAGCTATGGCTATAAGTCGCGCTAGGCTAACGGCGTTAGCTTAAAGCTAATCTAAAACATCTCCGGAAATGCTCCATATGACACCAAAGTGATATGGGTGAGTAAAACAACTTGTTTTATTACCGAAATAAGGCTCAAATTGTAAAAAACGTTACTTTTCCTTTAACACTGGCTTACCCCTGACAGTGTCCTCTGAGCCGAGCTCTTCCCCGGTTCTGGCACTGACAAAAGTAGGTCTGGCAAGTTATAAATTCTGTTTTTCTTTCAAAAAGTGATATACTTGCGTCACAAAACAGTTGCACACAAAAAAGTCAGAAGTCTAAATCTCTTGGTGCTATTTTCTCTCGAGTCGTATCACTGCGTGCCTATTATTATTATTAGCCTGTTTAATTAATACCTGTGAGGAGTACAACAAATATTTGCCAGATTCATAAAACTCTTATACGATTTTAGTTGCTAATTAATTGTACATATACAAATACAGCAGTGTCAGTATGTAGCTATTTCTAACATTATAATTCCTTCTGACCTAACGGCACACACAGTGCTTCTCTCAAGGGACAGGCTTCTGTGAACAATATCATCACGAAAAGCCAAGGCTTTGCATGCATTGTTTCACTCTGTGGGACAGAGACAGCATTCCCAAATATTACAGCGACACACACAATTGTGAAGTGGATAAATAGATTCTCAGAGCATTAAATACAGACAGAGGATCACACAGAGGCACTGCGTCATGCTCTGCTCCCCCTTCAGTGGAGGGGGAAAACCTAAAAGTCTCCACCAGCAGTCTGCATGTTACATAACCTTTAGTCACTTTATTTTGTTACAAAGACCACTTCACAGTCATACCTCACTGTTCACCTATTTACTTAAAAATAATTCAATATGCTGCATGTGTGAAGAATCTCTCTGTCGTCCAGGTAGAATCCATGGCAAAAGGAGAAATTCAGTTTGTCAAATTTTATTTGGTCGAAGACGTTTCGCAGCTCATCCAAGCTACTTCTTCAGTTCTGGCCAGAGTACTGGTGGACACTGCTTATAACTAGCTGCAGGGAGGAGCTAAATACAATGAAATTACTATAAAACTATCACCCTATTTGTTTGTTTTCAGAAACTGAAAACAAATAGGGCGATATTTTCATAGTAAATGGGTCATTCCAGAATTGGAGGACATTTTACGTCCCACCCATCAAATATTAAATAATCCACATACAAAATACTAAAACATACAGTTTCTGAGTGAATTTACTTGTCCTGAGACCAAATCTAAAAAAACTAAGAGAAAAGAATGTTTGAAAATAGTTTTTAAAATACCAAATAAGTCTGGGGTACCCCTCAAAATGCCATTTTCCTCTTGTCCCACCCCTCTAATGGCCAAATTGAATCTCAAATAAAACAGTTAAAATTGAATTGAAATTTCTTGTTTTTTTCTATAATTTGTTTCATTGCCATCTCTTGTAACTGTGGAACATTTGTTTTAATAGACATAATATTTCAAATAATAATTATTATTCATGGAACATGTGTCCCACAACATGCACGCAACCCTGTTACCAGAACATTTTTAGTCTGGTAGAAGAAGAAGAAAGCAGTAAACCACATGATCTCCTGGACTTGACATCATCAAATAATTTTCCAAAAGAATAGGTAGAGCAAAGGTTTATCTTCTCTTCTATTTTTCATATTTTTATAACATTGTTAGCCTTGATTGAATGTCTCACTCTACCTCATGCAACCCTGTTATGCAAATGATCCGAATAAGACAATTTTATTTTTCCTTTACGTATTTGCATAAATAAGTTTTTCCTCTTGATTAGTAATAACAGCTAGCTAAACAGCTAGCTTCTACTCCTGAGATAAAGCTAACATTAGCGCAATTTTGCAACCCTGTTACCTGCAACCCTGTTACTGTGATTAGAGTAAAAATGTGATTAGAGTAAATACATTTCAGGCTTAAAATTGGTTTTAAATACACAGAAAACAAAGTTTATGGTCTTCTCAAAAACCCAACCACAGCTATCTGACAATTGCAGAATTTTATCCTTAGATGGAAAATCCATTGAGAGAGTGTCTGCTTACAAGTATTTGGCTCTCAAGTTTTTAGCGGGGTCGTGCGTGAGACTGCGTAATTTCCGAGGAGCGGGGGGGATGTGAGTGAACAATTTTTCATGAGGAGCGGGGGGGGGGGGGGGGGCTTGAATTGCGTGAGAAATGCCGTGTGAACGCGTCGAATTGTCTCTGTCAATGCGTGAGACTTGAGAGCCCTGCTGTTCAATGCGTGAGACTTGAGAGCCCTGCTGTAAATGTTTGTCTAAAGAGCAAACTTAAACTACAAAGCAACTAATGAGAGTTATATAAATTAAGTTATTACCTCGGTTTTCTCAGTTTGTTTTACCATCACCGCAGTGTGCGCTTAGCAGCTGAAACTACACTCTACAGTCTGCCCAACAACAGAACTATCTATTTTCTGATTGGCTGATTTTTTTCCGGGGAGCGGAACGGGGAGGAGGGGGAGAGTTTTTTTCGCTGAAAATGCGCGGTGCCTGCATAAACTGAGCCACACAGACCGATTTTCTGGGCCCAAAAAAAAAAAAAAAAAATTAGTGTGAGAAATGCCACGTGTGTGGCGTGTGAGCGTGTGAACACGTCGAATTGCGTGTGTCACACTCTCAATGCGTGAGACTTGAGAGTCCTGTATTTGGGGATATGGATAGATGACCGGCTGGTTAGCTCAACTGGTAAGTCATGGACTTTCCCCCTGGGGGTTGTAGGTTCGAACCCCCCCCCCCGGGCAATGAGCTAACCAGTGTGGGTCCTTGGGCAAAACCCTTCACGGTACTGCCCCCCGGGCGCCGAAAAAGATGGCTGCTCACTGCTCCTGAAAAGGATGGGTCAAATGCAGAAGTCAAATTTCTCCCGTGTGTCACTGTGTGCCATTGTGTGTGAGACCAATAAAGGCTTAAGCCTAAAATTAATCTTAATCTTAATCTTAATCTGATAAGCTCGCCTTTAACGTACATACAGGGGGTCCTCGGGTTACGACGGTCTCGGGTTACGACGTTTCGTGGTTACGAACGCGCCCCCATTAAAAAAAAAAGTATATATTACGCGCCATTCCGTCTTACGCGGTTTAGCGTGGTAAGAGATGTAAAAAACGCGAACGGCGCGCGGCGCACGGCGGAAGAATATGCTCAGTTGTGGTTGTAAGGAGAAGAAGACAGCCTCATGTGCGTGCCCAATGTGGGCGGAAGTACCTGATGTGGGCTCTGATCTGCTCCTATGAAAGCGGCAATGATAACCAAGCAGCGTAGTGGTCTAATTATTGAGATGGAAAGGTTATTGGTGCTTTGGTTGGAAGATCAAAGGCAAAATCCGGCTTACGACGAAATTCGGGTTACGACGCGTCTTAAGAACGGATCAACGTCGTAACCCGAGGACCCCCTGTATTACTAATCTAGTCAAATAAAGCTTGGCTTTTATTTCAGAAACAAATCATGTTTCACATTTAGCGCTAAGAAAAAACTTGTGGAAGCTACTTTTTTGGCTGTGATTGATTATGGTGACATATTATACATGCATGCTGCATCCTCCATCTTACGTCGCATTGATTCAGTTTACCATGCATCATTACGATTTATTACAAATCCTAAGTCCCTCACTCATCATTGCATTCTCTATAATTTAGTTGGTTGGACAGCACTTACAGTTCGTAGACAACAGCACTGGTTTATCTTTATCTATAAAGCAATACTAGGTAAACTCCCACTGTACCTCGGTAACCTCCTCTCTGTGAGCTCTGGTACTTATCAGCTCCGCTCCTCAAGGTGGTTACTTTTTAATGTACCTCGAGTTTTAACTGAGTTAGGAAAAACTGCCTTCTCCTATTCAGCACCCTGGGGATGGAATAACCTACAGAAAGACCTTAAACTAGAAACTCTCATCTCCATAAATGAATTTAAAACTTCCATAAGAAAAATGGTAACAAACACATGTGCTTGTTTTTCTTGAGATGTTTTTAACATACTGTATTTATTTATTTATAATGAAAATGTAAAGTATAGCATGAATATGTATGTAAGTATGTTGTAACTATTGTATGTATGTAACTATTTATGTGGATTGGCTGCTAACTTGGCCAGGTCTCTCTTGGAAATGAGATTTTGAATCTCAATGGGACTTCCTGGTTAAATAAAGGTAATAAAATAAATAAACCATATAAATCATATAATAAAAATTTTACCATTGACCGTCAGCTGAGCAAATCAAGCATTTAATAGTTTATTACCTATTATTGATGAATATGTAGCAGAAAATCAGAAAAGTGAAGGTTTATTTTTCAAGAATTTTAAAGCCAAAATGTCCTCCAATTCTGGAATGACCCAAATAAACTTTTTCCAGTTGACAAACTGAATTTCTCCTTTAGCCAATATGCTGGATGGCCCCATCTTCATAGTGACCAAATATAATGTAAGGGCACTGGCACATAGGAGTCAATGACTGTCATAGTTGTGCTGTTTGTCAGTATGTGATCATATGAACCCAATGTCTGCACCAATATTTTAGATACATACTACATACCAAAGAAAGTTCAGCTTATCCTTAAAAACAAAATTTGTATAGTAGCAGTCTGTTTAATTTGTAATCTTAGGGAATTTGGAGAATGGTAGACACAGTAGTGGTGATTCAGAGCCACATTTTCACATAATCACGTCTTCAATTTTTCAGTCAGCAAGTGAATGGAGTAATGATGAAATGACTCAAGCCCCATACGAAAATTCCAAAAGCTTGATTAATAATTTCCATGGGAAATCTGTGTAAAGTAGAGAGTGGCAGAAATACAAATACTGACATTGGGAATTGGGTCTGATATCAGCTGAGTTGTTGCTCTATCAAATTTCAAAGAGTTTGTATCTCATTTCAGGTATTCAGACTTGTATTAAGGGCTGGACATTATGACAAAATATGAAACAATCAAATTGATTGATTACAATTTATAATTACATTTTCTTTAAAGGTCCCATGGCATGAAATTTTCACTTTCTGAGGTTTTTGAATGTTAATGTGAGCTCCCCTACCCTGTTTAGGGCCCCCCCCCATGGTTAAAAGTTGTGAAATGTCTAAACTGAGCATTTGCGATCCTTTTCTGCATTACAAAAAATCGGAGCTCAAACGGGCGATTTTGAACAAGGCACCTTATTGACGTCAGATCGAAAAAAGAAATGCAAATGCAGTTCCACCCCCGTCTGTCTGTACTCAGCGTCTCTGTAAATCACGCCCAGAGAGTTTGGACTGCGAATGCGCTAGGCAATGCGAAATGCGTTTTTTTATTTGGCACGGAGGCACGTCCGAGTGTTTCTAGGCTCGGAAGTCCTTTATCTGAGCCTCTGGAGCTTTGAACAGCAGTGATTTAATTTTATTTTATGTGGAAATGTGTTTATTTTTCAATGGAACGCTTCAAATCTCTCCCCCGTGCAAAAACAAGGAAATGGATCAGCTGTGGGCTCTGAGCTCTGAGCGGAGAGTTTGGCCACGCCCCCACCCTCTACTATTGGCCATCTCTTTTCTCCTCATTTGCATTCAAGCAACAACGCCCAGAATAAAGAGTTTGAGAGAGATATTTATGACTCTTTCTCATCTTATCTCTGTTTCTCATGCACTAAGTGTTGATTTTGAAGAAGGATTCATTTACAGTATTAGGGAACCATTAAGGAGCCATATAAAAGCATCAAGAAGTACCATGTCATGGGATCTTTAATTTCCTGAACATAAACAATGCCGATAATCATTTTATTTGAACACAAAACTAGTCTTATTTCTTTGTTCAAATTTGAAATTCAGCTCCAGACTACATACTTCTACTGACAAAGCACTGGCTGTAGACTAAAATGACAAAGGTTGATCATTGACTAAGAGAAATGACCAAATCTCAATCTTGATTAATTTCACATCTTATTAAATATCCACAGTCTTTTTGCTCCATACAATCTTCCCAGCCTAATTTAAACCAGCAAGTTCAACAAGACTTTATTGACTAAGGCTTTTGGGACTCCATGGCTTAAGGAAGAGCTTGAGTTAAGAGCAAAGAGTGAGAAAGTGTTAGACGGGAGGAGGAGGGGTCCTTGTGTTGGCGTCAATAGTGGCTGCTAGCTACAGCCCAGAGCTGCTCAGAGCACTCAGCTCCTTCACAGCCCACAGCCGCAGGATCGCTGTGACCACCCTAAACCACAATACATATCTGTGCAGGGGGAGCGCCGGATCACCACAGAGGACAGAAGGGGAGAGGAAGAGTGACCTGAGACATAAGAGGGGCAGGAGGGGGTTTCTCTTCAGCCGAGTTCCAACTTCTTTCCATTACGTGCTTTGGATGCCGGACTTCAGTCAATTATTTATCTTCTGTCTCATTTCTGGTCTGGGGAAGACAAGTTTGCACGCCTTAAAAGAACTTCCTGGATTTGGTATAGTACTTATTCTTCCTTTCATTCATATACTTGTCTTGAGTTTTTCTTTTTCCTTTTTCATGTACATTTTATCTTACATAATTAATTATTAAAAGCTTATCATTCTCAAGTAAGGGTATTAAGCAATGATACTAGTGTTTCTGCTATAAGGGCTCAACAGAATTATCCTTAAACTATGTAACTTTTCTGCCATTAAACATCTCAATCTCCATGGAGACAAGTATTTCAAGATGTTTTTGAGTAATAAAACATCTGTAACTGAATTTGCAAGATGTAGGTTCAGTGCTATACTGTGGAACATTCCAGGTAAAGTGATATGAAATGTATGGATACAAGCAGGTAGTGGACCCTCCATCAGAAAGCTGCATATTTTAATGCACTGCTAAGAAAAACAAACAAAAAAACATAAAATCATGCATGAATCAAATATCAATCATAATGTTTACAATTAATACATTTGAGAAATATAAGAAACAAGACTTAACTTTACATACACCTTTTCATAACTAGAAGAAATAAAAGTCTTTCTATGGACAGCTGCAGAACTTGTAGTTTCACACCACATGACGTATTCTGTGCCTTTTTAACTAATTACCTCATCATCACTGTTTCTATTTAATGAAGAACCTCCAGATTTCAGCTCATCTGTTCTGAAGTTCCTTTGCTCCAATGGACCACTCCCCTCATTAGCAGAATCCTCTATGCTGTCGTGCCCTTTGCTGACACACTCTGGTGGTTAGACCCTTCCTCTGGTGGACCCTCTCCTCCTCTGCCTCAGCATGGCTGGCTGTACAGCACGCTGCAAACAAGGCATCGCCAAACTAATGCAGTCACTACGGAGAATAGTCTTTGGGACTCTCACGAAAGGTACCCTGTTTTACTTGTTTTCTCTCCTATTTATCTTTCACTCTCTTCGGATATATGATAAATAAAAAACATTGGTACAAAATTTGACACAATTTTATGATTGAACGATTCTCCAGATAATGATATTATGTCAATATTGTTGAAATTAATAGGATTTCAATTACAAGGATGTAGCTGATTCCTCAGTTGATGGTGTCCTAGTCCAGTGTTTCCCAACCTTTTTTGTCTTGTGTACCCCCTTAGCCTTTTTGTTATACCTCGAGTACCCCCTCACTCATACGTGTTGATAATTCTCCAAAAGTATAATGTGACACAACAGATTATTAAATGAAAATCATTTTTATTTCTTCTCCTTAATTTGAAAATTTAATTCTCAGGCATTTTCTCTTTTCTTTAACTCAAATTTACTCAAATTAGAATTTTAAAAATTCCAAAAAATCTCCCCCTACACCTGGCAGCGACACTGCCGAGTACCCCCTGCAGTGTGCTCGCGTACTCCTAGGGGTAATTGTACCCCTGGTTGGAAAACACTGTCCTAGTCAACCAAGTGTCTGCTAATTATTTTGTAATCTTATAAGTAAAAAGGTGAATGCATGGATGAGTGAGTTAGTTGGCGTTTTGGGAGTGACTGGACAGTTAAATTAGCCTTTTCACTTATAAAGATGCTGTTCAGTAGTACTTATTTGGATACATGGTTATTTTTGCATGAGCTCCTAATAACTTTGCTGGTGCCACACCCCCTTTTAGTCAATTAATCGATGCACAGGGATTGTCTACAGCTTTACAATTATGATTATTACTCTTATCAATTAATCAGTTGTGAGAAATGCCAGAATCATGATCTGTTAATTTTAGACACAAAAATGCCCCATAATTTTATCTATTAAAATCCATATTCTTAATATTTAAATTTAGTATATTTTAAAAAACACACAAACATTGATTCTTCTGCCTATCACTTCTTTAATCATTTGAAAATCTACATTAGTGGCCTATTGTACAAACAATGTGGAGAAAGGCAACTCTGTTCCCTAGTGAAGTGATAAAAAGTGTGTTCTAGCGCAATGTCCTTGAGAGCTCGACAGTAGTCTTAGTTTCAACACTGCAAAAAATGAAACAATATTTTCATACTGTTAATACAATATACTTTTAAATTAACCCTAGCCACTTTATCTCTTGAAAAAAGTAAAAAATAGGCTATAAATTTGAAGTTTAAAATCTACATAGAAATGTTTTTATGTGTCTTGTTTCCAGAGTCTGCATGCATCATGAAGAAAAACGCTTATAAGCACAGTCAGCAAGAGGCCTTAAATAGATCAGGCTGACTACAGATAAACCACATTTATATTTAAAATCTATTGACTCTAATGTACACAATCTATTCACAGGCCCACAAGTCAGTATACCTTTACTAGTTCCAGCCTTCTAGTTAACTTTCAAAATTTTTTATATTTGCCAAAGCCCAGAAAGCTCGAGAAAATGTGAGCTCCTGTGCTTTGAGTTGACCTTTTGTTAAACTGGGTTAAGACTATTGTGCTGTGGGCAGCACAGGGAACACAGCTTGATTTTTGAATGTCACTGATTTAATTGAAGTGCCTCCAGTTACACTCTGTGGTAATTTCTCTAATAAGAAAACAAGGAAGTTAGTGTGAGCTGAGAAATAAAATGTGGTAAGTTTTTCATAGTTACCATGACAGCTGCCATGGATGAAGATATGTAAGGCATGGAAAATAGGTAAATAGGAAGTGGCTGAAAAATTGGGTTATGTTTGGTGAAAGTTAAATGTTACAGACCAAGGTCTCTCCATACATGACAAAGATTACATCTTTTTCCATAACATTATGGGGAAATAGAGACAATTTTAGGTTACATGCATACTCAAACTTTGATTGATATAAGATTATTTAAATGACATGTAAAAAGCCACATCTATTTTTTTCTGATCATTGATCCCTTTGATTACTCACATCAGATTTTGCAGTTACATGTCATTTAAGTAACCTTAAAGGTCCAGAAATCAGATTATAATCAGATTTTGGCATGTACGTGAATAAGGTCAGCTGTTATAAGCCTTTTACTATGTAAATAATAAGACCACTGTCCAGGGAGCATGTAAAGCTCTTTGCAGTGAGTCTGACAATTTGGTCTATGTCCTTTTGTTGCATATCAGTTCAGGGAAAATCTGTTCCATGCTCAGATTCAGGGATGATTCAGATAAAACAGTATGTGCTGTATTTTCTGTGCTGTGGGCTGAGAGCTGCAGGTTAGTACATTAGTTTTTCACTTTGGATGGCACAGTGTGATACACTGGTGGTGGGCGTTTTCTGCTTTTATATGAAATGTTTATCAGCGAAGACTAATTTTTTAGCAGATTTGATGAAACATCATATAAATCAATGATACTGTACACTGAATATACCTTTTCCAAGATTTTACTGACTAGCATTACTATGTTATGCATGGTAGAAGACATGAAATGCTGCAAAACCCACAGAAGCATGTTTGGTAGACTGAAAAATTCAGGTCCCTCACCTCATTCTTGCTATAATTTCATTTGTTCTGCACACTTGCCTGTACATATGAGACTTGGGGAGCTAGTGTACAGAGATATGTGAGCTGAAGCATGAAGCCTCTGCTCAGTCACCTCTGAAAGGCTGTGCTCACAAATGCAGCACATATAGATTCATGTTAGGACCTTTAAACACTGAGCCCAAAGCACGACATGTGGAAGGGGAGTGGGTTAGGCCTCAGGGGCCACACCACAGAAGACAGAACTGAAATCTTACACTGCTCTTATGAAATCATCTTTGTTACTTTTATACTCCTGACCTAGAGAGAAGATACATGTCTAATCTTAAAACAAACCCACTGGATCACAAGGAAACATGTACTACTAGACACTGGAGAGAGGAAAATCTGTAGCCTCTGTTGAATGCCTTTGAGACTTAGGCAGATTAAAGCAATGATAATATTGAGAAGAGGGAAACAGAGAGAAATAAGGTACCCTGGCCAGTTAAGACTACATATTTTTATATATTTAAACTTAGATGTATACAAAATATAGAGCGTACCATTTTATGGTGCTATGCGTTAGGTGCCTTATTCTTACAATATACAGCTAGAGGTAATAGTTTTATTGTTGAGGCACTGAGGGACATAATGAGCTATGGTAGACATAGAAAAACAACATCTAAAAACAAACAAACAAACAAACAAACAAACAAACAAAAAAAAAGAAGAAATCCATGAAGCCAATAAAAGGCATCATAAACTTAGACTTTTGACTTGCTGTGGTAGTAGTTATAAAGTAAACATGTATGAAAAAGAATCAGAGTTATTCAAATACACAATTGTCCAGTAAAACTTCTGGAATCATTTAAAAAAACCTTCTGCATATTTTGTCTTATGCTGCAGTTCTTAATTACAGTATGACGTGCAGAACACAGAGGCAAAGCAGGTGCAGCCCAGTCTCCTTCATGCTTATTTTATTCACCTCACCTGTGTCCTCTGGATAACCTTGCAAGAACAACACAGCACAACATGGACATATATCTAGAGCCCCTTCCAATGTATCTTTTCTTGCAATATTTCAAAAATAGCACACAGTTTATGACCTGTCTTACAAAACCCCTCTTCACCCACTTTCCTTCTGCATGGAGCTGACAATGTAACTAGGCTTTTAATTTTTCACATCACCTCACTGCATGCATTTATATGAGGGGCCGTTCAAGACATTATTCATTCTGGTCCTCTCACATACATATATTCTCACTCTCACATACATACATTCTCCTCTCACATACATACATACATTCTCCTCTCACATACATACATTCTCCTCTCACATACATATATTCTCACTCTCACATACATACATTCTCCTCTCACATACATATATTCTCACTCTCACATACATACATTCTCCTCTCACATACATATATTCTCACTCGCACATACATATATTCTCACTCGCACATACATATATTCTCACTCTCACATACATATATTCTCTCTCGCACATACATATATTCTCACTCTCACATACATATATTCTCTCTCGCACATACATATATTCTCATTCGCACATACATATATTCTCACTCTCACATACATATATTCTCACTCTCACATACATATATTCTCAGGGTGAGAATATGTGTATGTGAGAGAGAGAATATATGTATGTGAGAGTATGTATGTATGTGAGAGTGAGAATATATGTATGTGAGAGTGAGAATATATGTATGTGAGAGTGAGAATATATGTATGTGCGAGAGAGAATATATGTATGTGAGAGTGAGAATATATGTATGTGCGAGAGAGAATATATGTATGTGAGAGTGAGAATATATGTATGTGCGAGTGAGAATATATGTATGTGAGAGTGAGAATATATATATGTGAGAGGAGAATGTATGTATGTGAGAGTGAGAATATATGTATGTGCGAGTGAGAATATATGTATGTGAGAGTGAGAATATATGTATGTGAGAGTGAGAATATATGTATGTGAGAGGAGAATGTATATATGTGAGAGGAGAATATCTGTATGTGAGAGGACCAGAATGAATAATGTCTTGAATGGCCCCTCATACATTTATGTAACGGTTTTCATCTGGTGTTTTTATCTCTTGATTCATTTTCCTACCATAAACTATGCATTATTGTGTGTTAGTAGTTGTATATGTATAGTCATAGGTTTGGCAGTGTTGGTGCGCTCTGTGTAAAAGGAATGCGTTGCTCATTCTGTTCTGGCATATTAATCTATTGCAAAAGTATGAAAGTAAGAAAGTAAGGATTTCATCATTATGCTGGTCTATAGCTAAATGCACTCTTGAGAATTGTGCGTTCTCTGTTGTTATTCAAGTGCAGCTGCTAAGTATTACGTACATCTGTAGTATGCTGCCATCTCTTGGACAGTAAGGGACATGGCAATACCATGAAACAAAACCTTTTTTGAAGCTTGATACTAAGTAACACAATTCGACTGATTCCACTCATACATGAACATAATACAAGCATTTTTTATTTATTTTGAATCCTAAGTAAAATCTTTTTTGACTTTATTATATCCTATATCCCCAATATGCTTGTTAATACAATATGGTAATTAGATCACTTTTAGTTGTTATACGAACAACGTAAATTTCTACAAATTACCAGTCATTATTTGTGTGAAAATTCTCTTGCAGTGATCTATATTTCTTATAAATATGGAATAGTTGTGTGGTATTGACTGAAAATTAATTCAGTGTCTTAATTATCAATAATGGTTTATAGTTATAAAAGAAGCTTCACTAAACTGTTCTGAGTGTGTAGAGAAAGAAATAACAATAAGAAACAACTGAGATTTAATAAAGAAAAGTACATTCCTGTAAAACAAAATACTGTATATAAAAGACGAATGGCTCAGTTTTATTAATGCACTGTGTGAAAACCTTTAGGATGTTGCAGAATGAAGTTTGGTTATTCTTTCAGCTTCTGTGTTACATAAAAACAACACTGTTCCTTTATTTGTCAGTACTAATTGCCCCAATAAATTAAAATACTTTCAAGGTTTTAACTTTAACTGTAACTTTAAGCAACCTAAGTTTACACAATGGGAAGACAAAAAAAGAGCAATAATATTTTTGTAAATGGAATTAATTTAACACTATAAGCTTGATGTTAATGGACTACTTTTAAACCGTGTTACTATTTTTTCTCAGCTTGTATTTTAAAGGTCCTATATTAAGCAAAATTCACTCTTGTGAGCTTTTAGTCATGTTGGACCTCATCTAAAACAGTTGTGTTTTGTTTCATTCACATTATTATTAGTTTATCTACATCTCCAAAGCTCAAAATGCCCTGTTTCACCTGTGTAGTGGAACTGAGTGTATTCTGTTTGAGAGAAGGACTCAGCCTAAATATGCAGCATTTGTGTCTTGTGTGAATGAAACAAACTCCAGGGTGTTTGTGATGAGGAAACAAGATTATAACAGAGATCAGAAAATAGTGTAATACAGGCCCTTTAAATTTCAATGCATATGATCAAATTCATGAATTATTACAATAGGTTTTCTTGTTATATAATTGGGAACTTAAGTAGAGGTGCATGACAGTACTGTATATGAGGTGTCACAGTACTTATCGTGATGGAAATGCACATTCACCATTTTATGCATGACTTTGAGTTTATGCTAACTTAATCTGCTTAAGGGTGTACTCAGCTCACCCAATTGCATGACAGCCCCCTCCACTACCGGCCATGACCTCCAAGTGAAAGAAGGAGAATAGCACACACCATCAGCAACGATAGAGCAAGTTTCCAGGCCTTACGCAACTCCTATGCAATATTAAACAGGTATTTATGAACGACAACTTATTTAGAGGACATACACTATACATATAACTGTAGTAAATTAAACTGATTTGTTTCTTTCTTGTTTATGCCTCAAATAATGTGTGACTTGTAAGAAAACTAGAAAGCTGAAAAATTGTTGGTCATGAATTTTTTAAGCATTGAGAGGTTTTTCTGTAGCACTCACAGAAGAGGAGGGGAGGGGGCGTGAATTTACATATCTGGCTTTCACTTTGCCATCACCTCATGCACCGTGGCAACCATTTTATAATCTTCCACATGTATTGACTTAGCCTCAGTATTGCTGTGTTAATTCTGCCACTTACTAACAATCTGAATGTTGATCAATGGGAAGAAAAAGTAGAAATTTCCCCCCTCCAAATGCAGGCGCAGTCTGATGTCATTTGAACTGAATAACTTGAATGACTTTAATAAATTGAATAAATGAATGAATTGAATAATTTAATAAATTGAATAATACACTTTTTGCATCACTATAGTGCAAATACTTGCTCAGTGTCATATTTCATTTCACTTTTAGATAAGACTTCATTATAGTAAGACAGAATTTCAATATCCATTGGAAAATTATTCACTGAATACATAAGTAAACAAAAGGAAAAAGGAGAAAAATGTGGTTTATTCTCTATATTAATTTAAAAGAGTATGCAGCAAATAACAAGCTAATGTATTCAGAATCTGACCCAAGTCTGCTTAAATAAAAAGGTGCTGCTGACTAAAAAACAGAGAACTTTGCTATGGAGAGAACTTCACTAAGGATCTTGCATAACTTCTGCCCATATGGTGAGATTGTAGTTCAGGCAATGAGAAATGGGCACTTCGATACCCACAGTCCAAGCTGACTGTCAAATAACTAGTAGCTCAGTGTTCCAACATCCACAGACGGTAACTGCTATCACAACTAGAGATTGACGAGGTACAACACAAATGCTACGGCAAGGGGGAGCCAGGACGCCAGGTCAGAGGGAGTTAACACCAACTCCCCAACCAGAGATTGAGTACAAAACCCTAATAAGTATCACGCTGAGCGAGGCAACGTCTGACCTGAAAGATAAGATCATGGCCCGAATGAACACAAGGCAACCCCGATGCCAGTTACAGAGGCTAAGTGAAGTGCCATCTAAAGGTCTCCTAGAAGATATGAATGCAGCACTGAGAGCGATCCCTACCACAACCATCACTGAAACCAATGAGCTGATATACACTTCAGCAGCAGTGATCCTAGAGGTGCTGGGCTATAAGAGCAACCATGGGAGCCATGAGAGACAATACCCACCATGGAAAAGACAGAGGCTAAAATCAAGGAAGCGCGGAGAGAAGTGAGCCAATAGTCAGAGGCCCAGAAAGGTGGAATGAAAAAGCAAACACCCAAGAGGTACAGCTAGATGCCCATACCTGAAGCACTCGAAACTGCTAAGCAAAGGCTACAAGCCTTAGCCAGCTGTCTAAAGAGGTATAGAGATAATAACCAAATAATAATAATAATAATAATAATAATAATAATAATAATAATAATAATAATAATAATAATAATAATAATAATAATAATAATAATAATAATAATAATAATAAACCGAATAAACCGCCTGAAGTGTACACTCAGTGGCAGGGGGATAACACCAGAGCAGACCCACCAAGACTGGAAACTGAAAGATACTGGAAAGGCATATGGGAGAGGGACGCATCACATAACACCAATGCACAGTGGCTGGTGGCTCTGAAGGAAGACCACAGCAACAGTGGCATCACAGTGGCAGACATTCAGGAAAGAATTTCAGGCATGAAAAATTGGACAGCACCGGGCCCTGACATGATCCACGCGTACTGGCTAAAGAAGCTCGCTACTCTCCACGAGTGCCTAGCAGCACAAACCAGCTGCTAAGGGATAGGACTCACCCTGAATGGCTAACCCAAGGGCGTACGATCCTGATCCTGAAGGATCCCTCAAAGGGTACAGTCCCATCCAACTATCGGCCAATAACCTGTCTCTCCACAACATGGAAGCTCATGTCAGGCATCATGGCAGCTAAGATAAGAGGGAACATGGATCAATACATGAGCGCAGCACAGAAGGGCATCGGCAAAAACTCCAGCGGAGCCAAACACCAACTTCTGGTTGACCGAACAGTCGCCCGCGACTCCAGAACCCGTCAGACCAACCTGTGCACTGCCTGAATTTTTTACAAGAAAGCCTATGACTCAATGCCACACACATGGATCACTGAGTGCTTGGAGCTGTACAATGTCAATAGGACTCTAAGGGATTTCATTGCAAACTCAATGTGGTTGTGGAAAACCACCCTTGAAGCTAATGGCAAGCCACTTGCACAAGTGTTCATCAAATGTGGCATATACCAAGGAGACGCACTGTCCCCACTGCTGTTCTGCATAGGTCTGAACCCCCTCAGCCAAATCACTGGCTATGGATACCGACTCAGAAACAGACTCAGCTATAGGTAGCTCCTCCCTACAGCAAGATATAAGCAAGTGTCTTACCAGTATTCTTATTAGAGCTGACGAAGCCTCTCGGATGAGCGGCGAAACGTTTTCAACCAAACAAACTTTGTCCAGTTGACAAATTGAACTTCTCCTGTTATCATCAATACATTTGATAGTTATTAGTTATTAATAGTATATATATATATATATTAATTAAAACATATAATAGTATTAAATTGTTAATCACTATGGCAACAGCAATCATTTTCATCATTCCCAAACCCCTTGATACACAACAAGGGCATGCCTGCTTGGTCCTGTTTTTTCCCTTCATTACACCTCAAATGACACCTTAGGGAGTACTTTACAGATATGTGTAGAATCAAACAGTTAGTACTAAGTAATAATTGGTCTGTCTGTGGAAATTGAATTGTGTTTCTTGACAATTTGTCCTTCACCTTTTCTCAAATGTGTTCATAGTTGCAGTGGTGCCAAAAACATGGGGAAACATGTTGAAAAGGCAGGCTAGGGGAGTGAGAGAGCACCCTGACAGATGAGTGGAGGGGAGGGAGTGGCGCAGAGAGGGAGCTTTATATACTGTATGTGCAACAGAGAGCGCGCCAGTCTCGTGTGTGTAGAAATGCTAGTGAACTGTTTTTTGCATTAGTAGAGGTCATTTATGCTTTACAAGGAAGAGGAATCAACAAGGACTACACGCTGGGTTGTTTAGTGTAGGCTGGTTTCCACAGCGACAACATGGGTGCAGTGGTGGGCACTTTGACCATGCAAACCAAACAGAGGAGACCATCTCGAGGTAGGAAAGTATGAATCATTAGCAAAGTAGTTGAATTTAAATGCAAAGTGTTGTTCTGTAATTACGCTTGCTACGTTTTAGCACACTTGTGAATTATTTAACTAGAATGACTGAGCCTTTGAACTCCAAAATATGTGTCAAATGATAGAACCAAAAAAATCTTTCACAGGATTAAGGCTGATCTCACTGTCCCAGATTTACAAAAATGGGCCAACACATGATGTAGAGATTACAGCGTACTATGAAGTAGGTTCTCTTTGGGTGAGACTAAAAGCAGCTGAAATCACTAGCATGCACTGTTGTGTTATTATTGTATGGTAGCTGGGAGTGAGAGAAGAGGGGGATCGGAGGTTGGGGCACTGTGAATTAACACGCAACTCACACATCATACGTCTCTCCGCGGTCGTATGCTTGGGAATCGGGTTGTCATGGAGACTGGGTTGAAAGGGGGCATAATAAAAGGAGGGACGTTGAACAATGGACGGGACAAGTGGATGAGTAAGACAGTGATATTGTTCCTCAAGGGCTGATGGATTTGTATACGTGTTAGCCAAACATGTTGAGGACTCCCTGCTGTTCCATTAGTGCCTTTAATGGCTGGTTTTAAGATAAGAACAGATAGATATAGCTTTAGTGATGCCAAGCGTAAAAAGCAAATATGTTGTCAACACTTACTTGTTGCACTTAAGCAGCCAAACTCAATTAGATGGAACACATAAAGACAATAGTCCTTTCTTTTTATTTACATATAATTCTGTTTTGCTTATATGGGATACTTCTGTACATTAGAGATCTGATGTTACATTAACAATTCCTATTTTGTTGGAAGTATCGCTTGTTTCTATTTTTGCTGTTAATTTTAGGTTCTTTAACCTCCACCGTGATGGGACTTCGCCTCAGATGTTGCCAAATAAGCAGTTAGCCACGCTTCAGTAGACAGTTTAAAGACCCAAGAACACAGACCTTGACATTCACTCCTTGCCACACAGTCACTGAGATATTTTATTTAAAGGAAATTGAACAAAAAGTATTTATTTAAATGATCTTTTTCATTTGAGATTATTAATAATCATCAAATTGCCCAGATAATACCTGTTTTTTAATCATTTAAGAATAATAGTACTGTTGGTCTCATTTTTTATTCATTTGTTACTTTATTTAATATTTCATTCAGTCAGTAAAGTACATGTTAAATTAATTAAGGCAGTAAAAGAACACAAGACAGTTGGACAGGAGCAGCCATCCGCCATGTGAAAGATACAAGCAGGTTCAGGGTTACTAAATTACATTGCTGTCCATTCTTTCCATAAATCCAGCTTTGTCCCCCATATTTCTTATTTCTAGAGTTTAAATCAGAGGTCATGTGTGAGCTGTAGGCACGGGTGTTAAACATATGCTAAAAAATATAACGTGACTAGAATTTAGGGTTGTCAAAAAAAAAAATCATTTATTACTGATTCTATGATAAAAGAAGAAATTCAATTTGTTTTTCTTGACAGAAACCAATAGGCGAGATAGTTTCGGAAAGTAGTTAGCTAGTTAGCTCCTCCCTGCAGCGAGATATAAGCAAGTGTCTTACCAGCACTCTAACCAGAACTGACGAAGCCTCTCGGATGAGCTGCGAAACGTTTTCGACTAAACAAACTTTGTCCAGTTGACAAATTTAATTTCTTCTTTTATCATGGATTCTACCTGGACAACTGAGGGACTCTTCACGCATTACTGATTCTAAAATTGCACCTGAAAACATCACGCACCTTTGCTATATCGGTTCCGTTGCTATGTAAACTTTTTTTTTTCCTTCGATCATTTTCATTTTTCATTTATTTTCATTATTTCAAGCAGGTCAACACAAGGAAATAAATACATGTAACCAATATACAGTCAAATACATTCACTTTTTTTGCTCGAAAAGGAGTGGGAAGAAGAAAACTTATTGAATCCCACCCCTGTCTTCCAGAACATAACTTAAATTATTGATTTAGCTTCCATGTCAGTTAATTATTTCATTGTTGTTTGTATGTATGTTGTAACTATGTGTTAAAATGTGCTGGGTCTTCTGACGATGTTTACATAAAGGTTAAATAAAAAATGCTACGTCTTTACTTTCGTAGGTCTTATCTAAAACAAATTACTTGAAATATGACAGATTACTTAAATGCGGCAATAGATATATTGCGAAGTTAAACACTTTAGTGCTTAGTTCTATAGTATATTCCATCTTTGAGACTTGACTCTGATTACTAGAATTAATGTTAAACAGCATTTCAGCTATCAGGTAAAATAACTCCCCAGGACAATTAAAAGCGCCACACAGTTAGTGACAAATGTCCCAAAACCTGTACACATCAGAGATTGTATTTGCCCTGTGTACACATGCTGTGCACACCTCTCCCCTCTTCTCCTTCCTGTCATCTCTGTTCACGTATCACACTTTTCACCCCTCTCCCCCAATCAACACCTCGCCTCTAGTCTTTGCACCATTTGTGTTAAACAGAAGACACCACTGAAAATGGCTCCATGCTGGATCATATGTCAGAGCCCATGGATGAAAATAGACCATATTTGTATTGTAGATATATGGACATGCTGATACCTTTTTGGATTCAGTTGACACTTCAATAGCTCAAACAAATTTATCATGGCTGTCTATCTCCATGACAACAGATTCCTTGGGGTTCTTGTAAGTGGAGCTAATGCAGCACAGAGGTGAGGGGGAGACTGCGATCATATCTGTCATAATTATCAACTTATGCTCAATATATGATAGAAAAAACATTTTGGCTACTGTCTGCTACTGAGTAATTAATGCTTGTAGCTTATCTTTGCACTGTGGCCTATATGATTACATTTAACATTACATTAAGCAGCAGCTGGTTGAATAATTAACATATGACACATTTTATATACTACAAAACTAAGCAATAAAATGTTTAACTGCGCAATTTATCTATCGCCACCTTTAAGTAATCTGTCATATAGAGTAAAAATAGAATGCATTTTATTGTCACTGTTCATATGTACAATTTACATCATACATACTCACAATGAGACTGAAAGCATCTCACTTCAGTGTAGACAGTTAAGTAGGATATTTACAACACAGTATAGTAAAAAAAAAAAAAAATAGTGCAAGAAGGTTAAAATAAAATACTGTAGTGCAAAAAAGAAAAAAAAAATAGTGCAAAAAAAAAAAAGTCCTCCACGAGCTGGTACTACACATTGTTTATCCAGGTTATTGCAAGTCTAGCTCAGATATTGCAGTAGGGGTGACACATACAGCCATATACACCCACACACATATACATATACAGTGGTACCTCACCTTACGAAATTAATTCGTTCCAGAAGTGGGTTCGAAACATGAATTTTTCGTAAGTTGAGTAACTATTTCAATGGAAAAGGCCCGATTCGTTCCAAGCCCCGTTCTTTCCATTCCAAGGTTGTTGTTTTTTTATAGTGTAACATTGTGTTCTGCGTCGTGACTAGACCAGGACTAAACGTGGACTGGACCTGGACTAAACCAGGATTAAACTACCACGTGCCGTGTGGCTGGTTTGTAGCTCAGGCTCCAGATGACGCGGCCCGGTGTATTGCGTGCTCGCAGACCCGGTGCCGGTCGTGCAGACCAGGACTAGGGATGCGTGCTCCTCGCGCTCGGTGCTCCTCGGTGTGCGCGGTGCTCCTCGGTGCACCTCGCACGGTGCTGCGCGGTGCTCCTCGCGCGCGGTGCTCCTCGCGCGCGGTGCTCCTCGGTGCACCTCGCACGGTGCTGCGCGGTGCTCCTCGGTGCACCTCGCACGGTGCTGCGCGGTGCGACCGAGGTGCTCCTCGGTGCGACCGAGGTGCTCCTCGGTGCGCGCGGTGCTCCTCAGTGCACCTCGCACGGTGCTGCGCGGTGCTCCTCGCGCGCGGTGCTCCTCGCGCGCGGTGCTCCTCGCGCGCGGTGCTCCTCGGTGCGACCGAGGTGCTCCTCGGTGCGCGCGGTGCTCCTCGGTGCGACCGAGGTGCTCCTCGGTGCGCGCGGTGCTCCTCGGTGCGCGTCGCGCACGGTGCTCCTCGCGGGCGGTGCTCCTGTCTCCGCGCTGCTTCCGGAGTCGTGTCTCCCCCCACGCTTCACTATTTAATACATTTTGTTGAAAATCTATGAAAGTTTGAGTGTTTAAACGAGAGAGAAATGTGAGAAAAGAAATGTGAGAAGTCTGAGAAAAGTGTATAATGTGTGCGGTGAGGCATTTACAGCCTTAAAACATGTAGAATAATTGTAAAATATAAAGTTGTCCTACTTCGCAGATTTCTCTTATTGCGGGTTATTTCTGGAACCTAACCCCGTGTGTGTTGATAAAGTGTATTTACGTTTCGGGGCTGGCATCTGAGCGCGCATCTGAGCGCGCATCTGAGCGCGCATTATTTGAATTTTTGAGATCTCGCATTTCGTAACTTGAATTTTCTTTCGTATCTAGAGACAAAAATTTTACGTGAAGGCGTTTCGTAACTTGGATTTTTCGTTTGTAGGGTCTTTCGTAAGGTGAGGTACCACTGTGTGTGTATATATATATATATATATATATATATATATATATATATATATATATATATATATATATATATATATATATATATATATATATATATATATACACACATACACACACTTATTTCAAGTCATTTGTTTTATACGAAAGTAAAGACGTAGCATTTTTGATTTAACCTTTATGTAAACATCATCAGAAGTCCTGGTCAAGACCCAGCAAATATTAACACATAGTTACAACATACAAACAACAATAAAATAATTATGAATTACAAATTATGTCATGTGCACATTATTGAAGGGCCTATATATTTTGTTTCATTCACACCCAGCATATTATGTAGGCTGAGGACTTTTCTCAACCTGAAAAAACCTTGTGATGTCATGTGGTAATATAGGATGTGCTCCACTGTGTTTTTAAACTTCATACACATACACAGAATCATTTGGATGATTTCAGACCTGGAATTGTCAATGTCAACTGAACTAAAGGTAAAAGGTTGCCGTTAACTTGAAAACTACCATGTCATGACATCACAAGGTGAAACAGAACATTTTGAGCTTTGGAGATATATACAGACAATAACTACCATGTTAGCATGTTAACTGCACACTTTCTGATTATTGGATAATAAAACAATTTATAATTAGATGCAAACAGTAAAGTGGGTTTATTCTGACCCCAATATATATGCACTGGGGCAAGACTAATTTTATTCAAATACCAAAAAAAAAACAAAAAAAGAAGAAATCTTTAAAGATAATAGCTCAGTCAATCTAGTCTTTCTGCAACATGTTCCAAGCAAAAGAAGCTGAGTGGACAAAGGCTTTCTTCTCCAGCTGGCACAAGGAGCAGAGAGTAACAGCTGATCATTTCATCCTAAGCAGTCAACACTTCTCTGTGTGATTAAAGTATAAATGTCGGGAGGCAGCAGCCCGTGCATAACTGTGTAAATGTAAGTGTGCCAATGCTCCTGCTTTGTAGTAGAAAGAGAAGGTCATCCCACTCGTGAAAACAAATCACAGCGATGCGTCATAGCTCTACAGTTAATAATGAACCTCAGTGAGGCAGGATAAACAGGACAAGAAGAAACATTCATATACAAAAGATCACCATAATTAATCACAGCAAAGAGGAGAATTTAGCTGCTTATTAACTATTTAACTGGATACGTATTTCAATGTTAATCACAATGTTTACATGCGCATTAACTGCACAGTTTTGTATAATTGCACTGGTACATTTACAGAAATGTTGATTTATGTGCACTTTCCTGTCCTTAATGTCTCTGTTAAAGATCCTATAATACACAAAATTGACTCTTGTGAGCTTTAAGCCACGCTATAATGCTGTTTCTTCCTCAACAACATACCTTGAGCTGTGTTTTGTTTCATTTACACATGTTTGAGTAACCCTGTATTCTACATCTCCAAAGCTCAAAATGCTCACTTCAACCTTTAGTTCAGCTGAGATTGGAAATTCCAGGTCTGAAATTATCCAAATTATTCTAATGAAAGTGTTTGGAGTTTAAAAACACAGTGGCGCACTCTATATTACCACATGGCATCACAGGGTGGAACAGAGTTTTCTGCTTGAGAAAAGAACCTAAATATGCAGGTTTGTGTGTTAAACATGTGTGAATGAAACAAAACACAACTCCAGATATTATAACAGAATAGAGAATATTGCAATATGGCCCTTTAAATAAACCAAACAAATAAAATAATGATGCCCGATAACATACTTTTTTAAGATCAGTGACCGTTATTAAAGACTGGGTATTTTAAACAAGTCATATGTACAGTTAAATTCTGTATAAGTCAAGGAAGGAATATTTATGGGTAGGATAAAAGTGTAGTTAATGAGTGGCTGCTGCTCAAAGTTAATTACTATTGCACCTTGTTTGTGCTGCTGGGAATGATGTAAGAATGTTTAGACAGTGATTGGCTCCAGGGTGCCGTGTGATGCATAACAAATACTTAGGAGAATGACTTGTGGTTAATGGGATTCGATATGACGGGAGTATAGGGTGTTGATAATTGTATTTAGTGTTTGCTTTCCTTTCTCTTGTGCATTAGAACATTCACTAACCTGGAGGCACTATACAGTATTGGTATCTTGCGAAACGACAGGGGGCTGGGTTAAAGTAGGGGATAATTTAGTTCAAGGATGCTTGATTTATTGAACCACTGCTACATATTACGGTTACAGAGTGAATCTTGGGTGTAACTGGCGTCATAGTTGAACATGAGACTCAAGAGGTTTTTAAGTGTGTGCAGCTAGGATTGTAAAGATTAACTGATTTATTAATAATAAAAGAGACGCCAGGGAAACAAAAGATACAAATTAGCTGAGATAGTTTCAGAATGATTTCAGTGTAGTGAGCTCCTCCCTGCAGCTAGATATAAACAGGGACTAACCAGCACTAGAACCAGAACTGAAGAAGTCTATCGGATGAGCGGCGAAACGTCTTCAACAAACTTTGTCCAGTTGACAAATTGAACTTCTCCTCTACCTGGACGACTGAGGGACTTTTCACGCGTGATTTATTAATAATCATTATTTTACAAGTCACAAAAAAGAACTAAAAAATGTTATTTGAGAGAATTTTAGTAGCATATTAAAGTCCCTTTTCCATTCCTTTCTTTATTTTTATTTGTCCGGGACCATATATAAATTAAATAAGTTACGTTTAGCTGCTGCTGCTGCTTCTCATCTGCAGTCCCTGGGCAGGTGAACATTAAAAATACACATTTCATTCCAATTACATTATAAGACTAACTTAGTTCATCATTAACATTAGCAGTAAAATACAATAAAAATGTCCTTATTTCCAATACAGTGTTTCCTACAGTCCATACAAATATTAAAAATCATTATGTGCAGGTTTGTACAGTGAATACATTGATTACAGTACTAGTTAACTTAACTGATTGATTGATTTTCTAAAATGTGCTTTCTTAAATTTGTAGTGAAATTATTAAGATCTACAAACAATTTCAAAATGGTTTTATAAATCTGTCACGTCAATCAAAATTGTCACTGTTGGTGGTTATATGGTGTCAGTAAATACACATCATTTTTATTTGTGATTATTTTTTATTTTTAAACCATTTCTACTCAAATATAACACATCATATATGAATTATATATTATTATATTAATCTCAGGCCCACCATACAACCCTGTTAGACCTGTAAGAAAAAGAAAATTGTAATCTTAATATGGGTTAGTATGTGTGTATTATTTCACAGTGCCTCTCTTCTGGTTTGATTTAACCTTGTTTGCGCTTTTACAAACAATACTGTACCACTGTCTTATAATAAAATATTGTGTGATCATGACCTCATTTCTCTCTGCAATCCTCTCCACCCATTAAATAACACCATGGGCTTTTCCTAATCTGTTTTTCTTGCTGGTATTGCTTGCTGAATTATTGGAGTGTGCTCTGTGTGTTAGCATTTCGCCCACAGCCCCGTGTACAGTCTCAGTGATAAACATTAGTCTGCAGCAAACCCAACTCAACACACCATTAACTGCCATCGATCTTTTTGTTACCATTAATAAAAGCCTTCAGCTCCCCGTGCTTGGTAACATTTGTCAAACAGCACTCCCCACTACCCACTTTCTATTCCTTTTTCTATTATTTTCACTTCAATAGAGCTTTGATATGAGTTACAGTTTAATTTGAAAAAAACAAAAAATTACCATAAATGTAATTTCTTAGCTGTTGTATGAAATGTTCTTCTGTTTCCTTAGATAAAACCGATGATGAACTGGAAATGACGATGGTGTGTCACAGACCAGAAGGCCTGGAGCAATTAGAAGCACAGACCAATTTCACCAAACAGGAGCTGCAAATACTCTATCGGGGATTTAAAAATGTAAGGAGACAAACAACCAGCTTTTGTCGATGTTATTTCAGTACACTTTCCTTGCACATGTATTCGCTTTGGTATTGTAGCAGTAGTTGAACGTCATTAAATGATATAGTTTTGGTTGAATTGAAGGTTGAATCAAAGTAAATTGAGAGGAGCAGTTTTAGTAGGCCTGTCTCAAATTACTACATTGAGTATGAAACAATAATTTTTCAGCGTCAGTATTTATCAAGGGTAACTTTTTATTGCAAATTTTTGTTATTTTTCTGTTCTACAATAAGATTTGAGCTGCAGAAGGTTGAATAGTTCACTTCTTTGACCCATTATACAGTAGATACAAACTACTATTACTACTTCTTACATGTCTCATTCTGCTATTTATTTATTGCAGCTAATGTTTTTAACCATATTATACATTTAGAATACTTTTTGGGAGATAATTCTAAGGGTTATTATGTCAAATTGGTTTCAGTATTAGTCTATATTTTCCTCAGCAGTGTCTCAAACTTTAAAATGTGTTATCATGACAGGCCTAAGTATGAGGTTATGAGAGTAGCAGCGAAAGTATTGATATCATTTTTGTGTTCCATTTTCCATGTGTGTTTTAAAAAAAAATACTAAAGTAATATTTATGAAAACAACAGCAAGAGGAAAGGACAGTTTTGTGTACCTTGAAATTCACTTCACTTGAAATGTACACATAAGGACAAACATGTGTACAAATGTAAATTATGGATACACTGAAAATGTTTTGTCATTTTGTTTGAAAATTACTGTGACAGATGGTTGGCTAATGGTTATTTTTAGTGTGTTTTTCTTGCTTATGGGGCAGGTTTAATAAGGTCATCTTCATGCTCCTATTCTGACATGTATTCAAATTGTACTGTTGTTTGAGCTGCTGGCAACTTTGCTAAGACTAAGAATAAAAATAAATTGATTGATTGAAATAGTAATCAAGCAAAAAGGTAATCAAGCATGATTTCTCTACTTTGTTTTAATAGGAATGTCCGAGTGGTGTGGTGAACGAGGAGACTTTTAAACATATTTATGCTCAGTTCTTCCCGCACGGAGGTAATATTTGATTCCCTGTCACATCAGCACTAACTGTCACTTTGTTAAATTTCCCGGGAAAACATTTAATGCCCCTTTTTAATATCTCTTTTTCAGATGCAAGCATGTATGCTCATTATTTATTTAATGCATTTGACACAACAAACAACGGCTCTATCAAGTTTAAGGTAAACATTTCTTTAATTCTTCCCATTAAGATGTTTCTGTATTTTTTATTTAAATTAAGAGCATATTAATCAATATGTCCACAATCAGTTTCGACATGATGATAAAAAATAATGTGCTAGAGTTAGAACAATAGTTAAATTTCATTCATTGTCCAAAACAACAAAAAACAATACATATTCAATTAGACAACACCAGGTTGACTAGTTGCCACAGTTTGTGATGTGTTTTGAACTGATGTATGTTTGTTTTATTTTTTTAACCCAACAGGACTTTGTAATGGGTTTGTCCATACTTCTTAGAGGAACCCTGCAGGAAAAACTGGAGTGGACATTTCACCTTTATGACATCAACCGAGATGGATATATAAATAGAGAGGTATAACATCTGTACAGTTGCATGAAAGCAGATATTCGGTTTGGGCCATACCACTGTGAGAAGTCTCCAATCGTGTCTCGTCTTTGCACAAAGTAGGGCCAGGCTTAGTTAGTACTGGTCTGGATGGGAGACCGCTGGAAATAACAGGTGCTATGGTGGGACAGCAGTGGCTAAGTAGTAAGAGCACTTTCCTGCTGTGTCCCTGGGCGAGACACTTCACTCACATTGCCTCTAGTGTCCATGTGCATCATGCATTTTAACATGCACAATTTCTACCAAATAAACCTAGTAATAATAGTAATTACATTAGATCAGTGCTTCTCAATTATTTTCTATGACGCCCCCCCTAGGAAGAAGAAAAGATTTCACGCCCCCCTCCCTGCGCACGACTATTAATGGTATTATTTGTCTAGAAATTTATTAGTACACCTCTGCATAACAATGTATCCTTTTATTAACATTAAAAACAAAAAAAGAAAGAAACTTCCAACAAACACTGCACTCTTTTTTTACACTGAGGACTCAAATATTAATGTGCTTTTAATGCAGCTTTGTGCACATTTGTTTACGTTTTACAGAAACGAAACTTAAAAACCACATGGTCCATTTGCATAAACTCAAAGCTCAGTGGAATATAACGTGTTTTTTCTGTGACAGAGGATGTTCTGCTGATGGCAAGTCTGTTCTGTGCGTATATCGCGTATTTAAGGTCGCCGAACCCTGCCCCAGAGCGACAATGAGAGCGCTACTGCCAACTACTGTTGTTGATGTGCAATTACACTTTCGTTCTAGTACAGTATGGCAAAAAAGCATGTTTCCCAGGGTCACACGCGCCCCCCCGGCATCACACCGCGCCCTCCCAGGGGGGCCCGCCCCACTATTTGAGAAGCACTGCATTAGATAAACTTCATTGTTCATAAACCAGCTGATCCCATAAATATAATATGTATTTAAATATCAAAATGTCTTAAAGGTGAAGCTTAATGCTTAATCTTTAGAGGGAAAATCATTTTTTTCAGCCAACGTTTTCATGTTTCAGGAAATGACTGAGATTGTCAGAGCCATCTATGACATGATGGGAAAGTACACATATCCTGCCCTGAAGGGGGACGTCCCACAGCAGCATGTGGATGCCTTCTTCCAGGTACATTCATTTCCATACATATTGAAAACCACTGACTTATTACGTTTAACTCACCAAGGCTTGACATCATTCATATTGCCTGTGTGATTTTTTTGTTTCAGAAAATGGACAAAAACAAAGATGGTGTTGTAACAATGGATGAATTTATTATAGCGTGTCAAGAGGTCAGTATTCTAATATATATTTATATATAATTAGATTGCGTTCAGCACTTGAAAAGTTATGCCATGTTCTTTGCCAAATAAAAAAGCAGTACCTTTTATAGACAAAATAAACCAGAAAGTTGCTCATATTTACATAAGGCTTCAGGCTTTTCTGTAATTGAAATTATAAATCTGTTTTTGTTTTTTTGGGGGGGGTTTGCCTGCAGGACGAGACAATGATGAGATCCATGCAGCTGTTTGAAAATGTCATGTAGGAGCAGAGGATTCAGCAAAACAAAATCAAAGCGAAAGTCTGAGGGCTTTGTGACTTTGTGTGTGCGTGTGTGTGTGCGTGTGTGCGTGTGCGTGTGTGTGTGTGTATCTAAATCTAAATATGGGTGAATGTAGACAATAGGTTCCATATCTGGTCCCTAGACTCTGGACAAAGGGACTTATTTCACTGGACCTCAGATTAAAATGTTACAGCCTCTGCAGTGACCGGTAAGAATTAAGAGACAATTAGAAGAATGGTGCATATAAGGCTGCACAATACCAGAAAAGAGCTAATGCACATCCAGCCATTTCATTTACTTTGCCAAACTATGTTCTTTATTGCCAAAAATAAACTGCATGCGTTTGCAAGTTTTTGTTAAAATTATAAAGGAATAAGGCCATAAAGGGACTTAACATGTTTCCATTGACATTCATTACATTATGCATTATATGTTGTTTATCACCATTTAGGGATTGGTGTACTTGTACATTGACCTTGATGTATTGCTAAGTCAGCTGTAGCTTGATGTTGTCTCATTGGAACATCTATGTCTTGTGTCTTGTATGTTAAAGGCTGGTGAAGATCTAATTATGTCTACTCCAAAATATGTTTTTTAATAATATTTTAATATCTTCTCTGCAGCTTAGTTTCTTGTAATTGTGTAATGTAATAAAGTGTACCCATTTAATGAAGTGCCCAATAATGTTCTATATGACTCTAAAAGAAAACTGCGCGTGAGAAGAGGTATAATCCTGCAAATGAAATGTACGTTCAGATTAATATGAATATAATATAAAATCTTGCAGGATATCCACTGAATGTAATCTTACTGTAAAGTCATATTGATGGTACTGAGGAGGGCTCCATCTGTATTAACATTTGGATCTGCCTCCTCTTTCCAAACCCAAGATGTGATGTCACTCTGATGTGCAGACACAGGACTGGGCTCAATGAGTGACTCATGCTGGCTCTCTGCTGCTCACTATGTTGCAGGGTGCGTTTTAAAGCACCACCATAATAGAACCTCACCAGGCTATGGGCACACAAACTCTGAAATATTTATCACTCTTTTTGCTGTTTTACTTGCTCTTTTCAAGGACTTGCTCTTAGCTGTATAAGCCATGACGCACCCGCTTGACATCACAGCTTTGGTTTTTCATAATCATATGGATATCAATGTCGAAGACTGGATTATTGTATCTCACAAACATGAATTTATTTGAAGCCATAAATAAATATTTAAGTTATTAAATTGAGTGTGAAGTCTTTGTTTAAAATAAATAAATAAATAAAAAATTCTATAGACATTATAAAATGCCTTGTTTAGCCTATTCACTGTTATAGTATTATATAGTATCGTCATATAACAGTATTATATTATTATATGACAATATTGCACTTTGGGATGAGGGACTGAAGATACTTTCAGTTTCTGTTTAAATTTATTTTCTATTTTTATGGAGGATAACAGGCAAAATGCAAATTATGAGGATAATTTACTTGATTACTGATAGGCAGTTTTGTACCAATGTTGTAAGTTAAGTAAAAGTACAGGTCCCGAAGCAAAAAATACTAGTAGTATTAGTAGATTTTTTGATACAATACTTTTACTTTTACACTACTTTTACAATATCAAAAATCTACTTAAGCAAAAGTATTCAAGTATCCATTTAAGAATGTACTTAAAGAGTAAAAAGTAAAAGTATTTTGCACAGAGATCTAATAAAGATTCAAATGTAGTGATATTTTTAAATAGGTATATTAACTGTTAGAATAACTGTTTTTATTTGTATTTTTTGTATACAGATACTTGGTCTCAAATGTAGGCTAATGAAGTCAAAGTAAAACGTATACACTTAAAAGTATCCAATTAAAATGTACTTAAGTAAATTACAGATACAGTACATAACATTTTTACTTTGTTGTGTTCCACCACTGCTGACTGGTCCATTAACTTGACCAGAATATAGAAATCTGCAAAATAACAATAGTTAGACTGAGACTTAGACAGACGTTATTGATCCACAAGGAAAATTTGTGAGGATACCTACTATGTGGCCATACCTACTTGTCAAAGCCTGATCTCGTCAGATCTCAGAAGCTAAGCAAGGCAAGGCATGGTTAGTACTTGGATGGGAGACCGCTGGGAATTCCAGGTGCCACAGTGGGGTGCCAGTCACAAAAAAAAAGTTGTTGTGTCCTTAGGCAAGACACTTCACCCACATTGCCTAGTATGAAAGTGGAATGTGTTGTAGGTGTTTGGAGGGCCCGATGGCACAGATTGGTAGCGTCGCTTCCCTCAGTCAGCCCCAGGGCAGCTGTGGCTACAAAAAGTAGCTTACCACCACCAAGTGTGGAGTCAATGAACTGTAAAGCACTTTAGGTGTCATGAAAGGTGCTATATAAATGCTATGAATTATTATTATTGTTATTGTTATTGTTATTATTATTATTATTATTATTATTGTTATTGTTATTGTTATTATTATTATTATTATTAAATTACTTGGATACAGTAATTCACTCATCACAATATAATAATAAGAGAGAGTAACATAAATCAATGGTATAGCAAAAAGATAGCAAGAGACAGGAGTCAGATAAGACATAACTATAAAAAAATAAATGTATATGTACAAGTCAAAATAAAATAAGTAATAATGAATTAATTTCTGTGGTGTACCCTGAAACCCTGCATGTTGTCTGTATGTTAAAATAATACATTTCATGATGGAAGTGGCCTAAATAATGGAGTAAAGTTGTTTTGATTGCGTTATTGCACAGTAGGGGGCGCTGTTGTTCATTTCGCTGGGCAGAGCTCGTGAAACGTAGAAAAAGGCGCAGGAGGCGGAGCGGCGGCACCACGTGGATCAGTGGCGCAAACAGCGGTGGTCGTAGAAAGTGTGCATCGTCTCTCCTCAGTGATCAACAAAATGAACGGTTTAGTAGAAGACGAACCCATGGTGGCCCCCCAAACATTCTTTTACGGTGAGAATAATGTGTTATTTTACTCTACTACGCCTTCATTTTAACCTCGTGCTTGCGTTAGTTCTGGCTAACGAACATTGAAAAGTGAAGACATGCCCTGAAATTACAGTAGTGTTTATTAAATGTGTTCAACTCCGAGCCTGCTACAAGATAAAAGATTATATTATTTAATGCTGGTGTTAAATTAAGTTGACATATTACTAAATTACTAAAGAGTATCTTATAACTGCGCTGCACACGTGTTTCTCAACAATATGGCGGATATCTGGCTAAACGCGACAACAGTTTATTCTGCCAAACTAGGTCTTTTTTTATTTTAAATCAAACATATAAGACTGTACTGCACTGCATTATGGCATTATTGGTTCATCTGAAATGTTGAGTGTTTCTTTGAAATCAGTTCACAGCTTCTTGTGAACTTCATAATGCCACAACGTGGGTTTATCACATGGAGCTCAAGCAGGTTTATAAATGTTTAATTTAAGGCCTACCTTCAAGTTTATACATGGCCTACTAGATATAAAGGAATATATATACAATTTTACCCCACAATCAATGTTAGTTTGTAGTTTTTAATGCACTTTCATGGCATGCCCCAAATAGGAATCCTCAAATGACCCCATTTTGAGGGCACTGGGTTAATACTTTTCAGGCGTCCTCCCTATTGAATGTGCCTTGCTGTATAATTTCATTTATTTTGGGGAGCATGCTATGACCAGAATAAAAGTTAAACAAGAAAAATAAATAAATCAATAAACAAAAATAATTATAATCAGCTCTGAATGCACATTTGAAGCTATTGCCATCCATCCATCAACACTGCAGTACAAAATGAAAAATATTCTGAACTAAACATTTAAAGATCCCATCCCATCCCATACTTCTTGATGCTTTTATATGGTGCCTTAATGGTTCCCTAATGCTGTAAATGAATCCTTCTTCAAAATCAACACTCAGTGCATGAGAAACACACATACCACAGACATGGTAAAAAAAAAAACCTCTCTGAACAACTCATTATGGGCATTGTTGCTTGAATGCAAATGAGAAGGACACAGATAGGTTAGAGCGGTTTCCGCTGTTTCCTGGATTAGCTCTGCGCTGTCACCCACTTCCGCGTTTTATGCGCGAAGGAAGAAGGAGCCGTTTCAATGGGGAAAAAAAACACATTTTCACAGAAAATAAAATTAAACCACTGCTGTTTCAGAGGTCCAGAGGGTCGGGTAAAGGACTTCCGAGTCTATAAACACTCACACGTGCCTCCAGGCAAATAAAAAAAGGCATTTCGCATTGCGTAGCTCCTTCGCTGTCCAAACTCTCTGACCGTGATTTACAGAGACGGTGGAACTGCATTTTCGATGTGACGTCAGAAAGTTGCCTTGTTCAGAATCGCCCGTTTGAGCTGTGTTTTTTTTCCAAATGCAGAAAAGGACTGCAAATGCTCAGTTTAGACATTTCGCAACTTTTAGCCATGGGAGGCCCTAAACAGGGTAGGGAAGCTCACATTAACGTTCAAAAACTTCAGAAAGTGAAAATTTCATGCCATGGGACCTTTTAAAATATCCAAAATGGACATTGTTACCAAGTTTCATTTGTGAAAAAAATACATGAATTTTACTTGTGGCGACCTCTTGTGTGCAGACTTGTGCATTGCATGACCTTGTAACAAGTTTAACATATTAATATTCCTATTTAGGGTGTGCACTGGAATCTGGAAATGATGTCGTTTTCAACCCTGAGGATGAGGACTTTGAGCATCAGTTGGACCTCAGAATGGTATGCATTTCAATGTAAAGTGCATAAATGAATGCTTCTAACTATATTGATGACATTTTCAGGCATGTGTGGACTCCAACACAAAAGATGAGCTGCATGTGGTTGAGGTGGAAGGACAAGATGTTGAGGGTCAGAAAATCAAAGCTGTTTTAGTTTCACTCAAGCCCTCTGTGCAGCCTAGTGTGAGTAAATTAAATAATTTTAATTTTGTATTTGTAAATTACGGTTAAAGGTCTTTTATTTTATGTGCTACAGGTGTGCCTTGGTGGGTTCACCATGACTCCTCCGGTGGTTTTTCGCCTGAAGGCTGGTTCTGGTCCAGTTCATCTTTGTGGACAACATCTTGTTAGTGAGTATTTCTCATCCAGAAATTGGTACATTTAAAAAAATTTTTTTTTTTTTTTTTTAGAACAGTATCTATTAAAATATTCTTGTTTTAGTGGCAGTTGACGACAGTTTAGTGGAAGAGGAGTCTGATGAAGATGAAGAGGAGGAGGAGGAGGAGGAAGAAGAGGTAAAAACGTCAAAGAAAAGACCTGCTACTTCTCCTGCCGATAAATCAAAGGTAAGTACCAGTTTGTATACAAATGTTTGGTGCCAAATAAATTATCTGGTAATATTTGTGTAATATACAGTGGTACCTCACCTTATGAAATTAATTCGTTCCAGAAATGGTTTCGTAATGTGAATTTTTCGTAAGTTGAGTAGCTATTTCAATGGAAAAGGCCTGATTCGTTCCAAGGTTGTTTTTTTTTTTTTATAGTGTAACATTGGTTCTGCGTCCTGATTGGCTAAGAGACTAGACCAGGACTAAACGTGGACTAAACCAGGTCTAGACCAGGTCTAAACCTGGACTGGCGCTCCTCGCGCGGTGCTTCTGGAGTCGTGTCTCCCCCCACGCTTCACTATGTAATACATTTTGTTGAAAATCTTGCGTGTTCGGCGCTAGAGCTAAGAGGCCGAGAAAGGTGCTTTTTGAGGGGGGGGGTAACAGCGGGGCATGCATCTGAGCACGCATTATTCGAATTTTTGAGATTTCGCGTTTCGTAACTTGAATTTTCTTTCGTATCTAGAGACCAAAATTTAACATGAAGGCATTTCGTAACTTGGATTTTTTGTATTTAGGGTCTTTCGTAAGGTGAGGTACCACTGTGTGTGTGTATATATGTGTGTGTGTGTGTGTGTGTATATATATATATATATGTATATGTATATATATATGTGTATATATATGTGTATATATATATGTGTATATATATATGTGTATATATATATGTGTATATATATATATTATTATTATTTTTTTACCTTTTCCAGAAGAAGATGAAGATTGAGCTGGATGATGAGGATGACGATGAGTAAGTGATAGGACAGTGATGAACCTGATAAACATCTAATGGGATTTTTTTTATCATACAAGTTAACAATATCAAAATGAGAACAATTAAAGGAGAATTAACGTTTTTTACAATCTGAGCCTTATTTCGGTAATAAAATAAGTTGTTTTACTCACCCATAGCACTTTGGTGTCCATATGGAGCACTTCCGGAGATGTTTTAGATTTGCGATCTCCGTAATGTGAGTTCTCGGCAAATGTTTGGCGTCTCCAAATAACACAAACTTTATCACTTTTCAAATCATAGAAGCTCAATGTCTTAGTCTACGCTTTCGTTTGAGTCAAAAGTGGCCTGTAATCTGAGATTTAGCCATAGTTTCGAGTAGATCAGGCCAGTGCGCATGTGCGGACTTGCATCTTATTTCACTCTCAGCTCCCGGGACCCAAACAAACGCAAAGCTGTAAATTATGGATAAATCTCGGGATTACAGGCCACTTTTGACTCGAACGAAAGTGTAGACTAAGACATTGAGCTTCTATGATTTGAAAAGTGCTAAGGTTTGTTATTTGGAGACCGCTCGGGGCATATATTCTATGCCCTGAGAACTCGCGTTATGGATATCGCTAATCTAAAACCTCTCCGGAAGTGCTCCATATGACACCAAAGTGCTATGGGTGAGTAAAACAACTTATTTTATTACCGAAATAAGGCTCAGATTGTAAAAAACATTAATTCTCCTTTTAATCTCAGTGCATATGGGTTGAATGAAATAAAATGAGCAGGTATTGATAACGCATAGCATATTTGGATGTAACCTTTTTTAATTATGTATTTGCAGAATATTAAAATGTGTAATTGAAATGAGCATTTTACAAGCTCTTACTGCTAATTATAAAGTGGGTCGGAAGATTTGGCTTGTATGGATGACGTATAAAACCACTTAATGTTTTTGATTTTTGCATAATATCCCCTCTTCAAGTAAAAGGCCACAGGTTTTAGACTGCGATCAATTTAAGTTGGATATTAAGTCACTGTAATTCTTATTAAACCTTGATTTAATGAACAATGTTTTTCTAAGGGATGAGGAGGAGGAGGAGGATGAGGAGGAGGATGGTGAGGATGAGACGGACAAGACACCAGTTAAAGCAAAGCCTGGGCCAAAAAAAACAAAAGTGGCTGCTCAAAATGGCAAAAGACCCGAACCGACAACTCCTGGCAAAAATGAGGTAAAGACTAATGTGATTATTTATTTATTTATTTATTTATTTTTGACTGAATTATTACGGACTCCCTCTGGTACTTCCAGGTGAAGACGCCAAAGGGCAAGGGTGAGAAGTCTCCCAAAACACTTTTAACATTTGAACAAGTAAAAGACAAAATGCTTGAATCTGTCAAGAAGGTTTGTGTGCCACCACAGTATTTTGTATATTTTTATAATGTTTACATTTTTATATTAATTTAAATGTCTTATCACCACAGGGAGTAACATTACCCAAAGTTCAGGCCAAGTTTGTTAATTTTTTGAAGAACGGTTACAAAGTTGCAGATGAAAAGGTAATACATTTTGCTGTTCCAACTCACTCAGTACTCCACTCAGTAGTATTTTTAACTAAGCCATCTTTTCCCCTCCTAGATGTATGCTGATTTGTGGAAGTGGAGAACAACACTAAAGGATGAAAAATAACAAATTGGTCTTGGTTAGTTTTATTTTATGTCTAGCCCCTGTTCGATCGGAAACTGAATCCAGTTTGTTGTAATTTTTTTTTTTACGACAGACCAGTAGACAACTTAAATGAGGCGTAAGTCATCTAAACATGACCCAGAAAGTAAAATGCCAGGTATTAAGTTGTACATCTACTCTGTATATGCAGTGTTTTGAAAAGCCCATGGTTCGAAATCCGCATGTCAAATTGAAATGTGGTTGAAGTAAATATACCAGATAATGTACAATTGCCATTTTGAACAAGGTGCCTGTGGTTTGAGGATGTTTTGGTTGGAAATTTCAAAATGGTTAGAATGTTCCTTAGAAATAAGTGTTAAAGTTGAAATGCGATACCTGTGAAAGATCATTCCAAATTCTCAATAAAGGTAATATTGTATGAGCTTATGGTGTGAGTTGTTGCTGCATTTCACCACCAGATGGTGTATGAGTGAAGCTTTACTTTCACTCAAGATGGCTCCCATTAAAGCTTTAATTGCATTCATCCAAACATAGGATACCTAGTTTTCCAAATTGGTGAAGCTTGTCTTAATGGCCAGCCAGGGTCTACAGGGGGGTGAAAAGATCTGCCCCCTTATTCAGGCAGATTACTTAATGGCACTTATTGTATTTGCACACCTTTGGATTTGTCAGACCAAACAATTTCAAAGAACATGTATAATATATTTTTATTAATACACAAAACATTACAAATTAAAAACTTAAAGCATTCTTTGGAGTGCAGAAACCGCCTATTCACATGTTAATGGAGGATCAAATCGGCAAAACGTAATAATTTGGCACAACATGATGTCCTCAAGTGTTAACAATCCAGCATGATCTACTTACAAAATTTTAGTACAATGTCAACAGTACTGAGCATAAATAAGGCACATTTCTATGGTTTTAACATGACCTCCGCTGCAGTGTCATTATTTAGGGACTGTCTAAATGGAGATTTATTCAGTGCATTCAAACAGTTCTCCAAAGTTGATGAACAGGAATGAAAACCTTCCATACAGAGATCTATAATGTACATCACTTTAGTGCTTTATGTGGCATTTTGAAGTCTACTCCGGTGAGCACTGGGCTACACAAAGCTGATAAAATATTAAGTCAACATGTATTAATAATGTGAATGTGTTAAAAAGTTACAGTAACAACACAGGGTAACCCTGAAAGTTCAAAAGCTAAAGAGATGATAATCTTCTGTCTGCCATACAACTGGTCATTTTTAGGTGGACTAGCTGGAATGTCAAAATGTTCCTTGAGCCTTGCAGCCCAGTCCTGTATTGTTTACACATACTCTTTGCTGCTGCTGGGAGCTCTGGGATACTTGGGTGCAGATGCAGATTTGCCCCGTGGACAAGTCGCAGCCAGCATTCCACCCCCAATGATGACGAGGAAGGATCCAGCCCAGGCAATGAAGATAGCAGAACCAAACTCGTACCTTTGTGAAAGAAGAAAACAGAAACATTACAAATTACTCCAACTTGTTGAGACCATAATCATTAGGTGGTTTGATTTTTGCACTTACTTTGTGTTGACAGGGGTGAAGGGGTTGTAGAAAGCTTGGATAATGTCATGAGCATACCAAGAGCAGGCAACAATTGAGCACAAAGCTGTCGGAAGAATTTCACATTTAATTGCATTGCATAACATGTAAAGTACATCAAGTATTTAAACACAATCTTACATCCGATCACCAGGATAATTCCTCCAGTCATTGCAATCTTGGATTTCTTTGTCTTGTCATCTCCTCCACAGGTGGTGCACTTCATTCCCATGCAGGCTACACCCAAACCAGCAGCCGTTACAATAATGCTAATAATCATAAGGGCGCGGGTTGCCTGGAGGGCACCTGGAAGAACAGGTAAGAGTCAATCCATAATAGTGACACCATTTTATAGTTTGAATAGAGCAGGTGTGGTAAATGCCCGACTTTTCATTTTCAACATTAAGTGTACTAAAGCAGCCACTTAGGAAGGACCACTTGTGGGAGTCTTAACAGAGTCCCTTGTGTCTCCGGCGGACCGTAGCCCCGCCCTGGGACAATGCTCCATAGAAACTAGCTCCAAGCAGAAGCAGTGAGAAACTGTGGGAGGTGGAGGTGGGGCTGGGCCTTGTGTGTGTAACAGAACAGGTCTGACCAGGTTTCAGGTTTCTTTAGAAGACGACACTCCCAATTTCCCCCACTAGCAACCACTTTTCAGCAGGTGTATGTCTCATAACCTGAAAATGTTCCTGTTATACTTAGTTATACTTTCAATTCAGTCATAGATTATCCAACATGTTTACTGGCCTATTTGTTCAATCTTTTGGTATCTGACCTCCCTTATCAGAGTTTATCAAATAATATTTGAAAATGTGATAAGTGGAGTGGATATTTTATCAAGTGTTATTGTGAAGTTACAAAAGGCCCAAATAAAATAAAAAAAGTTGTGCGGGAAATGCATTTGAACATAATTTTGAGTTTCCCCTTGGGGATTAATCAAATTCTGATCATGATGGAAAGATGGATTACAACGAACACGGAAGAATTTACAGGCCTACAGGAAAGTTAACATTCAAATGTTTTATGGCCTAAAAGAAAACCATGTTTAAAGTCACTGTTTTCAGATAAAGGAAACAGTTGCACCTTATTCATGTAGCATCAAAGTTTGGTTAATGATTGATGGAAAATATATATTAACCCTTCAACTCATTGAATGGAAACTTTTCTAAAGCCAAGCAAGAAAAATACATTGGAAGTAGGATGCTAAGGTTTAAATTTTATACAAATACGAGTTTGATCTTGTGGTGTAAGGTTTACGGAGTGTTTTCCGGTGTTGACCCAACACAGGTGTTGTTTAACCTGTAAGTCTCTGTGGTGTTGTAAATGTTAGAAGTGGGGGTTTACGCAAGAAGGTGGAGTAATAAATTAACCTACATGCCAGTCTAACAATAATGCACCACCCTCATCATTTTGGTTTAAGAATATATAAGAAAATACTCAGATAGCTCCATAAAACAGGTAAAGGCCCAATAACCGTCAGCAAAAAACCTGGGAGTGAAGGGAAGTGTTAATCAGTGACAAAACTGGTTGAACCACAAACAAACCTGTAGGCATGTGTACTCCAGGATTAGACTGAGAAGTGTAAAACGCGCCAGTTTCTATTGGCCTACAATTGGGCTTGATAGCTCACAATGTAAAAGTATATTTTTACTGACACAAAATAGTCTATTTTTCTTAGGCAAATGTGCAAATAGCTGGTTTAGTTTAATCTTTTAAATTAACTTTGAATGGAACAAAAATATAAAACTATAAATAAATAGAATGTAGATTATAAAGTGCCAGGACTGAAAAGCAGACTGAAAAGTGACTTACTGTTGAGCTGCAGGATGGAGTCGTACACTTTGCACTGGATTTGGCCTGTGCTCTGAAACGCGCAGGACATCCACAGTCCTTCATACATGGCCACCGCAGTAATGATGTTGTCTCCAACATAAGCAGACATCTTCCACTGGGGCAGGATTGTGCCAATGATGAGTCCAATTAGGCCTAAAAGAGCCAGGGCAAAGCCTAAAATCTGAAGACCCGAGTTTGCCATTACACCTGTTCCGACTGATCTGAGCTAATCTCAAGGAACAAAAGACGGAGTCCACCTGCAGAAAAGGAAAGTTTCCTCCACAAAATAAAAACGGATAAATAAAATAAAAACAGATAGGCGTCTTAAAATAAAGTCCTCTGCTTTTTATCCGGCGAGTGTTTGTATCTTATGTCCTGTTGAACACAAAGGTAAATCCGCGCACCTGTCCACGAGCCGCGCCTTGAATGAAGAGGAAGCCGCGGGACCGCGCTTTTAGGCGGTTTCATTTACGCAGGGGGCGGGGACGCGCACGCAGTTTCGGCTCAGCGGCGCGTGCAGTGGACTCCTGCAGTTTCATGATGTAAATGTTTAGGAAGAAGGACATGGGTCATTCCGGAACTGGAGGACATTTTACGTCCCACTCATCAAATATTAAATAATCCACATACAAAATACTAAAACACACAGTTTCTGAGTGAATTTACTTGTCCTGAAACCAAAACTAAAAAACTAAGAGAAAAGAATACTTGAAAATAGTTTTAAAAACACCAAATAAGTCTGGAGTACCCCCCAAAATGCAAGTTTCCTCTTGTCCCACCCCTCTAATGACCAAATTGAATCTCATATAAAACAGATAAAATTAAATTTAGATTTTTTTTTTTTTTTGTATTATTTGTTTCACTGTCATTTCACTGCCGTCATTTCACTGGGGACATTTGTTTTAATAGACATAATGTTTCAAATAATAATCATTATTCATGGAACATGTGTCCCACAACATGCACACAACCCTGTTTGTTACCATAACATCTTTAGCTTGGTAGAAGAAGAAGAAAGCAGAACCACATGATACCCTGGACTTGATATCATCAAACAGTTTTGCAAAAGAATGGGTAGAGCAAAGGTTTGTTTTCTCTTCTGTTTTTCATATTTTTATTACATAGTTAGCCTTGATTGAATGTCTCACTCTGCCTCATGCAACCCTGTTATGCAGATGATCAAAATAAGACAATTATTTTTCCTTTACTTATTTGCATAAATGTTTTTCCTCTTGATTAGCAGTAACAGCTAGCTAAACAGCTAGCTTCTACTGCTGAGATAAAGCTAACATTAGTCTAATGTTCACTAATTTAATCTAATGTTCACTAATTTAGTGCGGATTTGCAACCCTGTTACCTGCAACCCTGTTACTGTGATTAGAGTAAATAAATAAACCAAATAAATCATGTAATAAAAATTGTACCATTGATCCGTAAGCTGAGTGAATCAAAGCATTTGATAGTTTATTACCTATTATTGATGAATATGTAGCAGAAAATCAGAAAAGTGAAGGTTTATTTTTCAAGATTTTTAAAGCCCAAATGTCCTCAAATTCTGGAATGACCTGTATAAGATTTCACATTTCACACATTTCTAGGTTAAGTTGTGCAACTTAATAGACTTTGAAAGATTTTAAGAAAAAAATACAATTAAATGGGCCCGAACAATCAACCAAATCTTGGATTAAGTGGAGCCACATGTTGATGATCGCAAGCTTGGCTACATGAAGAGCATCAATCATAAGCATAAGAGGTCAACAGTGAGCAACAGTGATCTATCATAATAATAATAATAATAATAATAATAATAATAATAATAATAATAATAATAATAATAATAATAATAATAATAATAATAATAATAATCATAGAATTGTGAGAATTTCAGAAGCAACAGATTTAAGTAATTTAAAGTACTCTGTTAAAGTAAATATAAAGTGTTTTCTTTGTCTGTTTATGTCATTACCTTTACTTCATTCATCAAATTTGATTTCATAAAGCTGTCACAAACTGCAGTGGTGATCTATTACAATTAGACAATGATAGAATCTCATGAAGAAACTGAAGAAGTTTCCTCTCACAATAATTATAACTAATTTGATATCTTGGCATATTTATAAGGTAGTTTATTTTGGGATATTCCCCTGTATTATTGACTTTACTTTATGACTTCTCCATAACAGTGTTGCCTTTTGTTCCTGAAATGGGCCAATTCACATCTTAAAACAAAGCATGTCATAATTTCTAACTCAGAACAAGCTACAAAATTGTATTATTATCTACATAGGTTTGTGTATTTAACTGAAATGTAGTGACATGTTTCAAAATGTTCAAAAGCTACATTTGAAGTCTAACGGCCAAAAACAACCTGTGATCCTTTTATGGTAAAAACCTTTTGTTTTTACCATAAAAACGGAAGCAGCATTAGACTATAAAGTGATGTCATGTCAGAGAGGAAGGTGTTTGTCCAGGCCGTTTTTGTCTTTGTCATGTTTGGCAATACACCTACTTTTCCCTGTGTATGATTATGGGTGATATAGTATCAAGTAGGCTATTGTGCATTTTGGAAACTTCTCACTCAGCCTTACATTTCTTTTACCTGACAAACTGGTTTAGGAACTGTATTTATCCCTAAGCAGTTTAAAACATGACACAATATTCAAGTGTAACTGATGAGACACAAGCATGAACACGCTCCTTTCCAACTTAGGAAAAACATAATTTTACCAGCTGGTGTCATCTAAAAATACTAGTAGCTATAAGGTTTCGGTTGTATTGCGCAACACAAATTTGTTTATAGTCGTGTTAAGGTGAGTCACAATGAATGGATACTAGTAAGTGTTTTCAACCTGTCACAAGGTCAGGTGACTCATCCTGAGTTTGAGAGTGGAATGAAAAAAAAAAAAAGAAGGTATAATTCTTAGACATCAGGTGAGATAAAGACAAGGTAAATCCAAAAATGTATATACAAAAATCTATTTATGTATTTATGCCTTTATAATATGTAGTCCATTTGATTATAAAACCTGAATGCATTCTTAAAATTATGTGGATCTCGAAAGTATACAGATTCAAATAGCTTCTTTGTCCTCACCTGGATGAGTCGTATCTTTGAGAGAAACTAGCTCCTAACCATTTTGTGCAACATCACCATCTAGTGCTCAGGGGGAGTACTATGTTAAGTAATGCCATAGACCAGGGGTCTTCAACGTTTTTCAGGCCAGGGACCCCCAAACAGATGGCGAACTGGGCCAGGGACCCCCTACTATCTATACGGCATAGAATTGTGTTTTATATTAAATTGAGCTTAGTGTCATGTATAAACATTGCTACTCTGTTATGGTACATCCAATACAAGGAAATAATACACAGGTTAATACTGTATTTTACACTATAAAATATAAAATGATACTATTTTAAAGTGAAATCAAAAGATTTTGCGACCCCCCCCTGCAGTACCTCCGCGACCCCCCTAGGGGTCGCGACCCCCCTGTTGAAGACCTCTACCATAGACATCCGCTGATTTCTTCAAAGTACTTTACACATTTGACTAAATACCTCTTGGATCGTTGTATTTTGAATCTGGCTGTCAAACGGGTGCCTGGAAGATGAGCTGCCCACTGCTCCTGAAGGATGGGTCAAATGCAGAGAAATATTTTCCCTACAGGGATAAATAAAGGATAACAAAACAAAACAAAAAAAGCTGATGTCTAAAATATTGTATCACAGTTGTCTAAATAGTGAGTGCCTGCAGAGTGATCTACAGAAACAGTACTATTATAGTAAATATTATAAGTCCCCCAAAGCAATAGAAGCTGTATTTGCTGTAAGTACTTAATCTGTATTTGCTGAATTAAGAAAACTAAACACTCATGGTGTCAAAGTGCAGACTGCTGATTGTAATCATTGTTAAATGCACACAGCATGTGATTAGAGGTGTCCCAGTAAAGCAGAGAGAATCAGAAAAGTAAACAAGTGCGACCCTGACCGAGGTCACCTCATCAGGAGCAGAAGCAGTACGCACTAATCTGCCAGATCAGTTTAAATTGTTCCAGGGGAGCGCGCCATAGCCTAATTAGCATAATCTCTGGGACATGATCTAACATCCATTTGCTATGGTTATCACAGTAAGAATGTATCATCTAATTGACTGGTGGAGAAGTAATTGCTGCTTTTCATCTGTGGGAGACATTTTGGTTAAATAATCTGAGTTCATAAAACAAACTGATCCCCTTTAAATCCCAACCCGTAAAGTAGAAAACTTAAAGAATACTCAACTAATACACTATAGTTAAGCATTTTTTCATACATACTGTACATCCTCTGACATAATTTCAGAGCCATTTCTACATTTCTTATTTTTCCATAGCCTGTGTTGATGGACTCTGCATTGCTGTGGGTCCCCTCTTCTCAGGGCTCGATGGACTTCTTCTCTGCTGGAACCTTGTCACACTTCATGGCCCAACATTATGTAGCAACTGCAGAGCTGAGGAGTTGGGGGAGGAAGACAGACCTTTACAGAGCTATTGCGTAAGCACCCCATTATCAAGCTTTAATTAGCCTGGGAACTATTATTATCACTTTAAATGGTTGCTTTACAATTTATTAAATGCTTTCTAAGAATTTCAAGTTATACAGCTTTTTCCCTAGAAATTCTTAGAATTCCCATTTTCTGGTATTTTCTGCTATGCATGGAATTTAAAATGCACAGGGCATGAAAATATGAAAATGCCACAGATCTAATCACTGTCTTGTACCAAAATGCATTCAACATTCATATTATCCATCCACTCTGGATGGATAAGATTCAGGGCAGGTCAAAAGAAGCCATATGGCCCAGTGGCACTTTGAACAGGCCCCTAACCTTGTTCCCCCTGCTATTGGGCGTTGCTCTATATTTACTGACATACTTTGCACTTTTTTATGTACCGTATTTTCCACACTATAAGGCACACCGGATTATAAGGCGCACCTTCAATGAATGTCCTATTTTAAAACCATTTTCATATATAAGGCATTATAAGGCACATAGAATAGAAGCTACGGTAGTGGCTGACTACGGTAGCCATGATTAACCAATATTGATCCATATATAAGGCGCATTGGATTATAAGGCGCACTGAGAAAATTGAAGGCTTTTTGGTGCACCTAGTGCGGAAAATAGGGTATATATTTTTAGCTGATACAGTAAATTTCATCTACAACAATGAATAACTCAGACACTCTTATTACAATCATACAAATATATGTAATTTATTGAATAATATTTTAATATAAGACATCTCCTTTAAATTCATTTGTAAGTTATTGTAGAAATTTATACAGGTCCAATGGCAAACATGAAGGAAGGGTGGTATTTTTTTTTAGGGATTGTGGGTTTACATACAGAAAGAGTCACCCAAATGAGTGGGACAACAGTGACACGACATATGCATGCTTTGCATTTAAAGTTCTCACATATAATTAGTATTGCAGAACAGCAAGTGCCTTTGAAGCCTGCAGTCCATGATTGTTATGTGTTAGTCCAAAAATGTTCCTTTTCTTGAAGCGCAGGCTCATTGCATAAAACTGGTCTTCATTCCTGCATGGCTCTTTAGTTGTTCCCTGTGGCTCTTGATGTTTGAGTCCAACATTTGTCTGAGATCCTGGTAAGTCTGAAGAGGCGTCTGAGGGTTCCGGCATTTGTTCTGTGTCTTATAAAGTTTATGGCTTTTTGGTTAATCTTATTTTTTTTAGGATAAGGGTTTGTTATTTAATGGAAGACCATAGGATTTTACACAAGAAGAAAGTGGCTACGGACACTTTCTGGAAGACTTGCTTGACCGTAGCTCACCAAGGTCACCAAGGTCATTGCTTTATGTGATGGGGCTATTACCCTGCTGTTGAACAGCTGAATGGAGGTTATCATAAGAAGTATTAACAGTACATGTTACAGTACAGATAAGAGACTTGAATTCATAGAAACAACAAAATTAAAAGTTCATCAAAAGCTAATGAAGCGGCAAATTTATAGAAATTGTATGCCACATTCTTGGAAAACATAAGTAATTAAAACTGTTAAGGGCCCTGATCAGTCTTATTACAGATGATAGTTTAAGGGTTCTGTAGGGTAGCGTTATAGATTTATAAACATAACCCCCAATTACAAAAAAATAATGGGATACATCGTAAAAGACCGTACATTGTATTGTATCCCTGCCAGTTTGGTCAAATAATAAAGTAATAAAATGTTTAGTAGTAATCAGCCACTCATGTTATTCGCTTTTCTCCTCTGCATATCGGACACAAAAAAAAAAAAAAAGTTTGCTTAGTAATTGTTTCTTTACACTGATGTGATCCAAAAAGAGAAGCTCTTTTCTCTTGTTGTAGAGTGCAATAAAAGCTCCCAGAACATTGTTGGTTTAAGGTACATGTAACCTTTCTAGAGGAGGGTATGCCACCCTCACTCCATTTCCATAGAAATGTTTTTGCTTTTCCTTGATAGAATATTCCACAGTATGGCATTAAATGTATCTACATCCACAGAGATGAGCAGGGAACCAACAGCCACCTGGCCAAGTCACATCTGTGGAGAGGCAACATCATTTACAGAAAGATGCATTTTCATAGCAATAATAACACCTTTAATTGAATAAGATAAAGACAACCTTATTGTCATACTGTGGAACAGATAAAGCAATACCATCTCTATGGAAAACAAGCAATACTGGACCTTCCACCACAAATGTTACACAGTGCACCTTAAAGTTTGAGATGATATGGCTCCAGATTTAATATTGCCTTTACACCCACCACTTTTATATAGTCGAGGGCTTCCCTGGGTTTTTATTTATGGCAATGGGAACCATTTAAGGTAGTTTTAGTCTGCCTCTGTAGTACTCTTGACTCCTCAGAATTGCTATGCTGCTAATGTTAAAGTGGTCCTTTGGAGATGGAAAAACTCTTGTGTTGTTGTAGAGTTTCTGCTTACATGATCCCTCTGAGTTCATTACGTGCCAGGAGAGTTGGCTGTCTGCTGTGGCCCCTGGGGAAATTTTGAGCGTTATCAAACAATGGCTGTACCCACTCTCTGTCCTTATTGAATCAATCTATCACTGTTTTGTCTTATGTCCTTCCATTCAGTCTTGTCCTATCCAAAGACACACCTGTATGTCTGGCTTCCTTTGTGTTCAGTATCTGTCAATTTAGTGCTGCAATGATAACCTTCATTGCTACTAAATGACAATGGTATAATATTTTCTTCCCTCAAATGTATAAATATTTTGACCACACATGCTCACCGTGACAGATTAAAATGCACATGCAGAAGATTTACATTTACATTGGCAATGAATTGTCTGGGCATGAAAGAAAAGAATAAAAATATAGTAAAACTTTAGTTTAGTTTTTATATATACTGTATATATATATGTGTGTGTGTACTTTATATCGCATCTGTTACTTCTTCAATGGCTTTTAAAGCATACCAATAGTCAGTTAACAGTCTCTTATGACATACACATGTCTTAAACCAACTTAATTTCACATCACAATCACTGTAAACTCAACTTTTCGGATTCCTTCTAATGTGACCACATTCAAAAAACATTTTGGCTAGACCTCACTATACACCCTAATCCACTTGCTCCATTACAGTCTCAAAACACTTACAATAACCATCTTTAGTAATACAGTACATAGGCCCATCAGAAATATAGCATCCATCATGTACATAGGGATCTAAAGTCACAGCCCTTTTTGCCGTAAACTGTAACGGTGTTTTACACCCACAGTTTGAGGACAACATCTCCATATTTGGACAAGGAGTGAATGGTTCTCCCGGTGGAAAAGCTCACAAAATTAGAAACTAATTTCCTTCTTAGACCATTTTTCATAAATAGCACACAGGGCACATGCCACTTTGTCTCACATTCATTCTCATACCCACGAGCTACACAAGACCCTGCCAAGAATCTTGCTTACTTTACCAGGGAAATTCCTTATCAACATTCCTCAAGAATACACCTGCTAATCCTTCACTGTTGCGAACCGCCTGCATTAGCCGACCTCTTTTCACTTCAAATTTCAAACTTTTAATATTACACATTCAAAGGCCATTTTTCACATGCTGTAGCCTTCTTTTACATCTTTTTGCTGTCACATCTGTAGCCACATATATATCATATCAGACCTGAAATGAAATTTTTGCTGTCTGGTATTTTCACATATTACTTCAAAACTTACAATACAGTTGGACATGACGTCTCTCCAAGTCCTTATTCTTGCACAGATGAAAGCCATGAAAAAGACAGAAAAGGTTAACCTCTTTATCTCTGTCCCCTTGCTCACACACCTACAATCCTGCTGGGCATACATCCCGGACACATGGAGGCTGAAATGAAATCACAGAAACACATTCACTCAAACAGCTGTGATTTTGTGACGCTGATACTTCCAAGGTGATTTGATAAAGAAAGCGAAGGGATAAGCTGCCTGACACCATCCGAATAATAAGTACTCTAGTTCTGAGGTTCTTCCTGGCTTTGATGTACACTTCAAACCTGCTTTGTGCTGACAGCAGATGCAGAAAATGAAGTACTTGCTAAGAAGGCTACAACCACTTCGCTTTGCAGGTGACGGAGTTCAGACACTTTCCCAGCCGTCAATATGACCCAACTGTTAATGTGTTACCTCGGATGAGCTGTTGGAATAAGTTACCATGTGGAAGTGAGAGCCTGGAAATACACTTTTGGTTTTACTACTTTAACTATGAACTTTATTAGGATGCTTTTCTGTTACATTTTTTTGATAGGCCATTTCACTCAACTCTTATTTTAGTGAGAACCTCAAAATAGTCATACATCTTTTTTTTTTTTCTTTGATTGTTTTTTGGATTGTTGATAAAACATCAACCCACAGCCAAATTACAGATATGTAGGAAAATCAACAATATAATTAATTTTCACACATTAAAGGTGCACCACGTAACTTCTGACGGAACAGGTGGCGTACCTGTCCACCTCTATGGAGATGTTATTACTTTTCCTGGAACACACAGTATATCATTAAACTTATCTTTCGTTAGACAAGTGGGTGTCATCACGAGGATGAGCAATAAAAACACCTGTAAAAAAGTACACAATACAGTGTTGACCATTCCAGTAAAATCAATAACATCTCCATGAAGAAAAGCAGGTGATGAAACTATCAGAAAAGTGACATAATGCACCTTTAACAATTTTGTGCTGTACAGAGTCCAGTCCTACTTTCAGCAGTAGTAACCTCGGTAACCTATTTTGAACCTTTTTGTCCTTGCCGGATTGATCTTAAGCAATGTCCGCATTGCTTTTAGTTGACCTTGGTGATTAGCTTTGCTTGTCAGAAGATGGAGGAAAATCTGTAAGAACCATGACGCTGTGATTGTCAGGTGGGACCGAGAACTTAAAGGAGACTGCATATCATAATGGGGCACAGGAGTGGAGGTTTGCCCCTGGGCTAGCCTCAGTTTCTCTCAGGTGAGGGGGTTGGTGTACTTCTCTTCTTGCCTCCTGATAGGCTCCTCTTGACCCCTCCGGCTTTTGTAGTGCACCCTGGAATTCAGTGGCCCATGTGAAGTATTCCCTTCGCCACCAGCAAAGCATAATGGGTGGCTGTGTTCTCGGCATCACTGCTTCTCTTGTCCCACCCGCAGTCTCCTATGCTATGAGGCGTCTGCTTTGGGAGCCTCTTTCCGCCCATTCTTGAGGGATGGAGAATCAGACGTCTTGACCGTTTTCCTCGGAGGACTTACTGGTTCACTGGCCAGCTCATGTAGTGATGGCTCTTTATACATGGCAACTGTAGAACAAAAGGTACACATTGAGTTATTTTTAAATAGTTGGTGGTGGATTTGCCAATTTCATTAATCAGATTTTATAGGATTTTGGAAAACATTTGAACACATAACTATTTCTGTAAGTAAACATTAGGGCTGCACAATATATCACAAAATGTTTACATTACATTAAAATATTGTTTCTAAGTTTCACAAAATTTACTGAGGGCAATTGTAACGTAATTCACAATTGCATTTTACTTGATTTAACACTTTGCCTTTTAGTTAGTGAAATTATCCAATCAGTAAGCTTTCTGGTGAGTTGCCAGATCCAACTGCTTTGCAATAAACCCAGAAATGCTCTTTTATAATATGATGCATTGTGTCCTCATTTCATGGTAGCCCTGGTCGTAATTGCCATTTTTAGTAAGTAGACGAGTTTGTTACAGCTAATGCTTTTTAAGCCAGCAGTTCAGTGATGAGAATGTAGTACATATGTATATTTTATCTTTGTCTTCTAAATATTTAAACAGACTTCTTAGACATCACTTAGTATAATACGTTTTGTGTTATAATAATACCTTCTATAACTTTAGGCAAGAAGTGAGCTGCTCCCTTGTTCTTCTTGACCCTGTTCCCCTTCATGATCTGGCCATCCCGATTGATACCGATATACCAGGACCGCCCTGACTGGGTCTGCCGGTACAGCATGGAGGAGTATGTCACGTAGTAGTTCTCAAACACACTCTCCTTGAACTTGCACTCTGGGGTAAAGTGCTCCTAAAAGAAAACATTAGCATAAAAAATATAAGTAAACAAATAGAAAAACTATTTTAGACCTCCATGAGAAATGCATTAGTCTTTGAGCATAGATTTTTTTTTTATACATGTATGAGCACACAAAAAAAAGCACGAACAACATCAGCATTGCAACATATTAATTAGGTGACTTTGCCCTGAGGGAAAGGAAGGCTAGAATTATATCTGGACTGGAGATTCTTTGAAAGCGTGAACGCTCTGATCCTTTGGGAATGTTAAGAAAAGAATGCACATGTGAAGAAATTACAAGAGCATATCTTCTAAACAGAACACATCCCCGAAGGAAAGATGAAAGAATCCAGCATTGAAAACCACCTTAGTGGTATATCTAATAAAATATTTACAGTATAGTCCTCCACTACTGTTTGACACAAAGATTTGGATATGAATGTGGATTATAGGGTAGGATGAGAGGTCAGTGGGGGTTAAGAATGTAATAACACAACAGATGACTGACTTCATTTTTAAAATTATTATTATTATTTAATTTTTATTTATTTATTAGTCAGAGACCGTGCAAAATCCACCTGTAGTTCCTGGTTTAAGGTTTGATAGGGGAAACCGGAGTGCCTGGAGGACACCCACCCAGACATGGGGAGAACGTGCAAACTCCACACAGAAAGGGCAGGGTGACCTGGGGATCAAACCCGGATCCTTCTTGCTGTGAAGCATGAGTGCTAGCCACTCATCTACCATGCTGTGACGTGTCATATAATCGTTGTGTATAATCATGTATAGTGCTAATGCAGATGAGTATTAAATACACTGTTTGCAGTTAGAAATGGATAAAGACCATCATTATCTCTTTAAAGAATGCATTTTGCTTTTAGTATTACGTTACATGTGTAGATTGTGATTTAACATTGTGTTAATTGTAAACCGCAATATTGTTCTAAAGCAGCTTAATAATAGAATTATGTTCACTGACTTCCTGTTCAAAACTGTAGAACCTCTATGTACCTCTTCATACTGGAATTTCATTGTAGAAAACAATGGATTTTCACTTGCTTGTTTTTCTTGCTCAAAATTATACTATACATGTATGGCCTAGAGTCTGATTTTTTAGGTAGGTTATCTGGTAGGGATGCAGTGATATTCGATATATCGCTCAATACTGATCGATACATGTGTTCGGTCGATATGCATATGTCCCTCCATGCGCGCTGTGTTGTCATTTATTTTGGTTCAAAAGAGTCCTCCACAAATGTGGCATGAAAACTGCTTCATAGGGACTAACAGCAGAAATATTCCAACAGAGGTGGGTTTTATCTTTCAGTCACTTTTTATTTTCGGTTGATAGACCAAGGAATGACAAATACATTATCTTTTAAGTACTTTGGAATGCTTTTGGCTTTACCTTGACTTTAATCAAATGTGCTCATATACGCAAATGCGACTCAACTCGTGATATACAGACTCTTATACAGACTGACTGGGACATTTTCACTGACTCTTATGGAAACGACATCAACGGCCTGACCCATTGCATCACAGACTATATCAACTTCTGCGTGGAGAACACTGTGCCAACCAGGAGGGTACGGTGCTTCCCCAACAACCACCCCTGGGTCACCCCTGAGCTTAAAGCCCTCCTGAACCAGAAGAAAAGGGCTTTCAAATCAGGGGACAGAGAGGAGCAGAAAAGGGTCCAGAGAGAGCTTCAGTGGAGGATCAGACGGGCTAAGAAGGACTACGGGAGGAGGATGGAGGAGCAGCTGGCCCAAAACAACGCACAGGGCGTGTGGAGAGGACTGAGGAGCATGTCTGGTTTTGGACAGAGTGGCAGAGGGACAGCTGATGGTGATCAGCGCTGGGCGGACGAATTGAACTGTTATTTCAACAGGTTTAATGCGCCCCCCCACCCCCTCTGCCCCTCTGCCGACTCCCTCCTCCTCTTCACACCTTCCCGGGCCAGTAGTCATACCCCCCTCCCCCTTCATACGGACTCAACCCAGCACCAGCCCCCCTCCACCCCCCACTACCACCACCACCCCCCGCAGTCCACCCCAGTCCCCCCCCCACTCCCCCTCTCCATCACACCGGACGAGGTGAGGAGGGAGCTTAGGCGACTCAGGCAGAGGAAATCCGCAGGACCCGACGGTATCTGCCCCAGGCTGCTGAGAACCTGTGCAGACCAGCTCTGTGAGGTTCTCTGCTACATGTTCAATCTGAGCCTCAGCCTAGAGAAGGTCCCCGTCCTGTGGAAGACGTCCTGTGTGGTCCCAGTTCCCAAAACAACAAACGCCAGGGAACCGGCCCACTACAGACCAGTCGCCTTGACCTCCCACCTCATGAAGACCATGGAGAGGGTGATCCTCAGCCATCTCCGCTCTGTGGTGAGCCCCACCCTGGACCCGCTGCAGTTTGCCTACAAGCCAAACGTAGGAGTAGAGGACGCCGTCATCTACTTTCTGCAGCGGGCGCTCACCCACCTTGAGACCGCCGGGAGTGCTGTGAGAGTCATGTTCTTTGACTTCTCCAGCGCCTTCAACACCATCAGGCCGGCGCTGCTGCGGGGGAAGCTGGAGGACGCGGGAGTGGATGGACATCTCGCTGCCTGGACCATCGACTACCTCACTGACCGTCCACAGTACGTGCGGCTGCGCGGCTGTGAGTCAGAGGTGGTAGTCTGCAGCACTGGGCGCCCCCCAGGGTACTGTCCTCTCACCCTTCCTCTTCACCATCTACACCTCGGACTTCACATACAACACGGACAGCTGCCATCTCCAGAAGTTTTCCGACGACTCGGCCATTGTGGGCTGTGTGTCAGAGGGGAACGAGCTGGAGTACCGCTCGGTCATCAGTGACTTTGTGGAATGGTGCGGGCGCAACCACCTGTGCCTTAACACTAGTAAGACAAAGGAGCTGGTGATCGACTTCAGGAGGAGACCACTACCTCACTCACCGGTGAACATCCAGGGGCAGGACATAGAGACTGTGGACAGTTTCAAGTACCTGGGTGTTCACCTCAACAATAAACTGGACTGGTCCCACAACACCGACGCCCTGTACAAGAAGGGCCAAAGTCGCCTCCACCTCCTGAGTAGACTGAGGTCCTTTGGAGTGTGCAGGCCTCTGCTCAAGGCTTTTTATGACTCTGTGGTGACCTCTGCTCTCCTCTACGCTGTCGTCTGCTGGGCCCCGAGAAGCACAGAACGGGACAGAAAAAGACTCAATAAGTTGGTCAAGAGGGCCAGCTCTGTCCTGGGCTGTCCTCTGGACTTTGTAGAGGAGGTGGCTGAGAGGAGGGTACTGGCCAAATTCATGTCCATTAAGGACGACACCTCTCACCCTCTGCACCGGACTATTGAGGAGCTGAGCAGCTCCTTTAGCAGCCGACTAAGACGCCCCCAGTGCAAGCTACCGCAGATCCTTCATCCCCACCGCCATCAGACTGTATAATTCTAACATATAGGCCAGACGTGCAATATCCTCCTTTTTCATGTTGATGCTTGTTGTTACTATTATCATTATTACTATTTTCCATTATAATATTTCCGTAATAATATTATTATTACGTATTACTATTTGTATTATTTATTACTTACTTTATCCCCTCCCTGCCTGCATGCACTTTTTCCCTCTTGTCCAAATGTCCTGGAGCTGCTGTGGCGAGTAAATTTCTCCTGTGAGATCAATAAAGGCTTATCTTATCTTATTCTAAGTTTTTGTCAGAATTTCTATGTAATATAACATAATTTGAGTGTTCAGTAGCGGGGCAGTGTGGGAGGAGCTACTGTCTGTCACTGCTGGAGGAGGCCGAGCAGCATGGACACAGGCATGTGCAGTGAGAAGACTCAGAAGGAAAGGAATTCATCAAATCATCATCAAATATATATACATAAAATATAAAATAGCCTGAGAAAGCTCTATTCTTATTTTCACTGAATAAAAATGAACTAAAACACTTCACATATAAACTACAACTGTACAGTAGTACATACATTAGATTTTTTTTGCATCTTAAAAAATGTATCAAAATCGAGTCAATATCGTGATCCATGTATTGAGATATGTATCGAATCATGGGAAAACTCTATTGTTGCATCCCTAGTGTCTGAGCACTTCAGCCTCAAATGCAGAACTATGCATCAATTAAAATGCACCTCTGAGTAAGCTAATGATGAGGGAATGCTGTTATAACATGGTTAAAAGCTCATAAAAGTCGATTTTACATACATATATCCCCTTTAACAAGCTCCTCTCATGACATGTCAATTGTCTGTGACTGAGTGCATCTGTACATTACCAAATCAAATTATGCTCTCTGTTGAGCTGCTTGTTGGCAGTTGAGCTGCTTGTTGTAAATTATTGTGTCATAGCAGCATTTGGCCCAGCAGTCTGTCCTCAACATAAGGACTAATGAACCCTGCATAATGCTCCTCACTGATGCTAACTAGTAGCGACAGATATACATCTCTGTGAGCCTGTCAGTCTGGACAGGGTCCTTCCTCTGTCTCAGAGCAAAGACGATCTTTTGGATTGATTGAGAGCAGCCGGGCTGAAAAGGCTGACGAGGAATTTCTGTGACACCACGAATGATGAAGGATTGTTCAAGAATCACTAGTTAGCTGACTTTAACACAAAACACACAAAGACAGGAAGACTGAGAAGACACTTTTCCATTTAAACACAGATCATCAACATTCTCCTTCACATGGAGGTGCCATTCTTTAGGCTCAGATTATAATACAATACTTAAACCTCTTTTTGAGTCATTGACCTGCCATCGTCCTGGGCAGTTTACACCTCTCTTTGGACTGCAAAACCAAGGGCTTACCTTTAACAAACTCTCCCATAACATCACATCATTGAGCTATTTTAAGATCCTGTGACAGGTTTGATATCTTCTGCTGTGCTAACACAAAGAGGATGGGATCGATAGATGATCCGCTTCATTCATTATTAATCAGGTCAGATAGAAAGGGGTTGGGAAGTGCAGGGGCCAGAAGGAGAGGAAAGGTAGCAGAAGATCACTAGGAGGGAGAGGGCAGAGGAGGAGGGATTGTGGCTAATAGAGTAGATCCAGCTTCAGTGCTTTATCCTCTGGGACTAAAGCCGGAGCGCTGCACTTTAATCTGCACACCCCACGCAGCGACACTCACCTCCGTCATGAAAGAGAAGCCACGACTTGACCGCGATACCCTTGAACTCCACCTCTGACTGTCTGCACTGATCACCTCCAGTGTCACTGTGAAGCACCTTTCATATGCTGACTCCTTATTATTAGCATGTCAAAATGTGACCATCTTCAAAGTGATCGCTGAGAAGTAACCTTGTGTGTGCAGAGTTATTTGAATCTGAATGATATACTGGGAATTTGATGCACCTTTATTTTCTTCCACAGTATTCAACTTGAAAAATTAACTTAGAAAGGCCATCTCTGTAAAACAGAATGAAAGAACATATTTGTTTACTTAATATGTATGTTTCCCCTTTATATATTTTTTCTTTTTATTACAATCTGATTTCTTGAGGGCAAATATTGGAGTGTGAGTATCCTCTGTTGCCGTAAACAACTGTGCACTGGAAATCAACCTTTCCTCCTCAACACATCCTTGAGGTGACCTCCAGACCTGACCACAAACGACCACCAAGGACTCTGAGTCCTTCTTTAACGTCTAGATTTACAGCTGCTGACTGTCACCATAAAAGTGTACTGTATATTTTAGGATATTTCCACCTCACTCAAGAGTGGTAGAGACGAAATAAAAACCATGAATTATTGTGATACGTCTCAAGACAGAAATTAATTCAAATGAAAGACATGGAAAGGTAATACATTGCATCCGTGCTGAGAATCCCGAACCTGGGAAAAACCTTTTTATGATGCAGAGCAGCAACCCAACCTTCGCCTCCTGCCCACACACACTACCTCCTTCTTCATCCCTCGTGTCTGATTACATCTATTCTACCTGCTTTAGGGCGCTTAACTCTCCATCCCATCATACACTGGGAATGCTCATAAGTCGTACCCATCACATTAGAACACTGAAATAGTAAAAGAAGGGCAAAACATTTGGCTTACAAATTGGAACAGTAAAATGTTTATACAGTATTATTATCAAATCAAAAGCATGAGAAATTTGTAATAATTTGTTTTCTTTAATGGTGTAAGAGTAACGAATGCAGGCAGAATATAGAGCCTTAGAATTCAAAGCACATTATTGGTTGTTTAGTGATAATCTGCAATGCCTGGTTTAAACAGCAGGGGTCAGAATGCCACGCAAGCTTTTTCCACTGTATTGTCATATCTCCTCTGAGGTTAATCTTTGTAGCTGCACCATCTCTAAGCTTCCCCAGAACTGTATTTCCACATAACATGGAGTTCATTCATAACTTTACCATACACCACGTGGGACATAATCTGTGTGTAAAGTCACTAGTGGGGCATGTTGCCGCTGATCAAGTCAAGTCAAATGTGGATGTTGTAGCTGTGTTACGTAAGTCAAAAGGGCATGGGTGCTTATTAAGATAGGCTTAGGGAGGATGCGACTAGCTGTTAATACTGTCTAGCACCACACTTGTACGGTCTGTCTAATGCTTTATGATAGGCCAGAGACAGTGGCACGACAACAGCAGGGCAGACAATAATGTGAGGGGACTCGAGGCTGTGTGTGATGACTGGCAGCTGGGAAGCTCCTGTCAAACTGCAATAGGCAGCAAAAACATTAGTGCTGGCATTCATACAGGCAAGATACAAGTAAAGGTGGTCTTTATATGCAAATTTGGTGTATGACTTTGTACTTGGGTGTTTTGAAAAAAAGTTACTTGATTCAATGTCTACGCATAAACAAACAATAATGATTCTAGCAATGTCCTGCCAAAATATGACGTGTAACTGTGCGTCATTCTCCCAAGGGTTGCAACCAAATGAACATTGCCAAGAACTAACTCTAATGAATTCTTTGGATAAATTTGGAAAATTAGTTAATCAGAAAGAATAACCATTCCTAAGTGCTTGGCCAAATGTTTGTCTTTATCATTCTCAGGTCAATTAGTCTTTCTGTTATTTTTGTCTCCATTTTCTCTTGTCTGTCGAGAGCGATGCAATCTGGCTGCCAGTGCTGTCCTGCATGTCAATGCAATTCTTTGCTGAAACTGCACCGCCGCATTGATTTTCTGAAGTACATCTTGAATGTTTGTTGTATCATTTTAACTACATTTCCTATAACAAATCATTATAACATTCAAGTTTACATTGTGTTTAGGCTATCATAAACCATGTTTTTCATGCATTAGATCATTTTTACTGTGAAGTTACTGTTGAAGTGAGTCGAAGTCCTGTGCAGTAGTCCAGGATTTGCATGGCTTACATTGGTTTACCTGTTAACACCATGTTGTTGTGGTTCAGCAGCAGCCTCGCTCATGCTGCTCTCTCTCACTTGCTCTAATGTCTGGGGGAGTTTTCCAGAGCACATAGATTATAAAATGGGCCAGGAAAGAGCCAAGCTCTATTTTTGTATCAGGATCAGCCATTGGTACAGGTAGTGAGGCTGAGATTTATGCCCAGACAAGGCTATTTTCGTGATACATCCTGGCACAACAGCCTGACCACTGAGCGAGGACAAGGATATGTGCAGCCAGTCTGTCAGGACATTGGAGAGAAACAGCCAAATAATAGGCCTCTGTAAGCAGCAGCAAACAGCATCTTTATGCAGAGAGCAGAGGAAAGAGCTGGAGGCATGCTGTTAGTCACTCTGTCAATCACCACAACTTCTCTGGAGTGACAGTGATGGTGGCATTTATGATAAATGAAAACATTTTGTGCCATTGTCACGCACTGCCGCCACATGCTTTTACATCTTAAGGCAAATATGCACGTCCACACAGTGCCCAATGAAATGCATTAAGGACCATAGCATGCCACCTCTTGCATCAGGAAATTAGTTCATTGCAAATGCCACTGAGACTACTATAGGATCATAAAACAAGGCATGCTACATAACACACATAGTAGATGGCAGTTCTGGTGTTTCATACATTTACCGCATGTACCATTCTTTATGTGAAAGTTCTTGAAAGAGGTCAGTGTAGACTTTCTATACAGCTATTGACTGCTGCTGAGGAAATCCCTTCTGCTCTGCTATCGCAAGCTCTGCACCACAGTAATGCATGCTAATCAGGGACTCACAAGATAATATGAGGTGGCATAGTTGCTATAATTCAAGAGTTAATTTTCACATGCAGAAATGATGCTCTCATGTTCTATGCCTCATCTGCATAATACCACTCTGGCATTCAAATCTTCTCAACATAATAGGACTTCAGTCACATCTGCTCGGAGCCAACAAACCACATGCGAAATGGGAGAAAGAGGATTATATTATCACAAATATATTGACTGTCCAATCAAAACATTTCAGTCCATTACTGCATCTTTGAACCACATTGAACCACATTGAACCAACCATAAATGGGGCGGCAGTAGCTCAGTTGGTAGAGCGCTTGCCTGGTGATTCAGTTCAGGGTTGGCGGTTCGAATCCCGCTCTTGACGGGTTGACCGCGTGTGATCCCAGCTCCCACAGATGAGTGCTGCTGTTTTGTCCTTGGGCTTGGGCACTTAACCCCACCTCGCCCCCAGTGTCTGGGGACACTGGTGCTGGTAGCCCCCATGGCAGAAGATACAGCAAGGCTGCGTGACCCGATTCGCCAGCTGAGGTCCTGACCAAGCCGAAGCAAGAAGATCATGGAGATGGTCCCCGGGTGCAGTAATGTGCAGCCCACTGCTCCTGATGACAGGATGGGTTAAATGCAGAGGACAAATTTCTCCCAAGGGAGACAATAAAGGCTGATCTTGAATCTTGAAGTATATTTAGTTATATATTTAGTTATTCAGACATAAATAATGTGCATTATTGACTAAGATTGTCAAAAAATCAATACTCAGATACTAATAAATACTAAAACTATCATCGAGAGACCCATATGACAAAAGTCAATTCTGAAAATCACAAAAATGGGACAAAATGGGACCTTTCCGGAATGTACAATTGAACTATATATTAGTCTGATGTGAATTGATTAGTATTATTAAAAAAAACAACAACAAAAAAACAAAAAAACCTACCATTATTTTGTGTAGAAAATTACATGTGTTGTAATATTGAATCATGATCTCAGTGACAATATAATAACATTTTGATAAAATTGTCATATTGTGGTTCACAAATTTTCTCTTTAAGGTAGCTCTGTGCTCAAACAAACTTCACCAATGAGAGGTGGATTTAACCAATTGCAATGAAGTGTGAACTGTCAGAAGAAACAGTAAGCTCTTCAAGGCAATATAAATATACTATCTTTTTCATGAATTGTGATCAAATTTTAATCAGAATCTGTCTCTATGAAAATTTTGTGCCAATGCTCATAAAACTGAACAATATTAAAGACAGAGAAATCACAAGTATGTATTTTATTTTGAGAATAGTTTTATCATATTCTGCTTTAGTCCTGTCTGCTTTTGTGTAATTCTTCTAGGTCTATTGTATTTCTGTTGCACCAGGACTGTGAAAGCTTGTGCCGCTGTCCATGGTGCTGAAACCCTCCAACTCTCCCAGGCTTTGTCTGAAGAGCTAGTTACACAATGCCTCCATGAATCCCCCATGAATAATAGTAACAAAGAGTCTTATCCGCAGTGGACAGGCTAACTGAAAACACAGGTGTAATTAATAACAGTAACAATAGCCGCTGCACCCTGAGCTCTGTGCGTGTCGCAACTTGGAGTGTGCACTCAATGCAACAATAAAGTGAGCTGGATCATTGTTAATGTTTGTGCTACCAGTCTAAAACCAAGTGTCGACTATAAAAAAGCTCTTAAATACAAAGTGGTTCTTTATAAACTAGTGACTCCATAAATGCAATATTTGGCACCAATGCCTTTAAGGGCCTCACAATATGTGGCAGATCACATTGCAATACCATCATCATTTACTATATTTAAAGGGCCCATATTATGCTATTTTCTGTCTTATGTTAGAATGTTTTTTCCTCATACCAGAAGTTGTGTTTTGTTTCATTCGCACATGTTTAACACACAAACACTGCATCTTTGGCTGAGTTCTTGTCTGAAACAGAAAACACCTTCTACGTTGTAATGTCCTTGCCTGAAGTGGAGGAGTTCAAGTATCTTGGGGTCTTGTTCACAAGTGAGGGGAGGATGGAGCGTGACATTGACAGGCGGATCGGTGCAGCGTCGGCAGTGATGCGGTCGCTGTACCGGACCGTTGTGGTGAAGAGGGAGCTGAGCCAAAAGGCGAAGCTCTCAATTTACTGGTCAATCCATGTTCCTACCCTCACCTATGGTCATGAGCTCTGGGTAATGACCGAAAGGACAAGATCGCAGATACAAGCGGCCGAAATGAGTTTCCTCCGCAGAGTGGCTGGGCGCACCCTTAGAGATAGGGTGAGGAGCTCAGTCACACGGGAGGAGCTTGGAGTAGAGCCGCTGCTTCTTCACATTGAGAGGAGCCAGCTGAGGTGGCTCGGGCATCTGTTCCAGATGCCTCCTGGACGCCTCCCTTGGGAGATGTTCCGGGCATGTCCCACCAGGAAGAGGCCCGGGGGAAGACCCAGGACACGCTGGAGGGACTATGTCTCTCGGTTGGCCTGGGAACACCTTAGGGTCCCCCCGGAGGAGCTGGAGGAAGTGTCCAGGGTGAAGGAAGTCTGGGAATCCCTGCTTAGACTGTTGCCCCCACGACCTGGCCCCGGATAAGCGGAAGAAAATGGATGGATGGATGGACATTGTGATGTAATCTCTTAATACAGGAAGTGGTCCACTTTTTTTTTTTTTACTCCATATACCTTCACTAGAATTATTTGGATAATTTCAAACCTGGAATTTCCAATCTCTATGAAACAAAAATTAAAAGGAGCTACTAATTCTTCATGACATCAGAAGGAGGGACAGAGCATTTTGAGTTTTGGAGATGCAGACATTCTAATAATTGCGGATTACCTTTAAAAATGTTACTCTGCACAAGTGCTCAGTATAATCTGTTCACCATTCAAATTTTTTCTCACATACAGCCCCACTGTTTAATCCTGAAAATGTTGCATTCATGTTGCTTAATCGAATTGCAACATATGCTGATTGTAGCACTAATTGTCAGATGCTCCCCTTGATACTCCATTACCCATAGAAGAAATGTCATTTTTATACAACAAAGGCATGATTCAGATATGTTGTGTTGTACTTAACTGTAATCTAATAGAAATATGTCCGCATAAATATGCCTAATTGCTTCTTATTTGCCTGCATCTAAACAGTCCATAACCCAGACATACTAAAGTAGCTGGATGGATTGCAATGAATGCATCATGCACTGTTTCTTTTCTCTCCATATTTTAGCACTGTGGATAGACAGGTACACTGACGTCATGCAGTTTAGTTGCATTCACAATATGCATTTGTTACACGATGTGCCAATAACGTCTGTAACTGATCTCTGCAGAGTCCGTGTATGACCCAGGAAAACAAGAGCAAAGACCAAAGCTACCGGGCATCCACAATTAAGACACAGACAGCAATTAAAGACAAATTACTGCGAACATCATTGTTTGCTGTTCCACTGTAGACTCATTTAAGAGCTGTTGTCAACCTATTACCATAAAATCGCTCAACTTATAGGTCCACTATGTAACTTTTAGTAGAGTAACTGCCACCTTTGTGTCTACATGGAGGCTTTCATGCTTTTTTTCCACAGTATGGTATAGATAAAGATACCATACATATGATAAACTTACAAGTCTGAGCTACGGAGAGGTGACCACACTTACCTCAAAAAACAAGCATTATTATTGTCTTGCCAATAAAAACACCAGTAACTGAATAAATGCAAAATTCATTTATTGCAATATTTAGTTGTAGAATATTTCAGCCGAAACATATTACCCATTTAAACATGTCAATTTGTAGTTTTCTGTGTAAATTATTTTCCTGAACAAGATATTTGACAAATTTTGTTCAATTTTGTTCACCTTGTCTGAACTATTTTTCAATTTAAGGTTGTATTGGCATATTATTTGCACAAGTCCCTGCTTATGCCCTGGACTGCTAATAGCTTTTGTGTAGTATCTGTTTGATGACTGTCAAGTGATGGACCTCATCTCCCAAAGTGAATATTGAATTGCATTAAAACAGCAGATTTTTAATAGACTGCTTGGGAATTCTGATGAAGTGCAAATGAATTTCCTTTACACCTACATTAGCAATCTACAGGGCATACTTACAGAGGTGTAGAGGTAGCCTTCGTTGTTCATGGCCAGGTACAGTCCTGTCTTCGCACCCTGGATAGCCACTATTCTCAGTCCCACTGGAATTAAGTTGAACTGTGCTGGAATGAAAAGTTAAGAGGGAGAGAAGTAGTTACAAAGAAAGCAGTACAGGCTTTATGTAGCGAGGCTTAATGGTCACAGTGTCACCGCTGCATGCTACATCTTTCTCAAGCCCAGTGACCTCTTAGTTTATGGTGCAGCAAACACAACGCCATGTCACCTTCTCTATTTTTCACTGCCTCTAAATCTGCTCCACAATGACAATGTTCTGCAGCACTTGATGTAACTGAAATGTTTTGCTCGGCAAATAGCACTTCCCTGTCCAACAAACATCATAAAACATTTAGCGCATTAAAAAGACTCCAACCAGGTGGGTAAACGAATACAAAGTGGAATGATGAGGGAAAAGGACACACACTGCATTGCTCTGGTCTTAAACCAAATTTAGATTGTGAAAGGTCAGGAGGAACATTCTCATCATCTCAACCTCTGTGGCTCTGAGCAGATTCTACTACTCCGTTTACCTGGATAGTCATTTTGGGTTTACTTACTTGGTTGAAAATGGTCCTTACTATTATATATCAATAGGGAAATGCTGATGATTTACTTCTTTTTTTCTTCTTCTTCGTCTTTTGCATGTTTACCAAATATGTACAATGTAATCTGAGAATTTCACGTTCATAATAATAATCCACATAATCATTAAAATAAGTAACAGTGACATAGGATGCATAATGTTATGAGTTTTTAATGTGCTGTTTATTTTTCAGTTAATTAGCTGGAGTTTATATTTTGAAGACATGTGTCAACCCATTGTTAATTAGGATATAATACTTTGTCTAATGGAAATGTGTGTGTGGAGATAGCCACCATGTAATGGGTGGTGAATAATTTAAAATGACAGAACATCGCCATAAAACATAAACACTGAGCTGAGTTGAATTCCATTGAATACACGTCTTCATAATATCATCTAAATCATTATACAATACAGAATAATATAGTTCTCATCCATCCCTGGTAATTATATGTATTGTATGACTTTAATGCATAAAGACTTACTGAAAGAACTGCCTTCATCCCGTGTGCTGTCCACAGTCCCATCAGGCTGCATCTGCAGATAGTATCCATGCTGGCTGAACAGACGCGTCACGATGCCTTTCAGCTGAGGCTCTGCAAGAAACACCAGGGGAGAGCTTATTAGCAACTGTGTAATAAAGACACTGCACAACAGATTCAGGCAGGTTAGATTAATACTGAGTTCAGATTCTTTGAGGAGAAATTGTCATTCATTTAAATGTAATAAGTATGTAATTTTTTTGTTATGATTTGTACGGCATATTTAGTCTTCATATATGTTTACATGTATACATTTATAATTACTAAAACATAGATGCACATTTGTCTCTTGAACTGACTTTCCGACTTGCATTGACTTAATACTTTAAGTTATGTATAGCTTATAAACAGTAATTCACCAGAGAACCACTTTAAATTAAGGTAGAAGTTGCTGGTAGGCATCACAATAAACATGTGCATTGCCCAAAAGCTGTTCAGAAGTCACAAGGACAGCCGAACAGTAGGCCCACATTAGTCATCTCCTGCTCCAAGCTGATATTTTTAGCAAAGCTCATGTCAGCAGAGGTCAAAGTATAGTGAGAAACATTCAGCCAAATGTAATATATATAATGAAGAGGTTGAATGTTTTATGAGCCCACTTCCTTTATTAAAGTTTGTATTCTAAGAACCACAAACATTTTGCATATCATATTCTCTTTCTGTATTCTATAAATTCACTTTCAATTTCATTACAGTTTTCTTAAGTTTTAGTCTTGAACAGTAAGCACCGGAGCCAGGCTCATCACTAGGATGTAAAAGGGAAACCCAGATGGGGGGTTGTCCCAACATAGCAAACGCTCAGTTCAGATTATAATTAAGAAAGAAAGTAGTTTTCTCGAACAAAAACAAACCAGACCAAATTACATCAGTGTCAGAGGAATAATATAATGACCTGATCATTGTAATCATTCTTTTCTTGACATTTTTTAAAAGTTAAACATCCACCTACCCGGGAATTACTATGGCTACAACCTGGTACAAGTCTGTCATTATATGAATAAAGTAAACTAAATATTAAACCATATTTAAAGATGAACTAAACTAAATTTAAATAAGAACTGAAATAGAAATGCGTTCCAAATCCAGACTAAACCACTACTAAAGAAGGTCCACAGATCTCAAAATCTGAAAAAATTAAAACTAAACACTCTAAGCCAGACCATTCTTTCCTTGTGTATTTCAGTAGAGCAGAGGAACCATGAATAACGATCAGTCATGGTTCCAGTGGATTGGTGGTCACCTGGGAACATCTCGCCCACCCCTTCCTGGTTTTAGCTCCACCCCTTTCATCACTTCCTGGCGTGGGACACACAGCGTTGCGCTATCACCCTGTCCTCTACAGACTGCTATGGGGAGTACAAAGGTAAGATGTGCAGAACTACACCCCATGGGACAGAATCAGTCAAAGTGTCCTACTCCCATTGTACCACACAAGCTCTCATCTTCCCCACTTTCAAAGGCGCTTGTCAAAACATCTTTCTTTTGCATTTCTTTTGTCTTCCTCTTGAGTTATGTATGCTTTCATCCCGCCTAATATCTCCATACATCATCCAATCAGAGAGGAGGAAGCTGTTCATTACACAGTCACAGGGATGGGAGATGAGAGAAAGAAGCAATGGGAAGTGTGGGGACCGCCAAGTCTTGTCTTTTCATTAAAAGTGACAGGTGATGTGCACTAGAGAAACCATGTTTAGGTTTGAAATTCAATAGATTGTTCATGCAATACAGGAGCAATCACATCTCCCCATGCTTACTGTCATGTATAGAAACCAATGTCTCTATTACCACAGTTTGCTAACATCAACAGTGATACAAAAGCAATTGTGTCCAACACCTCCCCTCCATTTAAACGTGATAACTACTAATATTACAATATAAACAGACGGTAATAGCATGTAGGGGATAATTAACGTGCAGGTATTTGTAATGGGGCCATGGACTGAACACTTTTTCTCTCTGGAAAAACTGTGCATTGATGTAAAACTCAATTTCACACTGAACTGCATTAGCAAATGTTGAGTTTGAGTTTGAGTGACATTGTTAAGTGGCCACTGTTTTGCTGATTGGCAAGCACTCATTCAATGTAAAATAAATAGAAGCTTATCATAGGCCAGTTTTTATCGCAAATTCTGATAAATGTAATGCTAATTCTTTCTTGGTTAAATTGTGCTCCTATTTTTTAATGTACTGATAATAGACATTGCTAGAAAAGTAATTAAATTTTCCCACAATACAAGACACCTAACTTGTGACTACAATGTAAGTTCACAAACTACATTTTAAACACTGTAAACAGAGGCAAATAATGCTTCAGCGCATGAATTTTAATATGCTGAAAAGTTATTAATACATTTTTGCTCAGTAGCGCAAAAAGCAGCGGTGCCTACTGAAGCCTTCAGTCATTAGAGGCAGCAAATAACCTGCAGAAATGATTAATTAGTGCAGTAACTTTATTGCAGAAAGGCAAAAGAAAACAGGTAATCATTTCTGTACTTTTGTTGGATCTTTTTAACAGTTTGCACTTGTCTTGTTCAGTGTCAACTACATAACAGCTACTTAAGTGTGTTAGTTTTTCAGCAAATTGGCCCTAATCACATGTAAATGAACAAACAGTGTATAATCACAACAGAGTGAAATCAAATAGCTATGTTGCTCTGGCTCCCCGAGTGCATTGTGCCAAAACTATTGACAGCATCTGTGCCTCAGTGTTTAATATGGCAGTGTCTGGGCATTGGAGCTGAATACACACAGGGCTGCTATACAAATCTGTCACACTCTGTCATGCCTGCGAGTTATGCAGCCTGCTAATCATAACACAGGAACGAATTGAACGCACTCATTCTGAACGCAACACACCTGCTCAAAGCCGCTACACTGAAATTGGTTTTTGAAGGTTACGAGTTGTAGGGAAATTAGGAGTAAATGAAATTAATGAAGGCCAAATGGAAGATATGCAAACTTAATTGCAAAATATTCGAATACTTTGAAAACACAATAAAATAAAAAAAACATTCCATTTTAGTTTGAAAAATTGAAATATAACACATTGCTGGATTATTGTACTAGTTTTTAAAAATGCAAATTTAGGACCATAAAAAAGGTTAATTTTATTTTAAACCAGGTGATTTTACTACTAGATGCTGGATTGTCATGATGAACTCTTTGCAAATGTAAGAATTCTAGACTGATTCAACAGTGCTGATAACTTTTACATCACTTTTTTTTCTCAGTCTTTTGCCCATTGAGTTATTTATTATAGATGAAGCGTTGCAATGAATCAAATTTTACAATGATTACAAAAAATATGCAATCAAATAAGAAGTATATGTTTCTTTGTATATGTTTATGTTTATGTATATGTTTCTTTGCGTGCTCACAGCTACTTAAAAATCTGCTGTAATTATTTTAGTTATTTTATCTGTACTATTTCTGGGCTGTGAAAAATGTTGAGCTGGTGCTGGTGCATTTGGTTGCTGCATAAGCCGTGGAGGAGCAGTGACTGATAGTGACAAACAGTGACAGTGGTTTACCTCTGCTGGATTAGAGGAGCATGCAGAGCTGTTTTCATGAGCATAGAGCTGTGTTAGTGTGACTCACAGTATGCGTCTGTATCTCAGCACCGGTCTAAACACTGGCCAGTGAAAATGCTAAGGTTACATGTCATCCTGACAACTGAACACTCAGTAAAATAAAATCTAGAGTGCAATGATGTCTTATTTTCAGATGGAGGCTGACTTTCCCTCAGGGGGACCTGAGTTCAAATCCCCCCCCCCCGGCAATGAGCAAGCCAGTGTGGGTCCTTGGGCAAGACCCTTTGCGGTACTGACCCCTGGGTGCCGAAAAAGATGGCTGCTCACTGCTCCTGAAAAGGATGGGTCAAATGCAGAAGTCAAATTTCTCCCGTGTGTCATTGTATGTGAGACCAAATAAAGGCTTAATCTTAAATAAAATAAACATCACTTTTGTTTATACTGACAAAGAAGATGTTAAACTTTGTCCATTTTTGAATAGGCCCTGCAGTTACAGAGATAATAACCACAAACCACATCTAGGCCTGTCACGATAACAAAAACTATTCTAAATGTACAACAAATTGGTCCGGTTTTTATTTATTGAGTTATAAGTTGATATAGTTGATATATGACAGGCCTAATCAGATCCACTAATCTGCAAATTGACATTTCAAAAGCACCATATAATTCTGACTTGCCCTCCAGCTCAGTTTTAAACTACTGGGATTCTGCTGCAAGTCTATGATCTATATGTTAAGAATGACATGACTATTATTGTAATCCAGCAGAACCACATACTACAAATAAACAGCAAGCACACAACCAAGTTTCTGTTATAATCTGCAATGACATTATACAATAAAATATTTTAGACTGCTTTCAGTCCCATTCCCTTAACATTTCAGAAAGGTTTCCTGCAAAACCTCTGCCAAAATGTAAAGAAGTGCTTACAAGAAATCGTTTTTCATGAGTCATTTTCTGTATTTGCCTCAGAAGGAAAACGATATTCACAAAGATGAGCTTTTCTCCCAGATAAGATTGATGTACCATGTTATGTAGCTAATATTAAAACAAATGTTTACACACTCTTTTATATTAAATGCTTACTCCCAAGTGAACCATAAATATCTATAAGTGACAGCAAAATCTCACTAGGAGTTAAACCCATCTATTTAACTGACAGACATACAGAACTGCTGCATTAGCCACTTCAAAGCATACACAGTTGTTTTTATAGACCCATATGAATGAATAGGGCTGAATGATTGAAATGTGCCTGGTGTCAACAGTGAGAGTGGATTTTGTGAGGAGTCTTGACCAAACTGGAGTAGGTTGACAAAGAAAATCTGGTATAAAAGTGTCAACTCAGCTCATATTGCCAGCTCATGTTATCTACTGTGAGCAAATGTTTCACATTGCTTCATTGCAATACACAGAGTAAGTGATGCATCAGCATTTAGGGGCGAACCCCTCCCTTGAACCAAATAGGAGCTTATATCCTGAATAATCCTGTGGTTTAATACTGTAAGTAGATTTGGGGACATATGCATGTAATAGTGTGTTTTGGTTTGGACTCTGAGGTTTGGTTTAAAATATGCTTGTCTTTTGTATTCATGGCCATGTTTTTCTACTAAGATTCAGGGGATTGACTCCAAACCTTGATCCATAATTTCCCTCATCTTACTGGGCTGGACAATAGGCAGCGTTTGAGTGACCCCCTGCTATGGCCAAGATGACTGATATGACACCTGTTTTGCTTTATTGCTTTATCATCCAAGCATACATCTCCCCCTTGAATACATTATATTTTTGACCGGTGTCTGTAGCTGAGAGAGATGTAGGAATGACAGACTGTATTATTAATAAATGCATCTACTTTGTGTTCAGTACAGTAGTCTCAATGATCGTGTAGTTTATAAAGCTGTTATCCTCCCTTACAAATAGATTTGTGTATACTTGCATCTGTGTATCTACAGTGACCGCAGATTCTCTCACAGGGCTAACCTCCTGTCACAAGACATTACCAGAAGCACCCAACAGGGCGCTCCATTCACCAGGGTGTTTTCTGCAGAGTGTGGGGGACCACGCCTGTCACCATTGTGACATGAGGGGACATGAGTGGTCCTGAGTGGCTGATGCAGGTCACTGGAGTGTGGGTCACAGAGAGTTTGTGTTCAGGAGTGATTCAGCAGCCCCAGCCCAGCTGAGCAAACTCAAAAAACACCAATGGGACTGTGAGCAATAGGGGAATAACAGATACTGTAAGATAGCAGTGTTAAAGTTAAAGCAAAAAACAAGATGTATGTTATACGATACATTTTTAATTGGACTTAGACGATACATGTGTTGATTTGAGAGTTTTAAATATGAATTGCTGTGTGTTTTGTTTTACATTCTGTTATGCACAATGAAAGATTTATGATCTGGCATGTTTGCTATTTATAATCTCTTGTTATTTCAGAACTGACAGGAAGAGTATTTGCAAGACTTTTGATTTTGATACATTTCCTTTCTTCAAAGAATGGCTGAAAAATGTCTGAAAATACTGTTATCTGTCCCCTGTAAGAAGAAATATGCCTGTAAAGGCATGTTTTGTCAACAGTCCAATCACCACAGCATTTGTGTTTATTAAATTGGGCTACATGCTAATCCCAGCTCTGTGCCTCTCGCTGCACACTCTACACAGGGATGCCCCTCATCAATTTACATTCAGCACTGATAATCACTTTGAAAATCACCTGGGGTAGACTGGAGCCTAATCCTACAGCCATGCACACTGCAATTATGTGTCTCGGAATAAATGAGGTCAATGCACATAAGAACCCAAGGTAATCGCTTCATGCATCACCAGTGCCATCAAGGACACTTAAACTGTGCACTGCCGATGTAATTGCTCTGAAAAATAAGAAGTAGACTTGGGCTTTTTATCACTAATCAGTGGAGTGTGTGGCTCAATGTTGGTTATCGTTACATTCATACTGATCTGCCTTGATTTGTGCCCACTGTGTGACTGGGCCTATTCTCGATAAGGTTGGAGGTAATTACTGGGGTCCGCTTCAGTGCACGGCCAAGGGCACTTCCTCCTCTTCACTGACCGACCGAAATACAGGGGCTTTCCCAGGATTATATATTACCAGGACTCTCCAAATGCTCATACTGCTCCATAGCATACACCCATTAATGTACATACATTGCATTCATGTAAAGAGAGGATGGGGGGGACAAATGCTAATTACATTATAATGTTGTTATAAATTGCTGAATCAGTACTTATTTCTCACAGTCCTGATCAACCAAAATAACCAAAATTATTGACTCACAAAATATACACAATTACAAATTAAATGTTTGTCTATTAAAACATAATGCTAAATTCAGCTTAATGTCATATTCGCCGCGTTACTACCTATGCATGTAAGGCCTATACTGTATGGAATAGGAACAGTGTCTCTGGTGTGGAGCTTGATTCTACTTCTAATAAAAGGAGAACATAGTTTCCTGCCTTTTCCCTCTTCTAAACTGGGCCATGGGCTCCACAGAGCTGCTAGTAATTATCAACCTGGTGGGAAGATACAGAGAGAACAAGAGGACAAGGGAGAGAAAGGCTGAGGCACAGAATAGAGATTTCATGAAACTGATGATGTGAAACAGAGACCATCAAATATAAAATGTACATTTTAAACCCAGAGGGTCTATTTGAGTTCACTCATGGCCTTACAATGTACTTTTTTAAAGATCCTATGGGTTTTATGTAATATTATCTTTTAGGAAAAAAAGACAAAGGTTATTATGAGATTTGTAAGTGCTATCACAAGATAATGTGTATTTAATAATGTCAAACATTACTTTCGTATTTATATTGTCAGGGGAAATCCACCTCTGTTCTTACAGTAAGAAAAGAACACAACCACAGAGATCTACAGAGAAAATAGTGTAATCTGAGGCAGACCTCACACTTCCCTCTTACAATGCTTCATAAATACTGAGACATGACTATGACACGGAGCACAAAGTGCTGCTGTGTTACCTGTGCTTACTAATGCTGCTGACATGTCAGACATCACTGATACGCACGCACACACACACACACACACAAACGCACAAACGCACACACGCACACACACACACACACACACACTATATGTATGTGTCTCATTAGCATTAGACAGGTGCAGCTCTCTGACAAGTCCACACAGGAGACACACCTCTCTTCAATAATGTATTATACACTTTATAAGGGCCACATAAAAAACGAACCAAGGCACAAGACTGCAACATCCGAGCACACCTCATGTATCCTTATTTATGCAGGGCCTCCAGCAACAACACAAATAACCACATAAATATATGCAGAACAAACAACCACAAAAATGCCTTTGCTCTCCCAGAAGGGTCCCGAGCAGTCAGATCGAGTGATGATCACAGAGGCAGGCAAACAATGAGAGGAACTGGAGTGTGGACAATAAAGACTTTCAAATTTAGGCTACGATTGATATGCTTTTCCCCTCACTGTGAAGTAGGAAATAATCAGAAGAGATTAGCAGCATGACTGGAAATCCAGAACAAAATATGCACAATATGTATGCGCTGATGAAATGGGCTCCTTAATATACATAACATATACAGTGTTCAAACATGAGCAAAAGTAATACCTATCTCATGCAAATCTCATGCAAAAGAAATACTATATTCAGTGCCTGCTGCTTGCAGAAAATGCATACCTTAAATACAGCACATAACACATAGCCTTTTTAGACCAATAGACAAATGCATTGTGGTTGACATTGCCGCTAGCTATTCTGTTGCTATGTCCCATCACCAACACCCCCCTTTCCCCAGTTCACATTTGCGTCCTCCTCTCAACATGTCTGCCGCCTGGTGTTTCCGCTGTCTTTCTCTTGTCGCAGCTTCACTTTGTCCTTGTCATCTTTAATAAAGCCACCCACATATTTAATTTAGCCGCATAGTGTAGGAGGTTAAGGTGCACTCTTTGGGACACTTGGTTAAAGGGGGTTTGTTTTATTGTGCACACATCCATTTGCTTAGCCACTTAGAATAAGACTTATTGTCAACACTCTGTCACTTCTGACTTATTATCAGATCTAATCTCTGACAAAAACAAGTCCTCCAATGTGACTTCATTTAAGAACATTTGGCAGCCCAAAGACACTGTGTGATACATATAAATGAAAATAAATGCACTATGGCCTTCTAATCGTAGGTGTATAAAAGTTCACCCAGATCGGCCAAAGTCATGTTGGGCTGTGGTTGTAATCTATGTCCTCATCTTGTATGCTATTAAGAGCTTACCAGCTGTACCCCTTTCACTTGGCATCACATATTTAGAAGCTCCTGATGAAAAAAGGGTTAAAGCTGGAAATCCCTGGTGGCGGAATGACCTTAAAAGCAATCAAGCGTTGGCAAAAACACTACTGCAGTTTGGGAGTGTGTCTTGTTAGTTGTACAGGCAAAGGACCGGGCATCTCATGCTTTGCACAAAATTATTGAGTTGAGAAATACACTAGACATGTACCAAGTTTAAAAGATATTGCATTTTTAGGTGGGACAGTAGAGTGTACTATTCAGAACAGTGAGAAATAGGCTTCTTGTTTTGTTAGGATTTGATCAGAATAGCAAGTTACTGTATTATACTTTAGAAGATAATAGAGAATCCGAACCCAGGAGGAAAGGGGTAGCGATTCCGTACCTGGCCGGCGTGTCGGAAAAACTACAGAGGATTTTCAGACAATATGAAATCCCAGTTTATTTCAAACCCACAAACACTTTAAAACAAAAACTCGTCCACCCAAAGGACAAAACACCGAGCCACAAACAAAGCAATGTGGTCTACTCCATTCAGTGTAGTGAAGACTGCAGTGAGCGCTACATTGGAGAAACCAAGCAGCCACTTCACAAGAGGATGTACCAACACAGACGGGCGTGCCAGAGTGGACCGTCTTCTGCCGTATATCTTCACCTAGAAGCCACGGGTCATTCATTTGAGGACAGTGAGGTTCAGATCTTAGCCAGGGAAAAGAATTGGTTTGAGAGGGGAGTTAAAGAGGCTATTTTTGTCAAAAAAGAGAATCCTTCTCTGAACAGAAATGGTGGAGTCAGACATAATTTGCATCCCATCTACAATTCCATTCTTAAGCCTAGATCAAACAAACAGGGAAACAATAGGGCTAGCCAGGTCAGGGCCAGAGGTGTGAAAAACAGGCGTGTAGGGATGAATAGGGATCGTTAAGCTAGACTCCAGAGAAACAAAAGACGGAAACCAATGAGATAGTTCCGGAAAGTAGTTAGCTAGGTAGCTCCTCCCTACAGCAAGATATAAGCAAGTGTCTTACCAGTATTCTTATTAGAGCTGACGAAGCCTCTCGGATGAGCGGCGAAACGTTTTCAACCAAACAAACTTTGTCCAGTTGACAAATTGAACTTCTCCTGTTATCATGTATTATACTTTAGCACAAATAAAGACAATATTATTTTTTTTATTTCACAGCTTAATAAAGTACGAGTCTTTGGTTATCTGACGCTTTAAATTCTATATAAATAAACTTGAATTGAATTGAGTCTGTACCACTGCAAGGTAGATACACTATAGAATAGAATTAACATGATGAGAGCTTGAACAGTAAATAGTTTTTTTTTTGTTTGTTTTGTTTTTGTGCCCCAAATTGTTTGTCCCCTTGGAAATTAGACTGGATTGGTCAGGGAGCAGCTCTGTTCCTTATTTAGATTTGTTTAGAATCGAGAAAAAACAATTAACATGGCTGACCAGACAGGGCACCTTCAATTGCCCAAATGTTCCGATATATTGTCTGATGTCTGGTTGAAAATGCTTTCATCAGAAAATGCACGTCTATTTAACAGATAAAACCAGAGAGGTCAAAGTAAGTGACAGAGAGCCAAAGAAAGCAGCAGTTTTGGGCAGTTCTGTTGTCTGCCATCCAAGCTTGTGAGCCTCAAACTTTGTGAACACCCTTTATATTCATTATTACTTGCTTTAAAGGTCTAATATTTCACTAAATGAATTCTTGTGAGCTATGCCATGTTATAATGTTGATATCTCATCAAAAACATACCCGAAGTGTTTTGTTTCATTCACACGTCCTGCATTATTAGTTCAAAATGTTCAGTTCCACCTTGTGATGTCATGTAGTTGTAGTTTCCAAGTTAAAAAGTTCCGAAAAGTTAAAAGTTAAAAGTTAAAAAGTTCCGAAAATGCATATTCACACTGTAAAAAAAAAAAAAAATCTGTCTGAAAAATGCTGGTCTTGTTTTAGCTTTGGTGTTGCACATCAATTATGCCAATTAAAACATTTTGAAGTGGCGCATAGGCTGCACGCCCACTCAAAAACAACAGCAGCAGCACACGACTAATAAGACAACCATTTTGAATTGTATTAAACACCGGACTTCCTGCTTTACAATTCAAAAAGTGCTTAATGTTTCTGCTGGAGCACAGTGCAGAGGCAGTTAATATCCAACCCCATGATTTCTGTACTTCATCTTCTCCACATGTAGCTTTTACACAACACACTGATTCACCCGCCCACCTTTACTTAATCTCCCTTCTATCTGCATTCACTTTGCTGTAGACTGACTACCTCATCACAATATTTTTTGTCATCAGTTTTCAGAGTTTTTAATCATCTAATTTAATTATTAATTATGATTATTTATGAGGACAGGGACAGTGCACAATCTACATTAAACTTAACAGGAGAGATGCACTGTGCCAGGGTGTAGCACCATAGCTAATCCACCTGTAGTCCCTGGTGCATGTTTTTTAGGTTTTATAACATTGAATTTTAGTGGTTTTGATTATTGATTTTGGTTTCATTGTCTCTTGTAGAGGTATGTAAACAGGCTTCAAATCAAAAAGATATTTAAGAAATTCACAAATTGTTTTAGTAATTACTTTATATATAAACCATTTAAGTGTGGCAACAAAAAAGTTTGTTCTTTGAAATCACTATTAATTCTTTTTGCATCAAGTACCACAAGGCTAATGTATACTGTACTGTACTGTATACTTTTTTAAATCCCAGTAGGAAATTCATCCTCTGCATTTGACCCATCCTTCAGCTGGCGTGACCTGGCAGGTGCAGTGTGCAGCTGCAGTGCAGCGCACGGGGACCCATCTCCAGATCTTGAGCTAGGCTTGCTCAGTCAGGACTACCCTAGCTGGTGGGTTTTGCCTATTATGCATGTTTTGAGTTGATGGGGGAAACCGGAGCACCCGGAGGAAACCCAGTCATACACAGGAAGAAAATGCAAACTCAACACAGAAAGGCCCGGGAGTCGAATTAGGGACCTTCTTGGTGTGATGCATTCTTACACGATACTAAATTAAATAACTTCAGCATACTTTCTTGTAATAGGTGCGCTGTATAACTTTCCTTGTGGACGGTCTGCTCCATATAGATGTTGTTGCTTTGTCTTAAATGTATTCATCTTGCATTTACTCAATAACTTGGGTTTGCATTCTAACTGTGAGTGGGCTTGCCTCTTCACAGATCTGACATGCAACTTGGCTCTATGACATCCACTGCTGTCTCCATACAGATAAATATGTGTAATGACATACTGTGGAGCATTCCAGGAAACATCTCCATGGAGAGAAGCTGGCGACGGACCCTCTACCAAAACAGTTACACAGTGTACACTACCGATGCCTTATTTCATATTTTACCAAGGCTGTACAAATAATTGGATTAATCAAGGTACAGTACATTCATCAAAAGTCATTTAATCGTCAGTGATCAGCTTAGGTTTTTGTAATCAAGAAGTCCACAACCTGTTCTCTGACAGTAAAAGTATGGAGCAGCATTCAGACTTTGGAGGAAGGAATGTGACCATTGTTTGTGTTTCATCTACTAGAGTCTGGTATTCCCTTGTGCAATAGTGGGATGTAATTTGCAATGATTGGTTTGTGAATCTTTGAGTGCTAGTTCTCACTATTTTATTGCTATGTTCTTTTTTATCCATTCACCTGATGCTGTTGTCCTTTTTCGGTTGAGTTCACATGGGCTCTCCCTTCCCTCCCCCCTGACTACCTCCCTCTCATTGTGTCTCCCTCTCTGACCCCTGCTACAGTCACTAAAGTTCTGATGGGGAGCTACCTAACACTGCACTGTCTGATCAGGTGTTGTCGAGTAAGCGAGTTTGCAGGTTTGCCCTGATCTCCTGGGGTCAGCTTAATGCTATCCTTTGCTGAATCTCTCCTTGTAACCCGGTCTGGAGCTTGCCAACCGGGAGCCTCCTCTAGTGCTCTCCCTATTGATGACGGTCTCTTTTTTGGGGGGGATGCTGCTGACAACATACTACAATGTACCACCATGCCAAACAGCCCACTCCTTGCTCTAGGATGTCGATCTGTGCATTACATCAGATGCTGAGAATTGCCTTTCCATATGGATATTTATATTGCAGCCAGTCCAGTTGTTTAGTAGTTGGACAGAGCCAGAAGCACGGGGATGGGCCGTTCAATACCACCTCTTCTGGTTTCCTTCAAGTCAGATTTCACCTTGAACAAACTAAGAGGCTGATTATCGATTAATCACTATACATTAATGAGCTGAATTGATTGGAAAAGAGGGCAACAGTATAGATTCTTGACAGTGGAGAGGTGGGATTTTTGTATTAGTTTATGTGGACTAGCAATAGTAAAGCCAGATTAATCGCAATCAAACCAAAATCGCAATTTGAATGGACGCAACTGTGAACCCTATAGTTTACATGTATACAAACATGTTCTGAAATACACATGATTCTTGTATTAATTTGTCAGTTCAAATGAAGCCTTTTTGTTGATTCTCTTGGATGTGCTTAAAAGGTAAACTTTGAATAGAATTCTACTATTAAAACATAAATCACAGCATCACTCTTTTCTCAAACCCTTACTGAGAGTATATGCAAGTCTCCTGTAAACTCAAATTACGAATTATATGGTAAATTATATTACTGTTTGCCCATACCCTTTCACTTGTCTTTTACTTTATGGCTGTAAATAAAGGTTGTCTGCACTGATGCAAATATGATAGCTCCAAACATGTTACTCAGTGTTGTCAGGATACCACTTCAATGATGATTTTGTTAATAAGGAAAAGTCTTCATTATTGTCTTTATTTTTGTTTCAGTACAAGAATAATAATATACAATTCTTCAGACCATATAATGTATAATTTTAAACACAAAATACTACTTTCTGTTGTGTTTTTATATGTATTTCAGATATAGTCCATCTTTTTTTTCAATATCAATATATTAGTTAGTTTTTGGGAATTGATATTTTCATTAGCCTATCCAGCCATTGGGGAGAAATGCTTTTGACATTGCAAACCACGGAATCTGATGTGAGTGATCAGATGGTTTATGATCAGAAAGAAATGAGAGGATTTTTCTATTTACATTTCATTTTAATAATCTTATAACACACACAAAAAATCTGATTATAATCATAATTAGAGTGTGCATGTAATTGCAGCCAGTGTAGATGGGTGTTGCATAAATAGTTGATGCACCCCAAAGGACTTATTTAGGCCTTTATTGCTCTGGACTCTCAGTAGACAGTGCTGCTGGTGACACTAAACTGTCTATTTTTTTTTTTCTTCCCAAAATTAAGCAGCCCTAGATACCTTTAGTGTAAAGTGAATCCACTGGAAATATGTCAAATATATTTTTAAAGTGTTTCATATCTGCTGAATCAAACTAGAGCATATTGTATGTGATTTAAAACTACTAAATGGCTTTGTTGAGTGAACAGTAAGTAAACTAACTGTTTAGATAAGATTTATCTAAGATTAACTTGGCAGGGGACAACATAACACGCTAATCCCAATTTGCGTCAGTCACAACATCAGAAAAATAAAACATTCCCATAAAACTAGCATTCTAAATGAGTCTATACAAAATGTAACAATAAAAAACATAAAGAACTAAAGACCGAGATAATGATACTGCAAATTAAATTAAATTAAACAAATCAAATTAAACACAATTTGGTTTTATTACCCTGCAATGAGCTCTTTTGTGAGTTAACTTTGATAGATGACATTTATAATGATTTTTCACTCAACTGTACATTCATGTACTACCTCAAATAAGTATGAATCAGTTAATCATTTCCTCAGTAATGATTAATGCACATTTTTGATCATTTGTCACTTCATTGTTTCTTTCATACAATTCATGTGGTCTAATACACAATAATTTTCCATTTAGTCAGTAATTTCATCCTATTCAAGTAGCAGCCTGCATGGTGAATTTCGATTCATGCTTCATTCTATGCATGGAGCTATAAAGGCAATGAAGTGCCACAAAATTATATATAAAAAAAAAAAAATGTAATTGAGTGATTGTTCTGACCACTAGTTGTATGGACTACTACATGTATGGTTCCTTGCTGCTCCGATTATATTGCAGTATGATATGAACTCCAGCATTACTTCAAATACTGCTTTGCTTTAGGTTTCTTGTTTAATAATTTCTGTAACGTATGTTTAAATGGACTCAAATGGGAAATCCCATATTGTGTATCACTGTGGGGACTGGTTGGCATCTATAGATTAAATCTTGCTTCTTAGTCTTACTAAATTGTTTTTGTTTAGGTTGGAACTTATTATTATAAGTATTAGCATAGTATAAGTATTAGCATTTCTGGGAAATCACATTATTTACATTTGGGCATGAAACTGCATTTCAGTAAAGCACATACAAACATCTGGTATTACATAAAACACAAGTGGACAGATTATGCAGCACAAACTGGAAACGGTGACCTTTTCAGAGAAAAAAAAAGTGTTATGTCATGTTATTTTCATTATTATGATTTGAGAATCCATTCAGTTTTGTGAAAATATATTGTATACATTAGAATATATATATTACATTCAAAATATTGTCTGTTATTTATCCTTAACACAGGCACATTTGGTTAATTTAAAAATATTTGGACAAAAAATGTAAAACATAATTCTGACTTCTACAGTTATTGCATGACACGAGGCTTGCAAATGAAATGAAAGTACTCATCATCCCCAATGCAGGCTTATTCTCACGTTCAATCTGCTTAGATGCAGTCTTTAGCTGCGGGGGTTTGAGGAGGAGGAGGGGGTCCACAAAACTCACTGTTTCTTATCCAATCAGCCATGAAAGCATGTGGCCTCTTTATGATAGATGTTTGTTCTGCCATATTCTGTAGTTTGCATAACTCATCTTAACCATCCAGCAAAAAAATATGCATAGACACAGAGAAAATGTGTGCAGTTATAAATTAAAACCCTTAATAGTTCTGATACTAAATGAATCATGGCATCACTACAGCTGTGGCTCTTAAACTTTTCAGAGCACTGTAAGTACTAGCAGAACTAAATTTGGTTTATTACGGGACTTCCACCTAAAATGGCTTAACCTGGTCTAAACCAAGTCTCAATCAGTACTAATACATTTGAACACTGGCAAAGACAAAGTAGGACAAAACACACAAGTAAGTATCTGAACTACAGTAAATTAATACTAGAACTGTATTACCAGAAACAGCCAACTTACCAGTGGTACCGCTACCACATTTTGAGAACCACTGCACTATAGTATTCAAAATGTACATACTCACCGACAATTACAAAATCCACAAATTCAACATAAAACAATGAAGTAGAAAACACAAATTGTTTCCTTTTATTTAAGTGGACGGGGGGTGAAGGAAAGAAGATGCTGTCCTGTCATCACAATATTATCCAATAAAACCTGCAGGAGACACCCAGCCTTGGGACAGCACAGACCTAAGCTATGAAAACCTCCAATGAACGACAAGTTTTAGAGTCTAGGGGGGGTGAAATTATGGACGTCACAAAGGGTAATAAAATTACACAAAATATGAATCTTTGTTTGAATCTCATCTTTATAATAAACCTAATTCCGTGATGTCCGTAGCATACAAAAAGGCCTGATGAGAGTGAGTCGCCATTGGTTAGAAGAGGGTGACTCACCTGGCCTTTTATCGTTGCGCGCTTTCCGACCCCCACACAGGCGCACTTTGGAGATGAGGACCAAGATCTGCTTCTGGCACAGGGACTTGTTGCTCTTGGGACAGGGCTTGCGTTTGCTGGCTACTGGTCGGTTGGCGTGGTCGTCCTTGACTGCCCGTTTCTGTCTGATGAGAGAGCTGGCAAGAGCTGCCATCTTCCCCCCCCCCTCACACCTTTGGGAGGGGGGTAACTTCCTTTCACAATACCCTCTTTTCTTCTTTAGTTTGGCCTTTGCTTTTACTGAAAAACTAGAATTTACAGTACCTTTTAAGAGGAGCCCTTGGAAGCGAAGAGTTAAGTGTTTAGTTGTGCAAGTGCAAGTTCACCTGCAGCCACACGGAAAAGCTCCCCTGGCTAAAGAATACAAATCACTGACACAGAAAGAACAGAAAAAGTTCTGCAGTCACATCTTCGGTTCAAAAGCAGAGCAAGGTTAGACTGACTTTAAAAAGGTAAGGACGCAGTCATCCTTCTACCCTTCTTCTCCGCTCATCTTTCACGATACAAATTCCCTCATCAACTTATACAAAATTGCAAAATACCTACTGTAGCCTACTTATCAAAGAGGAGTAGTTTAAAATAATTTACATATAAAAACACCTTTACTGAAGTTAAGTGGATTCATCTTGGGTGCTAGGAAGCTCTTAATAAACAGTTTGTCACCATTTGTGCAGTCCACGGAGGTCCAACTTTGCCTCCCATCTAAAAGCAGCAGCATGGAACGCTGAGCGGAGATCCCGAGCAGTAATCCGAATGCGTTATATCCAGATGTGGAGCGGCTGGAGCGGTGAGTGTCGGAATGTAGCCCGGCACGGAATGGAGACATGGACACACGGGGGGGAGCGATTCGTCTTTCCTGCCTTTTCCGATAGCATGCTCTTTTTTTCCCACAGTCCTAGCTGAGCCCCCCCTGCTGCCGCCGCTCCTCCCCCTCCTCTTCATCCTCCTCCTCCTCCCGTCCCAAAGTCAGCGAGTGGTTGCGAGAGTATGTGTGCGCGGATTCCAGCAGTCACCATCAGTAGAGGTGACATTCATAAGCGGTAGAGAGAGAGCGAGAGAGAGAGAGGGGGGAGAGAGAGAGGGGTGGGAGCAAGAATGAGGTAGAAGAGAATAGAAACGTGGCGAGGAGGGACTGGTAAGTTCACCAAAATCACAACCCACAGATGCTACAAATTTGTTCCACTTTGGGTCAATAAGAAAGCTCTCCATCGTGTTACAGACAGTGCCCAGGAGGATGGAGACTGGAGAGAGGGGCGCTTAAGGTGCACATTGTCACACTTCAGTCCCTCAGATAGGAACATTTTCAACAGTCCCTGCCTTTTTCAAATACAGCACTGTAGATGCCCCATTTTGTGTCTTTGTACAGCTGCCGTATTCCAGAAGTCAAACAGGAAGAAAAGTGAGTGCGCTATTTTTGGGTGAAAAATCAATAAAGTGTTAGATGTGGGAAGTTGACTATGAATACGATTTCATAAACCTGATGCCATTGTGTCAAACTGCCTACATGTTTAACAAAGTAAATATAGAAATGGAGGGAGTTTGGCTTTAAAAATATCTAATCAGTTGTTTCATTTGTGAGTGGCGTACAAGTGCCTCGCTCGGACAGTGTGACAACATATTTAGCAAAGTGAAGTGCCTCTGGAAAACTGGTTCAGAGCTTGGCCACAGTGGACTGTACATGTTATATATTTTGTATTTATAAGCACCTTTTAAAGCACCAAAAGACACAGCAAGTTAAAACACCAAAACCACAAAAAAATTGATAATGGGGTCACTGATTATATGGGGTAGGATTGCATAAAATACCATTGTCTTGTTGTTTGGATGTTACAAGTGTTGGAAGTTTTATCCACAAATTTCATTAGCCAGTCAGAATCATATTTTAGTTGAGAACTTTTTTTATGTAACTCTGTATGGTTCTTTTGTGATTTTGTATAATTGCAGCATTAAGAAAAAGAGGGGAAAATGCTTTCATTTTTCATTTTCCTTTACTTTTTTTGTTGTGATTCAAGAGTCGAGGGCTGTATGGCTGAATGGGTGCAGCAATTACTTTTGAACATGAACATCCTCAGTTTGTGTTCAGGTCCAGGCTGTTCACTGTTGATACAGAGAGTTTACATTGGTGCATTGGTCCATGCACGCCAGAGGTCCTACAGAGTGCTTTGTTGTTTTTCAAATAAGCAATGAGCGATAAATTGTAATTGTGACTAGTTTCACTGCAATCGTTTTCAACAGAAGAAAAATAGATCTGACACATTTTGAAATCATCTTGCAACCCCCACCCATGGCCTCCTGACCCCCACTTTGGTAACTCTAAGTCCTCTGCATTTCAGCCATTTTTCAATCACATTATACATCTCTGGAAAAAAATAAGAGACCACTGCATTTTTTTCTGAAATCAGCATCTCTACATGTATTACAGCCATTCCATTCCAGCGTCTGTTGAATTCCAACACAAACACAAAGCTGAGCTACTTCAGTTCTTGCACCAGGAGTGGAATAAAGTCACCAAAGAACAATGTGAAAGACTTGTGGAGAGCATGCCAAAGCTTTAGAGCAGCTTTAAGATGTGATTAAAAATAAGGGCTATTGCACCAAATATTGATTTCTGAACTTTTCTTAAGTGTAAACATTAGTATTATGTTGTTTTAAAATTAATTTGATCTTGTTTCTTTGCATTGTTTGAGGTCTGAAAGCATGTATCTTTTTGTGATTTTGACCATTTGTCATTTTCTGCAAATAAATGCTCTAAACGATAATATTTTTATTTGGAATTTGGGGGAAATGTTGTCAGTAGTTTATAGACTCAAACAAAAATGTTCCTTTTGCCCAAACACATACCTATAAGTAGTAAAATCAGAAAAACTGTTAATTTTGCAGTGGTCTCTTATTTTTTCCCAGAGCAGTGTAACAATATTCTCATTCATCCTCATCCTTTATTTGTCTTGCAATGGCATATTTTACTTTTTTCCGTATTTAAACATTACCACAGGAACACAGAATTCCTTGCGTACGTTTTTCCAAATGACGTCTGTCTTGTAACCTCTGCCTCAACAACACTGCCTCTCAGTCAACATGATTTCTTGTATGAAGCACAAAGCAAAAATGACATTGTACCCCTCCAAACTGCCATTTAGTGTCTGCCATCGCTGACTGCTTGCCTATACTAACCCTGACAGAAACATGAGGCTGGACAGATTGAGTTAGACAGTGAACCAAAGCAACACACACTGGCTCATTCACCTGCACAATGTCTCCACAAAATGGGCTTGTTATTTAAAGAAATTTGGCCCTAGCCCTGCAGTAGAGTGACTTTCCCGTGGCAGAAAGAATAGCATGTCCCTTTAATACACTGTTCTTTTGAATTACTCAGTAGGCAATGGTAGTGCCCTGCAGACAGACATTTGTCATCTTTGCTGACTGCATTAAAGGCAGTGGTCGAAAGTAACAACGTAAGTACTAGAACTAGGTATCAGTACTTTATTTAAGTTGATTTTAAAATGTTTGAAATCTTTTTAAATTTGTAACCTACTACATTTGAGAGCAGGTTTCTGTATTTTTTATTCAACTGAAATGTAAAAGTATTTTTTATGATGGTTTGAGACCTACGGAAAAGGCTGTGGGTTTATTTTTTAACATGTTCATAGTTTGAGCAAACACATTTATAAATAAATTCATAATGTACATTTATAAATAAAAACAGATGGGGATTCTATTCTAACTCTAGATATTTAATTGTTTCCGCTGAACAAAATTCAGAACAAAATCACAACAGTTCAAGCTTTATTAGATCTCATAATCTGTGCAAAATAGACTTAGACTTACTTTATTGATCCACAAGGGAAACCCTTTTGGGTACAGTAGCTCACTCATCAAATATAATATATAACAGAAGGTAATAAAAAAAAAATAGATGAAAATAGATGGATAGGAATACTTTTACTTTTTACTCTTAAAGTACATTTTAAACAGATACTTTAATAATTTTACTTGAATAGATTTTTTTTTCTTTTTACTTACTGTATTTTTTGCTCCAGTATCTATACTTTTACTTAAATAAGAAAATTAAGTACTTCTTCCACCGCTGATTAAAGGCGAAGTTCACATATTGCCATTCTACTAAATAGGCAGATAGAAGATAAATATAAATATACTATAACTATACAAAACAATAACTTAAATATCTAAGTTTGGTCTAAAATATCTAATCTAAATCATATTTCTCATTGTAATAATAATCCAACAGGTCTCTATTTATTTGTTTTTCATTCATTAGAGTTTGATACAAGGATAGCGGTGATATTTTCAGATGATTTTTAAAGCTTGGGTGCCCAACTTTTATTGTAAATGAGTAAACTGAGATTTTATATTTTGAAAAGTCAATTTGTGTGAAAATCTGATTGTTGTGTGGTGTCTGCCTCTGATATAAAGTATTTTATCGATTGTATACCTAGAAAAAGTGCTGGTAAAACATGTTTTGGGATGAAGAAGAAGAAGTGAAGAAGTGAACTTTATTGATCTCACACTGGAGAAATTCTTCTCTGCATTTTAACCCATCCTATATATATATATTAGGAGCAGTGGGCAGCACACATTAGGGCGCCCGGGGACCATCTCCATGATCTTCTTGCTTCGGCTTGGTCAGGACCTAAGCTGGAGGTACCTAAGGTGCATGTTTTGGGTTGGTGGGGGAAACCGGAGTGCCCGGAGGAAACCCACCCAGACACGGGGAGAACATGCAAACTCCACACAGAAAGGCTCGGGCGACCCGGGGATCGAACCCAGACCATGCATGCAAACTCCACACAGAACACACACGGAAAGGTCTGGGCGACCCGGGGATCGAACCCGGAACCTTCTTGCTGTGAAGCAAGAGCGCTAACCACTCTGCTACCGTGCCGCAAGCATGAGAGCATGTGGGTTGTGCTATGGTGGTCTACCCCTGTTTTCCATTGCTGTTTGGAAGAAAGTTTCCAAAGCTATGTGCACCCAAAAATCCATGCATGTAAATACAAATATGTGTCAAATGGTTTGTGAAAGCTAGAGAAGAGAGTTTATTTCATGGTTTGAAAATCAGGTGCCACAACATAAAGCTTTATGAGCCACAAACAAGTAGACTGTGCGATTTTCCCTGAATTATGATGGAGAGTGGTCTCAATATGTACAACTATGGAGCTGGCTAAATGTCCTCTAGTTCTTTTATAACAAATGAATATTGCCATCATTTTCTTCTGAGCACTAATGTATGTATTTAACGTTGTCATTGCGTGCTTTACGTCTGCATTATAACTGGTCTGCAGCGTGGTGAACATCTGGCCATCAGTCCGTTGTGACTCACAGTGAAATAAATCTGCTAATATTAGACGCAATCAATCTAAGGGAAACCCTGCAGTGGAAGCAGCTTGAAAACGCAAGGTCACTCCCAAATGTTTTCCAAACAATGCTGAGCAAGGTCAGTGTCAGTCAGAGCAATTGACTGACAGGTGACAGGGAGGATTGGGTCTCCACGGACCAGGCGGCCTGGAGATGGAGGGGGTGGAGCCAAGGGAACACAGATGAGATAACACACTTTGTATCGGCAGCTAAATGTATATATTTATGACAGATTTGCTTTTGTAATAGGTCTCTGTCATCTTCAAATTCATCTCCATTGCCTCAGCTAAGAATCAATCTCCTAATGGACCCCGAATACTCGCATTGCCAAAGGTTGTTCTACTACTTTATTTTTTTTCTCCCACTCACAAGTACATGCCAAGTTACACCAAAAGAAAGCTAAGTGGAAATACTTTGAGACATAACAGTATTTCAAGGTTAAGATATGTTTCCATCATTGTAATGAAATTTGATGCCAACAGCTGAAGATCACTTTGAGGAGCTGTCACTAGTGTGAAATGTAACAATCTAAATATACATTATGTTCAGACTGTTAATTAGAATGTATGCTAACTTACTTTAGCAAATGGGACAAGTCAAAGCAAGTTCAGATGACATAAATATTCACACTGGCAGCTATTGTGCACTTCCCTTTTATTCTTCATATTGCATCAGGACATGTTTAAGCCATTGCTGCTATGATCCAAATCCCCCATAATTCCAAATTACAAACGCAACATAAAAAGGAAATGTTTCCATATATAGCTTTCACTGACTGTCATTGTAAAGAAAGGATTAAATGCAGATGTTTCAGCTACCGACTGTGCATTATTGATTGGCACGGATGATGAAGGAGGCTTGGCAATCTGAAATGTTTTGTTTGATTGGGTTTGGTAATCTTTGCTACATGCATTACCTTGTGATCTTGCATTGTTCAAAGTTCAAAGTTCAAAGTTAGCTTTATTGTCAAAATCCATAAGTACAGGTTGCACACACAGGATTTGAAATTGCAGTGCTCCCTAGGCCCACAGTGAACATAAAACATCTGAGAAACAAGACAATAAACACCATGACTAAAACATCACATATACCCGAAACAAAAGTACAGTAAACTAGTATATAATACAAAAAGGTAAAACACACGATGGGTAGTGTAATAAAGCTCAAATTTAGATTCAAGATTCAACATTCAAAGCTTTTATTGTCATATGCACAGTAAAGAAACACGTTTCCCTGTACAATGAAATTCTTATTTTATTTATTCATTCATTTATTTGGAAGGAACAATGCATATTAATGAACGCACAATTTGTATAAGATCACACAAACTAAATAAACGTAAATATGCCGGATTTAGCACAGTGCTAATTTCCATCTGCAGTCCCAGACATAAAGATATAGCATACAATAGAAAATATGTTGCAGTTGCAGACATTAAACAATTTAGTACATGTGTTATGATCACAAACATAAAAACAATTTAGTATCTATACATTAGTAGCATATAATTCAATAAATTACAGTAAAAATACAATTGATGGGCTTAGCCTAAAGTGCGAATTAAAAGGTGCTTCTCAGTGTGCGTAATAAGGTGCCTGTTATTACGGTGCCTATTCTATTTACAATGTGGATTTTTGTAGTATGTGCATGTGTGTGTGTGTGCGTGTGTGTGTGTGTGTGTGTGTGTGCTTCTTGTATGTCATGGCTATTGTATTATATGATTACAGTTTTGATTCCACCCTGGATGCCAGGAGCAAAAAAATTTAAAATAGATAAATAAGATAAGAGAAGCATGTAAAAAGTATAATCAAATAGAAACAATCTTTACCAAATATACACTATGAAAAATATAGACTAGGTGCTATGTACATATTTACAGATAATGTGCAACATTGGTTTTATGTGCAACTGTCAGTAGTAAAAAAAACAGGCTGTAAACATTGTTGATATAGTGCACACAGGAAGTGTAAACATGGTTGATATAGTGCAAACAGTGCAAACAGGAAATGCAGCAGTATCAGTGTCATTTATTGCTATTCTCCATGGAGATGTTATTGCGTTGTCTGAAATGTTACATAGTATGAAAATAAACGTTTCTATCATCATGGAGACCAAAACAAACCAAACAAGTTACTGGTCAGATCTGTGGAGATGCAACTCCGCTCATAGTCAGAAGTAATGAACATTTGAAGCAGAGCAATGGCATATCCATAGACAGGAAAACAAGAAGGTGACAGACCCCCAACCAAAAAGTTACATAAGGCACCTTTTAAGTAAGTTTTTGCAGGTTTGGTCATTTGGAATGTTCTTGTTATTTTATTTTTAATACAGTCACAACCACAATACTAACACTAACCCACTGCTTTTACTAGTATGTGATGTATGTGTATGTGTTCATGTTCTGAATAAAAGATTCTTATCATACAGTATGTCTTTGTGTAATACATTTGGTCTTTGCAAGAGACCCAGAACACTGTCCCCATCTTTCATGAAACTGTGGTGTTTTACCTGTCTTCAAGTGCAAATGTTTATTAACTTACGGCTGTACTACTACTACTACTACTACTATTACTACTACTACTTCTACTACTACTACCAACTACTACCTACTACCTTCTACTGCTACCTACTACTACCTTCTACTACTACTTACTACCTACTATCTACTACTTACTACCTACTATCTACTACTGACTACCTACTACTACTACTACTACTACTACCAACTACTACCAACTACTACCTACTACCTTCTACTACTACTTACTACTACTACTACTACCTACTACTACCTTCTACTGCTGCCTACTACTACTACTTACTACCTACTATCTACTACTGACTACCTACTACTACTACTATTACTATTAGTACTACTACTACTACCTACTACTACCTTCTACTACTACTTACTACCTACTATCTACTACTACTACTACTACCAACTACTACCTTCTACTACTTACTACCTACTACCTACTACTATCTTCTAGTACTAACTACTCCTACTACCTACTACTACCTATTACTACCTTCTTAAGAAGTATTGATCTCACACTGGAGAAATTCTTCTCTGCATTTTAACCCATCCTATATATATATATACATATATATATATATATATATATATATATATATATATATATATATATATATACATATATTAGGAGCAGTGGGCAGCACACTTGTGCGCCCGGGGACCATCTCCATGATCTTCTTGCTTCGGTTTGGTCAGGACCTAAGCTGGAGGTACCTATGGTGCATGTTTTGGGTTGATGGGGGAAACCGGAGTGCCCGGAGAAAACCCACCCAGACACGGGGAGAACATGCAAACTCCACACAGAAAGGCCTGGGCGACCCGGGGATCGAACCCAGACCATGCATGCAAACTCCACACAGAACACACACAGAAAGGCCTGGGCGACCCGGGGATCGAACACGGAACCTTCTTGCTGTGAAGCGTGAGTGCTAGCCACTCAGCCACCGTGCCGCCATTCTACTACTACCTACTACTACCACCTACTACTACTACTACTACTACTACTACTACTACTACTACTACTACTACTACTACTACTACTACTACTACTACTATTACTACTACTACAAAAAACTACTATTGCTGACTTGATGTATTTTGATAGCTTTTACATAGGGGTATGAGACATCACTCAAATGCTGTTTTATCCCATTATGGTGACATTTGTTTTGCTTTGTTCTTTGTATGCTAATCTGAGCTAGCAAAGCACACCTGAAGTTTACATAAATAATATTTATGACTACAGTGATCCTGTGAATTGTACCGTACTGTTTGATATACCCTATGGTGTATGGGGCAGGCATTTTAAATTATGAAAGCTAGAAAGGAACAGATCACAATAATTCAAAAAACATTGTAATTCATAGATGATATGCAATCTGCAATAAAGAAATCACCTTTACTGTAACTATATTCTTTATTTCTTTTGTACACTGCCTTTAGTGTATACAGTAACTGAAAGCTGGCTATGAGAGGTGTAAATACAGAAGTGCATATCCGAACACTCACTGACAAAGCCAATTTGAAGTGAGCACAGCAAAACAATTGGCCTAGTTCTGTCTCTTCCTCCTTTCTGTCTTCCTCACTTCAGGTTTCCACAGTGTTCTCCGGAAATCCCCCTCTATTATACCACCACGAGGAGTCTCCCTGCTGCTCATACAGACTTACTATATCTGAGTTACTAATTGATTCTTGATTCTAGGAGTTTCAGATTTCTCTCTAATTAGTTTAGAATTTATTTAACTCTTTATTTAAGTTAAGTGAGGACCCTTGAAAGTGTGTTTGTTTGTATTTATTTATTTATTTATTTATTTATTTTTTCCTCAAATTAAATTAGTGCCTGAATTTTCTTGGTGTAGATTCTCTATCATGTGAGCTATAAAGTTCATAAAATATTCTTTAATTGTACCAGTTAAATAAATAAATACTGTATGATCTACCTCTGCCTTTGTGTTTTCCAGAAAACACAGCCATACAATATAATGTCCACAAAGTAAAGTAATAGATTTGACTTTACCTATATATAACACATATCATATATAACACAAAATATTATGGACATATCAATGGTTTGGTTACGTGCTTATTAATGTTGTTTTGTCAAAGTGGATTAGACTAGACTACATTCACAGTATCTCCTTTCTACCCTAAAGATTTGCATGACATGTATTCAATCCCCAATCTCCTCCCTCTCTCTTTTTTATGTATTGTATTTATTTTGGCTATTTATGAGATCTTCTTGTCACTAAAAATGAACTCTGTATCAGATTATATTTGACCTCTGGCCCTGCGGATTAGAAACATGAAAATGTTTCAAATAATCCAAATAATTGCTCTCAGATTACATAATCCAGTGTCAAATATGATCCCAAATCAAAGCGTGTGTGGCTTTAGTGCACATCAAGTGTACGGAAACAGAATGATTCTTTGCTCATGATTCATGCATTAAAGTGGGGACTGAAGAAGGTAGTCATCTTCCAGCACATTTACATCAAATTAAATACTAAATTCTAATAATGAAAAGGGTTTGTTTTAATATGTAGGTTGATTTTTGTGTATTAAATTCTATTCAACCTTGAGGAATTTTGAATCCTGTAAAATCTGGAATGCCATAATCATCAGCCTTGTTTGAAACAAAAAGTACACAATACCATGTTTCTGGCTTGGTGTTTATGCTAAATAAAAAATCGTGAATGATGTGGTGATGTAACTGTGGTTGAAGCTCAATGATGAAGATGTAGCCTAAGCTAAGAGCTGTTGCATCTGCTGGGTGATCATGAGGGCACCTCCCATCACAGATGTGGAGCCTCATGAAAGCTCCAACTAACCAATGTCTACCACATAATCCACCCACCTGCCCATGACAGGAAAGCCCTTTCATCCAAATGTGCTAATCCTATGGAAATCCTATGGAAAGAGACTATAACTGAAGCCCTGTCTGTAACAGAACATGTGTCATTTTATACCATTTGTACTGGGTTACATGCTCTGCTGTGTGCAACGTTGAAATTCATATTAATTACAAGATATATATCTGGATTAACGAAACATTTTCCAGGACATAATTGTACATGATTGTATCTGATTAGATTTGTATTTGTCCCATTAAAAACAAATACAAATGGCTTTCAATATAGTTCTTGAACATAAACAATACAGACTTTAATAGTTACATTTCTTGCTCCAAAGTCTGAATTCTACTCCAAAATGAATGCTTTTACTGACCACTCGATTAAAATTATTCTAGCATTAGCATAATTAGACAATTATTAATGACAGCTATATGTAATAAATTCACTGTTTTAGGATATAGCCGGTTCTGTAGTTATAATAAAAGTGCATGGTGTTAGTGTTTATTATGGTGTAGCTCCTGTGAAACTAGGTTACATTCTGAGATAACTTGGGCTTTACATATTTTGTTTGGTGCACCGTCAGCAGTCACAGCAGCAGCAAGATGCAAAATCCACTGAAGGCTTTCTCTTTTTGCCATGTAATTATTTCTAATCCCACTTTTGACCTCTCTGGGGAGGTAATCGAGGAAATTGGGAGCTGTGATAGCAGGTGTACCTCTGTTTAGACTCAGTACTATTTTAATTCTTTTTTCGTGGTTTATCTCATTTCCACAGTAGGGACACATTTTCAAACAATTTTTGTGTTCTGTATTAGAGCAGTCAGTGAATTGTGTCCACTTATATTTCGTGTTTTTTCCCGTCTTGAAATAGGCTTGATTTCTTCCTAAATGTTAATTAAATATATTGATACGGTTTTATCTAAAAGCATTAGTGATTGGTTTGCTTTTAGTCCGATTATGAAGAGAGACATAATGCGTTCACAGTGAAAAGCGCGTGGGGGATTATGTTTGCTGCCTTGCTGTAAACAAATATGACCTTTACAGATGTGTGGGGTGATGTCTAGGTTAAGGCCAGTGACTACAGCTGAAAAATTAATGGGCATAACAGAAAATTAACTACTGAAAGTACTGAAAATGTATCTACTGAAAATGTGGAATTGAAAGGCATGCATTATTATATTCTATAACAAAATACACTGATTTGTGGGATTAGACTAAAATAGGTGATCGAATGGCCAAGTGTAGCATCTACAGCAGACATGCAACACTGGCTATTTAAACAGAAACACAACAAAGTTAACAATTTCACAAAGATCCACTTGATATTACACACCATCGTCATTGTTTTTTAAGAGTGACTCATCCTTTAAATCCCGCCCCTCTGCAGATAAATGGCTCAGAGTAGTACTTCAGTTGACGCCAGATGAACCTGGCTATAGTAGGGCTACCAGGCTAAGGCTGCACGATTTAAAAAAAAAATCTAATTATGATGTTTCTCAATTGCAGTTACATTTGCAAAGCCTCGGCTTTCACAAGCGGAGAAGGATTTGGGCCTTGTTAGCTATCTTAAACTGGCCTCACTGAACTGACCTTATTCTTGGGGATGGCATTAAAACAACAGATGGTGATTTTTTTCCCCCATGATATGATAGTTATACACTTTCTACATTTAAAACTCAAATTAATTTGTGCTTTTGAAGAACTAGGGGATAACGTTAGCTTGTAGACAACAATGTAGGGGTTTACTTTAAAATCCTTAAAACAGAGAGAGAGAGAGAGATTAATTCATTGTCATCTGTATATGCACGAAGAAGTTGCCTATCCAGTGTGTTGGCGACAGGAGAAATTCAATTTGTCAACTGGACAAAGTTTATTTGGTCGAAGACGTTTCGTAGCTCATCCAAGTTTCTTCGTCAGTTCTGGCCAGAGTGCTGGTGGACACTGCTTATATCTAGCCACAGGGAGGAGCTAACTACAATGAAATTACTCTGAAACTATCACACCTCTTTGTTTTATTAAAACACCCATTATGGTCCTGAATGGGTATGATCAACAAGACCCCAGACAGAAACTGAAAACAAAGAGGTGTGATAGTTTCATAGTAATTTCGTTGTAGATAGCTCTTTCCTGCAGCTAGATTTAAGCAGTGTCCACCAGCACTCTGGCCAGAACTGAAGAAGTAGCTTGGATGAGCTGCTGAACCAAATAAACTTTGTACAGTTGACAAATTGAATTTCTCCTTTTGCCATGGATTCTACCTGGACGACTGAGGGATTCTTCACATATCCAGTGTGATAAATATAGTAAGTTGAAACCCACATTTCACAACTTGCCTTGTACTGGCTTCTCACCTTTGAACTACTGAAAAACTATTGTCTGGTGTCTGACCCACTAGAACATAACTTTTACGGGAATATAAGTGAATGAAATATCACAATCGTACATCACAATCTTATGCTTAAAAAGTATTAAATGTTTTTTTTTGTTTGTTTTTTTACAAATACATATTATGTGTATAATAAAACTAATTGTGTGAAGTTGTTTGGAGAGGAAAACAAGTTTTGACTGCCTGACTAATTTCTTGTAATGAAGTTTCTGCAGCATTAGACATTTTCCTGCTAAAGCAGCACTGAGTTTTGCCTGACACAGGAAACAATGGCTGTTCATAGTCTGCCCATATGCCATCATTATCATTTATAACCAGCGGTCACATGAGGATAGACGAAAAAGCTCCTATAGACATCTACACAGCTGTCCAAATGTCCCTGTATGCTTTGTTCTGCTTATACACTGTACAGGTCAGTGCACAAACATCTCCCTTTGGTAAAAGAAGAATAAACAAGTCATTATAAATTAAGGGGACAAACATTGTATTAATCTTGTTTAACTTGAGTGCATGCTGTAAGTGTCTAGAGCCTTGTGTATGCCATTTGCTGTGCACTCCTGCATGGCTAAGTAGTATTTTGCAAGTGATTTCCTCACATGAGTCAAGTTTTGAAATCCAGCTTTATGTGCGTTGATGTGTATGCCAGTCTGAGCTATGACAATACATAATACATGAATCAGTAGTGGCTCTCCAGAGAAGACCAGTCGAGGACACTAGCACCGTCCCAAGAACAAAGTAACAAAAAAACCTTCAATAGAGTTTATACAAAACCTGTGATCCCGGATTGTGTTGAGTCTAGCATCACAACAATAAACACACAGACTATCCCAGCATGCTTTGCAGGTTATGAACACAATCACAGCCAGTGCATATTAGCTCACGCTGTCTCATCCTCACATCTGAAGGTATCATCCTCGTCATGCTGTGGTGCTCACTGACCCGACCATAGTGGGACAAATGGGCTGCATTAGTAACACCTGTTTAGTAATCCATGTGCAGGTTTTCCTCAGCATGAAAGAGTATAAGGATAACATTCAGTGGTGCAAACACTTTTTGTTCATGTGTTAAAATTATTTTTTTACTGGGTATAAACAATTATATTTTGATTGTATACAGTATAGAAACTGCTACATTCACAGTATCTTCTTTCTACCCTAAAACAAACTGCACTAAAGTTGGGGACCGGTGACTGTTTTTCACTGTGTTTATTTTTAAAGCTTAACCTAATAAAGGAAGCCAATACATGTGCAAATCCAATATGTAGGGAACATCTAGTCTCACTTTTTTCTTCTCACTAGCAAACCTGCGCGTCGAGGAAATGTATTTATGTATCCCTTACCTCCATTTAAATAGCCCTGTGACGAAGGTGTAGGCGTAAAATAAACTTTCAAACTGTTACGGATTTTTGACATCTACAAAAATGGAATTATTCTGATCCACCAATGGTTTCTCTCAGCTCCTGCATGCTTGTAAGTCTTAGATGTTACATAAGTTCATGTTGTTTCCTCATACATGAACTCTAATATCCATGCTCTGTAATCAGTCTTGGATTTGGGACTGTGTCGCTGCAGGCTTGGTGTCTTTCTGCCAAAATAACTGCTTTTTAATCCAGTCTCTGTGTCCACTGGATTCTGGTGGAGCACTGCCACATCCTTGTTTACCCCCCAATCTTTATCTGTCACGCTGTAAGTCTGTCTCTCAAATTCAGCCTGACAGCACATGCAATTAAAATGATACCTTTTGATGGCAGGTATTAATGTTGTGTTTAAGTGCTGAGATCAGGATGGTCACATGTAACTATGGAGACCTTTTATCCTTATCTGACAGTTGTGTTTGTTTACACACGTGATGTAACGCTGTCAAAGACCTGACTTGCCCTCATGACTGAAGCCATAAAACCGGAGCGAGTGATTCATGATGTTTAGTGCATTAAAGCCAAGTATGGTCTTATCTACTCATCCATGCTAGTATGTGTGACTTTGTTTATTGTTCTTATTCATCTAACTGTATTGTTATGAATATGTATTCTATGTGTCTGGAACAATTGTATGAAAAACACATAAAAAACGCATAATATAACACTATAGAGATTACATGTTAAACTGAAAACAATAATGCATATAACAAGTCAAAATAATGTGTGGTGATGCTTTTTAAATATCTTATATCTTATGAGCTGGGAGCTATAAAAATTTGACACAGTGGAAATTCATGTTTAATAGTGTAGTTAAGTAGATCCACCAGCATTTTGGCTCTGGGCTTTGTGGGCAAGGACAGATTTTTAACTTACGCACTACTGGGTGGAGACATTATAAAAAGCCTTTATAGGCTTTTTTCTTTTATAGCCTACCTTATAAAGACATAAAGGCTGCTTTATTGAATCCTGACAGTTAATCTTCAAGGTCTAGTAATATGCACAAACATTGTGCAGTGTGACAGTGGTTTGTACCATGCTTGATATTTTTCAAAAGTTCAAAGTTCAAAGTCAGCTTTATTGTCAAAAAACATATGTACAGGTTGCACACACAGGGTTTGAAATTGAACATAAAACATCTGATAAACAAGACAATAAACACCATGACTTAAAACGTCACATATACCCGTAGCAGAAGTACAAGACAAACACATGACTAAAACATCACATATACCCGTAGCGAAAGAACAGTAAACTTGTACATAATACAAATAGTTAAAACACACAATATGTAACATAATAAAGCTCAAATGGTGTCATTAAAAGGGATAGTGCGGGTATTTTGATGTTAATCTGTATGGGTTTCCTTCTAAAAGTTACGTGTGTTGACACCGGCTTACCTCTGACAGGCTCAGCTGATCCCGGTTCGGCTCGCTTTCTGGAGCCCACGTAAGTAGGTACGGTAACTTCCCTGGAACATGAAATAAAGCTTGTTTTTCTTCTCAAAACAAAACATTTGTTAGAAAGGTGATATATTTGCGTCCGAAACAGTTGTCCACGAAACATCCAGCAGCGTATTTCGCATTTGCGTATTGTCTCTCTCCACTCGTATCACTACGCCCATGTTAACTCTATTAGCCTGTTCACTTGTAAACTTTGGCGTAGACATCTGCTGAAGGTGAACAGGCTGATAGAGTTAACATGGGCGTAGTGATCCAAGTGGAGAGATACAATAGTCCTTTAAGCAGCAGTGTCAGTGTCCTTAAAGTGTCCTTTAAGCTTTTTAATATTAAGTACACCTTTGCATTTGACCCGTCCTTCAATGCCACTGGGGCATTCACTTTGTGTTTCTAACCCTTCTCACTTTTGATGTACTCTTTTTCAGTTACTTCTAAATGAGATAAATCTAGATTTGATTTGTTTATTTTACTTTAGTGTGTATTCTAAATCTGCTCCATAAAGGATATCACATTTTGCTATTTTGGTTGTCTTCTGGGTTTTATGATACCTAAAATGGAACAGAAGGTTGGGAAGGCTATATAATAAAAGTGTGGGAAAAGAATGAAAGGAGGAAGTGAATTGCAGACTGATTACTTATTACCCCCTTGACTCTTAATCCAGTTTACAATAGTCATTTCACCCAAGCAATTTGACTTCAAAGGTTCTGAACCATGGCCAATTACGTTGCATCCAAGAGTTCGCTTTTGAAATGAGAAAATGCTGTCAAAGAGAATATTAATTAATATTTAGCTAAAGCCATGTAGTGTACATGATATGAATTTGTGCAACTCAGCAAATGTCAAGTGTGATGACTCTTATATTTGAAAGATCTGTGCTTTTGACACTTTACTTAAATGTCCCTTATCCATTTCATTCTTCCTTAAAAATGCCTTGCATGTGCACTTATCAATGCCCATTTGTCTCGACATATACGACAGCTGTATACACACACAGAATAAGAATGAGTGTTTTATAAGAACCAATTGGTGACCGTTGCTATCTGTCCTCAGAAACCCTGTGTCTCTGGCTTTTCATTTTCAGCTACAACCTATTAATACTCACTTGGAGTTAATGGAGATTAATGAGAATGGGCAACAAACAGACATGGAAGAGGAGAAAGCAAAGCGTAGTTAGGGGCCAGTGCAGGGGTATGGAGGGAGTAGGGAGTGCCTCATGTGGGGTATAAGAAACAAGGACGCACCCAGTGATGGATAGATTTCATTAAGTCCAGTATAAGAAAAAAACTCCACTATACATCTACTAAAGGTGTTCCTCCTGTAAAGCAGAAATGCAAGGTGTTCCCCTCCCAGTAATTGCAAACGGAAATGAAATGCAGAACAAAAGTGAGCAAGGTACACTATATCATGGGTGGTATTTTATGTCACCCTGTGTGGTATGTGCAAAGCTGAGTTATCAGTGATGCAGGTAGAGTGTGGAGTACTATAGTCAATGTTTTGTTTACGAGGGTTAGAGTTGGGTTAGTTCTATTTTAGATTACTCTTACGATTGTATATTTTATCCTAAAATTATTATTATATATGATTATGGGAGAAAGAACAGGGCCACAGATATATTATAATATCAATGAGATTTGTAGGCAGTTGTTTGATTGGGAGTCAGTTGATTGTGCTGGTCTTATTTTTACTAATCTAATCTGTAATTAAACTGATTAATCAGCAGATTGAATATACATACTGAACTATTCTAACATTTCTTCAGGTTATCAAACTTTAAATGCCAATCCATGGGTTTTAGAGAGCTGAAAAAGAGCGCTAGGATAAAGCACCAGAATATAGAAAAAATCTATATTTTTGAAAAGGCAGATTTCCTCAAAATGATGCACATAAACAAGACACTGAAATCCATGAATAGAACATGCATTGTACACACAGGCAAAAGGAGAAATCAAATTTCTCAACTGGACAAAAGTTAATTTAGTTGAATACGTTTTGCAGCTCATCCAAGCTGCTTCTTCAGTTCTGGTCTGATGCTGGTGACACTGCCTTATATCTGCCTGAAGGGAGGAGCTGACTACAATGAAATTACTTTGAAACTACTACACCTATTTGTTTACAGTTTCTGTTAGTTAGGTGGGCCTATTAAATATGCAGTGAGAGTGGGGTGGGAGGTCTTGTTAGCATAGCCATTCAGTACCATAATGGGTGTTTTCACACCTCTGGACCTGACCTGGCTGCCCTTTTGTTTTCTTTGTTTTGATTTAGGGTTGAGGATAGAGTTATAAATGGGAGACAAAATGTCTGAGACCTCCATTTCTGTTGAAGGAAGGATTCTTGAAAAAATAGCCTCTTTATCTCCCCTCTCAAACCAATTCTTTTCTCTGGCCAAGATCTGTACCTCACTGTCCTCAAAGGAGTGACCCGTGGCTTTTAGGTGGAGATGTACGGCAGACTGAGGTCCACTCTGGCACGTCCGTCTGTGTTGGTACATCCTCTTGTGAAGTGGCTGTTTTGTTTCTCCAGTGTAGCGCTCACTGCAGTCTTCACTACACTGAATGGAGTAGACCACATTTCTTTGTTTGTGGCTCGGTGTTTTGTTCTTTGTGTGGACCAGTTTCTGTCTTAAAGCGTTTGTGGGTTTGAAATAGACTGGGATTTCATGTTGTCTGAAAATCCTCTGTAGTTTTTCAGAACCGCCTGCCAGGTAAGGAACTGTCTTGTTTCTTGTCTCTCTTAGTTTTATTGAAAGCCCATTCAGGATATCCACAAACAGAGAGGGCTTTCTGGACATGTTGTTCTTCTTTCCTCCTTTCCCTCTGTGCTTGTAGGAACCACTTTGGCCCTGTGTCGTAATGTCAGAATAACTCCAAGTTTGTGCTGCTGTGGGTGGTGTGAATCAAAAAGCAGCTATTGGTCCGTGTGTGTGGTCCTCCTGAAGACCTCTACTTGGAGTCAACAGTCTTTTTCTATCATTACGACACAATCTAAGAAAGCCAATGTGTTGTACTTGGCATCTTCACGAGTGAATTTGATGTTAAGATCTACAGAATTATTGTGTGCAGTAAAGCTTTAATCAGGAGCTAAATCTGGTACAAATAAACTTTTCTTCTGTAAGATTAATGCATTTGTACATTGTTCCTGACAAATAAAGAATAAAGGAAAAAAAGAAAGAAAGTAATTGCAAATGAACTGGAAAAGTTGCAATGTTTGAGATGTACTGTCTGCTTTAGCCACATTTTTTAACCAACTATTCAATTCACTACTACTAATACTACTTATTACCATTACAAACATGTGCAAATTGTATACTTCTACATGTCTATGCCTATATCTTCCCAGTACAGTATTAAATTGTAATACAGTAAGCACCCTGCTCATGAAACTGTCTCATTAAATTGTCTATTCTCTGTGATATAGCTGTGTTTGATGTGTTTTATGGTAGGTTGACTTGGGGGAGGAAACTACAGAAAGAAAGAAAAAGCCACTTATATAACTGGAAGATTGGGGTATCCAAGTGTCCAAAACCACAGGCAGAGGCTTGTGTGTATAAGTGTAGGGGGATGGGACATGAGGGGGTACAGCGCACAGAACATTCCAGGAAAACTCCCAGGCATAATCTTCTTATCCATGACAGACTGCGGACTGCAAATATCCATCCATTTGTCTCTAAACATCTCTCCTCCTTTCGCTTGACCGTTTCTGACCTTCCCCTTTCTACTCTTGCATTTCAGATGCAGCCATATGCTCCGAGCACTCATTAAAGCTACCTTTTCCCTGCATTTCGGCTGCTGATCAGAAGATGAAAGTGACCCCTGGTATAGAAGAAGAAGAAGAAGGCTGCTGATGTTCTCCTGCCCCTGGCCATGGTGGGACGGGTGGGGCTTTGGATGGAGCAAGCGGAAGGGTGGTGCGTTCTACTTGTGTGTGTTTTGTGTGTGTGTGTGTGTGCAAATTCTGCTGATTGAGGGAAATTATAACCTCTAATTTCACCTGCAACTCCCTGAGACATAGGCCTTCAGGGAGAGAAGCGGATAAGGAAGTATTCACTGTTGTGGTGGACCAACACTGTAATACTAGACTGTTTCAAAGCCAGTAGAGGACAAATGGAAACATGATTTACTGTAAAACTATTAAGCAAAGACAGACAAACATTGCATGGTCTTCAGGAACATCACTGTCCATCCTAAAAAAAACACACTAAAGCACCACTGCACTTGCTTGTATCCTCCTCTCATCTTTTTTTCCTTAGTGTTCCTCCCCTTTTTGATAGTCTTACTCACAGAGCGTGACTATCAGCCGCTGACAGAGCCGCCACCGGATTAGAAGTAGAGACACGACCCGCACGAGTAGAGCTGTAAAGCAGTGCCTCCCGGAGTCTGTCAAGCGCCACTGCATCACCAAACACGACCCTTTAAAAGACTGCTGCTGCATCCTTGAGGAACACAAGCAAGGGCATCTTATCTCACAAGCCTGGTTCTGACTTTGATTTACCTCCGGTGGGTTCATATACAAAATCACAGACAACAATGTGTATAGACAAGGAATTAAACTGTGCACTACAAGAATACATCTATAAACTTAGCTTTATTGGCCCAAATAGTAATTGTAATGCACATGTTAGAGTCGTGACATCATAATGTTCTCCAAATGGGAGTAGTTTGTCTTTATTCTAACGTTTAAAAGCTTAGACAAATTGCCTAATAAGGTTTTTTTTTGCTCTCGGGAGACAAGTAAAGGACAAATGATCTGTCATACATACTTAATCCCTTCAATTTAAAAAGCTATGCATCAAAAACGATAATCTAAGTATTCAAAGGGGGACGTTGCATTTTGGAGCATCATTTTTCAGCACGGTTAATCCACTCCAGAATAGACTGAATGAATTAAAAAAGGTCTCGGGCAAATTTGGGTACAATGACAGAAAAGTGGGGCACAGCAGCAGCTCTGCACAGATGCCTTTCTTTTTTTTTTTTTTGAAGCACTACACACACTCTCATTCAAAAAAATCTCACAAGTGAATTTGGGTTGTAATTACCAGGCTCAATTGATGGCCGCTTTGTCCACATCAGGTACCTACAAGGAAATAATTAGTCTTTTTTTTTTTTTTATCACTGTGTGTCCTTGCTGGACCTTTGCTATTAGGGAGTGAGCCAGTGCCAAGTAATTCACACAAGAAAGACAAAGAGAGGGGGGAGGAACTCAGATCAGACTTGGCACAGCTACATCGATTCACTGCAGTGTTTTTTTTTTTTTTTTTTTAATCTGTTAACATGATTTCCCTCATCCTATTAAAGACATACTATGGATAGGAGATGGTAGAGGTGCTGCAAAAAGAAGGAGAGAGGGTGAGAACAAGAGTGAATCAGAGGAAAGCTTAAATGGGGGTTAAATATAGAGAACAAATCGCCTTTCTTAGCCCATTTTTAATCGACAATCACCTTTTAAACATTTTCTTCCATCGCTTTGACCTTTCTGTGTTAGTCCTCAGCAATTAAAAAAGCCTTGTTTGCGTCACATGCACGTCAAACACACAATTAATCAACTAAATTAAACTCTCGCAGCACTGATTGGAATATAAATTGGGGAAGGACATTAAGATCATTCAGATTTGAGATAAAGTGCCATACTTGTTCACTTAGACTTCACAACAACACTTCACATACTGTTTTTTTTCCGAACCTAATTGGAGTGGGTGTGGTACATTTGGTCACTAGTACTTTTTTGATTTACACACTGTCAACTCATTTTTGCTTTTCAGGGACATTCTGATGTTCTAAATATAGGGCAGACACCAGGAGTTGCTTTATGGTGCCATTTAAATAGTAGTAACTGTTGTCAGATCTCTATTTATTTAATAACTACAAACATTTGAGGTGCGCCCATCCCATAGTTTTATGTATTCTGAACATAGGATCTGGAACTTGGAATGTTAAGAGAATGGCATAAAACATATCTCCATGGAGACAAGCAGCCACCAGGCCAAGTGACAGGTCAGATCTGTGGAAAGGTGACCCCACACACAGTAGGAATGCATGTTTTTGTAGATTATTTTTGTTAGCAATAAAAACACTTTACACCAAGTAAAGAAAGAAAGCTATGCCTTTATTAGTCCCACAGTGGGGAAATTCCAGTTCTGCATTTAACCCATCCTGTTATTAGGAGCAGTGAGCAGCACATTACTGCGCCCGGGGACCATCTCCATGATCTTCTTGCTTCAGCTTGGTCAGGACCTAAGCTGGAGGATTTTACCTATGGTGCATGTTTTGGGTTGGTGGGGGAAACCGGAGTGCCCGGAGGAAACCCACCCAGACACGGGGAGAACATGCAAACTCCACACAGAACACACACAGAAAGGCCTGGGCAACCCGGGGATCGAACCGGGAACCTTCTTGCTGTGAAGCATGAGCGCTACCCACTCAGCCACCGACCTTTAATATTTGATTATATTTCTCCTCTTTGACATTTAATGATTAACAACAGAAAAATCTCCCAAAAATCTGACTAAAAGCGATTTTATTTACAAAGCGGCAATAACTCTGTCTTTCCAGCAGAGAGAGCTGTTCTACTACATGTCAGGGAATAATAATAGATGTGAGTTTAAAGGATGGAGTAGGATTCCATAATTAAATTTCCTGATATTTTGTGGAGAGATAGCAGTACAATTGACATATCTGGTGTGTTATCCGCTTTAAATGTGATTTAATCTGACATGTCATTATTAGAAATGTGCACGATCCAAAGACTGACCTTGTGTCAAAAATTATCTGATGCAAAAATTAAAATGACCGTACAGCATTAGGGTATGGCAAACTTGCTCACATCATGCCTGAGTGAGTGCAGTTGGAGGCATTGGACCAATCCTTCCACCTCACCTCCTCTCTCTTGTCTCTCCACATACAATGCCACTCTGCATCCCAGCTTCGAGCGTCTCAAGGGCACAGCCAGGTGCATCATGGGTAACCTTGATTTAGGTGAGGCTTATCATGATTCTGGATTTAATGCATCACACGATGGGACATGCTTGGCCTTGTTGGTAAAGTCAATACTGTGCTATAAGCAGATGAGACTCTTGCAGCTGGTGACTTATTAACCTTTGACCTGCCCCTTAGGTCAGAGCTCGAGGCACCCTATGACCTTTTCGCTCTACAGTACGGTCTTTTTAGTTAACATGACGCCTAGTATGATGAGTTGGGTGCACTATTACTGACCTGATGTCAACTCAGTTCTTTGTAAAGACTGTGCTATTGAAAGAAGCTGTATATGTTTCTAAAAAGCACTATACTGTACATAAGAAGCTTTTCTCCCTAGCTACATCTGTCACTATAGTTCAGACTTGGTATAGCATGCTTAATTTTTCTCTGTGTTTAACAATGCATGTACACAGATGGTGGATGCATACAATTTAGTACTGGCAAAAGGGTGTCATCCCAAACCATTGCAGTTTCACTTTAAACACATTGAAACAAAAAAGTAAGAATTTAAATGGCTGCAGTATTGATTGAATCCCCAGAGAGCACTATTGCCTATCTTGCAGCTGCTTATCTGTGAGCTCTGAACTATATGATTTCCCTTGCTCATTAATATTTAAAAAGAAATCTATGCCTGGTGAGTAGGGGTATGAAAAAATATCAAAATATTGATATATAGTGATAGTAAATGTGGTAATACAGTATCATTATCATGGGCTGCTATAATGATATATTGCCAAGGCTATTTTTTGGAATCATTTAGCATTTTTTTTTTTATGTTTATGCAATACACTTGACATACTTACTGTTTTGATGATTCAAAGGGGTGTATGTCATGAACTTTGCACATGTAGTGGTTTAACAAAAAATATTGTTGCTAAAATGTAATTGCTTCTTAAAAACAGCAATATATCAAAGAGTTATTGCAAGTATCACCATACTGTGATAATATCATATCGTGAGCCATTTATTATGTATCGTATAGAATCGTAAGGGACCCTGTGATTCCCAGCCATACTGTTGATAATGCATTTACAATGTAAAAAACTGCACTGAAAGATAACATCTCACATAATTACTGCTGATATTGTTCTGCAGTACAGCAACAAATAACTTTGATGTAACTTAATAACGTTGCTTCTTATTGGTAGTGTTAATGTTCTATTTGTTTGAGCTCATTGTGGTTTTATCAGTTAAATTAAACATACATGAATTAAACTAAACACGTTTCCTTTGTGCAGCCTGCTAACAGCCTTTTTACATGGCTAATGATTACAAGACTGATTTTAATTTCCTAAAGTCACTAATGGCTGATTCTCATATGAGTAATATTAGTGAACTATGTGGTCTTTAAAAATATGCAATCATCTGGCATTTGTTCAGTTACATGTGTTTAAATGCAAAAAAGAGTATGGTCAACTCTGTGTGTAGTTCTAATTTGTCACAAGGCAATAACCTCTCCATGTGACTACAAGGTGTTAAGCCAGGGGTGGGCAAACTTTTTGACTCGTGGGCCACAAAGGGTTCTAAAATTTGACAGAAGGGCCGGACCAGGAGCAGGTGGATTTAGTGTTTTGGTAATCCACCTCCTAAGAGCAAAAAATAACATGGGATATGTAGAAAACCTGTGCTTTATTTCAATTAAAAATGAACAAAAGCATTACAACAAAATGGCCATCTTTCAAGTTCCATGGTATTTAGCTATTTGTTGAAATGACTCTTAAAACACAGAAAATTTAATAAAATACAGCTTTTTAAAAAATTACTAACAGTTACTATTTTAAAGCACTGAAAGTTCTGTTCTCCTTCAGGTTCTTTCGCTCTTTCGTTGACTCTTTTGTCTTCATTAAATACCGCTACAGTCTCTTGGCATATCAGGCATACAGCAGCTGATAAGTATTCGGTGAAAAAATATTTACTTGTCCACTCCTTATTAAACGCTTTTCTTTTCTTAGCTCCGCTCATCTTTACAGGAGGGCTGAGGGGTTAAAGAGTAAAGCACAAACGTGGAGTAACACTCCTCAACAAAGGTCAATGTATGTAGTGCGCCAGCTATTGGAAAACACCAGAACTGCAGGGAAATTTAAACATTAAAACATTATTAATATAATTTCTTCAAGTTCGGCGGGCCGGATATGGCCCCCGGGCCGTAGTTTGCCCATGCCTGTGTTAGGCCCTGCACCACAAAATTTAAATTGTGTTGTGGCAGGACACAGGAAACATAAAGAGGTTGATCAAGGCCACAACCACCTTGATGCACTTGAGCCGTACATAATAGAAGCAATTCCACATTGATTTCTATATGGTTGTGGCTAATAAACACAAGTTAAATAAATTATACATGCAATTACATCAGAAAATAGGAAGCAGCATAAATGTTTACTGAATAAATCAACTTTGTCCAGTTGACAAATTAAATTTCTCCCTTTACCATGAATAAATCAATGTTATTCAGAAGAGACATCCAATCAGGGGCTCCAACATCACCTATCCCTTTATAGTTTCACTTTTGGCACACAACCTCGTGAAGAGAAGATATTCCAGACCCATTTTGCAAAGTGAAGGCTTGGTCTCAACAAAATATAAAAGCCTATAGTAAAACAAAATATACATTATATTGCCAAAAGTATTCACTCACCTGCCTTGACTCACATATGAATTTAACTGACATCCCATTCTTAATCCATAGGGTTTAATATGATGTTGCTTCACTGTTTGCAGCTGCAGCAGCTTGAACTCTTCGGGGAAGGTTGTCCAGAAGGTTTAGGAATGTGTTTATGGGAATTTTTGACCACTCTTCCAGAAGTGCATTTGTGAGTTCACACACTCACACTTTTTTTTTCTCAGTCTCCGCTCTAATTCATCCCAAGAGTGTTCTGTTGGGTTAAGGCCAGTCAAGTTCATCCACACCAAACACTCCCAAACTGTTCCCACAAAGGAACAGTTTGGGAGCATGAAAGTGTCCACAATCTCTTGGTATGCTGAAGCATTCAGAGTTCCTTTCACTGGAACTAAGGAGCCAAACACAGCTCCTGAAAAACAACCCTGCAGCATAATCTCACCGCCACCAAACTTTACACATGGCACAATGCAGTCAGACAAGTACTGTTCTCCTGGCAACCTCCAAACCCAGACTCGTCCATCAGATTGCCAGCTTGAGAAGCGTGATTTGTCATTCCAGAGAATGCGTCTCCACTGCTCTAGAGTCCAGTGGCGGCGTGCTTTACACCACTGCATCCAACGCTTTGCATTGCACTTGGTGATGTATGGCTTGGATGCAGCTGCTCAGCCATGGAAACCCATTCCATGAAGCTCTCTACACACTGTTCTTGAGATAATCTGAAGACCACATGAAGTTTTGAGGTCAGTAGTGATTGACTGAGAAAGTTGGCGACCTCTGCGCACTATGCATCTCAGCATCCGCTGACCCCGCCCTGTTAGTTTATGTGGCCTACCACTTTCTGGCTGAGTTGCTGTCGTACACAATCACTTCCACTTTGTTATAATCCCACTGAGTTAACTGTGGAATATCGAGGAGTGAGGATATTTCACGACTGGACCTGTTGCACATGTGGCATCCTATCACAGTACCACGCTGGAATTCACTGAGCTCCTGAGAGCGACCCATTCTTTCACAAATGTTTGTAGAAACAGTCTGCAGGCTGAGGTGCTTGATTTTATTCACCTGTGACCATGGAAGTGCTTGGAACCTTTTTCGGATGGGTGAGTCAATACTTTTGGCAATGTAGTGTATGGTCATATGTGGTGAAGTTAAAGTTTACAGTCTTTAACATTATATTTTTCTACTTTAGTTAGTTATTTGATCTTTTTTGTAGCAATTGAGAAGGAGTGACATGTATCTATTTCTATATTGCCAAGCAGTACAGTTATTGCTTTCCTTTGCCCTGTGCATTGGTTGGGGACATAATGAATAAGAACATTCAGTTTGAATGCAAGAATACTAAGGTCTCATAATGACCCTTATTAGTTTTTGTTGTACTGTTGAGAGCTATGTGTTCTTTATGTGAATTGTGTATTGTAAATGCAACTATTTTGTGAGTATGTTGAATCAACAGTGCCTGGCTGTTGTGTGTTGTGAATGAGCCTCTTTATTCCAGTGTTGCATTTATCAGTTGGTGGGAAGCCGCTGCCCTTGTTCTGAGTTTCGTCTGACCCTTGTGAATTCCCCAAAGGAGGGACTCTCCTCTGAGTATTTAAAGATAGCAACTAAAGCCTACATTTCTGCTCTTCCCTGACCTCAAGTTGCAGACAGTGATAGTTTGTGTTGTGAGTATATTTATGTTGCAACCATTGTTAGGGATATTGAATGCAAAGTAAGATGTGAGATAGTATCCACGTGTGAATGATATTTTGATTTGATTATTATATTATATTATATTATATTATATTATATTATATTATATTATATTATATTATATTATATTATATTATATTATATTATATTATATTATATTATATTATATTATATTATATTATATTATATTATATTATATTATATTATATTATATTATATTATATTATATTATATTATATCCATGCAATTTTCTCAGTTTGTGATATTCCTTGTGCAAGTGAGCATTATGTCCTTGAATGTAATGTAATGTACTGGACTTCATGAAAATGGGCAAGAGTGTAATGCCTTGGGCAATATTAAAATGGTTAATTGTCCTTACAAGTTCCAGTACAAACATTTAATGATAACTCTTGGGCAGTTGTATTTTGGGTAGGCTAGGGTCATAATTTGTCCTTATCCAGGTTTGCCTAGTGAAGATATGAAGATATGATATTGAAGATATGATGAGGTTTTTTATACACTATATCCTATTGCCTGTCAATAAAAAATGTAATCAGTTCATATTTATGTTGCACATTTTTGTACTAATAAACACGGAATTAAAAATGTCTTATTATACAAAAGCACTTCAAAACTATGTCCAAAATCATCTCAAGGGACATTCCAATAAATAAATAAATAAATAAATAAATAAATAAATAAATAAATAAATAAATAAATAAATAAATAAACCATGTCGATTCAGCATAACTTTATTTCAACACAGAAGCACATACACAACATGCTATGATGCATACAGTGCAGCATATCATTTTCCCCTGTGGTCCAGATTGTCTCAGAAAGTTCCATGGTGTTGCTTTAAATGTCCGTCCTTTGATAGTCGTGTAGTCCCGTGTCCGTCTTGACTGGCTCAAACAAACAAACAAACAAACAAACAAACAAACAAACAAACAAACAAACAAACAAACAAACACCAATAAAACCGGGTAATAACCGGGGAAAACTACAGCTCTGACGTCAGTGCGTTGCAGTTCCACGTTTGAGCACAATCCCAGCGAAATCCCACTGCAGTTTTTTTTTCCCTCCCCATCACATGGCGACCTCTTCTTATTGAGTTACGCGTCGCCTCTCCTTGTCATGACAACCGGCTGCGCACTGAAATATTGCTCTCTCGTTGCCTTATATCGCCGCGTGAGTGGATGAGAGAGACGCACTGAGACACGGAGGAGGAGGCAGGGGTTTGTCGCTCCTCCAGACTGCAATCATATCACTGATTCTGAACATTAAAAGCCGTTTTTTTTTTTTCTAAAACCTGCGGCTGTAAGGGAACATATATCATCTGGAGCTCTAATTCTCTCTAAGTGGAAGAAGAGAGAGAGACGGAGAGACGCTTGGAAGACGAGCTCCCTTCAAAATCGGACTGGACATCTGATATCTGATTTTTGCATTTTGAGTAAGCTGTTCGCCTTTTTAAACCCCCCAAAAGCGCTCAGTTTTAAGAGCGATACCGTGGATTATTATTCCCGTCATGAACAAATGAGGGAAGGGGGGACGCGTGCTTGCGTTAGTCTTGACGCTGTAGCGTTTTATTCCCACTGATTTTTTTTTTTTCTTCTTCTCTCTTCCTCGGTTTGAGGTCAACGTTAAAACAAGTGAGTGAAATATCAGCACTGAGCAGGGTGTTGTCAGAGAGAGGGATGACAAGAGGAGGCAGGGGCGGCGGGGGGGCCGTTTAAGGTGTGCTTTTTTGGGGGGGAAAGCCGGATAAAGACAGGGAAGGTGTACGGCTACTACCGATCCACCAGCGACGTCTCCTGAGAAATAATCGCTGGAAGAAATGGCCTAGTTACAAGCCAAAACCTGTGAGCACACAGAGGATAAGAATCGGATGGACCGGGCATCACCACCACCATCATCGTCATCCTCCTCATAATCCCGGTGTCTTTTATAAAGGTAAGCCTGCTGTTAACCACCTCCACCTTGGTCGTTTTGTTGTGCGTGTTGCGCAATCAGACACATTGCGCACATCTTTGACGCACTGTCACTATTGGGAGAATGAGGTTTTAATGTAAATTCTCGCGCAGCTCGGTTGCCATAGCACAGCTTTTTTCCCCCTCCTCCTTTCTGATAAAGAGGATCCTTCGATTGGCCTTGCCTGTTGATGAGCTGTCACTTAACATGGGGCGTTCAATAAGGTGCTGCTAATGAGCCCTGGATTCGTGTGTTTTAATTGGAACCTGAACATTATATGGCTTGGCTGCTTAACAATGTCTCCCCTAAAGTCTTTGAGATTACTGTATTCGTGTTCGGTGATTGCCTGACTTCTCAATTATGCTGCACTGATAATCTCCAGTGCAGGCCCCAACTCCAGAAGATGTCCTCTCTGATGGACATGGCATCACACACACATGCTCTCTGTCTCTCTCTCTCACACACACACACACAGACACACACACATATATAAAGATGCAGATAGTGAATTAAATGATCCAGGGGAGACGACGCCATTAATATTCAGCACCGGTTGGGCAGCTCTGAGTTAATGGTAGACAACAGGACCTCTGTTCTGACAGTTCAGCGATGAAAAATGGTATGTTTTCATTTTTAGGAAATAAATGAATTTCTATGCCATGGATACAGCGCCCATAGCCATGCGAGAGTGGCATTTAGAAATCCATCAGGAAAAGTAATAACAGGCTTTTGTAGACTTTTGCTGAATCTGCCCATTGCTCGGTGTTGTTGGTGCACTATGATCTGAATTTGTGGTACACTGCTTCATGTGGCTATGTGGGCAGTGACAGACGTGAAGGAAACAAGAGCAGGATACAAGCATGTGGTCAATTGATTTGTTTCAAAGTAAAGTATATTGTGACAAATATCGACCAAAGCATAAAAGAGAAGGATTTAGAGTCAATTCTCTTTTAATTAGAAAACCAGTCTCTCAAAAAAAATGCCCATCAACAGTTCAATAAAGTATAGGCCAAGGGATCACTTTATCTCTAAATACAGAATACTCAGTGCACCTCGATCAATGGTGCATCTGTACGGCTTAAATAACAGCCCCTTAATGAAAGAGGTGACGGAAGGCGAATATGCAAGAAACTACAAGACCCAAATACCAAAGGATCTGGTGGTGACTTTGCACTTAAAAGGCAATACCAGAGCTGAAGCCTTTCTGTTGCTATAAGGGTCTTTATGGGAACCCCAGTCTCCAGAGCTCATTAATACCATCCATATGTTCAAACGAGAATCTTATCTGAAGTATAATTTCCTGTTAAATCAAGGGTTGAACTGTTTTTTTTTTCATTGGCTGGTTGTTATAGGTATTCTAAAAAAGCACATATGGATTGCAAGTTATAGTTTTTTATGACATTGATATGGATTTTCCACATAGTCACATTGTATATTGTAATTACTAATCAGCTAGTAGTGGCGCGCTAACATTGACATCATAGCAAACATAACCAAATATATACTGTACTTTTCTTGTTTCTATTTTGCATCTTCTTTCAATAAAACAAAGCAATTCCCTGCTCTACAAATTGAGGGGTGTAAAAGTCTTAAAATTGCTCACTTGTAGAGAGTGTGTCGTGAGGGTTACCTTAAAGTCCGCTGAGAGTCCTTGCATTTGTGACAGTTTTCAATGGGACAGCCCTCGACTCTCAGATCAGGAACATTTGTCACCATGTCATACTTGTGAGTGGGAGCAGCTGGACGTCTGCCATTAGCTTATCCATAGTGTCACTTCTGTGGGAACATGTGAGTGACTGGATATAAGTATATATGATATATGTGTATCTATGTGACATGGCCCATCAGACATTCATTTTATTTGTCTAAAATTGTTAAATAAGACATACTAATGGTTAAGTAAAGTCAGCTTTTATGTTCATATGCTCCATTAATTATGACCACTTTCAAGGAGATCATCATTTTGCATGATTTTCTGTTATGTGAATGGAGGATATTTGTATGATTTTTTTTTTCTTACACCTTATTGATCAAGAAATGTGTATGCATTTTGTGTGGTATGGTTCATTTTGAAAAGGGTTTACTGGAATTGTCCCACTTTACGGTTATTATGTCTCTGTCAACAAGTTGTTGTGAAATAATATTTTATTGTGAGTTTTTCTGTTGCCATATATCACCCTCAAATGTTGCAGTGTGACAGACAAAATTGGAAAGCCCAATTGTGAGAGGGTACTTGGTTGGAACACTTTGAGACCTACTTTATAGTGTTGTTGTTTTGATCGTGGGTCAATTTGTGAATTATTGGACTAAGCATTCACTGGCGAATTGGAAAATATTTTAACCTTATAACATTATTACAAGATAGAAGCAGTAGAATTTGGCTTCTCATTACCTACGTTTGACTCATCCTTCAAAGCTGTTCGGGCAAGTTTTTAGTGAATTGTGCATGTCTAATATCCACAGAGCCTTTCACCATCTAAACTAATCAATTAACTGAAAGGAAAATTGCCAAATCATTATTTTCAGCCCTAATACAAACTCCACATAGCAACCCACATGGCCTGAGAATCACATTTCTTTCATGTAAAGCAAGGTTACAAGAACAGAGCCACCTTGTCCTATATATTAGTGGATAAGTGTGTCTTGCAGCTGTGTAAAACTAAGACAATAGAAAAGCTCTTGACAAATATAGCAAAAAGTAGCAGAATCCTCTCGCTGTTGCTATCTATATCGCCATACATTTTGTCACCTTCTGTCCAGGCGAGTATCTCATATAGCACATATCTTCACCATCTGTTGGAACAGAGTGCATGCTGTAGCGGGGTTTCTTGGTGTGTGCAGACCATCATTTCTACACAGAGATGTCGTGAGGGAGAGAATCGCGAGGTTAAAACGACCCAGCTCTTAGTCACATTTGGATCGAGGAGCGTAAAGCAGGAGGAGAGCTTGACCTGGCCCATTATCTGTCTGTGAAGCTTTGAGGATGGAAGAAGAACTAAATGCCATGGTAACCGTATTACGTAACATCTTTTGAAGAATATCATGTAACGGTCATCCATGAGACCTTGTAACTGCCATTTTGTGTCAAACATTAAGCATAACTCACCAAACAACCCTGACATTCTTGGAAAATGTTGTTTTGTAAGCAAACTTGCGAAAACCCCATTAAAAGTTGAGGCTTTCTTATACAGCTCGATGCTTCAGTTCACCAGATATCCTCCATTAGCGAGTGAGTTTTTTTTTTTTTCTTCTTTTTTTGTGATATTATGGGAGCTCTGACCGAAGCCATCATTAAAACATGTAGCGTAGCCTTTTAAAGGATTCTTTCAAGCCGTGCTAGTGAGTCATGGAGTACACTAATTATAAGTCGCCATGCACGTGTTGGCCTAGCCGCATTTTTTTTCCAAAGGTGTGGGCAGTTTTGAACAAAATGGCTGCTAAGGGTGTATGTATGTATGGAAGGCCATTAAGGAGTGACACAACATTGGCCCTGGCTATAATTCTGGAAAGCCATTGGAAATCTATAGCACATTAGCATTGTATCAGTAAACATCAAGACTGTCTTTTCACTGGATAAGTTAATTTTGTGGTTTTTGAACTTGGCTTTAAGGGCTTGAAATTTTTATCAGATTTTTGACATTTTAGCCCATATAAATCTTGTAAATCTTGGAAATTTTTCTGATACTGTACTGAAAATACTGGTCATGCAACTATAGGTCCATTGCATTTAAATCAAATATGTGATTGATAAATTATTTAATTTGAATCTGAATTCATTTTTGGGAATGCAAACCCTAATTTTTTATGAGGAAAAAATATATATATAATTACTTTTTCACACAATATTTTTTCATAGTCTGTTTTATCAGCGTAAATTAATTGATAACTGCTAGAGAATAAAGGGAGAGAATAGAGAAGTTTTAATTACTGAACAATACTACTACGGCCAACCATAGACCATAAGGTTATAAGACACAAAGTGGTACTACAGGAATTATTTATATTGCTGACATATGCTGAGCTCTGCAGTGTCCAAACACAGTCGTAATATAATTGGCAATAGAAACAATACTACCTGGCAGTAACAATGTAATGCATTTATTGAACACTTGTTAAAATGTTTTCTGTCAGTTGAATGAGGTACACTGACAAATTATTTAAACCAGCACTGGCCATCTCTGGTTAAACATTGTCAACAACTTAATTGTGTTTAATGGACTTCAAAAATGCCCAACTGGCATTTCATCAGTTTGGAATACAAAGCCCTCATCTGATTACTGATTGGCTTGAGAGTGAGAAACCCCCACTCCACTGGTGTCTTTTTCACTTCATTTCTCAAGCACTGCCCAGATCTTTCCACACAAATAGAATTTTACAGTGGACAAAATGTAGCATCCGCAATATTCTTTGTCCATTCCAGCTCCATCCCACACCAATCTGCTCCTATCGGTCAGTGACAGTGTTACTTGTTCATTAAAAATGATGGCAGCTCAAACAGCTTCCGAATGCTGGACCTACTGGATTTTATGAAGGGTATTACTTTGAGTTTGAAGGCTGTAAAACTTAATGGTTATCAGCAGAGTAAAGGTGGACCACAGGTTTATAGGTGGCCGCAGCTGGTTGCCTGCAGAACATAGACCAAACTGTGTAACTGACCAGCATCATGGAAGTCGCTCAAATTAACTAATTTTAGAAAGCTAACCTGTCATTTTGTATATTATATACATTTCACTTTGTATTTTATATTAATTTGTTTTTAATATATTTTGAAATGTTTTGTATGTTTGTTTTCTCAATTTTTGTATTGTCTTACATCAAGTGAATCCTAGTACAGTGGTACCTCACCTTACGAATGACCCAACAAACGAAAATTTCAAGTTACGAAACGCCTTCACGGTAAATTTTTGTCTCTAGATACGAATGAAATTTCAAGTTACGAAACGCGAAATCTCAAAAATTCAAATAATGCGCGCTCAGCCACACACATTATACGCTTTTCTCAGACTGGATTTAAACTTTTCTCACATTTGTCTCTGTTTAAACACTCAAACTTTCATAGATTTTCAACAAAACGTATTAATAGTGAAGTGTGGGGGGAAGCGGGAGGGGGGAGAAGACTGCGCGGACACGTGTGCGCAGCATGACCCGGCGCGGGGCTGACAGCAGGACTAGACCAAGATCTAAACCTGGACTGGACCAGGACTAAACCTGGACTAAACCAGGACTAAACCAGGACTAAACCAGGACTAAACCAGGACTAAACCAGGTGGATTAAAGCGCCGCGTGCGGGTCTATTTCCTGGTTTCTCACGAGTCACAGCTGAGGCGAGCAGCAAGGAGGAGACCGCAGGCAGTCTGAGTGCAGGTCTAGAGGAGGTCTAGAGGAGCCGCGGTGGTCTGGACTAAACCAGGACTAAACCTGGACTAAACGAGGAGCCGCGCTCACATGCGCTCAGACTGCGTGCGGTCCCCTCCTCCCTGCGGTCTCCTGCTCGCCTCAGCTGTGACTCGTGAGAAACCAGGAAATAGACCCGCACGCGGCGCTTTAATCCACCTGGTCTAGTCCAGGTTTAGTCCAGGTTTAGTCCTGGTTTAGTCCTGGTCCAGTCCAGGTTTAGATCTTGGTCTAGTCCTGCTGTCAGCTCTGCGCCGGATCATGCTGCGCACACTTGTCCGCGCAGTTCTCCTCCTCCTCGCTGCTCGCCTCAGCTGTGACTCGTGAGAAACCAGGAAATAGACCCGCACGCGGCGCTTTAATCCACCTGGTCTAGTCCAGGTTTAGTCCAGGTTTAATCCTGGTTTAGTCCTGGTCCAGTCCAGGTTTAGACCTTGGTCTAGTCCTGCTGTCAGCTCTGCGCCGGGTCATGCTGCGCATGACCCATGTTTTCTCCCCCCTCCCGCTTCCCCCCACACTTCAATATTGATACGTTTTGTTGAAAATCTATGAAAGTTTGAGTGTTTAAACGAGAGACAAACATGAGAAAAGTTTAAATCCAGTCTGAGAAACCAATCAGGACAGAACACATTGTTACACTATTAAAAAAAGTTACACTATAAAAAAAAAAAACTTGGATCGGGGCCTTGGAACGAATCAGGCTTTTTCCATTGAAATAGCTACTCAACTTACGAATTTTTCACGTTACGAAACCACTTCTGGAACGAATTAATTTCGTAAGGTGAGGTACCACTGTACTCCTGAAAAAAATAAAAAATAAAAAATAAATAAATAAATAAACGAAGAAGGATGGGCTGTGCACTTACTTGAATTGTAATGAAGATTGAGATTCAGTCATGTCTAATAGCCAATGACCAACGTGGGTCATTTTAACTGAAAAATCCTCAGTCAGTAAAAGCATGTGGTTTGGAGCAGAATCAGATTTTGGAGAAAGACATAAAGACATTAGATTTTTTCTTGTTGTTAATGGCAATGATTAAAAGTCAGTTGTAAGCAAAATGTAGTGGAAAAACTAACCAGATCAGTACTGATCAAATTTTATTTTATTTTTCTATTAAGAATTAAGATTTTGTTTTTTAAATTTATAGACACAATATATTTATGTCCTGATTTGTCTCACTTTTTGTAGATTCAGAATTTTGCAGATGCACAATTTTAATATATTTATTATTGATTTATACCAGGCATGCTGTGACCACATCAATAACTACTATAATGAGTAGGCTGCATCGCTACTTGTTTTGCAGTGTTTAGATCTAGGCAAAATGTAGCACTCAGAAGTGACAGTGGAAGCTGCAGTGACATGGAGAAGTGAGAATGGGCCTGTCACATTATCAGAGCCTTGTAATTGCCTTGTTTTGATCTGATGGCTGATAGCTGATTGGACCGATGAGGAGATGGAGGTGATACTGATCACTGACTGCAGAGAAACACGGGGACACACCTCAACAAGTGTGGTTTCCTTGTATACTAATAAACGGCTTAGATATTCTGTCATTCTGTCTGTTAGGCTGTATATATAGTAGTGTTGTTTATAAACTAAAATGCATTAGTAAGAAAAATGCTTGGTATTTTATACAGATTTCAGTATCACAAGATAATGTTGTTTTCATTACAAAATAGTGGCAGTTTTATTAATATTATCAACGGGTCTTATATTATTTCTGATGTGAATAAGTCAAAATCACACTTTCAGTATAGATCAAATGCTTTCTTCTTTTTCAGTATTTTCAGATACTCAATATTTAAGTTAGTTTTGATTCTACATGGTATCAAACTGTTTTATTTATTTGAAAGAATAATCAATAATCAATTATATGGGCTGCAATATTAATTAAATCTATTTCTTTTTTTGGCTGCAAAACAACAGGTTTTGTTGTTCATATTTTCACTTTCTCAAATATTGCAAAATTTATCTGAACAGTCATAATTAGATTTATTTTCTCCCCCCAAACAGTTTCCATTTTCTATCTCAGTAAATAAAGTAAATAACACAGTTTGCTAGTTCTTGCTTTTTTTCCCTCTTTCAAAAGGTGTGCAAAGTTTGTCAAGGCCGATTATAAGAAGCTGATGTTTGAGTGTATAATGCATGACACACAGAGCAGTGAATGAAGCATATGAATTTGTAAAACCAGATTTGTACTGCTGCAATAAAGAGGTTAGCAAGTGGTGACAGATGTGTTGTCTGTGGGAAAGAAAAATATCAAGTTAGCTCTACAACGTGTGTGTATTTGGGACCTCTTGTGTCGTTGTGTGCAGTCGTTGTGTTTGACTAATAATAATTTAGAAGATTCCCGTCGAAGGTGAGATGGGCCATTATAATTCAGCTGCTGTTTGTGTGCTGGTGGCATGTGTTGACTTGCGTGGCAAAGTAAACTGTGTGTATTTACTGCTATGAATGATTAGCCCGAGTCAATAAACCCCCAAAATGAGATAGCAGGTTGGCCATGTGATTTGTTCTCCATAGCTGGAATAGGTTATATCTTCTATTTGTTTGAGTGCGTGCATTATTTTCATCATGTCTTCTATACGTGTTATCTGAACAGTGGTGGATGAAGTACTCAATTTTGGTAAGTAAAAAAAAAAAGAGAAAAAAGTTGCTCAAGTAAAACTATCAATTGAAAAAAAAATCTACTTAAATAAAAGTGTTTAAATACCTGTTTAAAAAATGTATGTTAAGAGTAAAAAGTAAAAGTATTTCATCCAAATGTTGTTAATTTCTTGAAATGTAGTGATATTAATTAAAAATGACACGGATTTTGGTTAACAGTAGCAATACAGATCACTTCTGAATTTTTCGAATGATTTTTGTGTATTTATTTTGCTGAAAGCCAAAGCTTGAATTTCAAACCTTTAGTCAGGATCTTACCACAAACATGGGCAAAATAACCCCTCAAATAATATGAAAAGTACTTTTTAGTCCTGTTAAAATGCAGTGGAGTAAAAGTAAAAAGTAAGTACAGATACCTAAAAATTCAAGTACAGTACTTTACAAATTGCACTTTACCTTCCACCACTGTATCTGAGTTTGCATCTCATACTGTATCATACTGTCCTATATAATGCAAAATTGACTCTTGTCTTGACTCTTGACTCTCATGTTATCAGTAGCAGTCCACTAACTCCTTGTTCTACCTTGTGATGTCACAGAGCCGTAGTTTTCAAGTTAACTACTTTTTCTTTAGTTCAGAAGTGATTGTCAATTTCTGGGCTGACATTATCCAAATGATTCTAGTGAAGGAGTATGAAGTTTAAAAACACAGTGGGGGACTTCTTGTATTACCACATGTCATCTCAAGATAGAACAGCAGGGTTTGTGTGTTAAACATGTGACTGAAACAAAACACAACTCCAGGTAAATGGTCACATCTTTATATCGCGCTTTTCCACCTTCAAGGCACCCAAAGCGCTTTACAACAAGGAACCACTCACCCATTCACACACACATTCACACACCAGTGTACGCAGCATTCATCTGTGGGAGCTGGAATCGTACCAACCAACCTGTGGGTCAGTGGATCTGACCGCTCAACCACTGATGTTTCTTATGTCAAGAAACCTTTGGATCAGTGGACAAATGCTCTACCAACTGAGCTACTGCCGCCCGGTACATTCAGGTACATTTGTGATGAGGAAACATAACATAGATGTGTGAAGAATCCCTCAGTCGTCCAGGTAGAATCCATGGCAAAAGGAGAAGTTCAATTTGTCAGCTGGACAAAGTTTATTTGGTCGAATACGTTTCGCAGCTCATCCAAGCTACTTCTTCAGTTCTGGCTGGAGTGCTGGTGGACACTTGCCTGGTTTACACCTGACCATATCACAAGTGAGATATGGTCTGGAAGCCACCTTCGAAATATCTCGTACCGGAGGTGTGGTTTACGATCGCCAACGGCCGTTTATTGGGCGTTACGAATGTCTATCATTTGGCGTATACGTAGCCCAAAGCCAATTATGTCAGTTGTCAGTTCAAACTACAAGCTTCCGTTTGTCACGTAGTACGCGTCACCGTCTTTCCACCCCTCCCCGCTCTCTGATTGGCTCCCAGAATCGGGAGAGCTCGCTTGCCATAGTCGCCAGGCTGTCTTTCAGATCGGAACGAACGAAAGCAGCCTGGGATTTCCCAGGTTAGGTGGACACTGCTTATAACAGTCTGCAGGAAGGAGCTAACTACAATGAAATTATTCTGAAACTATCACACCTATTTATTTTCAGTTTCTGTTAGTTAAGCCTATTCAATATGCAGTGGGAGTGTGGGGTCTTGTTAGCAGAGCCATTCAGGGCCATAATGGGTGTTTTCATACCTCTGGACCTGACCTGGCTAACCCTATTGTTTTCATTGTTTTGATTTAGGTTTGAGGATAGGATTATGAAGAGAGGATTATAACATAGATCAGAAAATAGCATAATATGGTCCTTTTAAAAGAGCAGAATCTGAATGAATATTTAAATATGCAATTGTTTTATTTAATTTGTATAAAATGGTTTAAATACATTTCTGCATTCATCTTCTACAATTTGGTATTGCTGGTCATTATTGCTACCAAAGTTAACTCAGAGAAAATAGAAGCTACAAAAGCTATAAGCTACAGATTCTTTCGCTAATAGCAATTTAGAGTTACCAGTTCCCCAAATGAATCCCCAACTGAACAGCCTTGTAATTTCCCACAAGGCATAATGAATAGCATTCAGGCATGCATGTTTTGTTCGTTGTTGTGCACATACCTGTTTGAATGTAATGATAATACAATTTGTAGTTCTTTCATTCAGACCTAAATTGTTCATATTGTTAAAGAAACCATTTTAGTTTCCCCCTGCCAGATCTTAAAGGTTTTATATTACACAAAATGTACTATTGTGAGGTTTAATCATGTTATAATGTTGTTATCTCCTCAAAAACATACATGGAGTTGTTTTTTATGTCATTTACAGTTGTTTGAGTTATCTTGCATTATTATTCTTTCTACATCCTCAAAGCTCAAAATGTGCTGCTCCACCTTGTGATGTCATGCCAAGCAGTAGTTTTCAAGTCAACAGTTCCTTTTACCCATAGTTCAGTAGCGATTCCAGGGCAGAAAGCGTCCAAATCATTGTAATGGAGGTGCATGGAGTTGCATGGATTTTCATCACAAGGTGGAACAAAATGTTTTCTGTTTGAGAGAACTCATAAATACCGAACTCATAAATACAAAAATGCAGGGTTTGTGTGTTAAACATGTGTGAATGAAACAAAACAGAATGTTTTTGACGAGGAAACAACTTTGTAACATAGATCAGAAAAGATCAGGCCTTCAATGTACCTGCATGATTTTTGTCTTTTAAGGCAAAATGCATTTCACAAATTAGACACACTATGGGTTGAGATCAAGCACACTGCTAAATTATTAACATTAAACATAACCACTGAATATTGTGGAAGTCAACAAGTCAATTTTATCACCCTATCTAACCTCATGGTTCAAGGCACTCTCAGATCACAATTAGATTTTTCTGATCTTGTTGAAAAACTAAAGGCACCATTACTTTATTTTTGTAATGCAGCAGAAGTTATTAAAGCAGAATGGATTTTTGTCTTGGAGCTGAGCTGATTTTAATGTTGTATGACTCTTCTTCTCGTTCAAACAAGTAAACAAAAGCCCAAGTGCACAGTTGTTTTGTTATTCTCGGGATCCCTGTCGATACTGCTGCGTTTTACATATAGAGTGAATTTGGTTTGTTTATTCTGGGAGAAAAGAGGGTCGTGTATTGCCATAGAGAGGATAAAAAACACCATGCAGGTTAGCCAAGCTGAAAACATTTAAATTATTCATTTATTTAGCTACTCCACAGTGTATTACAGCAGCAGTCTGGAGTGGGAATCCAGTGGTGACAAGGACGCACACCAAACTGAATAAACTGAACAGTGTTTAGGATCCTTAAGGTTACCACATAGTCTCCTTTAAGTGGGATAAGGATTCAAACTGACACAGCCAGACAGTAATATGTTGATGTAATCATATCAAAAATAACTTGAGCATCTGCAGTCCAACAGCTAAAATTAATCACATTCTACTTTCCACTTCCTCTCACAATATTTTCAACTCAGTGGAGCCGGCTCATTGTACCTCTTAAGCCTGTCATGCATGATATACTCTGTTTGGACAATTAAACATTTTACTTCAGTATAAAAGATAGCAGGGACATGTAGGGGTTTGGTGGATGCATTTTGCAAAAACTTTCTGTTTGGTGTGGATTTTATGCGACCTTACACTTGCGCCACTCTGACGCAGTACTCTTACGATCTCTGCTTTAAAGGTGCAATATAACTTTTCTGTTGGGCATACTGCACCTCCCTTCTCTGTGAAGATATTATTGCTTTTGGCCTGGTGGCATCTCCATGGAGTAGAGTACAGTAGATATTTGCAATTGCAAATGTGCAATTTTTCTACATTTCTTATTTACTTATTTTATTATTACTTATCTTGTTTGTATGCACTTTTTTTTATTCTAATTTTGCACTTTTCCACTTTGGAGCTAATGTGGCAAGTGAATTTCTCCTGTGTGAGATCAGTAAATTCTTATCTTGTCTTGTCTTATCTTATCTTATCTTATCTTATCTTAGATAGGTTTAATGCCATATTGTGGAACATTACTGGACCCTCCACTAGACAATGTATACAGCACACCTTTTATTGGTTTGTAATATGTCATACAATACACATAGTTTCTAATGAAATTCTATATGCTTATTTTTTTTTACCCACACAGAAGAGAAAGCGAATACCTTCACAACCACCTCCTTGTATTCTTATTTATTGTATTGTCACAAATAAACAAACACTTGACCACTCAAAGCCTGTTATTCTGACATTTCAGCTTTAATGATTCACCCAGTTTAGCAAATACATTAAACTGTACACTGCCTGCCACCTCTTGTCTCATCTGTGAATAACAAGTTCCATTAATAGAACACAGTTTCCACTTTTGACTCATTTCATCTTAAATCCCACCTCATCCCACTCTGCTCTGCCTGCAGCTGCCTCCCTCCTCTCCCCATCGCGACTGTTACTGCTCCGTCACCCGTATATGACTTCTCCAGCCCCATTCACACTCACATGATCTTATATTAACCAGGCAGGTGCGACTGACATTAGTCTATCTGCCATTTGCCCTGTGGGTGCTTCCAGTACTGCTCCTCAGGTGGTACAGCCATCCAAATGTAATGGAGAGTGGCCAAAATACATCTAGAAGAGCTGTTCATTACTGTCACCAGGTTGGATGTTTTTGTTGTCTTTTTCAGGTTGGTTGGTTTGCTTGTGTTATATAATGTTGAATATTTTTAAGTTGATTTTTGTGCCATGTTTCTTTGATTATATGAAAAAAACGTTCTCATTATCGAAAATGAAAATCACATTAAAGAAGACAATTTGACCTATTTTGAACAGTGTTAGAAATGATCTTGAACTACCAGAAGTGAAAAAGTACATAGTCATAAAGAAACCACAATATTTATTCAAAATGACAGTAAGCAAAGACATCTTGCACATCAACCCAAACCACCACTGCCCAACCCACATAGCAATAATATAATTTCCCTCAATACCTATAACTCATGGATTTATTATCCTTTATTTCCAGTAGATATGTATCACGTTTATTTTTGTTTAATTTTATTTATTCAACTTTGCTCATTTAACATTAGCAATTTTAAGTTAATATTTGAGCACATTTTGCTTGAAAGTGTCGATGTCATTGCAGATGGTCAAATCAGTAAAACTAAGGTCATTGATAGAAGTCCTTTCTTTAATGGTACCATCTGTTACACAGCTCCAAATAGCTTATGAGATAAAATACAAATTTATTTACCTTTTTATGTTATTGTATCATCTATTAGCTGTAATAAAATACCATTTGGTCCTATAATAATGGATATTTTGTTAATGTTTGACAGATCTCTCAGTATGGGATTAAACTTTTGGTGACATGGAAACATTGTCACGTGGGACGGATGTGTGAGGACGTTGGTGTTGTTTGTTCACCATCGTTTGTTTGTCTTCTTGTTTTTCTATCTTTCTGCTTTTTGCCTTTTTGTTTTATTTTCACCATCTCAAACCTCAAACTGCTACAACTTTCATCGTCTGTTTTCTGTTCGTATCCCTGGATTATCGTCACCATTCTACTGCTAGCCAAATGGACTCATTGCTGTCGCTGCTTACCTGTTGCTGACCCGCTCTTGGACTATCCTTGGCTCCATGCGCTCAGACCAATCCATTATCCACCTGATTGTGTCAGTTCTCACAAACCCATATCCCTGTCCAAGAGAACCCCCCAACATCACTGCTGCTGGTTTTTACCGACATCATTAGCGGGTGACAGTGGCGGTGCTAGTGGCTAGTGGCATGAGCAGCGCTTGGTATTAGCTGTACGGCTACTGTCTTGTCGCAGGACAAGCTCCTGACTCTGACGCTCCGGGAACTGGCCCACAACACTGCCGCTTCTGTGGGCTTTTTGCCGGGGGGGGGGTTGTGACGCCCAGCGCCCCATGTGCATCGCCTGGGTAATCCTCCCCTGTCTGGCGCTGTGGTGGGCAGGGCTCCAGCTCTGTCTTGCTGTCTTGCTGCCTTCCACCATGACTCTAAAGTACTCCGCTGTGCAGCTCCTCAAACTCAATAACAGATCAACCCCACCATGTATCTCCATAATAAACTCACTTGATTTTATTGACTAGAAAAAAAATACATCTATAGAAGTTCCCGACGCAAGTTTGTTTACCACTTTACTCTGCAGTCTATCCCGTCCCTCTGGTTAGCTGATCGTCAACCGCTACGTCATCACAACAACCCTGCCTCCGCCCCCTTCCAAAACCCTCCCGACAGTTACCAGGCCACAGCCAATCAAATTTGCTGTGCTTAACACCCGCTCTCTCAACAATAAGACTGACATTTTAATAGACTTCATCATAGACAATAACCTGGCCTCTTTCTGCTTTACTGAAACTTGGCAACAGCCCCTGGACTACTTTGCACTCAATCTCACTACACCCTCCTGATACACATATACTACAAAACCCCGCACTGAAGGCTGTGGTGATGGCACAGCAGAGGTGTACAAACAGGACTATCAAATCCACCTCCTCCCCACTCCCTCTGCCCCATCATTTGAATATTTGGCCTTTAAACTCACTGGTACTACCCCCCTTGGAGTAGCTGTCATCTACCCCCCCTAACCCAATCCTTTATTCCTGTCTGATTTTTCCGCATTCCTAACACAACTCTCATCAATCTCCCCATTCATGCTCCTCTGTGGAGACTTCAGCTTCCACTTGGACTCTATATCATCCACTACAACCATAGACTTTATTGAAACCCTCAACTGCTTCAACATTACACAACACATAAACTTCCCCACACATAACCCTGGCCGCATTTTCGACCTCGTCTGCTCCACTGACCATATTTCCATTGATAACCTCTCCAGCTCCAACCACTCCATCTCTGACCACCTCACATAACCTTTACCACTAACATTCCCATCCCTGCCCCAAAACAAAAACGCACCCTACATTTCCACAAACTAGGACCTGATCTCCCCTTCACACTCACATTCCTTCTGAGTGAACGAGTTTCCACCACCCCTTTGACCAATGCCCAGTCCACATCAGAACTCACTGCAGCTTACAACAACACCCTCTCCTCCTGTCTAGACCAACTTGCCCCCTGTAAAACTAAAACTGTTTCCTTCAATCACACTGCCCCCTGGTTCCATCCAACCTTAGCAAAATTAAAGCAAAAGGACGCCAACTGGAAAGACTGGCAAGAAAACCAGTTTCAGCATCCACTCCCAACTCTACAGCAATACAAGCTAGCCCTCTCACACGCCCGGACCTCTTACTACTCCAACGTTATACAGTCTGGCTCAGGTAACCCCAAAGCTCTTTTCACCAACCCGGGGGAAACTGGCTCACACTCGTTCACCCCAGAAAAATGCAACTACTTCCTGTCCTTCTTTCAAAACAATATTAACAACATCTACAGCCACCTCTCAGCCTCTCAGGCCCATTGCCTTTCCACAGCTTCCCTCCTGCTAACTGCCCTGCCTTGTCCCAGTTCTCAATTCTCACCTCCTCTGACCTGTTTGACCTGATCAAGGGCAAGAAAACCTCCACCTGTTCCCTCAACCCTATCCCTTCCACCCTCGTCAAAGCCTGCCTGCCTCCTCTCTCACCACTCATCACCTCCATTATCAACTCCTCTTTGCCCACCGGCTTTGTTCTATCCACTCTCAAGCTTGCTGCTATCACCCCCATTCTTAAAAAACCTGGCCTTGACCCTAACATCCCCGCTAACTACAGACCCATCTCCAACCTTCTTTCAATGCTTCCAGTCCGGTTTCTTCTCCCATCACAATATTGAGACAACCGTCCTGAACGTCACCGCTGCTTTTCACACCATAAAACACTCCATCTTTTTCTCTCGCCTGCCTTCAACATCACCGACACTCCCCTCTCCTGGTTCACCTCCTACCTCACTGATAGACATCAATTCATTCACATCAACCACTGCAAGTCCCCCTCTGCTTCACTAACTCAAGGTCTCCCCCAAGGTTCAGTTCTTGGCCCCCTCCTCTTCATCCTCTACATCCTCCCCCTTGGTCATATAATCCACCACCATGGCCTTCAATTCCACTGTTTTGCAGATGACATCCAACTTTTCCTGTCTGCCAAATTCATAACCCCGGCCACACACTCCACCCTCACAAACTGCATATCTGAAATAAAATCCTGGCTCAAATCAAATTTCCTTCAACTCAACTATGACAAAACAGAAATAATCGTCATTGGCCCCAAAACACTCAAAAAACAAAACAAAACACAATAACCTCACCCTCTCCATCAAGAGCTCCTCATCCTCCTCCTCCTCCCACCTCCGTAATCTTGGCATCACCTTCGATCAGACCCTTTCCTATGAACATCACATCAAACACATCACCAAAACCTCCTTCTCTCTAACCTCCGCAACATTGCTCGCCTCCGTCCATCCCTCGCCCCTCAGTCTGCTGAAACCCTCATCCACGCATTTGTCACTTCCTGCCTCGACTACTCCAATAGCCTGCTCTACGGTTCACCCTCCAAACTCCTCAACAGACTCCAGTACATCCAGAACTCTGCTGCCCGCCTCCTCACTCGCATTTCCTCCCGTGAACACATCACCCCTGTCCTCAAAGATCTCCACTGGCTCCCTGTCCCTCAACGCTTCAAATTCAAACTCCTCACCATTGCCTATAAGTCCCTCCATAACCTGGCCCTCACCGACCTCTCTGAGCTCCTCCACTGCCACACCCCCACCTGTGCCCTCAGATCAGCTGACGCCAACCTCCTGTCTCCCCCTACCAGGACTAAACATAAGACCTGGGGGGACAGAGCCTTCTCTGCTCTGGAACATCCTGCCCAAACACATCAGAGACTCATCTACACTCCTATCTTCAAAAAAGCCCTAAAAACCCACCTGTTCAAAACTACCTTTAAATAATTGCCTCTCGTGTTTATCTGTTTCTTTCATTTGTGTTTATGTATGTTTGGATCTATCTAGCGTCTTTTAGTGTCATGAAAAGCGCTATACAAGTATTATTATTATTATTATTATTATTATTATTATTATTATTATTATTATTATTATTATTATTATTATTATTATTATTATTATTATAGATCTTGTCATTAAATACCTTTGAATCTAGTGACGGTGTCAATAATGCACTTTCATGTGATTTGATTTGATGACTATCAAGTAGGGCTGCAAGATTAATCACAATCAAACTGAAATCACAATTTTAATGATTGCAATTAGCAAATCGCAAAGGCCGCAGTTTTTGAAGTACCATCATTTACTACACAAACAACATTTCCTTGTCTTATTCTGCATAAAAATGCTCATACTGTAGTTCTGATTTGTACAAAAATGTTTTGAAATGTGACTCTTGTATTTGTTTGTCAGCTCATATTCCAGTATTTATTTATTTATTTATTTATTTGATAGGGACAATGCACATTAATGAACATAAGTATAAAACAAATGTAAATATGCCGAATTTTAGCTACAAAGCTAGTTTTCATCCGCAGTCCCTAGGCAGGGGAATTAATTCTTACTGTTAGGGTTGTTTAAAATGTGAACTTTAAGCTGAATCCTGTTATATAAATCATAAATCTTTCAGCCCTAATATTTAGGCATTAATCTGTCTGTAATTTCACAAACAATTTTATTCACAATTACTGTTGTCACAATAGATTATTGTGAGACAAGAACCTGTCACCAATTGTGACAGCCTAAAATTGTCACAATAGTTATCTTTTAATAATATGATTATATTATTATCATCCAAATAATCTTGACATTCCTATTTGCCAAATGGCTTTGTCTGCACCCATCTTTGAACAAGAGCTTTAAGAAAGAGATGAGCTATAACTTGACATTCAGCAAACCACTTAACCATGGAAGTCATCCTTTCTCCCTGCACCTGCCTCTATTTTAGCTCTGCTCGCTACCTCTGCACCGCTCCCTATGCTCTCTCTTCCACTTTTCCTTTTGACCTCACACATTGCTGCATTTCACCTACTTTTCACCACTTTATGTTGTCCACAAGTCTTTCAGACTATATTTCCTAGCCTAAAAATCTAGCTACTATGCTTCAGTACCTGGCAGATGACAACAAGCTGTAATGAATTGGTTAACCTTGCACAGTATGAGTCTAATATTCACTACACGCCCTTTTCCAGAAGCATGATAGCAAATTTTATTACCTGTCTGGAGATTAATGACACACTTAGCAAGTTCTTCAGTGCGCCATCTTTAAAACAAGATTGGCCAAGATGACGTCAAAGCTGGAGGGTATTTTGGTGCTCATGCCTTTGGTGTCATCACAACTGAGTGCTCACATTTTGAAGTAGGCTGCAGTGCTGTCAGGCCCATAGCTACATCCAGTGTATCCTGTCTGCCCCAGTACATCCTGAAGTCCTCGGGCTCTCCTCTCTCGCCCTAGATGTGGAGCAGAGCAGAGGAAAGGTGTTCCATTTTCAACCAGGGCTCTTATGTGTAATGTGAAGGTCTCCAGAGCATTAGGGGCTTGCTGGGGCACTATGGTGAAATGGGATGTTATGGCTTAAAACAGCAGTTGGATGTGGTAGTCTGGAATTTAAATTGTTATGTGTCTGAAATTCCTGACATTTTTATTTTATTTTTTATTTGGAAGTTGTTTGGTTTTCTTTCTATGGGTTTAAATAAATTAACTTTAATCTTTAAAGGGAGGGTATTATGCAAAATCAATTTTTTGAACTTTCTACCATGTTATAACATTCACTCAATAAAAACATCCCTGAAGATGTCACCCATGCATGTTTCCATAATTATAGCAATCTCTCCTGGGCCCTATACAAAACCCTTCTCATGGTTAGCTGTCCAATCTGTCCAGTTCTCAGCCCACAAGCCTATGTCATCCATGCTCCCACACAACAGTTCTCCATAAATATGCAAAAACATCATACAGAATTGTACACAACAATTTGACAATCCTGGTGTGATGTGCAATAGTTTCATTAGTGGGATGCACATTGGTTGTATTGTGATAGCGCTCTGAAGGGAGAGTGAGCGGAGACAGAGAGAGTCAAAATCAAAAGTGAAACTTTTTCAGGGAATATAAGATTTTTTAAAAAGATAAAAGGTAACATGGTGATCTAAATTTGTTATACAGTATATGTTATAGCAAACCTGTTCCAGAGCTTTAACTTTAACCAAAATAACTGCCCCTAAACCTAATCCTAGTGTAGTGTATTGAAATTAAAAATAAACATTAGCTAACATAAGCTGTGAGACACCAATGCAAAGTGGTATATATTTGATAGAGTCATTGTACAAAGAATCCAGATCAAATGCTTGATTGAATTTTTAATCATAGCCACACAAAATACAGTGCCTCTGCCTTTATAACATACTGACACAATTATGCAATCTTTATGCCAACTTCCATAAGCAGACTTCATGATTGGACTGAACTTTCTCACATTAGCCTATAAGCTGGGGGCCGTGTAGCTGTCAGTGCTCTCTCAAGCCCTACATTACCATCAGACACCTATACACGCCAATGCACAAACGTAGCTATCTCGTCACCTCCATTATTACTAATTATTCCGGCACCAGATACTGTGTACACAACAGCATGACATATTTTAGCACTCCCAGTTAGCAAACAAACCAGATCTGGCTAACTGTAAAAATGCTACTGGCACTAGTGGTTATCTGGCTTTCAATCTGGCTGGGGCTGTTGATGCTGGTCCACTGGAGGGAAGCCCATAAATCACAATTTCACCTGTCCTGTGGTTTGGTCCGATCCAAGATAAAAGTGTAGCCATGCGATCTACAGGTGTGAACGCGACAGAGCAGTGTTTACCACCAGCCACATATTGATTTCCTGGTCTTCTGGTGACACTGATGGAAACCCTTTGTCTGCTATCAGCTTGTAGTGCTGCTCCCCGAATGATCGCCACAGCTACTGTGATCAACTGCTTCATGTATGTGTGAAGAAGTTGGTAAAAGTTGCAGTAAGGATTTCTTTTAGAAGGAAGCGTTAAGCTGTTTTTTTTTTTAAAGTTGTATGTTATAAATCAGTTCAATAGTAAATAGGGGTGTGCAATACCATAGGTCTTATCAAATTTGAATTGCATCGAGATCTTATAGCTACTGAAGAAGTTTGATAATTTTTACCTTTAAGTTTGACACTTCATTAATTCAACAGTTGCCTTTAACCTACAAATAGATGTGTGCTCATTGCAAAAGTGCAGCTATGGAAGCTTCCTGTTTCAGACAGCAGTCAGTTCTCGTCAGGTCTGGACTGGGACAAAAAAACGGCCCTGGCATTTTTGGCTTAGACCGGCCCCTCATAATTAGTCCTGGTTCAATACTGGTTTAGTCCTGGTTCAGACCTGATTTAGTCCTGATTTAGTCCTGGTTCAGACCTGATTTAGTCCTGGTTCAGACCTGATTTAGTCCTGGTTTAGTCCTGGTTCAAATCCTGATTTAGTCCTGGTTTAGTCCTGGTTCGGACCTGATTTAGTCCTGATTTAGTTCTGGTTCAATCCTGATTTAGTCCTGGTTCAGACCTGATTTAGTCCTGGTTCAGACCTGATTAGTCCTGGTTTAGTCCTAGTTTAGTCCTGGTTTAGTCCTAGTTTAGTCCTGGTTTAGTCCTGGTTCAATCCTGATTTAGTCCTGGTTCAGACCTGATTTAGTCCTGGTTTAGACCTGATTAGTCCTGGTTTAGTCCTAGTTTAGTCCTGGTTTAGTCCTAGTTTAGTCCTAGTTTAGTCCTGGTTCAATCCTGATTTAGTCCTGGTTCAGACCTGATTTAGTCCTGGTTTAGACCTGATTAGTCCTGGTTTAGTCCTAGTTTAGTCCTGGTTTAGTCCTAGTTTAGTCCTGGTTTAGTCCTGGTTCAATCCTGATTTAGTCCTGGTTCAGTTCTAAATTGTGGGCCTGTCTCTAAGAAAAAAAAAAAAAAAAAAGAACGGTATCAGCCCCTAGGACTGTCGGCCCACCGGGAAAATGCCCGGTGTGCCCGATTACCAGTCCAGGCCTGGTTCTCGTAAAAGCAGAACTGAAACTTCCCCCGTCTCCATGGTAACGCTCACCGCGCTTCCGGTGAGATTCTATGCTCTATTTCAACAGGAAACGTACAGCATATGACAAAGTGAACTTCTCCTTTTAACAATGCATGGAGCAAAGATGAACAACAAACCATATAAGGAACACAACCGTTGACAAAAGCCAAGGAGGAGGAGTCGGCAACGCCTATGCACATTTGAGATTTACATATTCATGATTTGTAATGTAAAAACTACTGGGCTCTCGGGGTAGGTGTTCTCTCGGCGATGCTCTACTGAGGCAACACAGAGATTGTTTCATAGGGACCCGAGACCCAGGTATACCTGTTTAGAAATATTGTTAGGGAAATAAATTTGGTTAGTTGAAGTTATCGAATCCTGGTAATCTTTTAACTGGTATGTGCTAAACGCTTATTAGGTAGTTCTTGTTACCTCTAGGAAAAGTTAAAATATTATAACCCCTTATTTCAGTTTGAACACGCTAAAAGAGAATTTGACAGAAACAGACAGAGGACAAGTAATTAATCTTTGAATTGTTTATTGTTTCACATATTGGAAAAACGTCAAATTCTTCACTACGTTTTCTTCTCATGAGGTCTATAGGTAATCCTGTGGCAGTAAAATCGTGTGGTTCAGATTTCAGACATTGGATGAATAAATTTGATTTCTTTTTAAATCTTTGTCTTGACACTGAAAAAAGTGTGTCCTGTTTATGTGAATGAAAAAGAAAAAGAAAACCATGATTAAGCAATAGGAGGATTGGTCTTTTTGTCATATGGGCTTAGGACTCCCATGAAAATGAGATTGCAAATCTCAGTGGGATTTTCCTATTTAAAGGTTCTATATAGACTTAGACTTAGACAAACTTTATTGATCCACAAGGGAAATTGTTTTGGCTATTTTCTGATCTGTTATAATGCTGTTTCCTTATAACTCACAAACCCTGCATATTTAGGCCGAGTTCTTCTCTTAAACAGAAAACACTCACAATGTTCTACCTTGTGATGGCATGTGGTAATACAGGAAGTGCTCTACTCTGTTTTTAAACTCCTTCACACTTTCACTAGAATCATTTAGATAATGTCAGCCCTGGAATTCCCTATCTCTGCTTAAAGGTAAAAAAAATAAAAAATAAATAAGTTAAAACTACTGCTACATGACATCACAAGGTGGAACAGAGCATTTTGAGCTATAGACATGTAGCCAGACTAATAAAGCTAAAGCTAGCTAGCTTTATCTTTATAAAGGATTACTCAAACATGTGTGAATGAAACACAAACACACCTCCAGGTATGTTTTTGATGAGGTAACATTGTAACATGGCTTCAAGCTCACGAGTCAATTTTGTGTAATATAATATAATATAATATAATAGAATAGAATAGAATAGAATAGAATAGAATACAATAATAACATTGGCCAACCATAAGATAAACCATAAATATTTTAAGAGAGCTGCAATTTAATTACATATTAGCATCTTTCGGTGATGTTGCTGAATTGTTTTTACTTTACAAATGAAGAGACACAGAGCTATACTATTTCTTTGTAATATTGCAGATAGCTCCATGCATCCACTACACTCTAAAATGAACAAAAAGACAGTGCTTTGGTTTGGCATGTGTTGATTAATGCATGTTTTTTTTATATATATATATAAAGGGGGAGCACTGAGAGACAAGGGCACAAGCACAGATGAACCTGCCACTCAAAGTCACAAAATGAATAACAAAAAGCGCAACATAAAACAAGCACGTTTGTGAGAAGTGCAACACGGTTCTTGTAACAGTTTTATTTTCTGGACTTCTTGAGGCTAATTTACAGTCTTTATGAAAACACAGTATTTAAGAGTCTGTACATTTGGATATTATAACTGAAAGAGAAATATTTCCCTGATGTCCTAATGTACAGCTCTGGAAAAAAATAAGAGTCCACTGCAAAATTATCAGTTTTTATTTTATTTTACTACTTATAGGTATGTGTTTGGGCAAAAGGAACATTTTTGTTTGAGTCTATAAACTACTGACAACATTTCCCCCAAAAATGACAAATGGTCAAAATAACAACTCAGACTTAGACTTAGACTAACTTTATTGATCCACAAGGGAAATTGTTTTGGGTACGGTAGCTCACTCATCAAATATAATATATAACAGAGGGTACATGTTTTCAGACCTCAAACAATGCAAAGAAACAAGATCAAATTCATTTTGAAACAACATAATACTAATGTTTACACTTAAGAAGAGTTCAGAAATCAATATTTGGTGCAATAACCCTTATTTTTAATCACAGCTTTCATGCGTCTTGGCATGCTCTCCACAAGTCTTTCACATTGTTCTTGGGTGACTTTATTCCACTCCTGGTGCAAGAACTGAAGTAGCTCAGCTTTGTGTTTGTGTTGGAATTCAACAGATGCTGGAATGGAATGGCTGTAATGCATGTATGATGCAGATTTCAGAAAAAAATGCAGTGGTCACTTATTTTTTTCCAGAGCTGTATATGTACAAATAAAAATAAAAATATAGAAATATAGTAATACAAATTTAATAATATTGTAATAAATTAGTCTCTATTCAAATACAAATTACAATTAAGTAAGAAGTGAAATGTAAAAAGGCAAACTTGTTTATTTGTACATTGTCTTATCTCATGTAGCACAATCTGTTGATGCAAACTCTGTCCCATCTGTTCCTATTCCCCTCCACATCTTTGCCCTTGTCCCACTGGCTTCATTACCTGTGAAACCTCAATATTTTGGGGGCTTCGCTATTACATTTAATTGAAAGACACATTTTAAATCAAACTGGCAGCTAGTGATTGTTTCTCTCCGCTGAACTAATTTACTGAAAATAGTGACCCTAAATTAATTACGATAGAACTTTATTTGGGTTGACTTGTTGGGACTCAGAGCAGATAAATTAAACATGATGTTAATTGACAAGAATGAGCTGAAAATGGTCTATCAGGAGCACTTTAGGATTTCACTGTCAAGCGGTTCACGTATGCTTTGCTCTCATTACCATACAGCAGACACTAAACTGTCAGTTGCAGTAATGACTCTGCTAAATAGATTATGATGTCTAGATGTTTGCAACCCTTTCCCATCTTTGTCTGTGTTTCCTTTGTGTCTCTGTGCGGTCCAGACTCCAGACAGGAAACTATAGGCATTAGTGCGATGGCATCAGTGTTCGAGTGTGAGCAGAACCTGACCCTTTGGCTAAAGCTAAATACGTACTGACAAGACTAATCTCCAACTTAAGAGTCCCTTATCTGTTAGCGCCTCACTTTAGCACGGAAATAGTAGTCCTTTTTCCTATATCATTGGTTTCTCTGGGTCTAAGGTGAAGTTTAAGTTTACTTTTTTACATAGTTCCTCTGAATGTTGTATTAGCAATTTCAGGTGCACTATGCAACTTTTCGGGAGGAGAGTACGCTACCTGCTTGTCTCCATGGAGATGTTATTGCTTTGCCTGAATGTTCCACAGCATAGCATTAAACATATCTAACCTCACCTTGCCCACATTAAGAATACATGTTTTCCAAGGTGTTTTTGAGCAATTATTGTTAACATTCAAGGCAAAACAATATCAGAAAAGTACATTTTAGTAGTAATTTAATGTAGATGAGTGCAGATTACTGAATCAATTATAATTACTTAATTTAATGTATATATAATGCAGTGAATTGACCAAACAATAATAAGTTATCTTGGCCTCATCCTCATCCTTGCAATGGTAATAACAAATAGCTGCTCAATGTTGCTAGTTACATTCTTTTCCGAGAAAAAGACAAATCCCATTGATTTTTGGATGCTGGTTTTGTCAAAAAGCCTTGATTTCTAAGCGCCTTGTCAGCCACAGATGTTGACTAGCTGTGGAAAGCAGCTTGTCATCTCAAGTAGTGCATGTAGTTGGAGTTCTCATTGTGGAACTAAAGCAGTACCAAATCTCAGGACTGAGGCAGTCCTCCAAGTTTTCCACCAACCATGTCAACTTTTCTGTTCAAATGTATAGCCATAAAGACAGAGAGGCCATTACCCTCTCAGACAATGTGGACTCGACTATCTATTCCATACCATCCAATAGAAAGCTTCTGTGATTTGTGTGTCAAATCTCCTTTATTTTATGTGTGTGAAGATATGCGCTGGGTGCCATTGCGATGCACGGTTGAATGACATGAACAGATGTTAGGGATGTAGAAGGACTACCGTTTGGAAATCAGAAGTGAGAGGTTGAGAACAGACCAATTTGTGCATGCTGAGGACACGGGGCTCACATGCAACCTGCTGACGCCTCATTTGATTTTATGCTAGCGCTGGAACGTCAACACTTGTTGGTGCAGGGAGGCGTGAGTTACAAAGGCGAGCTGACAGGATACACATATGAGATGAGCAGGGAGAATGAGCCATCTGTATGTGATATGTGCCCACTGACCTTGAGCCTGTACTACTGTGTGCAGTCACATTTGTTAACATGTAACTGTATGGGAAATGATTGTAGGTTTATAATGCATGAACCCACGTTTCATATGATTTGAGTCTGAATAAGCTTGTATCTGTGATGTCAAGGAAACATGGCAGAGCTGCCAGTAGTTTCTTCTTATTATTACTTGTATAACTCCACTTTATGGTCCTAATGTGCATTACAGTTTTTCCAACGTGCAATATCGTTTTCAATACTCTCCTAGTTACTGTTTCTTATTATTACTTATTTTTATCAGACTGTATAACTCCACTGTATGGTCCTATCGTGCAATATCGTTTTTCCAATGTGCAATATCGTTTTTTCAATACTCTCCTTGTCACTGTTTTATTCTTATTACTTATTCAATTATTACTTATTTTATTATTATTATTACTTATCTTTATGCCATTCTTGCCTGCATGCACTTTTCTTTCTTGTTCAAACTGTCCCTACCTGGAGCTACTGTGACAAGTAAATTTCTCCTGCGTGAGATCAATATAGTCTTATCTTATCTTATCTTAGAAGTGATATTCTAGAAAACACATTGATTGACGGAAATAAAAATTAGCTTTAATAAGTTTAACTATGATGAAATTAGTAAGCGGAAATTGCAATGTTATGGCCCTTTTGATTGCAACTAACATAACAAAATACTTGACTACTAGTAATTCCTTTTGCTCACAAACTCCATTTATTGGGGTCAGTACATATAATACATATAATACTGCTTCAAAGAACCTAAACATTTTTAAAAACCTGTCTGGCCAAGATTTCATTTCACAATGATGCTTTAATCTCGTATGGTAGGTAACATAAATCTTTCAGCTTTTTGCACACTCACTTTATTTTTGAAGTCCGTGCCTCCCTTTCAGCTCACCTGCTTTCTATAATATGCAAAGCCGTCACAAAATGGAGTCAGTCAGGATCTTTTAATGAAGTGCTCTGATTTGCCCTCACAGACCACAATATCCATCTCACATCACTAAGTTGCAGTGACGTGCCATGGCTTCTTTAGCTTGTATTCTGTGCCAGTGCAGTATATGGATAGCACGCTGCCTTTGAGGGTGCTGGGATGAGGTGGCATTCACCCAACAGTTAGCTCCACATAAAGCCTTTATCACACCTAAACGGCTCCGTCTCCCAAAGCCAGGGACAGATAAGCACTGGCCATTCATCTGTAATGATGTGGAAGCAGGAAGCGGCTGAACTCGGAGCGGAGAGGGAAGGCTAACTCTGACACAGGCCTTGAAAAGAAGTGTAGAGCCATGGGATTCTGCTTGTTCAGCTCATATAAAGCTATTGGAACATTCATATTATACTGGGTAATTGTATAGACTCTTCAGCCAGAAAGATGTGACACTGGGCATATAGGTATATATTATGGCATATCACATTCAACATATAATCAGCTCTCTTTGTTGACAGAATAGTACTGGTTCAAATATGTTTTTTGTCACTGACCAAACCAGAACTGAGGATTTATTAAAAATAAAATTAAATTGAGAAGGGCCAGAGAACTGCTCAATTTTCTTCAAAATAAAAAACTTACTTATGAGTAAACAACTCAACAGCATGTTGTGAATTGTTTTAAATGGGTCTAAATGGGCATCATGAATTGCTTTTCAAGACGTTTTCAATAAATCAAAAATATTAATAAAATGAACGATGATTTGGGGAATTGGGTGTACCATTTATAATACAAAAAATGCATATCTCAAAACGCTGCAAAAAGAAATGATTTAAAAAGGTGTAAAAATAATAAAACAAAGCATATGTTGTAAACTTCATAACAAGGATATAACTGATATTACAGCATTCTTATGGGTAATTGTCCTTTCGCATTTGTCTTATACATTTTAAGATATGTTTTAGTTAGTTACATTTTTACGCCCACTACTCTTGAATTTACATAACATTGTGTGATTATTGTTACCAACAAATATTGAAATTTGTCTTTTTGTCAGTATCGCCCACCTGTAGTTTTTATTTGTTTAGATGAAACTTTTTGTCTGTTTGTGAATTGTGTCTTTGGAGCCGTAGTAAAATGTAGTCACAATAAGAGACATTTTGGGAGGAATGCACAATATGCTTTGTCCTCCCACAGCACAATGGAGTCCTTGTTTAATTGCTCTTTTGTCAGCTACCGTCTGCCAGAAACCCATTACATCATATATCAGGTCTGAATCCTTTGGCAATGACTGTTTAATTCAGGTGCACTGTAGAGAAAACAACATCCCCAGAAACCTCACTACAGCAAAAGCAATGTGCTGCAATAGATTTTTCTCACTTTTGCTTTGACCGTGTGTGTTGACTCTATTGACTGATGTAACACACTCCCATAGACATCGTGATAATACGTTTGAGTGCTTCCTGTGTTCCCAGAGTAAATATGAGATCATTAAAGAGATATTTGAAGCTGTATCAAATTTGTAGGAGATGCCTGTGGCGATGCCCTGGTTCATAGATGATGTAAAGTGTTCGGCACAAACACAAAAACACGTTTTTAAACTGGTGTGCTGTTTGGAGTCCAAAGTTTAGATTTATTTTTTATTTTATTTTTTTAAATAAAATGTTCCTGTTCAAGATTACTACTGTGTTTGGTTCTTGAACTCAAACACTGTGTCCTTTTTTTGTCTGTATGCTTCTAATATTACTGTATGGAGTTATAACATAGTTTGTTTGTAGCCCTGTCTTTATTTAGGATCAGGACTCATGCAACAACTTCATCTTTTTAAAGCAAATTGTTTATTATCTAGCGTTTTATGATTGCTTTAACTGTGTTTGTGAGTGTATTCTTCTTAATTGTCAGATGAGAGTAGGACTTGATACTTTGTTGAGTTATTTTTTGGTTCATCTATGTTAGTTCTGTTCAGTTGCCTCAGTTTGCTCCTCCACTCAGAAATCTAACTGCAACTGACAGGCAACAGGCTAAGTCTATGTGTGGAAGTGAAAAATATTATCTAAGTACTAAAGACGGAAACAATGAATAATACATCCTATTGTGTTTATTATTTGTGTACTGTCTGGACGGTGTTCTGATTACATGTCAAAATTTCCTCCCACACAGCAGTACAGTCTTTTCAGTACAATTTTGATTCTAGTGTGAGCAGATTTGTACTTTTGTTCTGCAGTGGCTTTTTAAAGACGCTGACGGCACCTTTAAAAAGCACAGCTCTCCTTGTCACACTGTCACACCTGTAACCGGTCTGTGTGTGTCTTCCAGGCCTAATTGGATCCTGACTGCAGCCCCGGGCCTATCAGCAGCCGAGGAGAAAGACGGATGAAACCACACGCGCTCTCAGAGAATGCTACCTACCCCAGCGCCTCACCATGTCAGCATAGGGCACCAGCTCCTCTATCCTCTGCCACTCACCCTCTTTTTACCCTTGTTTACTCCCTTCTGATTGGATGCTCCTTTGTCTGTGCCTGTCTGAAGTGATATGACTACACGAGTCTCTATTTTGGACATGTTGCTTTTTCCTCTCAATGCTGCCGGCCACCAGGGCTATGGTGGTAAGCGGTATCACCCCTCTCACCAAGTCACCAATCACTGTCTGCTTTGGCTTTTGGGATTAGCCCTGCATTTGACCCTGTCCTTGTGTCAGCGCGTCGACCCCAAATATCCCATAGTGTCCACAGGCTATGGCAAAATCCGGGGCATCAAAAAGGACCTGAACAATGAGATCTTGGGCCCAGTCGAACAGTTCTTGGGTGTCCCGTATGCAACAGCACCTATAGGAGAGAGGCGTTTCCAGCCCCCAGAAGCACCCGGGTCATGGCAGGAGATCAAAAATGCCACCCAGTTTGCCCCTGTGTGCCCCCAGAATGTGCACGGAGTCATGCCCGAGATCATGCTGCCCGTGTGGTTCACAGACAATCTGGATGCTGCCGCCACCTATGTGCAGAATCAGAGCGAGGACTGCCTTTACCTCAACATTTATATACCCACTGAAGATGGTGAGTATCTTCAAGTATAAATAGTTAATGTCGAACAACACTAAAGCTCTCAGCATATCCCCAAGACATGCTAAAATGGTTTTCATAGAAAGTACACAGTGTCATAGTATTAATAGTTGCCTTCCTCCAAGAGACACTGTAGCCCAAATGTGAATGCAAAAAGGTGTAATCACACTTCAAAATATAGTTACACAAGCAAAAGTGCAAACAAAGAACAAAGTACAAATTTTGCTACTTTTCTGGGGGATGGTAATACAAATGACAAATTTTGATTGTCATATAAATGACTGTGTTATTATCAGTTCATCATTGAAGACAACAACAGTGTTGCAGCTGTTTACTGCCAGATTATGTCATTCAGAGCAATACAGCAATTTACATTATGCACTAAGATGCTTACCACCTAAATACAGTTTAAGTATATCCCTTTAATAAGACTGGTAACAATTTGGTTAATAGAGAATATAGTATAATTGAATTTTGTCTTAACATTTTCAGTTGGATTGAATATAAATAGCCTCTAATTTGAAAAAGTGATTGGCAGGGCAAAGTAAATACATTGTGTAAACCTCTTATTATTATGATGGCCCAATATAGAATTCTGTTATCAACAGATGTGCACAGTTACATTTGAGTCACAACCAGTGGTGAAAGTAGTTTTCATTTCTTACAGGTGCTATAATGTCCAGTGCATCACTTTACATTAAAAAAAAAAAAAAAAAAACACACTCGTTTTACCTGTGTGTTTTTTTTTTTTTTTTTTTACGTTTTACACCTTAAAATATAACTACAGTGCCTCTACAAACCCTCTCTTGCCGGGGGGGCGAACTCGCAACCCCCAGGGGGAAAAATCAATTACTTACCAGTTGAGCTAAGCAACCAGCAAACAATTGAGCTAACCAGCCAGTAGTTTTCACTTATTCTCGAAAGGCATAGTGTGTTTTTTACTTAAATACTTCAAATGTGGGTTTTGACCACCATTAACCATATTCTCTTAGCAGTGCTGCGTACCGGCTGTGAATTTTATACCGGTGCGCCGTTCCGGTGCGCACCGCTTTACTTTCATCACTGGTCACAACTGCTATTCTTAAAACTGCCAAAGGAATGAAGTGTTTTTTTTTCTCTTTCCGTATTTTAACTCAAAGCTCTATTACAACCATTTTTAATAATTAACCAGTGTCATCTAAAAGCACATGCACTTGGCATGATGTGTTTGAAGCCTGTATAAAGTTTACCCTGTGTGGGGCTGTGTAATGAGCGAGCAGCAGTGATGTACAAAGGAGACAGCTGAGCAGCAGATTTCTGCTGGTTCTTTTAGTTAGTCCACCGAGACACTGTGATGACAGTGCATGTCTCTTAATGACTGACTGACATATGCTTACAGTTGAAGACCAATGCACTGGAGCAACCCCTATACTTACACACTGGAACTAATCACCCCACTGTTCCCATGAATATGAACATGTCTGTTTGGATCAGTCTGGTATCACATATGTTTCAGGCTCAGACGTGGAGCAACTGTTGCACAAAATAAAGGCATAAGGTTTAGCATTGTAGTGGTGGTCAGAAAGAGAAACCCACAAAGTCATGGAGTAAAGTAGTTATAATGTATATAGTAAGTTGATAATTAGAAGTATATATCTTCATTAACACTAAGCTAAGCATGTTGATGGCTGACAAGTCTAGGCATAGCGAATACCAACCAGTTCATAAGGTCTGAGAATTTCAATGTGAAGCCTCTGGTGTCCAGAGGCTACAATTTATTTGTAATTAACCATAAAATCCCTGATTGTTTGTTTCAACCAGTAGATACTTAGCCACTGCCAGGTGTTTTGCCCGCTTTGCCCACTTTTCTTCACCTTCCTCTCTGATCATTAGAGAACAAACCTGAGCCTATTTGGAGCTATTTTGGTGCTGTAATTATCTTACAGAAGGCAGATGGTCAGGTAAGAAAATCACACCATCAAAGTCAGGCTAGGCATATGTTAGTGGTGGTAGTAGGCAAGACTACTGACAATTCTGGTTTTTAATGAATCGGCCCATTGGAGACTTTCTTATTCATTTAGGCCCAACCGATATGGATTTTTTTGGATCCGATATGATACCAATATAACAGGCTTTGGAGGTGCCGATAGGCTCAAGTCTCACTCTTCGAGAGTGTGACACACGCATTTCAACGAGTTCACACGCTCACACGCCACACATGGTATTTCTCACGCTGAAATTTTGTAAAGTAATTCACTGAAACTCTAGCCACTGGTCACAGCGCTTCTGTGCCCAGAAAATCGGTCTGTGACTGCGTGCACATGGTAGGATTGGATCAGGATTGGGTTGGTTTTTTCACACTTGCTCGGCGGGTGGTCTGTCGTCCAATCCGAGTGCACATGCATGTCGCGCAATCAGATTCAGGTCAGCGACCTGGCACGCTCCGCAACGCTATGTGGCGCTGTAGTCCAATTACTTCCGGGTGATGGCTACTAAAAACACAACACAGCTAAGCTATCTGGCAGTATACCTCAATGGCTTTTTGAGGAGTTTGACAGAGCGGCAGTGGCGTACTTGTTGTGCATTCTGCAGTTAGGTTGTTCGTATGAACGACAAAACAGCGTTTTTGTTTTTTTTAATACGACACGAACTGTGTTGTCGGCGTTTGAAATTACAAGCAATCGAGGACAACGAAAACTACGAGGATTGGGAGCTATACCGCAGATGTTTTAATCATGTTCTGCCTTGTTGTTTTTGTTGCTTGCATCTTTTGTGCCACAAATAAAGGCATTAAATTTGTAGCTATGGGTTTATCGTTCATTTAAGTAAGGTCTGGGGAAAATTACACAACCACACTTTCATTTTGTATGTCTTTGTAATGCTTAGCTTATATTCTGTTGTCTCTTCCACTCTCTGTTTTGTCCTGTTTGAGTGAAAAATGTCCACACTGATTTTAATATTTACGTTTTTAATATTTAAGTTATACAACAGTTTAAAAAAAAAACTCTCTTCTGATACTAAGTTACCGCATACTCTTATTCCTTTATCGGGCTTTGAGCAAACAACGCGTTTCGATTCTACCTTATGTCCATAGTCCCGAAATGGTGGAAGATGGGACTTGTTGGTGCCGTGAAGAACGCTGTCGTAATGCGGGCAAGTTGTACGGTCTTGACCGCTCTCCCGTTGTTCTTTCTTGCCGTGGTATACGCCGCCCTGGCGTTTTTCCACTTGATTTTGATTTGCTCCGGGGTCCGAGCAAACCCTGCCTCGGTCGGTTTGGAGTTTCCCATGTGCACGCGGTCATTAAATAATTCCAGAAAAGACGAAATTTACCACACACACTCGCGCGCACACACACACACATACACACACACACACACACACACACACACACACACACACACACTTTATTGTGCTAAGAGATTTTTATTTGCTCAGGCGTCCGAACAAAACCTGCCTGCTCCATCTTCAACGCTATCTTCTGATAAAGACTAGCGTTTCTTGTGCGCCGTCCATCCATAAAGTTTTAAATGTTTATCTCTCGCACCTGGTGCAGCATGAACCCAGTTTCTTAGTCTGTCCAGTAGTGCGTGCTTGTTGATTTCTTCGCAGCCATGTTTTCTTCTGAAACAACAATTGGTACTTGGTACTGAGAGGCACCCCCTACCACTCTTACAACTTTTGGGTGAAATTCCTGAAATTCCTGGTGCCCATGCGCAGTATGCTAATCCAATACGAAATTTTTCACATGACGACGCCAAGTGGTTTGCTATCGGCCTAGGCCAGGGGTTCCTGGGGGATGGGGCAAACCAATCCCAATCCAAGCCAATCCCTGTGCACATGCAGCCGTTACGACCCCAATCACTTTGCAATCGGTTTGGAGTTTCCCATGTGCACGCAGTCAGTGTGGCTCAGAAGAGTTATCCAGGCACCACGCCCTTTTCAGCCAATCAGAAACTAGATCGGGGTCGGCAACCCGCGGCTCCAGAGCCGGCTCTTTGATCCCTCTGATGCGGCTAAGTACATTGGTTCTTTGTTTATCGCTGGGGTTACATTGTAAAAATAACCCGCGATAGGCTAAATCCATGAAGTAGTCAGCTTTATATTGCATGTATAAATATGCGTGTATTTTACAGTCCCTCTGACCGAGGCACCGCTGCGCTGTTGCGGGTTTTGTTGTAGTGAGAACGCATCTGTGCACTCTCAGGACTGGTTCCACCGCCTGGACTCCAGGTTCCACCAGTTCGTTCTGCGGAAACACTGCCGCTACTTCCCGATGCGGATTAACCACCCGGAGAAGTGCGCGCGTAGACATGTGCACCTGCTCATCGTGGTCAAATCCTTGACAGAGCATGACCGGCGCGACCACCCCCAGGTGGGACGCATGGCCGCGGCTCTTCTGGCATGTGCCCAAATGCCAGACCGCTCAGTCCTCACTGCTTCAGAGTCACACTGCTCGTGATCACAATAAATTTGGCAAACTGAACGCATTCTGTACAGGAGACACAGAGGAGAATGACTGACAAAGACAAAGGTCTACAGTCCTTTAGCATCAGGATGCAGAACACAATGCGCGTTGATACACTATAAAAAAACACTGTATTTAATTAAAATATATGTTATTTTAGTTCGTTCATTTTCAAAATGTAATTCTATGGCACAAAGGTAAAAAAAAAAAAAAAAATGTTATATGCAGTGTTATTTCATTTTAAATTTCAAAATGATTTTGTGGCTCCCAGTGTTTTCTTTACTGTGTGAAATGGGTCCAAATGCCTCTTTGAGTGGTAAAGGTTGCCGACCCCTGAACTAGATTGTTCTGTTGTCGGGCAGACCGTAGAGTCTAGTTTCAGCTAAGCACGCACTGCAATGTCAGTGATAATTGAAGGACGGCAACTGAACACGAGTGAGACGAACGAATGATGATAAAACGATGAATGATAAAACAAACGAACATCCAACTCAGGACTGAGAACCATCAGGTAAAAACTTCATTTATATAACTCTCATTAGTTGCTTTGTAGTTTTGCTCTTTAGACCAACATTTACACCTGCCCCCCAGTAGGTAAGTGTTAACCAACAAGAAAGGTTAAAAGTAGCTCTAAACCAACACATTTTGCAACATTCACAGCTCATACAGGCTCCTCTCAGATCACAAGTCTTCACAAATAAGTGTCCTTTTAATCCTGACTCAAAATGATTGTTTATAAAAATCATACAATCCACTATGTTGACAGCAGCTGCATGTGTGTCCTCTGTGGGACAGTTCTCTCCTCTCTGCACTCGCACTTTGATAAAAACAAGTAGTAGTTTTGGTGCTGGTCTAAATTATGAGTAAGTTAACTTTTACTTATAGTCAGTATCATGGATCAGACTACAAGAGCATTTAAAGCCAGTGCCTCAGTGTTGTGCACATGCATCTATGGTTGCGCACTGGTGTAAACAGAAGTGTGTATCACATGACGTGACTCTAGGGGTGCATTCACACGCAGTATGGCATCACAGACACAGATAGATTACTCTTCTGATAAATACTGATGCAGCGCCACATATTAGTACATTTATCTGTCTGTAAATTGGATTAAATGGACTCAATATAGAGGGTCTAAGCTTTATATCTGGTTTGAGACCACAGACTGGAATATGCTCTGCCTGTCGCATGGGGACAACATCGACAGCATGATGGACTGTATAACAGATTACATCAATTTCTGTGAGGATATAGCCGTCCCGACACGCACTGTCCGCTGTTACCCCAACAACAAGCCCTGGATCACCAGCCAGCTGAAGGATCTACTTAATAAGAAGAAGCGGGCCTTCAGCTCTGGTGACAAGGATGAGGTGAACAAGGTGCAAAGGCAGCTGAAGGTCCAGCTAAGGCCGAGCCAGGAGGCCTATTGAAGGAATTTGGAGGCTAAACTCAAACAGAATAACACCAGAGATGTGTGGAGGGAAATGAAGGCTGTTACTGGTCTTTCCCAGATCCAAGCAGCAGGACAATAGCCCAGACAGATCAAACCTACTCAATCTGCATTTTAATCGTTTCTCATCCCCTGGCACCCCCATCTCTACACCTCCCAGACATCCAACCCACACCTCACCACAGGCCACTCAGATGACCATTCATCAGCCCATCACCTCTGCTCCCACACCTACCGCCACCCCCATGGAGGAACCCAGCTCAGTGTCATTGTCACCTGCCCTGGTGAGAAGGCAGTTGTTCACCAAAACAAGTCTCCTGGACCAGACCAAGTCAACCCCCATGTGCTGAGGACATGTGCAGCACAGCTCACTGGGATCCTGCACTTTCTCTTCACACTGAGCCTAAAGCTTGAAAGGATACCAGTGCTATGGAAGACCTCTTGCATTGTACCAGTGCCCAAGAAGCCTATCCCATCTGGACTTAATGACTTCATACCAGTTGCTGGTTGTGAAAGTGTTTGAGAGACTTGTTCTGGCTCAGCTCAGATCCCTGGTGGCACCATCCCTGGATCCTCTACAATTTGCCTATCAGGCCCACATTAGTGTGGATGATGCTTTAATCTATCTTCTGCAGTGGGCTCACTCTCACCTGCATAGTGTTTAGGTCTCTGTGAGGATATTGTTTGGATATTGGATTACTGACTAACTGTCAGGCAGGCCTCAGTATGTGCGACTGGGGACCACCCCATCTGATACTGTGGTCAGTAATGTAGGAGCCCCCCAGGGTACAGTCCTGTCTCTGTTCCTCACTCTGTACACCTCTGATTTCCAGTACAGCTCCGGGTCAATTTATTTTCAATAAAGAATGTATTTCAATGTACAAATGTACATCAATACATTTGTCTGCTTTTTACTAAGGAATAATGAATTGAGTAATATACAATATAATAATAATGATATATTTTTGACTCAGTGTTATGTATACTGAGTATATTCTTAAAGACCCTATTGAAACACTAAAATCCAGGTGAAAAACACCGCTTATCAGTTAATCGTTAATCGATTGATAAGGTCAATCAACTATCAATTAATGAATTAATCGAAAATTTGCATCCCTAATCCAGGGTCATGACTTGGAAATAGTGGACTGCTACAAGTACCTTGGCGTCCATGTGAACAATAGGCTGGACTGGAGGGACAACTGTAATGCTGAGCATGAGCAGACTCTACTTCCTGAGAAAACTCAGATCTTTCAATATGTGCAGTACATGACTGTAGATCTTCTACCAGTCTGTGGGGGCCAGCGCCCTGTACTTTGCTCTGGTCTGCTGGGGGAGCAGCACCAGTAAAAGGGATAGTGGGCAGATTGACAAACTGATCCGCAAAGCTGGTCACGTGATCATCTGTGAGCTGGAGACATTTGTCACAGTGAGGGACAGGTGGACACTGGACAAACTGCTCTCCATCATGGACACTCCTGCTCACCCACTACACCAGACAATAGAGGGACAGAGGAGCTTATTTTCCAACAGGCTCCTACATCTCCGCTCAAACTGTGAGAGATACAGGACTACATTCATACCATACTCCATACAACTGTACAACAACTCACCCTTATGTAACAGATAATACTCCCTATAAGTGTACAGCAACTCAATCTGAAGTAACGGATAACCTCATGCTCTGTCAATCAGTACATTATTGCACTGCCGTTCTGGTCTATATAGCTGTGATTTGATATTTTATTTTATATTTTATTCAATATTTTATTACTTATTTTTCTATTTTATTTTGATTTGTACATATACACATATTATTTTTATTATTATAATTATGTCTCATTTGTCACCGGTCTTTTGCTATCTTTCTTGTTATTCTTCTATTTTTTCTTACCTATTTTTTCTTACTCTGTTATATATTATATTTGATGAGTGAGCTACAGTACCCTGAAAATTTCTCTTGTGGATCAATAAAGCTTGTCTAAGTCTATAATGAAGTATAACATGCCCACGTCGACTATTGGCCCATATCGCAAAGATTTAGGCCGATAGCCGATATGTCTCCAAGAGCCCATGTCGGGCCCTACATTTGACACATACAACTGACTATAAATTACTTCTGGCTCTAACCTTGTTGTTATTATTTTGATTACTTGAGCACAACAAGTGATTCTGTGTTCCTGTTCATAGCTATACAGCAACAATTCACTGGCCTCAACTTTCTCTATGCAACATTTTAACATTTTATTCCCATTCAAAAGATGTAACATTTTGTTAATCACTATGGCAACTGTTGTGATTTCTCATCATTCTGAAACCCATGGATAAAAGTTTGTACGTTACCGTTGCAACCAGAGCTGTATCATCACTTCCGTCTCTATCAAGCACTTATCTTTTACAAACAATGCGATTTCAGGCAGTATTAAACCGTTATTTATACACATATAAATTTATGTATTACATGGTTGTGCTCTATCCCCAGATTGGAGGCTGTAGTGTACTGTGTTATTCTCAGGGGAGTACATGTGCAAATGAGTGAGACTGATTTCACATGTAGCCTGTCTTCTTGTCAGTATCTGTCACTTATTGTCAGGGGTCACCGCTTACACAGTGCTGATATGGTCTCGAGGGATGTGTTTTTTGCCTTGTATGTGAGAGTGAACCAGGGGGAAAGTGGAGAAGAGCGGAGTGCTGGTGCGATCAAACAGCACATTTTTTATATGTAAGTTGTCACAGTGCCTCAGCTTGTTTACGTGATGTCAGAAGTGTGCAAATGTCACTCGTGCTTGCTCCATCTCTCTCTTGCGCAGTGCAGAGGAGTCCCACAGGGCACTGTCATTGGGCCTTTAATATTTCTGGGGATATTTTTTCTTGGTCCAGATCCACGTCATCTTCCACTAACACTAAACTTTTCTCTGGCTTTGGTATTCGCTTCCTACAGAGAAATGGTGAGAGAAGCAAGGGCTGGCATTTGTAGTGTGGGTGTTGTGTTCCAACTCCGAGTTAATGCTGATAGGTGTGCCAAAATAAGACACAGTTAAATGAAGCAGCCAGAATCACACTTTCAGGAGTTGATTTTGACACATTTAAGCCCTTACACCTCTATGCTGTGTATTATCTTTGTATTTTTACTACAGGCACATTTGTGTTCTATTTCAGTCTACTAAATCCTCTCTCTGAACATGCTCTTTGCTGTATTCTTTGGACCACAGGAAAATCGCCGCTCTCTTTTCTCTTTGCATCTGTTCAGCCCTCCTCAGTGGATCCCTTCCTGCCTCCTCTCCTTTCTCCTCCATCTTTATGCAGATGGGTGGTAGCAGGGTCAGTGTTGTGAATGCAAATGAGCCCAATGCCCTTCTTCACCAGGCCACAATCTAGCTGACTACTTCCTGATGCCAAATTAAATACAAATGGCGTCTTGATGTAATGTAAATAATACAAATGTCCCTAGACGAAGGAGTGAGTTTTACACCCTCTCTTTTATCTCTCATGTCCCTCCTCTGCTGCTTCACTGTCCTCGCTCTCCTCTGGGGCGGGCTGCAGGGCAAGAACACTGTCCTGGCGCATTCCTCTTTCCTCAAGACACTTCTCAGGACCCGAGATCCTTCATTTTTATTGCAGCTAGAGCAGCCATTTACCGTGCTCTTTATTAAAAACTATATTTCAGCACGCAGGACAGAGGAGGCAGGGATTGAGCTGGAGGCTAGGGACACAGGAGATGCAGGGGATGGCTGCTGTGTGGAGGGGGCTGGACTTGGGCTGTGTCTGACACCTTGTCAAGCAGACAGGCCACGGCAGACATGACAGACTGCAGCTTCATCGACGCTCCACACTAAGGGGATGCACAGGGACGCAGGCCAGCTTGTGCTCTGACCACTGGCTCAATGAAGCGGACAGAGAGGCTGTGCAGGGAGACAAGGAACGGCACTAGGTCACTCTGGACTGGGACAGGCTCTGCTGAATAACCCCACAAAGGGCAAAAGTCGCCACTAATCACTGGCCCATTATGTCAAGTGAGCAGAAAGCAGCAGGCGTGCGCACTTATTTACTCCTCTAAGATTGAATGCAGAGAGTGGAGAGTTTTGGTTTGGTGTGGCCGGGTATTTATCACATTGAGGGGACTGAAATCTGTACACACACTAAATTTATGGGGACCAGACTCCCTAATGAATACAAAAAATCAGGTCTATGTGACGTTAATCCTTTATTTTTTAAATTAACAACATGGTTTAAAGTTCAAATAGTTTACATTATAGTTCAGGTTAACCAAGTGGGAACTTATAGGTAGGATCAGCCTTCAGGAAATGAAAGTGATGTACCCCAAAAGCATGGAAAGTGTGATGCATTTTAGTGTAATAAATTGCCAAACTGATTTTTACAGAAATAGGGCCAATTTAATGGTAAATAGATACTCAAAGTTAAATTTACACAGTCCATTAATCTTGATTTGAGCAACTTAAGATCATGACTACCGGTAGTTACAGGGAGCCACACTGCTCAGTATGTGTGTTGTTTAGTTTGGTTATAAAATCCTTTTACATGTACAGTATATAATTAACATGTATGCCGCTTATAGGGGTATTTTAACATTAATTAAACACATATGCACAAGTGACGAGAACCCTGCTAAGCTCCAGGTGCTACACGTCTGTAATGTCTATCACAATGTTAAATATAAACAGTGTCTGAATTAGCTCATTCTTGACACTTGAATTGTGACTCACAAACCCCTTACATCACAACCTCTTGTTTTTGAAACATCTATGTGTTTAGTACTTTAAAATTCAAATGTGTTTGATTGATTAATTTGACTTTTTTACTTTGAGCTTATGACAGTATTTACATATACTGTATACAATATTTACATAGTATGTTTGCTACATATTTACAATAAAATGATTTAAGCATGAAAGAGAGTGGGAAGAAGAAAAACGTATCACTCCCACCCCCTTTACCACAGTTACCTTGTGTAGTTTATACTTCCATTGCTTACCACTCATATTAGTCATTACAAAAATAATAATACATATCATACAATAACAAGACAACTTTGTTACGTAACATCGAAAAAATAAATGCAAATGCAGTTCCACCACCATCTGGATGTCCACCCCCTGTCTCTGGAAATCACGCCCAGAGAGTTTGGACCGCGAAGGAGCTACGCAATGCGAAATGCGTTTTTTTATTTGCCTGGAGGCACGTGCGAGTGTTTCTAGGCTCGGAAGTCCTTTATCCGACCCTCTGGACCTCTGAAACAGCAGTGGTTTAATTTTATTTTCTGTGAAAATGTGTTTTTTTCATTGAAATTCCTCTCCTTTTTTCCTCCACCCTTAAAACGCGGAAGTGGGAGACAGCTGCACAGCGCACCTAACCAGCGGCGCATTTGCCCCCCCCCCCCCCACCCGCTCCTCTAACCTATCTGTCTCCTTCTCATTTGGATTCAAGCAACAAGGCCCAGAATGAGTTGTTCAGAGAGAGACTTTCTGACTCTGACTCTGTACATGTGTCTTTCTCATGCAATGAGTGTTGATTTTGAAGAAGGATTCATTTACAGTATTAGGGAACCATTAAGGCACCATATAAAAGCATCAAGAAGTACCATGTCATGGGACCTTTAAAGGCAAATTAACGTTTTTTTTACAATCTGAGCCTTCTTTCGGCAATAAAACAAGTAGTTTTACTCACCCATAGCATTTTTCTGTCAATTGGAGCAGTATCGCAGAACTTATGTTGAGCCGTTCTGTTCTAGTAATGATCCCGTATCCGTTAACATGGTGCTGTATCATTTGCTCGGGGCATTACTTTGCGGTGTCCAAATAACACAAACTTTAGCACTTTTCAAATCATAGAAGCCCGATGTCTTAATGAAAGATTTCGTTTGAAGCAAAAGTGGCCTGTAATCCGAGATTTAGCCATAGTTTCGAGTAGATGAGGACGCCAGTGCGCATGCGCGGACTGCTCCCGGGACCCAAACATGAAACGCAAAGCTGAAAACTATGGATAAATCTCGGATTACAGGCCACTTTTGCTTCAAATGAAATCTTTCATTAAGACATCGGGCTTCTATGATTTGAAAAGTGCTAAAGTTTGTGTTATTTGGAGACCGCAAAGTAATGCCCCGAATACAAATGCTAACGGATATGCTACAACATAACTTTCTTCAAACAGCTCCAAATGACACGAACGTGATATGGGTGAGTCAAACGACTTGTTTTATTACCGAAAGAAGGCTCAGATTGTAAAATAACGTTACTTTTCCTTTAAAGCTTACAGCAGATCGGGTAGTTGATAAGTTTAGGCCAAATGAACAGTGAGAGGAGAAAACTTTGCAAGGCATATTTGTTTTTACATGAGACATTTCTACTTTGAGAGAGCAGAAGAAATCAGAGCAGTGTGCATTAGGCGATGAGGTGTGGTTGCAGAGTGATGCTAAGTAGTGGGGAATTGCTGAGCGGGCTGTGGCTGACTAATGTGCCTCTCTGTCCATTACCGGTCTGTCTACCTGTCTGCCCTGAATTAACCACCATCTCACCATATGGCAGGAAGAGCTACCCCAAACAAGGCGCCTGCATACTGCTACTGAGGATGCTGCAAATCTATTCAGCATCGACCCTGGTCCATTTAGAAGGAAGATAAACATTTTATATTGGGATACCATATTCATATTGGTCCATAGTGAAGCACGCTGAAATGCACTATTGTAAAAGAAGCTGTAGTGCAGGAGGGATGGACAAAGCATTCTGTAAATGCAACTGCTGTGAATGTAGATACTGTATATTTGTGCATTTTTTTCATATATTTTTTTTAGAGTGTCATCAAATTGTCAAAAAAAAATATGTTGCTTTTAGATTTTAGAATTTGATGAGGTAATTCAGAGGGCAGACAAACTATTCTTGAAAGAAATATCAAAACTTATAATTCACAAATGTCCTTTAATTGTTAGGAATCGGGTCCACTAACTTTCAGCTAGATTGAATCTAGATTCTTTTATACTGACAGTGAAGACAGTGAACCCAGTGTGTCAGTTTTTGTTTCATCTGCATAGGCCCATAAGGGCTATAAGCCATTGTAAAATCACAATTCACAAAGTCAAAGCCAGGGTTTAACCATAATAAGAAGGCCTCCGTGCTACTAAAACCCACATTAGTCATAAAGTCAATTAAAATATTACTCTTTTGTTTGGCTCTATAAAAAGGCTCTTCAAACAGCATAATTTCTTGCATATTGAATATGGAGACATTGCCACAACAATACATATTGTGAACAGCCCTATAGTGCCCTAATGTTTTATGGCTCCTTTGTCAATAGACACAGTCGGCATTGCCTCAGTGAGGCTTCCAGCTGAATGTGAGAAACAGGCCTGTCAGCAGCGCAACTTGCAGTGTGATAAACCCCTTGGCAACCCAATGCAGAGTCTTCTCTCCTCTTTTAAAGGCACACTCCGCAATGCCTTCCCCACCGCAGCGCCGCACACATGCATCGAAAGCCACAAGGAGGACAGCAACAGATGATAAGGGCACTGTTAACATGCTTAGAGTGTACATGTAAGGCTAGATGATCTTGGGGGGCTTGGCAAGACAAAACGTGAGCAAGTTTTAATGACTTCCACGACACAGAGAAAGATACAAAACCTGGTGGTAATTGCAAAGCTGATGGAGAGCTTTGCTAACAGAAACGGAAGAGAGAAAAAAAAAACAAATTAATAGGATCCTTATCAGTTGAGACGTACAGAGGATGGCGCACTGGGGCGTTGCTTGGTCACCGTGATAAATGCTTTTTATTGGCCCAGTTCTATGGAGCGTTTAACAGGCGTTACCATTAAAGCTTAATGTGGGGTCTACTCTTTGACCTTGGTGAGTACAATTGTATACCTCCTTATAGCACTAGTATCACCTTTTTGTTGGCTTAGTCCTTGTACACCTCACCTTGTTGTATAATGTTGCTTTCAATGTATAAGGCTCTCTGCAATGACGTTTAGCTTCAGGGCCGCACCACTGGCCATTGGCAATATCCTGCAATTGCTATTCGCCTTTCCTGAACAAACGGAGTGATGGCTTGATTCTGCCCATTGATTTTTTCTTTACAAAGCAGCGGTGTGTCAGGACTGATTGGGAGAAGGGGTTGAGGAGAAGTGGCCTCTTGGGTCATTTACAAGGCACTCCGTGACTAGATGTTAAACACTTGAAACAGATGAGTTTGAGTTGATCTTTGAAGGAGATGCTGTAAGCATTTTGTCTCACAGTTTTGATGTGCTTTGCAAAACAACTGAGTAATCAATGTTCTTTCTTTTTGTTTTTCTGAATGTTAGGCCCACTCACAAAGAAGCAAGATGAGTCGACGCTGAACAGGCCAAGGGATGAGGGTAAGGCTTTACAATCTCATAAATCACAGGGCATCATACACACATACAGCCATGCTCCTGCTTTAAGTGCATGAATTTTCTCCCTGACAGGTGAACATAAACTAGAATCCATGCACAATACCTATTTATGTCTGGCCATAGATTAATTGCTTTTACATTATATTCTCTGTCTCTCTCCACAAATCACTTATAGGCCTCTGTGTTTTATCTACAAGGTTCAGATTATATAAAAACACATCTAATCATTTTAATGTTTAATGGTGTGTAACTTTTGATTTCATCAGTAGAAAGAATGATGACTGGACTACAACAGACAGTATAGAAATTGCCTGATATTTTCACATTCTGATATTTCTTTAGACTCCAGAGCAACTGATATTCTCTGCAAATATTTTAGAACCAATATGTAGGGCAGATAATATTTCCCCAAATTATAATATCTGAAATAAAACAAAAACAACTAGTTAGTTAGTTAGTTAGTACAGTTCACTATTCTTCATAGATATGGTATAATGTTTTAGGCAGATAATTTCTTTCTGATTTGAATTTCAGTTTGGATTTTTTATTTGAATTTGAATTTTGTCAAGACCTTTCCCCCTTCAAAAGTTATAATATTTTGATTTGAATTGTGTTAGTTATAACAATGGAGGGCCACTGCCATGCCAAATCTTTCAAACCTGGAAATAATCCTTATGCCTCATCCATGAATATAGAGCAATGGTTTATAGACATCCATGTTTCACAACTAATTGTTTATCTATGTAGTGATGTGGCCTTATCACAATATTTATGAAAGTTTACCTTAGTAATAGGGCACAACTATTACAGACGTTTGTAAGGGGATCACATGTATTTTGTGGGTTTGACATCAACTCAATTTTATTGTTATTATTGTCTCATGTACTTAGCTGTCTTTGCTTACCCCACTGGCATGTGTGTGTGTAGCAGCCTTATTACTTCAGTAAATCATTTTCAAAATTGGTAAATTGGAACTAAAGAATATATCAGTGTTTGCTACAGGCTTGTACTGAGACTATGGTGACACAAGCAACCCATATTTCATTACTTTTATAGATGCCACTTTTTGCTAACATCTAATTACTAATTAAAGGTGCACTATATAACTTTTTAGTTGGGGGCCCATCACCTGCTTGTTTCTATGGGTATGTCATTGCTCTGCCTGGAATTTTCCACAGTATGACATTAAAAGCTCTACTTTTTACATTTATTAAATTATTAAATTACATGTGGGTTTTATAGTAAAAAAAGAAATACCTAGAAAAACAGACGGGGTTGTCTCTTCATAGATGTCACCTGTAACGTGGCTTGTTTCAGTCTCCATGATGACAGAAAATGTTTAATACCACACAGTGAAACATTCTAGACACAGCAATTAAGTCTCTGTGGAGAAAAGCATTTGATGCACCCTCAGCACATCTGTGTATTAATAACAAAACAAGCCTTAAAGTTTAACTTTTTATTTTTACAGCTTGTTTTTAGATTATGGCGTCAAAAAGTAAACTATGGGAAGCCTCCATAGTCTGTTAATATTAATGGAAAACACTACTTATAGGGCCTATATTCAGTGCAAGCTAATGGAAATGCTTTTGTCTCTCCACTGATGCAACTCAAATCCGTGCAGACAGTGTTGGCATCTGTCAGACGAGCCACACTTACTGTATATTACATGACTGTATGTGCACACAACAATAACACAAATCTGTGCCTGTGTGTGTCCACTTGGATGGACATGTGATGCTCTAATTTGTAACCAGCGTGTGTGTGAGCCCTTTCCCCCTAACCCTCCTCATTTTCAGCCTATGTGTGCTATTTGGGTATTGAATTCTCTTTGCCTCACATCTCTAATTGCCATGGTTTAAAAAGAGACAGATGTAGCTAATCCAGTTGTGCGGTTTCATAACGGTGAAAAAACAAGGAAGGATTCGCTCAAGATTGCTGACGAAAGAAGCAAAATGATAGAGCACAGATGAAAGCTGTGGAAGAGAGCGCACAGAGGAGGGCACTAGTGGGAGAAAAGGGAAAAATAGTCATAATGAAGACAAGTGCATGATGAAATGACATTTATAGAGCTTTGAAAGTGAGAGATTTGGAGAATGACAGAGCGAGAGGGCGGAGGAGTGAAGGACTGCTGGAGTTTGACATTTATGCTGACACCTGATGGATCTCGACAGGATCAGGAGGGCTCTGTTTAGGGCCTGGTTTTCCTAGTTTAACAGGCAGTCTATTAAGCTCCACCCAAGGATCCACCCATCAGATACTGTCACTCTCCTTATGAATATACTACTTTTGTTTATTACTAGAGGTGTGTTTTGTTTTCCCCCTGTACAATGTTCATATTGCAGTAGTTATAGGAAGTAACAAAATGCATATCCTGAGAATACATAGTATTAAGAATACTAATTCTGAGTACCTGTATTCAGGTGTAGTTACTTTTTCATTTGGTGGTATTCAGAATACAGTTACTTCCCTAAAATCAGAGGAATACGTTATAGTTTTAACTGTGCTTCAAACTGCTTGAGTGTTTTTTCCTTCTCCAATGAGTGATAGGAAATGCAAAACCAACAGTGTAACAAACATAAAACAGTTTTTAATGTTATGTTATGTTTACACTGTAATTTAAATGCAATTCGATTTAAAAGTATTCCAATTATTCGGAACACAGTGCTGCAATTGGACCATGTATCAGAATACGTTGCAAAATGCAGGTATTCTGTATTCTGTAACTAAATACATATTCAAAGTATTCTTCCCATCACTGTATTGCAGTTAAAACCCTAGAAACCACATCTAGTGTAATACAAAATGCATACAATTATAAAAACCTATTGATGTCCAATCAATTATACATTTTAAGGGTGAAGATTTTGAGACATCCAAGCATAAAATATAAAAAAGAATACAATATATCCAAAACATAACATATCTTTACAAAAAATATAATCTAGATTTTATACTTTTTGGATAAACCAAGAGACTGTGAGTAAAAACTTACTTGCTAGCACATTTGCACATTGTGTAGTCAGGAGAGAGACGATAATATTAGCAGACCCGGAATCACTTTTCAAATATCTGTATTTTGAAAAATGATTTCAATTTTCAAGTAGAAAGCAGAAAAGAACAACTATAAAATGCATCTTTAATCTTTATAATGCCTGAACCAATGCACTGTACTTTAAGGTCCTATATTACGCAAAATTGACTCTAGTGATATTTAAGTCATGTTATAATACTGTTACCTCGTCAAAAACAAGCCTAGAGTTTGAGTAACCCTGCCTTGTTAGCCTGTTTACATGTCCAAAGCTCAAAGTGCTATATTCCACCCTTTGATGTCATAAAGCAATAGTTTTTAAGTTAACAACCTTTTACCTTTTATCTAGTTCAGTAGAGATTGGCAGTAACAGGGCTGGAATCATCCAAATGATACTAGTGAAGGTGTATGGATTTCAAAAATGCAGTGGAGCACTTCTTGTATTGCCACATGACAACACAAGGTGGAACAGAGTGTTTCCTGTTTGAGAGAAGAACTCTAAATATGAAAGATTTGTATGTAAAACGTGTAAACAAGATATTCAGGATAACAGTAATTCTGCATCATGTATGTATGATTAAAATCTTTTTATGCATTGTTTTAAGATTATAATTAACAGGATGTCACCTTTATTTGCCCAAAGTAGAAAGCGGTTGTAATATCTAAACAAATACACATCTGTTACCCTCTGTGAAGCCACTAATTTAGCATTTGAAGGCCAAGAGAGTCTAAATTGCTCGTGTGTGGACTGTACCCAGGTGCTAAAGCACATCTGGACTTATCTTACTGTGGAGTTATTTCGCAGTTGGCTCCAGGAAGAATGTAAAAAGTGCATCTCATTGAGTGTGGGTTTATGTGCAGGGAGGATGGGCTGACTCAGGCGAAAACTTTTACACCCAAATCAATCTCAATTTCCATAAGAGAATGAATGAGAGATGAGCAGAGGAATAGCAGAGTATAGGATGATCTGGGTGGTAGGATATTGCATTAAGACGGAGAATACTGAGCAGAAAGGATCAAATTAGGTAGACAGAGGAGGGTAAATAATGCGCTAGAGTAGAGGGGGAGATAGAAAGCTGCTTGTCTGCTGCATATAGAGTTGGGATTAAGCCTGCACCTAAGGGTACTGTAGGAGAGGTAACAGGTCACGTGTCAGTACAGAGTTTAAGTGAAGAACAGTGGCATGTTTCTGTTTCTTAATCAACTATTAATGGAAATAGGGCATTGCTGTGGATGGAGAATAATCACAATAGATATAATTTAATGTTTATGTAATGACTTGTTTAAAGGTGCATTATGTAACTTTTCAGGAGTGTCTGCCACTGCTTGTTTCTTTGGGGATGTTATTGCTTTGTCTGGAATCTTTCACTGTATTAAACTTATCAATCTTGTGTTTATTCAATTACAGGTGTTTGATAGAAATACCTTGAAAAACATGTATTCTTACTGTGAGCAGATATGCCTTTCCACAGATCTGACCTGTGACTTGGCCTAGTCATTGGAATCACTTGCTTGTGTTTATGGGTATACATTCATTGTTGTCATTGTAAAGACATGTTTAATTTTATGAAGTATAAAATCAGGCTGCCCAGGGACTACAGGTGGAAATGAGCACTAGTGCTAAAACCTGGTATAATGCATCTCCTGTTAAGGTTAATTAATATTGTGCACTGTCTCATTGAATAAATAAAAAATAAACTACACATACTGTATGTTTAATACCAAACTGAACTACATTAATGGGGCAAGTGAATTTCAGTCATGTAGTAAAACAGATGATGGACCCACTACTAGAAACATTGAACTACACTGCGACTATATCCACACGGCAACGCAAAGCAGGATTTTTTCTTACCGGGTAAAAAAAATATCACGTCCACACTGGGAACGGATCAGTAAAATATCACATACACATGGCAATGGAACGCTTGCTGAAAACGACACAATACACATGCCACGCCTCTATGTGCGCTGTAAGCCCGTCCCACCAGATACTTCAGAACAATAGAAGAAGTAAGGCGCATGCGCATGCACCCGTTTTTCTACCTGCGCGAAACGCACGCCGGACACAAACAACAACAAGAACACGAAGAGGGCAGCGAAGATTGCAGCGACTACGCGACGAAAAATCGAATCTTTTGTCTGGACCGACGATGAAGTGGAGTTACTCCTGCGAGTGACACTTAACTACAAGACCAGTAAATACCAAGAGAATGTGGACTGGGAGACATGCCAGAGCAAGTACGGTGATATTACTCTCGCCTTTTGGCTGCAGTACTCCATGACACGGCTGCAGACTTTCCTTACGACCCCAGCAACATCTCAAAGGCCCAGGTTACTGCAAAGTTTCCTTAGCCTTCCCTCGTTGCTCAAGTAGTACAGTGTAAGAGCAACCTTCGTTAACGGCCCAATTGCTTCTCTCATGTTGTCTTGGTTTAGTCCTGGTTTAGACCTGGTTTAGACCTGTTTTAGTGCTGATTTATACCCGGTTTAGATCTGGTTTAGTCTTGGCTTAGTCCTGGTTTAGACCTGGTTTAGTCCTGGTTTAGACCTAGTTTAGTCCTCGTTTAGTGCCGGGTTAGTCCTGGTTTAGTCCTGTTTTAGACCTGGTTTAGTCCTGGTTTAGTCCTGGTTTAGACCTGGTTTAGTCTTGGCTTAGTCTTGGTTTAGTCCTGGTTTAGTCTCAGTTTAATCCTGGTTTAGACCCGGTTTAGTCCTGGTTTAGACCTGGTTTAGACCTGGTTTAGTCCTGGTTTAGTTCTGGTTTAGTCCTGGTTTTGTCCTGGTTTAGACGTGGTTTAGTCCTGGTTTAGTCCCGGTTTAGTCCTGGCTTAGTCCTGGTTTAGACCTGGTTTAGTCCTGGCTTAGTCTTGGTTTAGACGTGGTTTCGTTTTGGTTTAGTCCTGGTTTAGTCCCGGTTTAGTCCTGGTTTAGACCCTGTTTAGATCTGGTTTAGTCTTGGCTTAGTCCTGGTTTAGACCTAATTTAGTCCTGGTTTAGACCTGGTTCAGTCCTGGTTTAGTGCCGGGTTAGTCCCGGTTTAGTCCTGGTTTAGTCCTGGTTTAGACCTGGTTTAGTCTTGGCTTAGTCTTGATTTAGTCCTGGTTTAGTCCCAGTTTAATCCTGGTTTAGAACCGGTTTAGTCCTGGCTTAGTCTTGGTTTAGACCTGGTTTAGTCTTGGCTTAGTCCTGGTTTAGACCTGGTTTAGTCCTGGTTTAGACCTGGTTTAGTCCTGGTTTAGTGCCGGGTTAGTCCCGGTTTAGTCCTGGTTTAGACCTGGTTTAGTCCTGGTTTAGACCTGGTTTAGTCTTGGTTTAGTCCTGGTTTAGTGCCGAAATAGATGCAGAAATAATCTGATAATATGACTCACCCATAAGAATGCGATCACTCCCGATAGTTTGTGTATTCATGTATGCACGTGTCACGGTCTTTAATAATCCGGAGCTCCGGAGAAAAGGACATATCCCGAATTTATCCCGTGTCCCGAGGTGAGAGTTCCTTCTTACGTAGCATTAACGTAGCAAGTTAAGGATTCTTTGATTCTCTTGGAAATGCCGCGTAAATATCACGCAGCTCGCTCACAGCTGATCGGCGAACAGGCCGATCAGCTGTGAGCGATCGGCCTCACAGCTGATCGCTCAACTCAAGTACTGGTGTGCGAGTTACTTTTTTTCGCTGAAAAAGCGCGGTGCCTGCATTAACTTACCGATTTTCTGGGCACAGAAGCGCTGTGAACAGTGGCTACAGTCTTGAATTGCTTAAAAAAATTTCAGCGTGAGAAATACCGTGTGAGCGTGTGAACACGTCGAATTGTGTGTGTCACACTCTCAAAGCGTGAGACTTGAGAGCCCTGCGTCCAGACGACTCCGCAACGGTAACGTTGCCAGAGTTTTCCACTCTGGAACCCGTTCCCAAAAAATATTGTTTTGGGGTACCCAGAACGCTGGTGTCATGTGGACGCGAGACCGAAATGATAAAAAACTTTAATGGATTCACTCCACAACGTTGCCTTGTAGACAGGGCCTGTGTTAAGGTGTATTAGACCTATCAGTTGAGTCACAATATTATTATGGAAATATATTAACATTGCCTGTTGTTGTATAATTGTATTGTTAATTATACCTAGGATTATACAAAATCAGCCAGCCAGTAGACTTTTGAATGCAGAATTCTTAATGCCCCTTGAACTCGCAGTGCCCTAAAACTTACATTTATATTTCATAAAATATGCTTTTTCATATGTAAAATATGTATATGGAATGTAGTGCGGGTTAATCATTTAAAAACCATTTACTGTGGACATACTTCTAATAAAAGTTTGTAAAAGTTAAATATATTGCTAAGATAAGGCATGGAGGTACACCTTTCATTAATCCTTTGTAGGTATGCATGAGTTTTTTATCTTTTTGTTGAAATAAAATGAGTGGATTTTTTTTCCCTTTTAAACATATTCTCTCACATTTATTAGACTGAGCAAATATTTTAGTGATGTTTAGTTTGCACAGAGTAAAATAATATGTACTTTGACATTATGTAGTATTTGAATCAGTGTGCCGTTTTGAAATCATTTTGAAACCTAGTTGTATGATATTGCTTTACCTGGAATTAATACTGCATTAAACCTATCTGGCTACCTGCTTGACACCATGTAGATGTTGTTTTTCCTGGATGTTCAACAGTATGGCATTTAATTTAACTACCTTCAAGGAGACAAGTAGTTACAGGTCAGATTTGTGGAGAAGTAGGCCCACTCATAGTAATAATGCATGTTTTTTTGCTGTAGTTTTGAGAAATAAAAGTATCTGTAATTGAATAAATACAAGATATATTTGTCTAATGCTGTACTTTGGAACATCCCAAGCAAAGCAGTAACATTACCAGTTAACTGTCATGTTAGAGCAGTAAATAGGCTAGTACTCCTGTGAAAAGGAAATAACCTAGCATTCCGTGGCTTCATTCTGGTTACAGCATTTGCATTTTGTGTTTTTCTCAGATGTCAATGTAGTTTTTCCGCATCAATCATACTGGCCCATTAGGAGGCTGCCTCAAGATGATGGGTAGTCCTTGTGGTTTTGAAGGGACCAAGCATAACAGAACTATAAATCTTAACCATAATCTTACATCAAGCATTGTAAATTGATGTTTGTCTATTAGTGCTATGACTAATTTCACTTCAGTGTGTGGTCAGTTTATATGTAAGGACAGTTATATGTAGAAAAAATTTCCACATAAAAATATCTGATTTTTATTGCTAAAAAATACCAAATACTATTTTACTGTGAGCCAGGTCCCCTCTCCACAGATCTGACCTGTAACGTGGTCTGTCTGTGTCGCCTGCTTCTCCCCATGGAGATAGACAAGTTTAATGTCATACTGCAGAAAACCCCTTGGAGACAAGTAGTTGGCAGTCCCTCTTTCAGAAATGTTGCATAGTACGCCTTTAAACACACAAGCCTTGGTACAAAAAATCCAAAGATGTCATACATTCTGGTGCCAATGAAATATACAGTATATATACATGCTATACTATGCGCAATATGACATAAAAGTTTTTTTTTTTTTTTTTTTTTTTGCTTTTTGTGAATCAAATGCACAGAATTAGTTCAGACTGTTAATAAAACATGCCCTAATGAGCCTAAGAAAAATACAGGTACAGTTAAATAACCTTAATCCTTTAAATGTCATTGACAAAGTAGGTTGCATTTGTCTATAAACTGTCTCTCCCTGTGGACTCATTTGGTACCATGAGTACGATGAGTGTGGTTCAAGACAACCCTCTGATATGTCACCCATCTATACTGTCATGGTAATGCAGGGATAATTGAACTTGTTTTTACATATCCTTGGGGAAATCAGCATCAGCTCCATCCACCAGAGGATGTAAGACACAAAAGCGTTATTTTTACACAGCGTCTATGTCATACATGCCCAACATGAATGGATGGCAACATATGTGGGCATATGCTCTGCTCCTCTCATCCTGTCTGCTGCTTCTGACGGAGTGACGCACCCTATACTGCATGTGTAACCTGAGATTCAGGTGGTGATGCAGGCGCCTTGTGCAAATACGTGAGTAGAATTTGTTACCAGGGCAACAGGCGTTCAGTGAGTCGGTGCGACGGAATGGCTGGTGCAGTTCTATTAGGCAGTTTCCATAGCGACTCAGCATCGCAGCTGCCTATGCAAGAGTTTGTGTGTGCGTGCTGCGTGAATGTCGTGTGTGACTCCGGTGTGAGTTGAGTGTTCATTAGCGTACCTTGCTATGTATGACTTGCTTTGTAACATTTGGTATGTTTTTCATCTTTTTTTGTTTGAACCTCCCCTCCATGTCTCTAGCCTTGCCGGTTGTCTCACGCTGGCCTAGTTTCATCCGCTACCTTTTTATCTCTCTCTCCCCCTATCTCTGTCTCCTCCATCTCCGAGTGCTGAGGCTCATCAGGGTAAACAGATGCTGGGCCTGTTATTTATGTTTCCACTTGGTCTGGCTTTCATACAAATTATCCACAGGCCGTGCACAGTGCCGACGATCAGCCTAACTGGGCTGCACACTGGCAGCTCACCAAGCCCCATCCACGCACAGACAGGACGAGCTGAGCACAGACACTGTGTGGGGGAGCAGGGGGGCTGTCGGAGACTGCCATAGCAACACAAAGATGGCCAGGACGCCAGGAACACACAGGGCAAAGGGACCTACTCCTCTGCTCCTGTTAGATACATACAGAGATAATGAAGAGGTGGATACTGCGTGGCATAAACTTGAAACAGTACAGTACTATCTATCATTTCAGTGATGTATTGTTAATTATATTATGATGCCAGTGGCTGAGTGTACAGCACTTTAATTTCATAGACAAAGGTCCTGAGTTAAATTTCCACACCAGGTCTATTCTATGTGTAGTTTGCATGTTATTTGCATGCTTGGGTGGATTTCCTCAGGTTAGTGCAGTTTTCCACTTCACCCTAATACAATAGACTAATCTAGTCTATGACCAGATTTAGTCCAAAATGAGGACATGGCTCTGCACTGTGGTCAGAATGGGTCAAATGCAGAGAAACAGAGTTCTCTATTCTATTGAAGTGCTTTGCCTTATTAAACAATATTTTTTATATATGCTCACAATTATATATTTGAACGTTGTTGTCACATAATTTACAGCGAAAGAGACTATTTTTCTAGGTGACAACCAAAAACACGATTTCTGACAATTACAGCAGCATTGTTGCAGCACATGCTAACTCAACCAAAGGAGACATTTTCAACATTATTGCACATTGTTACATTTGTCTGTGGACAGTTATGTAATGGTCCACATTTTCTCTGCATTAGATTTGTGTGCCTTTTTATAACTACAAACACAATGGGAAGCAGACAATGTGACCCTAATGAGACTTACTAATAGTAAGAAGCATCAGACTCTGTGGTGTGCATGGCTCTCACTTAGGGACTTTTCACTTTGTACCAATTAAGTACAGTACAACTTGTTCCTCAGGACTGAACTTTGTTAAATGTATTCCTTGTTTATTTGTGTGCCGCAGATATCCGTGACCGTCGTAAGAAGCCAGTGATGCTGTTCATCCATGGGGGCTCGTACATGGAGGGCTCAGGGAACATGTTCGATGGCAGTATATTGGCCGCCTATGGAAATGTCATTGTTGTCACCATGAACTATCGTCTTGGCGTGCTCGGTAAGTCACGTCACCTCTGCCAGACACTTTTAGGGAGTAGTAAATATTAGCCCCCATCCGATAGCATTTCTCCAATACATAAAAATGATTCAAATAATGGAGCCCTGAGGTTGTATTATTTCTATCATGTGAGAATGTGGGCATGTGTAGCTTAGGAAAATTTAGGAGTAAAATGAGATACAAATCCCTCATCAAATTAAACTGAAGAAGCTATAATAAATGAATAAATACATGTATTTATTCAGAATGCTTTTCTCTAAAAGCTGCAGACATCTGCTGTCTAATATCATTTATATTGCTTGCAGCCTGATGGCAAATTAAATTAAAATCATGTCTCTGCACTAGGACAAGAATGGCATTATGATATCATGAAATCATGAGATCTTGTCTATTCCAATAATGATTGTATCTGTCTCTATGGAATCATATTGTATGGTTCATCCTGTCTCAACATAGTCTTTGGAGTTGAGCTCTGTACAAATCTTATCTCTCTCATTCCACTACTATAGAGAATGAGAATGGAATTGTCAACATGCACACAATTACACATGTCTATTCTGGATGTTCATGTATTTTTGAGTTGTGGCAACCAATAGTGACTGTTGTTAGCTTTCATGGCTGATGCAACAGATCAGAGGATGTGAGTGCTTCCCTATTCCCTTTAGGCATTAAATATAGCTGCACATGACATACATGGATGCACAATTCATCATAAACGCACAGTGATAGAAAATGATACACACGGATTACTCCAAATCAAACATTCATGTCACGTTATGCCATGTTTGTTCTGTGTACGAAAGCTCTCTGAGAAACAGATTTTATTTGCATGTTTGTCATTAATGTCAAAATATTTTGTCAGAGTCTTTAAAGCAACATACAGATAGGAAACATGCATACTGTATAGGCCCCATATCTTGTTTATTTATAATAGATAAGTAACCAGGGATGCTCTTTCTGGTTCTGAAGACATGCATTTCTAGGTGTGATGTGTCTCTGTTAATGTACCCCCTTATGAATGACAATGAGTCAAACGGCTGTCTGGTTTGAAGTGGCCGAGCTGATTGGCAGAAGTCCTTTCTTCAAAAATCAAGATGGTGACGGTATATTCTCACACCTTCTTCTCTCCATTCAGTTAAAGAAGATCGGGAAATCAGCCGTATCAAAAACAATGAACTTAACTTAATGTTTTGTGTCTCAGTGTTAACCTCAAGTCTGCACTTGTTTAAATAGTTTCTCCTTGTCCGTTCGCCTTGGCTGCGGAAGAACGTGAATTGATACAGACATCTACCAGACTCACTGATACAGCAAGGACTCTCGTCAGGCCAGGGTCCAGGTCCACGTGACACCTAAAAGTAAAGTGAAATTGTTACTGTAGGACTTTGTGAACATGTGAATACATTGTAACTCAACTAAATAGACTGAAGAAGTATTCTGTTTATGCACACATCTGAAAGCAGAACTACAATGTGCCTGTTGGCTGACAGTGTATGTCAGGATTAAGGGGATCTCTGTTTGTCCATTCTGTGTCAGAGTTGTGTGTGTGTGACGTCCAACTATGTGTACATGTGTGTTTGTGTTTGTGTATATGTGTGTATGTGTATGTTTGTATGTGTGTATGTGTACTCCCGTGCACCAAAAATCAGTGGAGTTCAAGTATTTACACTGACTGTGAACTTTTGGAGGTGCCTGCATACACATTTCTCCGACAGTCATTGTGGTTGCCAGGTTGGGTAATCAAATCTTGTTTACTGCATCAGGTCTGTTTCAACATATCAGAATAACAATAAACAGTGAAATGAGAGTCATGTAGGATGTCATCCAAGTGCTGTAGTGAAGAGTAACATGATCCAGAGCTGTATTGACAATGCCAGGACAGACTAGTCTGTGAGGTAGTGATGCAGACTGTAGCTGAAATGCATGTGATATTTGTGAGGTAATCACATCGAGTTTTAAATGAAACTATAAATATTTGACTGAGAGGGTCATTATTGTGTGCTCTATGATGTGTTTTACAGCAATATTGACAAACCACATGGATCTCTGTGCCAATCAGCTAATGAACTGAAAAGTATCACCTAACAGTTTGGCAGACTTGTTAAGGTGCACATCTGGTTATTATTTGTGCATGGCAAAATCTGGTGAAGCACACTTTTGCTTCTGAAATTTGGCAGACTATATGAACCACTTTCTTTCAATCGTTCTTAGATGTGTTTTAATTGCATTAGCCCTCTAGTTTTTTTTTGTCTGTTTTTGTCCCCCTGTCGATTTGTCTTTATTTAACAATACCTAATGGTTTTAATGTTTATATAAATTGCACACATTTCAAGTGTATTATGAGATTAAGCTGTTAATCAAATGTCTTCCATTATATATAAATATATAAATATATTTTGGCAATGTAAAGCCATAGAATTGACTTGACCTTTTTTATTTACATCTATGTACATAATGGTCTCGGCACAGTGGCTGAGTGGTTAGCGCTTTTACCTCACAGCAAGAAAGAAAGAAAGAACGAAAGCTATGCCTTTATTAGTCCCACAGTGGGGAAATTCCAGTTCTGCATTTAACCCATCCTGTTATTAGGAGCAGTGAGCAGCACATTACTGCACCCGGGGACCATCTCCATGATCTTCTTGCTTTGGCTTGGTCAGGACCTAAGCTGGAGGTACCTATGGTGCATGTTTTGAGTTGGTGGGGGAAACCGGAGTGCCCGGAGGAAACCCACCCAGACACGGGGAGAACATGCAAACTCCGCACAGAAAGGCCTGGGCGACCTGGGGATCGAACCCGGAACATTCTTGCTGTGAAGCATGAGTGCTACCCACTCAGCCAAAGAAGGTTGAGACAGGACCTTCCATTTAAATTCTTCCTGTGTTCTCCAAACACATGGGGTTCAGTTTAGCCTATAGTGGCATGGTTAAAAAAAGAATATTTACCTTACAAATCAAATCAAATTATTTTATTCCATCTTATGCTAATTTAAAATTTTGTTTGGTAAACTCCCTGTCCCATTTAAAGCCAGCAGCTTTGAGTGAAATCTTGAATGCATCTTTTTAATCCGGACTGATCCATATTGAGAGGGGTTCATATTAATATTTGTGCTGCTCTCACATGCATTAGTAACTATATGAGAGCTTTTGCATAGAGTCTCAAAAACACACACTGTATATAAATAGACAAAGGTGGAGAGTAAGCCTGCTGAGCGATTATAGAAGATGATGCGGTGTCCTCAATTCTTTTTAAAAGTCTTCATATAATTTTGTCTGTGAGTGAAAACATGCGCACCCTCTTGTACAGATATAGGCAATAAAGGTGATACTGTATTAAGCAGATGAATCTTGTATGCTATTGCTATGTATGTCATGTCCCATAAACCTGCATATTTTTTCTGTGTGCATGCTAATTGCTGCACGTGCATGTGTAATAGTCTTGATGCGCCTGCATGGATGCATAAATCATACACATATAATGCACTAGCCATGTGAATGTTTCATAGCATCCTTCTTGGACGTTGAGATTCCCCACGTTTGTACCAGGAATATTAGGATGCATTGTGTAACTTTTCTGGTGGAGGAATGCTGTTTTCCATGGAAATGTTATTGCTCTGTCTGGAATGTTTCACAGTATGGTATTAATCATCATGGAGACCAAACCAGACCAAGTTAAATGTCAAATCTGTGGAGAGGCGAGCCCACTCACAGTCAGAATGCTTGTATTTGTAGGTATTTTTGAGCTATAAAACCACCTGTAATTTAATAAATGTAAGGTAAGATAACTGTAATATTCCAGAGCAATGACTTCTCCATAGAAACAAGCAGATGCCAGACCCCCAACCAAACTGTTGTCCCCTTATATTATTGGTTTGCCAATGTTACACAGTATGTCACTGAACACATCTACAGTACTGTATCTCCATGGAAACAAGTAGGCAATGCCATCAGGCCAAGTTACAGGTCAGATCTGTTGAGACTGAGGCAAGTTATTCACTGTAAGAATATATGTTTTTCATGGGAATTTTAAGCAATAAAACAGCTGCAATTTAATGAAGGCAAGGCAGGCAGTTAGATAAGTTTAACGCCATACTGTGGATACCAGGCCAAAAAAATAAATAAATACAAAAAATAACATTGATTCTACATTGGAGATGAGCAGATCTAAAAAAATTACATTGTTCACCTTTAACAAGAATAGGGTAAAAACTGTGGGTTTTATCTTTCTTTAAATGTTAGGAAAACTTAAGGAGGGTGTAATTTCTCTATGGTGTGTCATTTTACACCCTCAAGCAGCACTGTATTAAAAACTCACAAGATATAACTGTTATTATCTTGGAATGCATTGTCATTTTTGTTTTGTGATTGTATTTGTGTAACAATACCGAATTGGGAAATATTCGTTTTAATAACACATTGTGTTTGTTGCCTTTCTAGTGGTGTTTACATGTGAAAAGACTCTATTGTTCAAAAGTGTGATAGTGAGATTATGACTATTACTGCACAGATTGCAATGACTGTTCTTGCAGATAAAACCGTAGTACTTTGGCTGCCTGTGCCTTTAAGAGACTGATCAGGAGTCAGGAATAAGACGAAGGGAGTGCGGAATAGAGACGGATGAGGGAGAACGGTGCAGAGACGGAGGCAAAAAGAGAGCAGAAGGGGGGAGATGGGCTAAAAATAAACCATCAGAAATGCTTTTTGAAATCGCCTCTGATGCTAAGTATTCATTCAAATAACTCCAGCAGCCTTTTATGCTCTCACTCCACTGTTACATATGTTAGCATGCTATAGCCCTTCTCCAGATAGCCTCATGAATTTATCAGAGGCTGGATATAGTGGAGTAAAATGGGTGAGTGGTTAGAAAATGTCTGCTGGTTCAGAGGTTAGTGACAGTAGATTTTTTTCCCCCTCTATGGCGCCGCGGCTCACCTTCCTCCTGCCCTGTGCCGGAGGAGCCTTCTGATTTGTGTTGCATAGCCATCTGCTCTGACTAATTAACTAATTAACTAATTAATGAACTCTGGGGAGAGGCCTACCATCGTGTGGGCTCCGAGAGAACATTTTTCACCTCAGGAGGAAGAGATGAAACGCTGCTCCTTCAAACCTTTCTTCTTCTAAGGCATAGCAACCTATTAAGCTGTAGCTACGTCAACGTTTAATTAAAGCCTATTGTTTGTACAAAAGGATTCATCCATTCTGCAATTAGTTTGAACTTTAACATTTCAAAAGGACCCCTAGAGGGCAAAAAGTCTCTAAAATTTTACCAAGATAAAAGTGGTTGTACACCAGTGTGTGTGTGTGTGTGTGTGTGTGTGTGTGTGTGTGTGTGTGTGTGTGTGTGTGTGTGTGTGCGTGCGTGCGTGTGTGTGTGTGTGTGTGTGTGTGTGTGAGAGAGAGAGATACTTGCTCCAGACTATTTATATATTCAACACTTTTCAAACAAGGTGTTGAAAAGTTCCACATAGTTACTCACAACGTTGCCACAAAACTATTTTTTTTCCAGTTCAGAGTCCACCACCTGCTTGTCTGGAGATGTTATTACTTTGCCTGGAATGTTCCACAGTATGGCATTAAATGTATGTCTCTCAATCAAGACAAGCAGCTCACCTCCTGGCCAAGTTACAGATCTGTGGAGAGGAAGACCCACGTACAGTAACAAATATTTTATAGCAACAAAAAATACCTGTTCTTGTATAATGCAAGATTGATATTTTTAATGTATGGGATATTCCAGGCAAAGCAATAACAAGCAGGAAAAGTTATATAGTGTCTTTTTAATAATAAAACACATACTAATTTTACCACTACTGACTGCGTGAATGTTAATAGACAAAAAGAAAGCGTAAACTCACCTCTGGGTTTACCAAATGCAAATTATAAGAGAAATTATAGAGAAAATTATAAGAGAAACATTGTATGCGCCAAAACAAAACAAAAAAACACTTCAGTAAAAGTAGTTGTAGACGAGATATTTTTATCCAAGTGAGGATGTGTCAGCATTTTAACAATACTCTCTTACTGAAGCAAATGAGCCTTAGGACACAGTTCAAATCCTTTTGTTCTCATAAACCACCCGTTAGCCATGACACATACTGTACTCCTAGCCAATAAACACTGGTGCTGCCATTTGAGTTTAGACCACTGTCTCCTCTCAGCTCGGCAGTCCTCAGATCCAAATGAAACACGCCCACACTCAGCTCAAAGCTAGACAACCCTTTTAGTGAGCTGTAGTGAAAAACAACACATATTTTTATAGTAAGTGCTACTTGATGTATGGTAATCAAATACAGTGATTTGGGGAGAGGGAAGGTGACTGTTGTTACATGGGTAAAAATGTCACTGAAAGTAATCACTAGTTACATTTAACACATCTTATTAGCATTTTTGATCAGTCATTTTCACAAAAATGACTGATCAAATGTGTGTATGTGTGTATAGGGGAGCAGAGACAGCGGTGAATGCAATGAACTAAATTTACAGAATTATACTCAATTACAAGTACAGGTTTGAAATAAATCTACAGAAAAAGGTTAATTACTTAAATGTATTTGTAATTTACCTCCACCCTTCCTTTCGAAAATTACAGACAGTACAAATCATTATATTGATACAGCCTAAATTATTATGAGCTGTCTGGTGGCGGAGTGTTTTTTTTTTTATTGTTATGGGCTCTGTCCTTGTACCATTCAATCTGCATGCTTAGTGGAGTTTGCATGTCCTCCTTGTTTTGACCTGGGTCCATTCTGGGTGCTCCCATCCATAAACATGTCTGGAGAGTGGGCGTAATAGTTAATAGTTGTTTTTATCCATTGTTTCTACCATTCCTGTAATTAACTGACTACTACAATAAACTTCCCAGCCACCTACAATCCCTAATTCAAAAGAAAATGGATTTTAATTAAAATTCTGAATAGAATCTTTGCCAAGTGATAATTAGTTAGAAGATTCTTTTCTTCTTGGCTTGTGTGTCATTACTTAATATATCGTTGTTTTTGCTGTAGAAGAACTGTATAATTGTGCATGTGACCATCAAAGTTTCCTTATTGGTTTACACACACTTTTTTGTAGTATTATGGAAATCAAAACATTTAAAATACAGCTCTGGAAAAACAATAAGAGACCACTGCATTTTGTGGTGGGAAGTCACTTTCTAACTGTTAGACAGATGTTATTTGTCATAACAGATGATGATGAGGATGGGAGACAGAACTGACCTTCTGACCTTAATCAAAACATATCTGAGGGTAGTCGATGTCTTTTGGGAATGTGTTTATGTAACTAAGGGGTTTGTCTTAACCAGTGTCTTAACCGAACCATTCCAAACATGGTCCTGAAGATGAGGCTCGCTCTTCTGGTTAAAACTAGAGGGTGTGGGGATGCTAGGGGCCTTTTTCATCCTAGGTTGGAGAAGGTCAGACCTTGTCGCTCGTCTCTCGTCTTTCTCTCTCAGTGTCCTCTGTAGGCTCATACAATAGTATTTTGTATTTTTGTAATCACACTTTTTGAATAAATATCACTTAAAATGTATTTCGGCCTCCATTGGGTTTTTGAAAGCCACCACATAAAAATCTTGGCCAAGATTTTTTGGAATGGTTCGGTTAAGACACTGGTTAAGACAAACCCCTTAGTTAAGTAAACACATTCCCAAAACACATCAGGTCACTGCTTTGGCGACCGGGATGGTAGCTGTTCCCGGAACCCTCAGATATGTTTTGATTAAGGTCAGAAGGTTAGCTGTTTCCCATCCCCATCGTCTCCCCAGAGTAAATATACCTTCTGACCTTAATCAAAACATATCTGAGGGTACGCGATGTCTTTTGGGAATGTGTTTATGTAACTAAGGGGTTTGTCTTAACCAGTGTCTTAACCGAACCATTCCAAACATGGTCCTGAAGATGAGGCTCGCTCTTCTGGTTAAAGCTAGAGGGTGTGGGGATGCTAGGGGCTGTCTTTTTCATCCTAGGTTGGAGAAGGTCAGACCTTGTCGCTCGTCTCTCGTCTTTCTCTCTCAGTGTCCTCTGTAGGCTCATACAATAGTATTTTGTATTTTTGTAATCATACTTTTTGAATAAATATCACTTAAAATGTATTTCGGCCTCCATTGGGTTTTTGAAAGCCACCACATAAAAATCTTGGCCAAGATTTTTTGGAATGGTTCGGTTAAGACACTGGTTAAGACAAACCCCTTAGTTAAGTAAACACATTCCCAAAACACATCAGGTCACTGCTTTGGCGACCGGGATGGTAGCTGTTCCCGGAACCCTCAGATATGTTTTGATTAAGGTCAGAAGGTTAGCTGTTTCCCATCCCCATCGTCTCCCCAGAGTAAATATACCTTCTGACCTTAATCAAAACATATTTGAGGGTACGCGATGTCTTTTGGGAACGTGTTTATGTAACTAAGGGGTTTGTCTTAACCAGTGTCTTAACCGAACCATTCCAAACATGGTCCTGAAGATGAGGCTCGCTCTTCTGGTTAAAACTAGAGGGTGTGGGGATGCTAGGGGCTGTCTTTTTCATCCTAGGTTGGAGAAGGTCAGACCTTGTCGCTCGTCTCTCGTCTTTCTCTCTCAGTGTCCTCTGTAGGCTCATACAATAGTATTTTGTATTTTTGTAATCACACTTTTTGAATAAATATCACTTAAAATGTATTTCGGCCTCCATTGGGTTTTTGAAAGCCACCACATAAAAATCTTGGCCAAGATTTTTTGGAATGGTTCGGTTAAGACACTGGTTAAGACAAACCCCTTAGTTAAGTAAACACATTCCCAAAACACATCAGGTCACTGCTTTGGCGACTGGGATGGTAGCTGTTCCCGGAACCCTCAGATATGTTTTGATTAAGGTCAGAAGGTTAGCTGTTTCCCATCCCCATCGTCTCCCCAGAGTAAATATACCTTCTGACCTTAATCAAAACATATCTGAGGGTACGCGATGTCTTTTGGGAATGTGTTTATGTAACTAAGGGGTTTGTCTTAACCAGTGTCTTAACCGAACCATTCCAAACATGGTCCTGAAGATGAGGCTCGCTCTTCTGGTTAAAACTAGAGGGTGTGGGGATGCTAGGGGCCTTTTTCATCCTAGGTTGGAGAAGGTCAGACCTTGTCGCTCGTCTCTCGTCTTTCTCTCTCAGTGTCCTCTGTAGGCTCATACAATAGTATTTTGTATTTTTGTAATCACACTTTTTGAATAAATATCACTTAAAATGTATTTCGGCCTCCATTGGGTTTTTGAAAGCCACCACATAAAAATCTTGGCCAAGATTTTTTGGAATGGTTCGGTTAAGACACTGGTTAAGACACACCCCTTAGATAAGTAAACACGTTCCCAAAACACATCAGGTCACTGCTTTGGCGACCGGGATGGTAGCTGTTCCCGGAACCCTCAGATATGTTTTGATTAAGGTCAGAAGGTTAGCTGTTTCCCATCCCCATCGTCTCCTCAGAGTAAATATACTGTGTTATGACAAATAACATCTGGGTAACAGTTAGAAAGTGACTTTCCACCACACATGTTTTTCTGAAATCAGCATCTCTACATGTATTACAGCCATTCCATTCCAGCGTCTGTTGAATTCCAACACAAACACAAAGCTGAGCTACTTCAGTTCTTGCACCAGGAGTGGAATAAAGTCACCCAAGAACAATGTGAAAGACTTGTGGAGAGCATGCCAAGACGCATGAAAGCTGTGATTAAAAATAAGGGTTATTGCACCAAATATTGATTTCTGAACTCTTCTTAAGTGTAAACATTAGTGTTATGTTGTTTTAAAATGAATTTGATCTTGTTTCTTTGCATTGTTTGAGGTCTGAAAACAGGTATCTTTTTTGTTGACCATTTGTCATTTTCTGCAAATAAATGCTCTAAATTATAATATTTTTTATTTGGAATTTGGGGAAAATGTTGTCAGTAGTTTATAGACTCAAACAAAAATGTTACTTTTGCCCAAACACATACCTATAAGTAGTAAAATCAGAAAAACGGATAATTTTGCAGTGGTCTCTTATTTTTTTCTAGAGCTGTAAGTCTGTATATTAGTATGGTAATAACTGTCAAAAATATAGTCCTACTGTAAAGAGACTTTTTTGTCTAGTACCCAAATTATGGAGTACTTGGAGTGTGAGACAAAGCTTAGGGGGTATTCAAGACAAACTACTGATTATTACTGTTCTTCTTGGCTTGTTAATGGTTAGTTAATGTATCATTGTCTTGCTCTAGAATGGGGGATAAAAACTGCCTGAGTCCAGTTGCAACCATCAGAATTCCCTTGGTGTTATTGTTACTGATCCTTGAACCTCACCGTCTCCTGTCAGTGTACTGTCTGAAGTATTGCCTTTGAAATGTAAGTGACAGCACAGCTTTACGACACAGCCTGGGTGAGTGAGAATGGGCCTCTGGGGGCTGAAATTGAAAGCTATACGTCAGGTAATGAATACAGTGTCATTGGGAGCCTATAGGTGACGTACTAAAATCATATTAGTTCAGTGGGACTAGGCCCAATTACAAGGTATAATTTAATTCCTGCTTGCACTTGACATACAGCGTGATGCATAATTAAAGGCGACCTGCCAGCTAGTTCTCTCTGTGAACCTCAGCTGATTCTCACTGGAATATTCTCCTAATATTTGAACTCCACTGTAAATCGGCTCTTTCTGTCAGTCCCTTTATGAATGCTTGGTTTGATATCTTGACATTCACCTGCACGTATTGAGGCTGAGAATCATTTATATTGCGAAGCATTTTCTTTTTTGCAGCGAGAAACCTATAAATGTAGATTCATTTTGACTATAACGGCTAACAACTGCTTTTTTTTTTTTATTGCATTGTAAAGTTTTAACTTTTTAACTGATTTCATTTGACAATCTGACACCTCACTGTGAACAGAAAAAGTGAAAGTAATTTTAAAAACAGAAAATCTAGTCAACCATATGTCTGTTGTTCCTTTGGGCTTCTGCCGGAACATATTGAATTTCATAGTAATGAGATTTTACCTCCCTCGATGATTGTTTTGTTTTAAGACTATACATGTACTTGAAGATTTTGGTCTATGTCTGATGCAGCTGAATATAAGTTCACGTGCCAAAGACTGCATATATATATTTTCATGTACATGTGATTTTTAACACAGCTGCATGTTCCCTAGATTTGTCATAATATGATCTCCAGGGTCTTTAAGAGTATTTTTGGATTACTGGATTATGATTCAATTTCATACTATGGACACAACAGTTCACATGATTTCTTTTTACGAAACACAAAAGCTTTAGGCTGATTTCATCTGTGTTCTACTCCAGATCTCCTCACCAGTAGACAAACACTTTCCAGTGACAGAGAACACATTTCTCTTCACCCAAACGACACACCGGAAGTGATCTTGTCATGTTGCATCTGTGCAAACCAAATTCATATCTTCTCAATAATTCCCAAGGTTAGCCTACAATCCTCAACCATCAAACATGCTGCATCTGAAACATGAAAACCGCTCCTTTGTGCAGGAATTATTCACCATCTGCTTCTTTTTTTTCCCGTTTTTGTTGTGTGATTTTTTTTTTGCCTTATTAATTTGGTGAGTCACGCAGAAAGACTGCTTTGTTTTGTATCTTCCTGTTTTCAATCACCTTCCCTCTGTGTATCAAGGCAATATTTTTCGGCACTTGTTTTCGACACCTCTCATCCTCTTAGGTGTGATGATGCACTGACATTATCAAATACGTCCTTCACTGTCACTTGCTCACCTTTCTGTCATTTTGGGTCTGACAGTAGCTTTGGGCAAGATTCAGCCTCATGCCTGCTTCACCTCTCCTGTGTGTTTTTCATCCTCTTCTTCTTTGTCCCAGAATGTGCCCAGTGACCCGCACAGGTTTTGCCCAAACTTTAAAAATCTACTGTTTGAATTGTCAGTTAGATACATGACACATGAATCAGAACCACTTTTCATTATGGACATGTCACTGACCAGCTGACCAGCAGACAAATTATATTTTTAAAAGGTCACATGACACAAGATCACTTAGCAAACTATGATTCATTTTAACTGCTTAAGGTTTGAGTGCAGCTTGGTTAATCTGTCATTTGATTCATCAGATTCATCACGAAGAATATTGAGCTAAGGGAGCGTGCTGATCACTCCTGAGATGTTCACAATTACCTACCTTGAGAATATGTATGTAGTGTACACTGACTACTGAAGCCAGAACATGTACAATTTTGTATGAGCAATAATAATAATAATAATAATAATAATAATAATAATAATAATGATAATAATGATGATGATGATAATAATAATAATAATAATAATAATAATAATAATAATAATAATAACTATTATTATTATTATTGTTATTATTATTATTATTATTATTATTATTATTATTATTATTATTATTATTATTAATAATAATATTTTTTTTAATTTTTTTGGCTGATATTTTACTGCATCTATGGGTCAGTTCAGGACAGTAGTTTGCACAAGGTATTGTGTGCTGCTGGCTTATCTGTGTATAAATTATTAGACATTACAGTCTGAATGGAGCCTTTGTAACTTGTAGGTAACCGTCTCTTGCAATAACATTTGAAGTTTCCCTCCTCCAGTTGGAGACCACCCTTTGTTCCTCCTTGTCCATTGTCTGCATATGAAGTGTGAGTCAGGAGACCCTCCTCACAGCTACTTGGCTCTTACCTAAAGCCAGTGTTGAATATGCATGAGTCCATCCTGATAAACTGCTGCTATCAGCACTAAAGTCAGGAGGAAGCTCCACTCAGCAGATGGAGGGAATCAGAAAGAAAACTTAGTGAAAGACAAACCAGAAGACCATGCGAAACATATCTTCAATAACAAATGAGAATAGTGTGTTTGCTCATGATGCCCTTGTAAAGGCAAAGACAGTGCCACATCCTGACTGCATGTTTGTGTGTCTGTGTGAGTCTGTTTGTGTACTTGAATATATAAGTGCTTAGATGTGTGTATGCAAGTGCTTTGGCGAGTGTCTGTCCATATCATTTTGCTTGAAGCTCTGGACAGTTGCCAAGCAACTGTGGCAGGCAGCGCGGCACTCGGCTGGGCACACACAAACACATACACACACTGTGGTGGTGTGGCAACACAGGTCAGCGCTCATATCTTACCCTAGTCACTTACTCCGGCTAATGTCCAGTCAATAGGAGATGAACCAGGGATTATAGCGTTATAGCACATGCCATATTAAAGTCATGCATATATTTATGACCACACTCGTGACACTGACATGAAAACACACTGTCTGTTGAATCTATGCATCTATGTAAACATGTGTGAAACGTATTGAATTTAGGTAATTATCCTCTATATTTGTGTACACCTCTTCCACATTCAGTTTTTCCACTTTGAGAACCCCAGACCTGTGGGAGCTGGGTTATTTTTTGATATTGTGACAGGTCATATTCTTATTCCAAGGACATATTGCACATACACATTATTTGCTTCTTGTTTTATTTAATGATCAGTGTGTTTAGTCATAGTCTTGACTCAAGTTAAACACATACTATGTACCTTTTATGTACCTGCTTGCCTACAACTGTTTTTGCTTCAAGTGCACTTTGAATTTGGAAACTATTGCAGTTTCGGTTACATCTAATCTAATCTAATCTAATCAGATTTCTTTCTGACTGTTCTTACATGTGTGCGTTTTCACCAGGAAAATTATGTTTTAAAAAAAGGGTGTGGGGGGGAAATGTGGTAAAGACAAAAATGAAAGAAAAGCTGTTAAAGATTGAAAAAGTTATTTTAGAAAATGATTCTACTTTGTCTTCCAAATACGATAGTTACTCTAAAAGATTTTAATGATCAGATTTATTTTGTGCATGACCAAAAAACAAAAATCTTATCTAACTGTTGTGATATCAGATTATTCCAGTTTTCAGATTTCTACTAGCCATGTAAATATTCCCACTGTAGCATATTTAGTAAGTCTATCCAAGTTTCCTGTTATAATGGTACATTCATTATCATGATGGCCTCATCATAGGCTTCATCAGTACCTCTACAAACACACACTCTGCTCTGTACAGTGTGCTGACTGTCCTCTTGGGCCATCTGCTCCTTAGCTGCTTTAGGCTCTCCACAATCTCTAACATTATAGTTTTAATCCTCCCCAAGTTACTGTCTCATACTTTCTGTCTAGCCAAATATTTATCCTGCACAAATGCATTCACAAAGTATAACAATTTAGTAGAATAAACAGTTTATGAGCTGTTTATTACAATTATTATTACAAATGCATATATTTATGTCCCATTTTCAGCAAGTATTTGGCAGCAGGTAGTTTGTTGGCCAGCTGTTGCAACAACTGTTAGGTTCAAAGTGCACAAAAAGTGGCTGTTGCAGATTTCACCATATGACAAACAGTCCCCTCGGTGCTGGCTATGCTCTGCCTCACTCTATTAACTTTATGCATCAGGTTGTAAGAACAGGACGAACCCGACGAGAAAGAACAATGTCAAATCAACTATGTATCCAAAAGTCTCATTATGTGCGCTTAATTAATTCTAAACACCTAAGCATTGGTGGACAGTATTTTTTTTAATCCAAATGTATGCCATCTTCTCTAAAACTGAATTTTATTTTTATTAGGTAGCTATTAGAGATTGTAGTGCTTGGTCAATTATTGGTGACTGTATGTAACTCACAAGAATTGACTCTGTGATTCAAATTCAATATTTTTTGTCATAGAAAACAAGGAAATTTCATTTAGAGCATCAGACACTACGTAGTTTTGTAAATTGTAAAGTGCAAAACAAAAATAATCAGTAGGCTTTTCATCATGTTTTTCCTTGTTATTACATTTTCTTAATAACTTTATGAAAACCCCAAGACTGTTGCACATCAAATTATTATTTAGAATATTGTATTAGTATGGTGTAGCAATATAGCACTGTAGTTGTATCATTGGATTATTATGTAGGCCTGTCATGATAAATATTATATCAACTTATCATTCAATTCACGAAAATATATTTCAGTGAATTTATTTTTGGGGTCAATATTTATCATGAGTACTTTTTGTTTGGAATAGTGGGGGACTTTTTGTTATTTTTCAGTACTACAATAAAATTTGAGTTGTAGAGGGTTGAATAAATAACTTCTGTGACTCATTAAGTGTTACATTTATATATTTTATCATGCATTCATTAACAATACAGTACATACAGAATAATTTCTGGGTTATTGTGGGGTTTTAGGGTTATTGTGCCAGTGGAATAATGGCATTCAAAATGTTATTTGTTCATTTATTTTTGACATATGGCAATATTTTATTATATTATATTTACTGCACTTCAAAATGTGATATTGTGACAGGCTTATATGTATGCAACCATATAATATATTCAACAATACATCTCATGAACAAAGAGTTAACATGCTTCTTCCTGTTATTACAGCTTTTATCATTATATACGTTGCTTTAAAATATGACATTAATACTTAGATCTTTGTATCATTCAACTCAGAATCATTCAGGTAATGCTGATAAAGAGATCCCCTGGAGCTTGGAGATGAAACAGCAATAGGATGCTTACCTGAGTGTCTGAGCCCTATTTTCCTTTTGGGGATACTGTATCTTGTGTGGTTTATTTTTAAATGGGAGCCTGGGCCCTACAGGTCTATTAGGGAACATTAGTCTCTGTCAGAGGCACACATCAGTGGCTGCTAACCGGCTCTCATTACCTCAGCATCCTGAGCAGCACCTACACAGCGGTCTCCATAGAATATCAATCACAGGATCAACACTCATGCTCCATTGGTCTTATTCTCATGGAAAATAGAGTAGAGCAGCTTAGATACAGGTCATAATTTACCTCAAATGCTTTATATATAAATTAATCTAAACTTTTAGAGCCATTTTTTCCCCTCACTTTAACAATTAAGAGCAAAAGCATTGGATTTTTTTTAATATAGTGCCCAGTCCTGAGCACCACTGAGAGATCTATCAGGCAAATGATTCCTTTTTGATTTGATGGATTTTGTGAGGACTTTTCCCCATTCAAATACAATATATGCCATAGCCATGAATGGAGCACCTAGCTTGATTACCAGAACAGTTAAGGATTCACTAAAACAATCATATGCTCCTTTACTGACCCCCTGTGGCAGAATTTATGTTGCTGTGGTTTCATTTCTTTGATTTTGAGAGTGTTCAATATCTATTCTAGCATTTGACAGACACCATTGATCAACAAAATAAACATTTTTTTCTTTGTTGCTGAAGTTTGAGTAATCTCAGTCACAAACCACACACATTTTCAAATTTTCACCTGCATATAAAAATGGCTAATGCATTAAAACTACTTTCATAGGAATATTTAGTACAACATAAAATCTTGCACATTGTCCTTTTTACAGAGAGCTTGCTGGTCACAGTGGCTGCCAATAGGCAAGTGTGTTAATTACATAATTACAGTGATGCTGAGCGGCTCCTATTAGAATCCTTATGTATTATTAGACACCAACTTGGCATTATGTATACTGTGTTTCATACCAGTGATAGTTTTTTCAGTTTAATTTAACATTTAGTGGGTGTTTACCTACTGTTGAGACGTGTTCCCTTCTGTTCATCTCGCCCTAACTGTGCTGTATTTGTAGTGTGTGTATTAAAAATTAGTAATTTGGCATAGCCTGCAGTGTCTCAGCAGACTTCACAGGAGCTGGAGCGGTTCTTGAAAATGACAGGTTGCCATCTTCCGCTTAAAAGAATAGTTTGAGATGCACTTGGATTACCTTGTTGTCTGACACTTACTACACTTTTTTCCTTCTCTTTTTGCTGTTGTTTTGGCCGGCAGGCTTTCTTAGCACAGGGGACCAGTCAGCGAAGGGGAACTATGGCCTGTTGGACCAGATCCAGGCTCTGCGCTGGCTAAATGAAAACATTGGGCACTTTGGAGGAGACCCAGAGAGAATCACCATCTTTGGCTCTGGAGCAGGAGCAGCCTGCGTGAACCTCCTGATCCTGTCACACCACTCTGAAGGTGAGGCCATGCTTAATCAACACATCAATGCAGGATGAGTTACATACACAATTTACAAAAGTACATTTTTAATTAAAAAAATAAAGCACACTGCATTTTGACATATTTCTAAACCATAAGGCCTATCAAAGGCAGAATAAGAATCTCACTTCCTGCTGTTTTATTTTTTACAACAGCTCAAAAAACAAACATGACCCCACATATTGTGTCATTGAGAGTTTGTCTCACTAAAAACAATTTTCTTCCATGTCTGAGGTGGAAAATGTTCTCATCCTGTCCTTTGTTCCTGCCACTATTACTATTTATTTCCTGAAACTCACTATTACTATGCATTTTTTAAGATATATATATATATATAAAAAAAAAAAGTCATTTCTACAAATGTACACATTTGTAATGCCAAGTGTCAAAATATAGATTTTGAGTACTACTTCCACCTTTTCTCAGACTTATGTCCAGAGCACAGCAACAAGCACTGGGGTAATATTTAAAAAATACCTATTGAATATATGGTATATGCACTTCAAAACCCAATTCTTTCCATTCACTGGTAGCTGGGATAATAAACACAATGCAAAGGAAAGCCTATGTTCAGATTTTGACACATACGTATGAGGACATCCCCATAAACTTTGAGAGCTGAGTGGGGCAGTGGACTGAGCTGACAGATGGATATAAACAGGTTATTCCCCACCACACTCTGCACCTTGGGACACAGGCTCTGAGATAATCCCAAATAATGTCACTCCTCATGGAGCTCAAATCACTCAAATCACTCAACTATGCCAACAAAAATTGTCTTTCTGAAATGAAACCTATCCTGTCTAGGCAATTGATACCTTCCAGCTAGTCTTGCTATTTTTGGTTTTGTCAAATATTATGCATGTCACTCCTTAATAATAAAAGTAATGTTGTTAAAATGTATTTCATTTAGCTGTATGCAGTTAGGATTTTAACATCTGAGGAGTCATCAGATGTTGGTTTGTAATGTCTCAAATCTAATCTCCTCTCCTACTTTACTATATCAATATTACTAGACTGTAATATTACACTAGACTATTACTATTACTAGACTGAGGAGTTTGACAGTCCACCACCTGTTTTTCTCCATGGAAAGTTATGGCTTTGCCTGGTATCTTTCACAGTACAGCATTAAACCTATGTACTTATGTATTCCCATCAGAAAAAAGTTACATATTGCCACTGTGTTCCACGCTTCAGTCTACTCAATAATCTATTTGAAAATGAATAAAATGAAGTTTTTCATTATTGAACTAGTAGTGGCTGATGATGGCTATTTGGCCCTATCTATACAATACAAAGCAACATTTCACCGCGATAACATTTTCAAAATATAATTGCTTTTGGAGAACATTTATTTTGCAGATCCTCTCCTCAGTTTGCACTGCATGCATCCACAGAGCATCCATTTTGAAGTCAGACTATAATGGTTGGAAGTGTGAAAGTAGTTGAACAGTTTGTGGAGGTACTGTATGAGCGGATGAGAGATGAGCTACCTCTGAGAGCCTTCCTAATTGATTTCACAGGGAGAGGAACGGGGTTGGGGCACATGCAGAATATGGCGAAGGGGGATGGGGGCTTAATTATTAATGACAAAATCTGTGGATAAAATAGAGGGACACAAGCCGTTTTACATAATAGTGCAACAGTTCAAGATGCATCTTTCTATTTGCCTCGCCATCTATCTCCTCACTGGCATTATCTGACACATCGAGACCAATGCTGCGCGTTGATTCGCCACCATTTTTCTTCTCGCTGTCTCTGGTCATATGTAATGGGAGCATATTTTTCCCTGGCTGTAACATTCAAAAAGATTTTTCCCCAGCAATGCAACACAGCAGGGTATCTCCTTCATCTTGCTTCATATGTATTACTCCACATTTGCTCCTCCTCCAACATATGCATTATTTAACACACTCACACTCCTGGCTCTCCAAGGTCTGCTAAGTGTGTCAATAAGAAAACTGTGCTAAACTGATAGAGAATGTGTGATTGTATGTTGTTAAAGGTGTGCAGTGAAAGTAACTCAATACATGTACCGAGAATACATATTCAGAATACAAATTTTGATTTTCTTTCATTTGGTGTACTCAGATTACAGTTACTTTCCTAAAATGAGAGGAATACAGTGCATGATCACACAATTTAGGCTTCAAACTGCACATAATCAGCAGGAAAAATAAAAACACAGCTCTTATTTTTTTCCATCTCCAATGAGTTATAGGAAATGCATAACAGTGAAACAAATATAAAGCTGTTTTTAATCCTATGTTGCTTCTTTACACTATAATTCACATGCAACTCAATGTAAAAAGTATTATAAGTATTCAGAATACAATACTCTGATTGGACCATGAATCAGAATATGTTACAAAATGCATCTTAATGCAGGTATTCAGTATTCTGTAATCACTGAAAATATGCTATGTTACTTTTCTGGTGGGCAGTATGGCACCTATTATCTCCAAGGGGATGTTGGTACAGTACTGTGTTTGGAATGTTCTACAGTATGGCATTAAACTTAAATGTCCTGCTTTTATTTAATACACATGTTGTTTTTATTGTTCAGATATACGTTGAAAAACATGCACTGTGAGCGTGGTCGCCTTTCCTGGTACTTGGACTGGTAGTGTTACCTCCTTGTCTCTATGGGGATTGATATGTTTAATGTCATACTGTGGAACATTCCAATTAAAGCAATAATGTAGCCATTGGTAGATTTATATTTTATGATGTGATGATGTCATACTCTCAGGTGGGAGGCAACAGCCAGTTTTTCAGTTGATTAGCCTGTACTATTTATTGAAATATCTAAAAAGTAATTTCACAAATGTTAAACCACAAATGTACAGGACTATACAACTTGTTATAATAACAAAATTAATTTTAGCTGCCTCCATCTGCATTAGATATTATTGGCTTATAAAATGATGTGTTTGGAAATAACGTATGAAAGAGACAAGGACATGATGGATCCTCCACTAGAAAACTTGCATAGTGCATCTTCAATAATGGATATGCTCGTCTTCCAACAGGCCTGTTCCAGAGAGCCATAGCACAAAGTGGTTCGGCCATTTCCAGTTGGTCGGTCAACTACCAGCCCATGAGGTACACTATGACCCTGGCTATGAAGGTGGGCTGTAAGCGAGGCGACATGGCGGAGCTAGTGGACTGCCTGAGGAGGAAGAATTTCCGGGAGCTGGTGGATCAGGACATCCAGCCGGCTCGATATCACATTGCCTTTGGGCCTGTGGTGGATGGAGATGTGGTGCCAGATGACCCTGAGATTCTTATGCAGCAGGTCAGAGCTGACACTGGTGATCTTGTGGTACAGATATTACTCAAACTGTAGTTGTACTAGTACTAGCAGAGTAGTTGGTCATATTAATAACAAATATTGCATAATTACAATTTTAACACACACACACACATATATATAACAAATAGAGCATTAAGGTATGAAATATTATGTCAATGTCAGGTTCAGCAGGTGCAGCTGCACCGGGGCCCATGGCCACCAGGGGGCCCGTAGCTACGCTGCCTTTTTTTTTTTTTTTTTTTAAATAAACCTCACTATTAATCATCATCATCTTACGTCATCTTACGCCAGTATCTTTCTACTGAGATACAGCAATGAATTATGGGTAGGCTGATTTTTTGAATGAATGGCGGCTACATATTTCACTCATCGTTCCGACCAAAACAAGTAGCATGCCCACCTTCAAACACAAGAGTGGCTGCAAGAAGTGGCAGGAGCGTAAAAAAGTGGGATTTGCACCCTTCTCATTGGGATTCCGGGATGCTGTCTCGTTCCTGCTCTACTTGGGCAAGTTCTGTGCAGTCTCATGCAGTTATTATTTTATTTTGCCTAGTTGTGATGATGCTGGTTATTGTGGGACAAACTGCGCGCTTTGGACTGGCGATGAATGAAAGAAAGCTGTTTTGATGCACGGGATGTGGAAGAAGTTGTAGCTACTGACAAGTGTCCCGGACACTCGTCATCTGTTTGAGGCTTTACGTCCTATCACCCTTCAACGTGCTGATGATGATGAACTTCAAAAAGCGAAACGTTTGTCTGACTATTACGACAGGGACATCGCACCGACATTCCCAACACAGCTCCTCTCTTTAAATTCAGAGATTGCATAAAAGTCATCAGTTTTACAACTTCCCAAAATGCTAGTGGTCGATTATGACAGTGTTACATCCACATTCGGACAAGTGTACACTGCTCTCATGTTGTTTCTGACATTACCTGTCACTGTAGCAACAGCTGAGCGATCTTTTTCCAAACTCAAACTTATTAAGACCTACCTAAGGAGCAGCATGGGGCAGGAGAGGCTCAGTGGGTTAGCTATTCTGTCTATAGAAAACACAAGAGCCAGAGAATTAAATATTGGGGACATTATTGACGATTTTGCACAACTTGGCTTGTAAGATGGCCTAGTGGCCCAGTTCATGCGCACTGGCGGTCGTATGCATATGAATCATTTTTTTCTTTGTTTCTGCAGAGATAAATAAGTTAAATTAAGTTTTGTTTCTGCACGGTTCGAGTTTAAGCAAGCTACGCTGTTTCAGCAGAAGGTTAAGGTTTCAGTGCTTTGAATGTTACCATAATTCCATGAAAGCTAATGTTGATGCAGTAATATTTGATTACAATTATTTTTAATGTTTACCCATGTAATGGATCCAATGTAGTGGCGTATGTTTTTATTTACAATATAATCTATATAAACTACCTCTGTGCTTCTGGTCTTTTTTTAGAGGATCGTATTGCATGTACTAGAGCCTCGAGTACGAGGTTGACCACTAGGGGGCCCAGTATGAAATGTCGCACCTGGGCCCATGATTATCTTGTTACGCTACTGCCCCCACACCATTACACCTCCTCCTCCATGCTTCACAGTGGGAACCAGGCATGTACAGTCCATCCGTTCACGCTTTCTGTGTTGCACAAAAACACAGTGGTTGGAACCAAAGATCTCAAATTTGGACTCATCAGACCAAAGCACAGATTTCCACTGGTCTAATGTCCATTCCTTGTGTTCCTTGGCCCAAACAAATCTCTTCTGCTTGTTGTCTCTCCCTACCAGTGGTTTCCTAGCAGCTATTTGACCATGAAGACCTGATCTGCGCAGTCTCCTCTTAAAGGGATATGCCACCCCCAGGTCAAATTTGGGCATCTCCCCACAGTCCAGAGACTAAAATAAGTGATGAAAAGCGTTTTCCTGCTCACCCAGCCATTGTCCGAGTCTGTCAGCACTGACCGCCGCGCGAGCTGCTGCTCCTCCGCCTTAGACTGGAGTCTAACGTCGCCAGAGAAAGATTTCGGCCAAAAGGAATTAATTTGCTCGATGCTTTTCCCAATTACTTTCTGTGTAGTGCGCATTCATATCGAGTGCAAATAAATGTGCAAATCAACACGGAGAGCTTGCCTTGGTCATTTTGGGTGGGAACTATTTTTCAGTGCGGAAGGACATGGCCGAATCACGCACCACGTTGTGCAACAGGGGAACTCCCTTCCCGGTGCGTAACTGGGATTCCCCTGGCAGCGTGCTGGGTGATTCGGCCATGTCCTTCCGCACTGAAAAATAGTTTTTCATTGGAATGTCATTCGGGCTTGAGAAATGTAGTAGGATGGTGACTAAGCGAGGGAAGGTAGTCCACACAGAGGGGGTCTCACTCCCAGAGGGAACAATAACAGACATTGAGGACAGTTACAAGTACCTTGGTATCCCACAAGCAAATGGCAACCTTGAAGAGGCTATTTGAATGGAAAAGGCCTGATTCGTTCCAAGGTTGTTTTTTTATAGTGTAACATTGGTTCTGCGTCCTGATTGGCTAACACTAGACAGGACTAAACGTGGTCTAAACCAGGTCTAGATTCTAGACCAGAACTAAACCAGGTCTAGACCAGGTCTAAACCCTGGACTGGACCTGGACTAAACCAGAACTGGACCAGGATTAAACTACCACGTGCCGCTCTTTGCTGGTTTCGTGCGGCTGGTTTGTGGCTCGGGCTCCAGAGGACACGGTCTGGGCGCCGCGGTTCTATCTCGTCCTCGCACCCCCGGTGCCGGTCGTGCAGACCAGGACTAGGGGTGCTCCTTGCGTGGTGCCGTGCTCCTCGCCGCGCGGTGCGTTGATGTCTCCACGCTGATTCCGGAGTCATGTCTCCCCCCACGCTTCACTATTTAATACATTTTGTTGAAAATCTTGCGTGTTCGGCGCTAGAGCTAAGAGGCCGAGAAAGGTTCTCTTTGAGCGGGGATAACAGCGGGGCGTGCATCTGAGCGCGCATTATTCGAATTTTTGAGATTTCGCGTTTCGTAACTTGAATTTTCTTTCGTATCTAAAGACCAAAATTTAACGTGAGGGCGTTTCGTAACTTGGATTTTTCGTATGTAGGGTCCTTCGTAAGGTGAGGTACCACTGTGTGTGTGTATATATATATATATATATATATATATATATATATATATATATATATATATATATATATATATATATATATATATATATATATATATATATATATTTATTATATATATATATATATTTTTGATAACAGTATTCTGACAATAATATTATTCTAACACAGCATCAGGAATGTCCTAAATGTGCTGTGTAAATGTTTTGACTGAGAATAAAATATGAATGGACTGTAAACCGCATAACATGCGACTTTACACCTTTGTTTGGAGCATTACAGTAGTGATTTCTCTCTCTTTTTGAGGGACTTTTTAATTCTAGATGATATACTCAATATTCTAATAATCTACAAAACATCATCTGCAAGATTATTCTTATTTTGTTTTTTTACAATGTATCTCTTCCCTCTAGTTCTGACAGTATTTTCTGATAATTGCAGATTGAGAGAAAATACAAACATATATGAAACTGTTTAGATCCTGTTTATCTTATATTGTATTTCTCAAAACTACACTGAAGTATATTTTTATAAAATATGAGCATAATTTCAGCTTTCCAGCTACGAAATCTCTTATAAATATATGCTTAACAGAAGTGTTATTTTTGTACTGGCATTGTTGCATGTTTAAAATTTAAATATTATGCTGATATGCAATGCTTTGTTGACACAGGGTGAATTTCTGAACTATGACATCTTGCTGGGAGTGAACCAGGGAGAAGGTCTGAAATTTGTGGACGACAGTGAAGGAGAAGATGGGATCTCAGCCGCCTCATTTGACTACACCATATCCAACTTTGTGGACAACCTCTACGGATACCCAGATGGTCAGACCATACTTCATTTTGCACTATATGTATTTACTAATTAATTATCTGCTCTGTTCTTACAGTATGTCTTAAATTGGTGTATCTATTGTGACAGTTGGACAGAAAAACTGCTCTTCATGATGTAATGCTTTATTTCAACAGTGAGTTCTCATTTGGCTTTCTGTTTTTGGCAAGGTAAAGGTATCCTCAGGGAGACCATTAAGTTCATGTACACAGACTGGGCAGACAGGGACAACAGCGACATGCGGAGGAAGACCCTCCTGGCCCTGTTCACAGACCATCAGTGGGTGGCCCCCGCCATTGCCACGGCAAAGCTGCATGCAGAGTTCCAGTCACCCGTCTACTTCTACACCTTCCACCACCACTGTCAGACCGAGGCCCGGCCAGAGTGGGCTGACGCTGCCCACGGAGATGAGATCCCCTATGTGTTTGGGATCCCCATGGTGGGGGCCACTGACCTGTTTCCATGCAACTTCAGCAAAAATGATGTGATGCTAAGTGCTGTGGTCATGACGTACTGGACCAACTTTGCAAAGACAGGGTATGTATGATTTTCCAATAATACTGTATTAAAAATGACATGACTTTTAGTTTGTCTTTCAACTGTAAACTCACAAACATTAGTTTTGTACACATTGTTCATCATCAGTTCACATGTTCTTCATGTGATTTTTCAGTTCAGTTATTTATTTATTTTCAGTTATATCTAGTGTACTTAAATAGGGTATTGAAAATTCCTCCTGTAACATGTTTTGTGTGTCTAAAAAAATGAGGCAAGAATTTAGATCTGATTTCATCTATTTTGTCCCTGATCCTAGTATGTGACATGTTAGCCATTTTTACAAATTAAATCCTGTTTGTATATGAAAACATGAAATGGTGAAAAAAAGAGAAAAAACATTTTCCAGCAAGCCACTAAAATCTTTTCCTCCAAGTGTAAGATTTTTTTTATATTTCCATGCAGTGCCTGGCCTTAAATTGGTGCTATATTTTTTTTCTTTCAGCGATCCAAACCTACCTGTTCCACAGGACACCACTTTTATTCACACAAAACCAAACCGCTTTGAGGAGGTGATCTGGACCAAGTTCAGTTCAAAAGACAAACAGTACCTACACATCGGTTTGAAGCCTCGTGTCCGGGACAACTATCGGGCCAATAAGGTGGCCTTCTGGCTGGAGCTGGTGCCACACCTCCATGGCCTTCAGCACGAGATCATCAGCTCTGTGAAAACTCCAGTGACTCCCGTAGGTCCCAATCGCAGGGCCAAGCCAAGCTCCACACGTCAGCCCATCATCTCCACGTACCCTCCTGACCCAGACCCCGACAGCTCTGAGCGCCCGCGCTATCCCCCCTTCCCTGAGGAGACACGGGACTACTCCACAGAGCTGAGCGTAACAGTGGCTGTGGGAGCTTCTCTGCTCTTTCTAAACGTCCTGGCCTTTGCTGCACTCTATTACAAACGTGATAAGAGGCATGAACTTATAAAAAGGCGCCACCGCCGCCTGTCCCCTCAGAGGGGCACCACCATGGGCATGGGTGTGGGCATGGGAGTGGTAGGAGCCCCACCTCACAACGACCTGGCCCTAAGTCAGGAGGAAGAGCTGATGTCACTCCAGATGAAGCAGCAGAGAGTGGAGCTGGAGCACGGGACCCCCCTCCCCTCCCGCGGTGTGCATGGTGACCTGGAGACGTTGCGGCCCCCCGTGTGTCCCCCTGACTACACTTTGGCCCTGAGGAGAGCCCCCGAAGATGTGCCACTGATGACGGCCAACACCATCACTATGATTCCCAGCACTATCAGCAGCATGCAGCCGCTCCACCCCTTCAACACTTACCCACCCGTCCCGGCCCCCTCTGGTACTCCTGTCCCCAGCCACAGCAACAATGCTCTGCCGCACCAACACTCTACCACACGAGTATAGGACCACGCACAACTCTGGGCTCACAGAGACATACCACAAAACTGCTCCACCATCAACCCTCTGTATTTGTCTCTTCTCATTCAGCCCTCATTCAAGCTGCAGTTTGTACGTTTCACATTCAGGAACACCTCAATATGAGGACAACAATCAAAGGACATTGTGTTCAAATGCTCTTTGCCATTTGTTCTTGCAGCTTTGCCTCATTACAGCTTTCTGTATTTGGTGTTTTGAGATGCCAAAAGTGCAGCTTTAAGCTCATAGCCTCCGTCAGAGGTAGAAAGCCTATCACAGTCAATCAGGCAGTTTATGTGTAGCTTAGTTGTTTTGATCATGTGTTGTGTCAGTGTAAAACTATGTTTGACATAGAATACAAATAACCATTTTCATTTTTGGTTTAGGGGAAAAAGACAATACACACAGTGAGCTGCTTTGAATGAGGCGGCATATGCTTAACAAGCTGTGTGTCATAAAGAAGAGATTTCCTGAAACTTACAAACTGCAGCTTTAAAGGCCCAATCTGGAAGTGTAATTTGGCACCACACATTGAGCACTTTGTCCCCAAAGCTGTCTCCGTTCTGGTTAGAGATATGAGAAATGTACTGTTTGCAGTACAAGAATGTGACAGCTGAGCATCGTCCCTTCATTATGAAATGTATTTTTTATATTTACAAATCAATGTATAGTATTATACTGTATAATACCAGAGTCTTGCTTCATAGATCTATGTAGTGATGATGCCGTTTCCAGATTGGGGCTGGCTCCTCTGGGCGTTCCTGGATAAACTGACTCACTCAGCGTGTGGGGTGCGACCTGAATCCAGGCTGCCCATTAGACTGGGCTGCATCTGGGCCACACAGGCGCTAATCACATCCATTACTTTATTTGTTTCTCACTCATTATCTCTGTCTCTATCCGCATCTCGGCCCATTTAACTGCTTCTCCATTTATGCCCTCACACCACTTTCTCTGTGCATATGCCCTTGTAGCTCTTTTTATTAAACCACTGCATTATCCATCTCACATTCCCTCCTCTCTATTGCAATCACTACTAGACTCTTTATTCCTTTTGGAGTCTTTTATACAAAAACACAAATGTAAATGATGTATTATTAATAAATTGTAAGGATATGAATGAAAAAAGATATTCTGATATCTCGTTTTTACCAGCATTCTTGGTGCCAAGTACTGTGACAAAGCTCCTCTCATGCTGGCGTCCACTGGACGTCTGAGAGGCCTACCCTGACTGTATTCTACAAAAGGAAATACCATCAGAAAAGTGCCAACCCCTTCATTTTTCTGTTTGATCCACACTTTTTAATTACATTCAGTGTTGCACTGTGGATAGTCTCTTCTCAAAGGGAAATCAATATATCCTTGTTTAAAAAATGAATATGAAGTTTTATTGCTATCTGGGATATTTGCATGTTTTTTTAAACAGTGTGGACATAGACATTTGCCATTTAGATTTCCCATGTTTTGCCTTGTTTTTATTTTTGGCATTTTTTTATTTTACTTTTTTTAATTTCTGTTTTTAAATACACAGCACTTTGTGGTACTTCAACTGATATAAAAATATAGAGAGATGAATATTGTGTAAAAGTATACTAAAGAGAATAAATATTTCCTCTTTATTTTTTTCTAATACTGGGGCTGTGCCACACATTAGCAGAAAGACTGACAAAGCCTTTATCTCCCCCTCATGTTATAACTTGTCTCTTTTGCACAGCCACTCTCAATATCACACAAGGAAAGCACTTTTTAAGTTACAAAAAACAAAAGCGACTGCTCGACATGATTAGTCCTAATGCGTTTTGTGTGTGACTGACTATATCCATATGCTTCGGTGTTTGAAGACTGCCTGACACTTGTCTTTCATCTTCTGTTGTTATTACTCCTCTCAGTGGGATGGGCTAAATTTACTATGGCTTAAAGGTGAGAGCGCCTTGCAATGTGTGTTTCACAGCTCTCGCACAACTGAACAGGAGACTGACGGGTCGCACTTTGGACATTCATGATCAAACAGCCCAGAGATTTCAGGACAAACGTGGACAAACGCTGATAAATCTGTTGTTTACTTTGATCTGCCGGTGCACGCAGGAGCAGAGCCGAAAACAAGAGTTCAAAACTCCCTGACAGACACAACTCATCCTCATGTGTCACTACAGGAGCTGGATGTGTGTGGGTCATGTGATCACGACCCTGGGCCCAGACTGCCATCCCTCACTGGACTGGAGCAGAGAGGACAAAACCACCACACCATTCAAAATGTACATTTTTTAAGTGTAAGAGAACCAACTGGGAATTTGTAAATATTCTGTTTGTCCTTTGGTTTGAGTGATTGGCCAAACCTTTTTTTGTGACAGCAGGTGCAAGTTTTGTTCATTTAGTTTTTTTTTGTTTGTTTGTTTGTTTTTTTCATCTTTTTTGTTTTCTTTTTCGTATTAAGAAAATATATTTCATTGGGCCACAGAAACATGCTTTCAAGAATGAATATGATTTAATGACAGTATATCTGTTGAGCTCTGAATACACTCAAAAAATAATGCTTTCAGTGCATTAATATAATCACCCTTTACTGACAGATAGTAGATGCAGAGCTAGTTGGGGACATTGTAATGTCACAATATTTTTTTACATGACTTTGATCGATGATAGACCTAAATACTCAGATTCTGTTTATATTGCATTAATCTTAACTCGTGAAGCATTTGTGCCAATTTTGAAGATGCGTTCTTTTTTTCATGCAATGTAAGGGTCAGCCAACAGATCGGAAGCACACTCAAGTTTACATGTTTACACTACAGTTATGATGTTGGCTCAACATAAGTAAAAATAAAAAAAATACATGAATAACAAAGGCTTAACCAAACTTCACATATCTTCTTGTACCAGATGCTGATTGGGGAAGTGGAGGCTTGCACCTGTTTGTCTGTTTCATTTAGTCTGTTTTAGTATCTGCTTGAAGCTCAACATAATGTGAGAGAGCAAAATGGACTGAAGGGGTTGAAAGAACAAAGTTAATATTTCTATTTCAAATAGAGGCTATTACACACTGTATGTTGTGTATCTGAACTGGAAATCATTAAAAATACATTCTTAAACAAAAGACTTAATTTTAATATTGAACCTATAACCATGCAGTGATAGCATCTTTATTAGACCCCTTATCGATCAGAAAATATCCTAAGGACCCCTATTGACTTCTGCCATGACAGCACATTAGTTCACACAAGAAATTCACCATCTATAAAACAAAAGTTAAGTGAAGATTCATTTCTAATAGGGTTTGTTTGATTCATGTAGGCCTAGTTGTTTTCGTTAAGTGTTCAGAATGGTTGGATTGTTTTATCTCCTGTTTGTTTCTCTTTTTCTAGCCACTAGGGGTCAGTGCAAGTCACATCTTGCTTTGCTAAAATGCGAATTTGGCCAAGGGTGGCTTGTAATCAATGTACTGTATCGATTCTGTTCATATGTAACAACTGTGGAGCAGAAGGTTAGTATGAAAGATGATCCTAAGGCCGCATCAGGTCGGTTATCCACTGTTAAATGACTAGTTGGTAGTCCGAAGAAACTTAACAGCCATAGTGGGAAACTTTTAATAGGCTACGATCTATATATAGCTGAGGCTATGGCAGATTTTATAGGCCTACTTTCTTGCACACGCACATTCGGCTATTAAGCCAACCACTCGTACAAGGTCCAATCAAGTTGCAATAAAAAGTCAAATGAAATAAAACTATGGGAAATGTAAACTAGCGTACAACTGCACGTATCTTACATTACATGTTTTAATCTACATTGTTTATATGGGTGGACAGAATGTGCGATGGAGTTGTTCAGAGGATGCACTGCCAAGGACTGAGGTTTTTATTTATTTTTTTCCTGTTCTGAGAATGCAATATTTAAATTATTAATAATAATAATAATAACAATAACAATAATAATAATAATAATAATAATAATAATAATAATAATAATAATAATAATAATATTATAAAACTATTAAAAAAAAAAAAAAAAAACTTGTTCCTCACCACTAGATGGAGGTACGGGGCACATACTGCAGAGGGACTCGTGCATCCCACCAGGTGGCCCTGCAATTCTCTTTATTACGGATCCTTAGATAAAATATATTTCACAATGGCATCAGCTGTTATACTGCAACCTTGTGCTAAAATACTTTTTTTTTCCAATATAGTGACACGGATGTAAATTCTTTATGAGGTGAGCACATATTGTAGTTCAGGTCCTTGGGCATCAAACACATGACCAAACTTGTGATGAATTCTTCAATCAGTAATCTGGAAAAAGTAAGAATGCAGTATGTAAGGCAGTATGTAATTTTCCAGTAAAGTGTATGCCACCTGCTTGTCTCCAAGGAGATGCTATTGGATTTTCAAGGTATGGCTTTAAACATATATATTTTGAATTTATTCACTTACAGATAACACCTTGAAAAGCATACTTGTTACTATGAGCTTAGTCTCTCCAGATCTGACCTGTAACTTGTCACAGGCTTGTTTTTATGGCTATAGATAAGTTTAATTCATACTGAGGAATAACCCAGGTAAGAAAGAAAGAAAGAAAGAAAGCTATGCCTTTATTAGTCCCACAGTGGGGAAATTCCAGTTCTGCATTTAACCCATCCTGTTATTAGGAGCAGTGAGCAGCACATTACTGCGCCCGGGGACCATCTCCATGATCTTCTTGCTTCGGCTTGGTCAGGACCTAAGCTGGAGGTACCTATGGTGCATGTTTTGGGTTGGTGGGGGAAACCGGAGTGCCCGGAGGAAACCCACCCAGACACGGGGAGAACATGCAAACTCCACACAGAAAGGCTCAGGCGACCCGGGGATCAAACCCAGACCATGCATGCAAACTCCACACAGAACACACACAGAAAGGCCTGGGCGACCCGGGGATCGAACCCGGAACCTTCTTGCTGTGAAGCATGCTACCCACTCAGCAATGACCTCTCCATGGAGACAAGCTGGTGATGGACCATCCACTAGAAAAGTTACATAGTGCACCTTTTCTTCCTTGGCCCTTCCCATACTCCTAAAGATGATAAGTCATAATTTTAAATAAAAATTTCCCAATTTTAACAGGACTGATAATACTACAATTGCTAGTAACAAAAAAAACGACAACGTATTTTGGCTTTATTTCACAAGAAAAGTTAAAATAAGTAATAGGCTAAATGAAACTCAACAGTAACTTAGAGATGAATGAATTTCTCAATCACAATGGTTCCTAGCTTGTACACGTTTAGATATTTAGATGGTATGTTGCAGGTAAACAGGAAGTGGTGATGGAGAAATGCAGTTGTCATAGAAGATCTGCAGGTTCTGGTCGACCTCCATGTTATCTTTGAGGAACATCTCCAGCTCCATCACTGGCATCTCATGGACACTGTTGCCCTCTTTGGCATTTTTAGCCAGAGCTGCATGGGCTGGGAATCGAATCCGGACATCGTGGGGTGCATTCCTGTCATATTCTGTGCAGCAATAAGCGGACCACTTGTCTTCTGGGATAGCGACCCGGTCTTGGTTGTTACGGCGAATCATGTTCCCCCGTGTGGTCACCCCAGTTACAATGAAGGCAGTGCCGCGACAGAAGTTGTTTAGACGGACTCGGATGCGCTCTAGGTACTCACGCCATGGGCCAGTGTTGAACTCACGGACCTCAGGGACTACATTGGTCAAAGTGTAAGTAGCGGCACGGTCATGCGGAGTGGACTGGTGCTGGTCTGGATTCAGGTAACCTCTCTCATAAAGAACCACGTCTGAATAGTCATCAAGGACCGCCTGGCTGTCTTCAAACTTCATATGCAGGTATCCAGTGGGGAAGGGCAGCATGTTCCCATTTCCATCTGTTTCAGCCAACTAAAAACAGTTAGATTAGATTAGTATTAGAGTTATTTACTGGAGTCTTTTTACAATGCATTTTTGAAAGATTGCCCTTTTATTGGAGAGAGAACTAGTTTGAACAAATGTGGAAATAACATACTATTTTACTATGTAATTTTCTTTGAGTCATAGTTGGATAAATTGTATTAGAATTAGTCATACCTTGAAGTATCAATTCAATAAGAGTTAACATAAGAGTTCAATTGTAAAACTGAAGTATTTTTTTTAGCTTGTTTTGAAAACACTGTGGCAATTATCCATTTTTGCAAGTAAACCCTTCACTGTCAGTAGGAGTAGTAGTAGTAGTAGTAATATATGCATGAGTAATTACATTTTGTGGCCTATTCAAACTTTTGTCCAGTTGACATAATTGAATTTCTCCTTTGCTATACTCTTATCTGTTCATTTACTGTAGAACTTGGTATACATACTTGGGATGTGTTGTGAACATTAAAGGAAAAGTAACGTTATTTTACAATCTGAGCCTTCTTTCGGTAATAAAACAAGTCGTTTGACTCACCCATAGCACGTTCGTGTCATTTGGAGCTGTTTGGTGAAAGTTATGTTGTAGCGTATCCGTTAACATGAGTACTCGGGGCATTACTTTGCGGTCTCCAAATAACACAAACTTTAGCACTTTTCAAATCATAGAAGCTCGATGTCTTAATCTAGGATTTCGTTTGAAGCAAAAGTGGCCTGTAATCCGAGATTTAGCCATAGTTTCAAGTAGATGAGGACGCCAGTGCGCATGCGCGGAGTGTGCTCTCAGCTCCCGGGACCCAAACATGAAACGCAAAGCTGAAAACTATGGATAAATCTCGGATTACAGGCCACTTTTGCTTCAAACGAAATCCTAGATTAAGACATCGGGCTTCTATGATTTGAAAAGTGCTAAAGTTTGTGTTATTTGGAGACCGCAAAGTAATGCCCCGAGTACTCATGTTAACGGATACGCTACAACATAACTTTCACCAAACAGCTCCAAATGACACGAACGTGATATGGGTGAGTCAAACGACTTGTTTTATTACCGAAAGAAGGCTCAGATTGTAAAATAACGTTACTTTTCCTTTAAGATCCTATTAGCCATACTCTTGTTCTCTTTTTTCTATTATTACCTATCCATGGGTTTTTAGAGTGATGAAAATTTTGCACCATTGCCAGAGCAATTGACAATTACATATTTTGAATGGCCAACCATTTTCACCCTGAAATTACTCTATTGAAGGTTAAAAAAACAGTTGATATTATTATTATAGGTATTCTTTGGCCCGGTTTCAAATACATACACATTGCCCTACCTGTGGTTCATACATCCAAGGATAGTCCACTCGTCTATCCCCTTCGGTTTTCTTGAATGAGTAGGCAGAATACACTGGAATCCTCTTTTTGGGGTCGTATAAGGTCACATAGCGAGGCTTGTCTGCATAGCGCTGGCAGATTTTTTTCAGCCCCACATCAGTAAAGCCCCGGGGTGGTGTTCCCATATACAGGGAGTCCTTGCATCTCTCCACGTGATTAAAGTCAGGAACTACTGTTGCTAGAGTTAAAGGCAAAAAGCACACAAAAAGGTTTAAAGATAGAAATAAGGACTGCATCATGGTTCTTTTGCTGGTGCTGTGTGCTCTGTAACTGAGCTAGAAAAGTGTGCAGTGATGAAAATGTAGCAGGTATCATATGTAAATTTATGACTGTTAAGATGACCAAAGAAGGAGTGCTTGATTATCCATTTGACTTTATAAGATATAGGTAAATATGATGTAGTGCTAGTGTAGTAAAATGCAAAATATTCTACTTGATATCTATTGAGAAACTATGAGCTTAAATCGACTGTAAAGTCAGTGCTCTTTGTGGTGTTAGTGTTTAGTGTAAGTGCTGATATTTCAACTTTATTACATTTAAAGGGTAAAATTAATGAAGTAATGAATGAATGAAACAAAACACAACTCAGTTATGCTTTTTGCAACAACATTTTAACAACATTCTAACATTCTAACCAATTCTGCATAATATAATACCTGTAATTCACAGGTGATTCATGGGTGATTTCAAGTTTTTTGACACATCCCAAATAAAAGACTAAGACAATTGCTAAAAATGGCAATGGCATAGCAGTTATATATTAACTAAAATCAATTGTTTAATTTAATCAGTCGCTAATTATATTAGTTTATTGTGGCATTTATGTATAGGTGGAGTAAGTGGTAGAGAGAGCATAAAACACTGTTTTATCTAATGTGAATGCAAATGGTATGCCATATAAACTTGAGCAACAGTGTCTCTCATTGACAAGATAAGTCAGTTATGGTGTAGTTTTTGCGCTGCCTGGCCATGCACACTAATCTTAAGCTATGGCATCCATAACTTATGGAACTAGTGCTGGTGATGCAGTTATATGGACAAACATAATTTAGCTGTCAGCAATTTGCCATTTATTTTATTAGTCTATGTACTATAATAATAATAATAATAATAATAATAATAATAATAATAATAATAATAATAATAATAATAATAATAATAATAATAATAATAATAATAATAATAATAATAATAATAATAATAATAATAATAGTGTACTTTACATACATTTTTTCATTTTGCTCATTTGACATTTATAACATTTTTATTTTTTATTACTAAGCAATAGTTTAATAAACGGTTCTCATTTATCTCTTAGAAATGTAATGCAGACAGCTTACATGGTTTTCTGCACGTTCCATCTACATGTAGTAAAACATATCAACCACTTGGGGACACTGCAAGCTTGTTTGTTGATTTAACGTTTTCTCTATTTACTCTTAAAGGGCTGTTATAATTCTTTGATAGAAAGTACAGCATGCTGTCATATACAAGATAACCTATCTAACAACTTCCAATTATTATTAAAGATTCTAATCTAATTTCTTCTGTTTTCTGCAGATGGCAGCATCCTGTGGAAAGTGAATTTTAAGGTGATGTAAGTAATGTATTACTTGAATCTTCTGCTGTAAACACTTAAATGACAGAACATTCTTTCAAACATAGGTATTTTATTTAATCTATGACTCTCTGTGCCACCAGGGGGCATGATTTAGACAACTCTCATTGCCTGTGGACTGTCTTTGCTTAGTTCTGCTGCAAAGCTTGCTGATTGGTCCAAATACCCACATGGGCTAGAGCAGTGTCCAATGGAGTTTCAGCTTAACATGGCTGTTGCTAAGGCACTTAAAGGCAGAAATCTATGAGCAGTCTGCCTCCACCATTTCCCTCGCCTGCCCCTGCTGCTGCTGCTGTTTCAGACCTTGCGCGCGCGCGGCGTGTGTGTGTGTGTGTGTGTGTGTGTGTGTGTGTGTGTGTGTGTGTGTGTGTGTGTGTGTGTGTGTGTGTGTGTGTGTGTGTGGTCTCTCATCAGACAGCCCTCTCCTCTGAAGCCACAGGCTGTGAAAAGATTAGAGAAGTGCACAGGGATTTTGCATTTAGGGCACAAAGGCAGAGCCATGAGCTGTAGCCCCTCCTCCTGTGGTTGTCTTGGCACTTGACATTTGAGCCCAGATGAACTTTTGTAGTCTGTCACCTCAACACCCTTCCTTCCTTTGGTTTTCATTCATCAAGATGCTGAAAATGTCACTCAATACAAAATACTGGCCATAGTGTGCATATAATTGTATTACCAACTGACTATAATAATAGGCTACATTTAGCTAAGGACGTGTGCTTAAGGATAGCAGTTCCTTCCTCCTGATAGTAATCATCAGTTACTGTTTGTTTACCAGAAAATGTTCTTTAAAATAAAGCATGTTCCAGAAAATGTAATGAAAAATGTCAGCTTCACATCTGTGGAGAGATTTAACATATTTGCTTTACTGTATTGGCACAGTTCCAACGCTCACTTGTTCCACACACACATAGTGCCTACTGTATGCACTCACACAGGAAGAGAGCAAAGAAAGCTCCTCCATGTCTCTGTCTGCTATTATTCCCCTCCTCTTACCCGTCTGTTCACAGCCAAATGTGATAGATAAGAGATTCTCCTCTCTGATTGGCTCAGGGCTCGTACTGGCAGCTGCTTGTCCCGCCCCCTTGGTTTCAGCACATGGATCGGTCTGATGTGAGAGCCGAGCATCAGAGAGCGGAGTGGAAACAGGAAGAGGAGGAAAGGGGAAGAAAGGAGACAGGAGAGGACCGGGAGAGACAAGGTGGTGAGGAGTGAAAGGGAGGACCAGGGGACAAGGGTCGCAGAGGGTGTGAGGACCAAAGAGCAGTCACTGAATGAGGTAAAGAAAGCGGCCGCTCACTTCACAGGATGTTCAGGCGCTTGTCTCTTTAATTTAAATGTCCTGCCTACTGTGGCCCTCCATAGGAGTGAATGTGATTGCTTTTTTTCTCTTGATTTGTCCTTTTGAGCCATGCTTTAATCTGCCGTGGTGTGTCTGGACTGAAGACACTGCAGTAGCTGTCTGCAGACTGTGCTGCACATTCATGCATGAAACACAGACACACACACGCAGAGCTCACGTGCACACACACACACTCACATACACACGCACAGGGCTCACATGCACACACTTGAGTGTAGGAGCAGGAATTTAGAAATGATGAATGTGGAGGTGAAGGGAACTGTTGCAGTAGCACAGTGTTGTGGTTACAGCTGTACTCGTCTATAACTGTTGAATAGGGGACACACTGGATGTTTGGAGGCTGATAGTGCTTAGTACAGTAGGTAAACTATGATTAATCTCATTTGAATTCAAGTCTAGACTTGGAGGCATTCTGGGCTTGCCTTCAATAAAACTTAGCTTTGCCTATAGTGACACCACTGTATATATGTTAAGTTGTTTAAAATCAGATTCATAAATGACCTGTCTTTAGCATATGCCCTAAAACAGGGACTTTTATCAGGTAAATCAACTGGTATTACCCCCGGCTTAGGCAACCACCTAGATATTTCATCCGAGATGGCAACCTCACCAGGAAGCTGTCTAGCACACAGACACACACACAAACACAGCCATCTTTGAACCGGTTAACCCGATCCACTGCTTTTGTTCATAAATTTGTGACTATGGGGCATTGTCTATTGAGAGACACCCCTCTTTCTTGTTCTTGACCTTGCCTTGGTACATTCCAGTACCCCTCGGAGGGCTGTGCTTTATGGAGCACACGCTGGCCCAGGCGGCTTTTATGGAAGGGGAGAAGGGGACGGAGCTGTGCGGGCTGTGGGGATGTTATTTTTAGAAATCAGATTCTGTATGTTGCTTCTCTGCGATTGTGACACTATTTTAGTCCCACTTCTATTGACATGACACATTGTCCACTTGTGCGTTGGTGGAGCTGGTCTGCCGTTGTCTGTGCCATGTTGCTCCATCTGTTCCCACCATGTCTGCACTACTCGTGTTAGTGAGCGACTGTAGGAGCCACCAGAGACAGGCCTGGTGTGGTGCAGCCCATCCTTCCTTTTATGGCATAGGATCTGTATCCTTCCTGCAGCACATACACACACACAAGCACTATATTACTCTACAATTGCACCACAATTACATTAAGATCTGGGTGAGACATGAACAGCACTTCTGCAACTGTCTGCTGCAGCACCCAAGCACACAGTTACCATTATTATATTGAGCTGTGTATTTTAACATTAAAGGATTGGATTTTGCCTTTACATTAACGGCACAGTTCACATTTTACTCAGTGTTTCATGTAAGATATTTCAACCTTTTATGCAGCCCATTCCCACTCACATGTGCATGCTAACATTCCACACCTTGCTGGAAGCCTCGCTCCCAGCTTTGGACGAAATGATATCATTGGTTGCTACGGATACAAGGACACAGCATGTAGAAAGGGAGGGGGCAGCAAAGCCAGGCAATACTCTGTGCAAGCAAGAGAAAAGAAGGCTAGGATATTGGGTATCAGAAAGATCTCAGTTGAGACAAGTTGTAAAGATTGTAAAGCAATATGCACACAGTAGAAGGGCTAAATAGACAGAGCATGTTTATGTCTTAATTTCTCATATCTCATATCAAATGTCTTTGTTTTGAGTGGGTAGAACGGCAGTAATTATTGTCCAGAAACACATGTCTTCAGTCAGAGAAAACGAGGTACATAACAGTGCTATCCGAGGAGAGGCTGGGAGACCTTGAACAACACAGCACATTCTTTCTGACCTGTACATGTGTGCACCTACTGACGGGGGCATTTCCTCACTCCCTTCACTCTATGTTTCTGTGTTCTCCAAAAGCCAGTGGGAGCGACCATGTCTATTTAAAGAGATTGGAGCCTGCAGAAGTCTGCTGTCTTGCAATCTTTACCTGACAGTGTCGAAGTTGGACCAGGAAATCTGCCTCCCTTTTCTTCAGCAGTCATTGTGAAGGTAACTCAAATGCATTTTGACAGATAAATACAGTTAAGACAATGAAGCTGTGATGCAAATAGAAATCCCTCACTGGAAAAAAGTGTTTTGCAGACACGTGAATGAAAGCACAATTATTCCTCTGTAGTAAAATCCCTCACCGGGGTTTCCTTGGTGACGGAAATGGTGTTGTAGTTTTATCACTTTGTGGCAGCTGACTTTTAACACTGCTCAGATTAATTGTTGCATGTGTGCTTGCACTGCACATTCTTTGTCTTGGGTTATCCTGTTGTAAAAGAAAGCTTTTGCCTAACAGCAAAGTTAACCTTTCTGTTCATGACATCATTTGGACTCTGAGTTTGATTCCAGATGTCTCCAATGAATTCTGCACATATGGATTCAATACACAGCACAGCAGCATTGTTAGGCAGAGTCACATTTAAAAGTTAAATGGAAGCAAGGCATTACAACTGTGCTAAAAATTCCACAATGCAAATGGGAAGGTCTAAACCAGATGGGCTCTCTATAGCTGTTATAATCTTCCCTTGTAGCGAGCTTAGGGTTAAGGCGAGAATAGCAGCCTTTTCTTGTCAAACAAACAGAGCAATTGAAACATGGTGTCTAACAATGTATTGCTTGCAGCATACCAAGCAGTGAGGAGGCAAGATTTCTCACAAGAACACTGCTATATGAATATTTCATCATGGATACATTATTTTAATACTGCTGGGCATCAACTGGTAGCTACAGTCCTGAACACATAATAAAAGATTAAAAAAAAAAAAAAAAAACACTTTACAAACAGGATGTTAAGATAATCACACAGTTTGTGCAGCGTTTTGCATTGAGGCTAATGTCAGTGCATAAGAGCTCTTTGTCCACTTCTTCCAGTAAGAGTAATATCTGACTCTAAAAGGCCAGAGGCCTATGCACTAAAATGTATCTGTGCGGTGTCCTTTCTAACCAGAGGGAACTGCTCTAAAGTCATTCACTTAGCTCATTCACCACTCACAGTGGGGTCATTGTAGCAGAGCAGCACCCATGTCATCACAAACAAACCTTTGTGGAGCAAACCCAACAAATAAAAACAATAAAACAGAATCTTTTTAACAACACTGTAAAAAGTATACTAATATTTTGACCAAATCCATTAATAAAAGTGCAGTTCCTATTGCACCACTACTTTTAATGACCCTTGTTAGACACTGGGACATGATTTTAAAAGACTTTAAAACCGATATGTGTAAATAAGCTGAGACTTATAGAGTCTTTCAGCCTCTGCTCCTGTTTCCTCTCTTTGTTCTTACAGTGAGGTTGCCATGGTCTTTCCTCTTAGTGCACGTTGTGTCTGTTTCTGCATGGCCACTGGCTGTGGTGGCTGCTGGGAAGCCGTGATTAGAGAGGCAGAATGCCCAATGCAGCTGTGGCTGACTGATGATATGTCCACTGAACAGGTCCAGCACAGCTAACAAAAACACAAAAGGAGCTTTTACACACTGTAGTCACACATCTGTAGTAGAGCTGAACTATGTATTGCAATTTATTTATCAAATCAAAAAGGCTGCAAATATTTAGACAATAGAATGTCCCTGCAAAGAACAAAATATAATTTTTTTATAGGAAAGTCTTGTTGTACCTGTATCTCTTCAAACATGTTTTATCTGAATGTGATTCTTGTATGTGTTTATTAGTTCATATTCATATTTCAGTCGTCTATCAACCGTTAATGCTCCTGGAATTGTTTACAATGTGCACACAAAACTATTTTATTGCAAATCTAATAAATTGCAATATTAGACACAATACTGCACTGCAGTACACTTCTGACTTTTACATTGTTAAATGTGACTGTTATAATAACTTAGTTTATCCATATGGAAAGTGTAGGGGATTCCGCGTGTGTGTGTGTGTGTGTGTGTGCGTGTGTGCTCTGTTCAGTGTTATCCAGTGACACTCTCTCTGTGGCAGGCTGCATGTATCACCCCACGGAGCTGTACTCAGGCCGTAACACATGGGACTCCTACCCAGCTGGAGGACCTAACAGAGGACAGTGGCCCTCTGTACACAGTCGGCCGTGGAGCCACGCTCAAAGGTCAGTAGCACTATTGCAAAACTCAGACCTTTATCTAAGCTTTTATTATTTGTTTATCCAGTGCCACAGATGTCAAGCTGGGTTATTTCTGTTCAAAATAAAGGGATTTACACCTAAATCAATTCAACTTCTATGTGTGACTTGCGTGCTGAATAAAACTGCAAGGCAATGAGAGCGATGCTTGAAAACCCTATTCTATTAGTTTAGTTTGGGTTTAAAAATGGCTTTAAATATTAATGAGATAAACTTTAATCAGTGCCGTTCAACAACAAATTAGTCAATTTTTCCTCCAAAATCCCAACTCTGCTCCAAACCACGTGCTTTTACTGATAGAGGATTGGCTGTGGACTACCGGTCTATTATGAAAGCTTACTGTTGACTTAGACAAACTTTATCAGTCTTAAGTGAAAACAAAAATAAATGGTAATAATGATTCAAAATAAGTAGCAAAAATAGCAAGAGACTGGTGTCAAATAACATATAATTATACAAATGTTTATGTACAAATTTAAATAAAATATGGCAATATAGTAATACAAAATTGATTATTACAAAAAACAAAATCTTGATCTGGAAAAGTTGAATTGGACATGCCTACTTGTGACGCTATCTCTGTTTGCGAAGGGTCATCGTTGCCTGTGGGTCAAGAGTTGAGGTTTGCGCTGGTTCAAGTTCAGAAACACATTAGAAGCTGACTGATGAACTGGCTGTAATGAGCCTATTCATCTCGTGTCTCCTGAGCTGCAGCTGGGGGCATGTCTCCATCTGCAGTGTGAGAACCAGGACTCTGAATGAGGAAGCTGATTGTGACTGCAGTGAATATGATGAGGGCTAGAGCCATTAGTGTCTGATGAGAGATTTGGGCTACACATGAGCAGTCATGTCATAGCTGCTCTTTTAATAGAAAACTCCCAACTTGAACTGAAGAACAATTTAAGTGTTGTTAGATTACATGAATATCGAGGCAAGGCAAGTTTATTCGTATTGTACAATTCATACACAAAGTAATTCTTTATAGAATAAGAAAGACGTTAAAATCACAATACAAACAAATCAGCACATAAATAATCATCATAAAATTCATATTAATACATTTTTATTTGGTAGAAAAGTGGATTCAAGTAATCCGAGAGTTGTAAATAGTTATTATTTTGGGATAGTACTGCACATTCAAGTCTGGCCATGCTTCTTTGTATTATAACATTTGATTACGTAGGCCAGATGAGATGAAGTTGGAGATGTCCTCAGTACAGTAGTACAAGCTTCCTGTCTCTTACCATATTAAATTACTAGTGTATAAAATATTAATCATGAAATGAAATTAATGATTATTGTTTGTGAACACTTTTGGGAAGCTTCTACTTGAATGCTCAATGTTGAGAGTAGATGGACGTTAATGTGTTGCTGTGCATTTGGCTGTTAAGCAATAATTAGGGAGTTTAGTGGTACGACGATCCCAACCTGGGTTTTATTGCACTTGGATTGTTGTGAGACTCTGTGAGATGCTGTGGGGGATAACTGTTGGAAAGGTAAATCCTGCTTTTTGAGAACTGGTACGTACAACACACGTCTTGAACTATGCAGGTATTTTATGTATAATTTTTTTTCCCCCTGCCTCATTTGAGACACAAAATAAAACAAGCAGTTGGAGTTATGGCTTGACATCTTAGTCCTTAATTGTTGCAGTCTGGACTTCCAAGTAAATGGCAATGATAGAAGAAAACTTAGACATGTAATTATGGTGGGAAAGAAAACCTTCCATGGAGATAAGACACAACAAAACAGCAATTTCCTATCACAACCATACATTTATATACATATACACTACACAAATGAGTGTCATTACTATTGTTAGGTCCCCGTAGCAACACCAGCATCTGTTCTAACTATGCAGCTCTCCTGAAATACCATAATCTTATATTTATATTAACAATAATGACTGTTTTTTTTCCTTCTAGATGCCAAGAGGGGCGCAACCAGCCACACCATCCACAATCATATCGTCTCTATAATAGGTTAGTGCTACATTTCACACCCATGTTTTTTTTCTAATACAACAACACAACACTTGGTTAGCTTTTATGCTTGGGGTTTTTACTCAGAGAGGACAGATCAGTTGGCCATGTCCCAGGCAAGAGTCTGTCCAAGGGGCACCCCATGCGTGTTTGGGATGGCAAAGAGCAGCCATACAAGACCCAGAGCTGGCACCGTGATTCTGTGCGCTCTTTCCACAGCAGAGGGGGAAGTGGGTATCTACCAGGGCCAGGAGAGCCCTACACCAACTGGAACAACAATGGCAACTCTTTGGTAAGAACTGCTGTGCAAAAACGGAAACATTTCCAATAGTTTTGTACATTCAGATATCACATTAAAGGTTCACTATGTAACTTTTTTGGTGGAGAGTCTGCCACCTGTTTCCATAGAGATATTGCTTTAGTTGGAATGCGTAAGGCGTTTTTTGTATAGAAAATACACATGCATTCTTACTGTGTGGGGTCGTGCTCTGTGCTCTCCACAGATCTAAGCTGTAACTTGGCCTGGTGACGTTACCTGCTTGTCTCCATGGAGAGAAATGGGTTTAATGCCATATCACGGAACATTATGTTACAATTTGCACTTTAAATAGCAATATTTATCTCAAATGTCTTAAGAAAAAATTAGAATTAGAACTGCAGCGCTCAGTGGGAGCTGATGTCTATGTAAATATCACATCAGTCATGTAGCTGTTGGCTCCTCCTATGGATGGATTTATTTTTTCATTTGTACCATAATGACTACACAACACTGCCAAATTCTGCGCATCATAGATTAAGAAAATGAAAGTGGACAACAAGTACAAAGCAGTGGGTGTATGCTGGTGGCAGTGAAAATGGGACTGATAGGCAATATGGCACCTTGAAATGATTCAAAATTGCTCAAACATGCACTCAAGATACACTTTGGGGGTAAATGAGAAGGAAAATAACTGTAATATGGTTAAAAGATAGTTTTGCATAATAGGTTTGCTTTAATGTTGGCTGTGTGTTGTAGCCTCCTCATCGCAGCAGAGATCTCCCATCACTGCCAGATAGATTTGCCCCGTCAGATTGTAGAAGGAGTTTTCCAGGTAGACTGGTAAGCAACAGACCGTTACCATGGAAACGGCCCGCCCTCCACCAGCGCAGAGAGTTTCACCAGCATAGCCCACCTCAACCTTTGTCCCCTCGAGAAGAGTGTCCAATCAAGAGGAGAAGGGACTCTGAGCAGGTAAGAGCATGTGGCCGAAAGCCTGTCAAAGGAGAGATTCTTTCGCTGTAGAAAAACAGGGGCATTGAGTCAACACTCAATGCAAGAAAGAAAGAAAGAAAGAGACAGAAAGAAAGAAAGAAAGAAAGAAGACATAGTCCACATTTTGTTTCTATGACAACATAGATGTATAACCATTGTGAGCCTTTGTATGACCATTGTTTATAAAGAAAATATGACTTTTACCACTTTGCAATGTAACATTTTTGTATCCATATTGCAGCTTAACATTAATTCCAACTTTAATGCAAGTTATAATATAGGCACTTTTTATATTTTCTTTTTTAGTCATTTCATCCTGGCTCAAGGCATTCAACCTTACCTACCCATCCTCCTTCACCATCACGGTACCACCGCAGCAACCAAGAAGACTGGAAACCTCTGGGAGACAGGCCAGGACATTCCCAGTACTCTGACTGTAGGCCCTCAACCTCTCAGCATCAGGTATAGTCAACTTTTAACTTATATAACAAATGAAATGACATAATATTCATCCTGACACTAAATACCTTTGAAGGAATCAATAAAACCACATTCTGGAGGGAAAAGCAATCTAACATCATTGAGTCGACCCCCACATCATGAAGGCAGGGGAAAAGATGAACATAAGACCCCCTGTTCACCAGCAGATCACACCCGTGTGCCTTATAGTCACCAGAACCCCCACCACCATCAACGGCACACTGGCCTCAGCAGAACGCAACAGCACAACCCCCCACCACACCCTGTGGAGGACAAGGACTCACGCAGCAACCACAAGCAAAGACTAGTAAGACGCTGTCTATACTGTTTTTAAAGTAGTTGAGCAGTGCTAATCAACTGGACACGCTAATAAAACTTTGCAGAAAAAATTTGCCTGAGATTAAAAATGATTTATAAGTGGTAGGAGGAAATGGGAGATATATTTTTTAAAAAAACATAATATTTCAATTGTTTTGCAGTTAGGCCAAACTATCAAGTATATTGTCTATTATTGAAACTAAAAAAAAAATCTGAAAAAGAGACAGAAAAGGTCTAGTGTAATTTCACAAACAAAGATATATAATATATTGTAGTTAATATTTTGATCCATTTATGTTCATTTGAATATGAACCTCAATCAAGACTTTACTGGAACATTTTAGCATGTTCCTGATGTATTGGTAAAATGTTATCTGATTATTCTTATTGAAGGTGCACGATGTAACATTTTGGTTGGGTATGTTATTACTCTGTCTGGAGTGCCCCATAGTATGACATCAAACTGTTATACCTTATATTTATTAAATTACAAATGTTTATAGCTCAAAAATACCTACGAAAACAGACATTCTGACTGTGAGCGGGGCTGCCTCTCCACAGATCTGACCTGTAACTTGGTCTGGTTTGGTCCCCATGAAGATAGAAAGTTACTGTGAAACATTCCAGACAAAGCAATAACAACAAGAGAAAAGCTTCTGACAGACCCACCACCAGAAAAGTTACACAATGCACCTTTAAGACATATGCTTAATATTTATCAATATTCTCACCCCTAGTAGATAACCACTGTTCACATTTGAACACATTTCACAATGAGGCTATAATATTTCTCTATTTTGCACAAAACAAATATTTTATGTCTTTGTCCAGGGGGCTCAGCACTGGGGAAGTTCAAGGGATCCAGGTCCCTCCAAGTCCTCTGCTGCAGACGCTTTAACTGTTTCATCCACACATTCCACTGCCGACAGTCCAACTGCCCCATGCAGTCCCACTCTGCATCGACGAGAAGGCTCCCCCGTCAACCACCGCAGCAGTCCTGGAAAAAGCTCTCATCAGAAAGCTCATAGAAGTCCTAGTCATAGTCCAAGATCCAGTCCCTCTGTAACATTATCCACTAGCGCAGGCTCCTCAGAAAAGAGCAGGAAGATCCCACAGCACCTGACATCAAAACAGTCCTCTCACAAGTCCAGAGAAACCAAGCTTAAGTCTAAGGACAGAAAACTAAAAGATAAAAAGAATCGAACAGGTGAAGATAAAGATGGCAGAAAGACCGAAGAAAGAAAACAGCGAAGGAAAAAAGAAGGGAAGTCTTCAGATGAGAGAAAGAAAAAGAGGATTAAAGCGTTAAAAAAAGGGATCGATTCAAATGAGGGTGCTACTTCCATCTCGAGATGCAGTTCTACAGTAGAGGTCAAAGTAAAAATATCAGAAAATCGCAAACACAGAGAAAGAAGTGAAGTGGCTGACAAGGCATCCCGCAGACTGACTGCAAATGTCCAGAATACTTCTAAAATCCACTCATCCCCTGGTAGAGACAGGCACACGTCAGCAAAGCAGTCCTGCAAATCTGATAATCACAACCCCCTGAGAAAGAACAGCACCAGCTCAAAGGCTCACCTCAAGAAGAAACTAAAGCGACCCCTCCATTCAAAAGACAGGCAGGATAGAACAGTAGAAAAGACTGCTTCTGTACTGGAAGGCACACACGCAAATTCTCAAGATGCACTCCCTTCCTTGCTGTTCAAAGCCTTAGAGCCGCTCAGCACAGCATGTTCTGTAAGCTTGGAGCAGCCCATCCGTGGGAACCAAATTGGGAAAAGGCCCGTTCTCAAGGCCCCAGATCTGCAGCCTGTAGGCATCATGGGAAATTTGAGGGATTCTATGGACAATACCGCAAGCAGTCCACCTGTGCTAAGTTGGCAAGGCTCTCCAGTGTCCGTAGAAGATGATGACGAACTGGAAAAGGGAGTAATAAGCAGACCTGTCCTGCAGCCTAGCCCGACGCAGTCCCCTTGTCCTGAACATAACATGGATTCTGATGGTAACACCAGTGTAATCACAAAAGATAGTACATTTGAGCTTCCCATTATCATAGACAAGGTAGAAAGCAATAGTGTGGTGTACAATCACAAAAAAGGTATGGATGATGTTTTTAAAAGTTTGGCCACTTTTCTCGGAGGGCAGAGGATTCCGTGTCGGGGCGGTCCGTTTGGTGGGCCTCCTAGTGTGGACTCAAAAGGAGTGAAATATTCTTCATCTCTCTCAATACAGCCAGACATTCACGGTCTTGAGAATCAGGATGCCTCCTCATCAACACCCATTAAGGAGTTACCTGTTCACTCTACCTCAGGTGCAGTTTTGAGTCCATCTTTTAACGACAGCCCCATGCAGAAAAGGCAAAAAGAAGATGGCATTGTGAAAGAAGAGAAAGAAAACAATATGGAGGGCGATCATGAAAAGCTGCAGGCCCCTCTTCTGGACAGCTCACTAAGCGCTGAGCTCACCTTAACCACAACACACACAACTGCGCTCCCAGGCTTTATCAACATGCCTGCCAAAACAGAGGAAAGAACTGCAAATCTAGGGTGCCCTGACTCGGACAGAAAGAGAAAACATCCAGCTCACGATGCAAACCAGGAAGAAGAAACACAAATGAAGAAAAACAAAGCAGAAAGCAGTGCTGTTTGGCATAAAAACAAAACAAATGAAATTAAAGTTGAATGTAAAAAGCCCGTTTCATTCTCAGTGCCGGTCATCTGCAGAGAACTCCTCCAACAAAGCATGAAAGGACAGACTCAGGAAAAGCAAACTTCACACAGCAAAGACATCCAAGCAGACAAAAAGCCACACACTGGGAGCATGGAGGCCACACACACTACTGTAAATACAAAACGGAATGAGAAAAACATCTCAAAGGCAGCTGGAAACAAGACCTCAAGGTCAACTATAACAATCAATCTGACAAAATTATGTGTCGCCACACCAGCATCAAAACCCCCAGTACCTCCAAAAGACCATCTCAAATTGAAAGCGCTGTCTTTGGGGATGTCCAAGGAGGTTAAGGTCCTTTTGGTCCGAGTCAGGAGCGATGGGCGCCAAACATACAACATATCAGAAGTAGAGGAACAGCGGATTCCTCTGTCTACAATCAGCATTCGCAACACAGCCTCTGAACTGATCAAAGCCTGCAAGTGAGTCTAGCATCTAATATTAATGTGCAAAAGATGTTCTTTTTCATTTTTTTTTTATGAATCATGGATTTATGCAGGCATTTTTATCTCTGCGTTCCAGGGGAGTCAGGGTGAAGGGGAAATTTAAGGAGTCATACCTGCTCCCGGCCTTTTCCGTTAAGCCCAACATTGAAGTTCAGATCCCAATTCCTCGGGACAAACTCAACCCTCCCACTCCCAGTATTTATGTAAGTTCTCTACATACATTACCTCACCAAACTGCATAAAAATCTTTCATAATCACAAAATGCTCATTGCATTGAATACATTTATATATAATGCATGTCTATATTGTTATTAGAAAAAATTATTCTGAATTGTGTTTACAGTTGGAAAGCAAGCGGGATGCCTTCTCTCCAGTCCTCCTTCAATTCTGCACAGATCCTAAAAATGCTGTTACTGTCATCAGAGGACTGGCTGGCTCCCTCCGTCTCAGTAAGTTTATTTTTATATTGACTGTACATTTGACTGCTTTGTTTGTTGTTTTATTTGTGTACACACACTTTACTTACTGTATTTATTTTAGCTTTTACATATGTGAGTGAAGGGTAGGTAATGCTGAATGCCTGTATCACACTCAAAGAATGTATAATAGCTGAAATTGTCGTGCTAAGGTAATCTTGACCAGCTCAAGATCTGGAGACTGGTCCCACTGCTAATGACATATTAGTAGTTGGCCTAGTGACATTGAAGAATGGGTCAAATGCAGAGGATACATTTCCCCATGGGACAAACAGTGAAGTGTACTATAATCTGAATATTTCATGCACTGTTGTTTTTACTGCTGTTGCTATTGGTTTTTAATATACTAAAAGACATTTGGGAGTGAGAACCCTGAAAATAAAATGTATTGGAATTTGGAATTTTTTTCCTGTTTACTAGATCTTGGATTGTTCTCCACTAAGTCCTTGGTGGAGGCAAACTCCGACCATGCAGTGGAGGTGCGGACTCAGGTCCAACAGCCCGCTGACGAGAACTGGGATCTGAAAGGCTCCTCTCAGACATGGCCCTGTGAAAGCAGCCGCTCTCACACCACAATCGCCAAATACGCTCAATACCAGGCGTCCAGCTTCCAGGAGAGTCTAGAGGTGCGCACTGTTGTGCTTTGAGCTAACACAGTGACAAAACATGTGCAAAATATGATCGTTTGTGGATTTTAAATAAATATAAATGTCTTACAGGATGAGAAAGAGAGTGAGACTGAAGAAGACGAAGATGAAGACAAGTCACCTGCTCAAACTAAATCTGTATCATTAGCAAATAGTAAAAGCACCTCAGCCAAAGTCAGTTCTTTATCTGCAGCTAGTAAAGGTCTTGGAACCATTAACACCAGGTTAGCTCAAGTACTGATGCTGCTTGAGACGTTTAGCACTTCTTACAATAATACTGACTTGAATCTTTTTTTTTTTTTCCAGCTTAGAGCAGAAACCGTTAGGAAAAGTTATAAAATTTGGGACCAACATTGATCTCTCTGATCCTAAAAGGTGGGATTCAATAGGAATAAAGTATATATTTTTTTTTTTACAGAATACAAGGAATATAACCTGGCTAACACCAGACTGATGTATGTAGCACTATGAACCAGGGCTCTCAAGTCTCACGCTTTGAGAGTGTGACACACGCAATTCAACGTGTTCACAAGCTCACACGCCACACATGGTATTTCTCACGCTGAAATTGTTTTAAGCAATTCAAAACTGTAGCCACTGTTCACAGCGCTTCTGTGCCCAGAAAATCGGTTATTTAATGCAGGCACCGCGCATTTTCAGCGAAAAAAAAAGTCACTCGCACCCCCCCGCTCCTCGGAAATCTCACTCCTATCAATCTTCAAAACTTGAGAGCCCTGCTATGAACTCAGTTCTGCACATTGATCAATCTGGAAAGGCTCTCTGAAAGCGGTTGTGAAAGGTTGAAAAAGGTGAAATCATGATGAATATTTGAGCAAGCAGAGAAATCAAACCTTTGTTAAATCATTTTGAGAGAAAACACATCTTTCTCATCCACAAATGCACAAATCAAGCACTCTGTAAAAAAACAAAATAATGCATATTTCCACAAAAATAGGTGGTACATCCATCGGTGTTGCCATGTTTGTTTTGTTATGTTTGGGCAGTTCATTTCTGGCTTCTGCCCAAACCACAGTACTGCTCTGTGATTGGTCTGAACGACTGGTTAACTGGGCCCAATAGTGACCGCGGGAGCTCAGTCAGATGAATTCTCATATGTTTTGAACTCACAAATATGAGAATTCATCTTTCTGGCCAAGTTAGAGGAAAAATATAAAGTTAAGGATTATTTACTCATCTCTTGTCATTATGAATATTGTTTGCATGTATTTTTGTATGGCCTGTATGTTTTGATTTGATTAATTGCCTTCGTTATCTGACCTGTTGTGTGTAAACAGGTGGAAGCCACAGTTGCAGGAGCTGCTGAAGCTGCCAGCATTCATGAGAGTGGAGTCCAGTAACAACATGCTGAGCCACGTGGGCCACACCATCCTGGGCATGAACACTGTGCAGCTCTACATGAAGGTGCCAGGCAGTCGCACTCCAGGTACCTGTCCATACAAGGCGCTCAGACAGTACTTCCTATGCATTCAAATTGTGATCATTCTCAAATTATGTTTGACTTTTTTCCATAAGGTCACCAAGAAAACAATAATTTCTGCTCAGTCAACATCAATATTGGACCTGGTGACTGTGAATGGTTTGCTGTTCATGAAAATTACTGGGAGTCTATCAACAAGTTTTGTGAGAAGTGAGTATGATGCTTTTTTGTTCACATCGAAGGGTCTGCATGATGTGAATTTGTACTGGTTGAGATGCAGTATATTCTAAACATCGAGAATAACTGAGAATAGACCTTTTTTGTGGAGAATCATTATTATAAGGAGGGAGGAAAAAAAGGCATAGAGCCAAATGAGAAGCATGTGGAAACAACAGCATCATACAATCCCTGTTTTTTCTGTGTTGCAACAGCAATGCAATATCAGAGCAGCAGAAGAAACTGTGTGGGCATTTTCCATAAAACTGCCAATTTAACTGATTTAATTATATTTGTCTTCAGACATGGTGTGGACTACCTAACCGGGTCGTGGTGGCCAGTCCTGGAAGACCTCTACAGCTCCAATATCCCTGTTTACCGCTTCATCCAGAGACCAGGCGACCTGGTATGGATCAATGCGGGGACTGTGCACTGGGTTCAGGCTGTGGGCTGGTGCAACAACATCGCCTGGAATGTGGGTCCACTAAACTGTGAGTTACCAAGCAAGATGTTATCTCATATTACTAATTAAATCTAGTGGCCCACATGCCGCCATCCTCACCCACTGTTGTCTGGTTTATTTTCTCTTTCAGCATACCAGTATCAGCTGGCTCTGGAGCGCTTTGAGTGGAATGAGGTGAAGAAGGTTAAGTCAATTGTCCCAATGATCCATGTTTCATGGAATGTGGCTCGAACCATCAAGATCACAGACCCAGACACGCATAAGCTGATCAAGTAAGTTCTGGCCTTACTGAGGTCAACATAGAAACTGTTTTCAAAAACAGAACTGCAAACTGACAAAATACATTTTGAATGCATCTTCTGTATGTTAAAGTTTTGTGGAAAGTTTTGAGAACTTCTGAGAGTTCTGGGAGACACATGTTTTTGTAAAATGGCAGCCATCCCAGTGACCAGGTCTAACCATAACTTGGACTTGGACTTAGGATTGATATACTGTAGAAAAAAAAATCTCCCTCTTCTGAATACATTTGTCTGCAGGTTTTGTTTTATTTCTCTCTTAAAATGTCTCCTTTTCTTGCCATCTTATTCAGACACTGCCTGATGCAGTCCATCAAGCACATCCAGATTCTCAGAGACCAGCTGGTAGCGTCTGGAAAGAAAATCTCCTACCAGAGCCGCGTAAAGGACGAGCCCGCTTATTACTGCAATGAGTGTGACGTAAGCGTATTTAAATACTTTTTTATTCATCCTAAAACCTAGACTTAAGGACACTCTTGTTTGTGTGTAGCTGGAGGTATTTAACTTGCTGTTTGTGACGAGTGAAAGCAGCAGTAAAAAGTCCTATGTGGTGCACTGTGAGGACTGTGCACGGAGGAAGAATCCGGCCCTCACAGGAGTAGTGGTGCTGGAACAGTATCGTATTGAGGAGCTGATGAGGACCTATGACTCCTTCACTTTGGTCAGTGTTAAGTGTTTACAAAGGCATCTACTTTTCTATGAACAATGTAATCATTACTACGACACTTCACCCGCCTCACCAATTTATTCATTTGATGTGTGAGTCAAATTAGTGGTGACTGAATGGTGCAGATTGGCTGCCTTGCTTCTGTCAGTCTACCCCAGGGCAGTTGAGGCTAGAAGTATCTTGACACCTATTGTGGGGAGGGAATGGATAATGTAGTGTAAAGTACTTTAAAGTATTTTGGATTAGAAGCATACAAAAGTAAACTGTTATAATAATATAACATGGAGATAACATGTACATGGATGCACACTTAAAGGAAAAGTAACGTTATTTTACAATCTGAGCCTTCTTTCGGTAATAAAACAAGTCGTTTGACTCACCCATAGCACGTTCGTGTCATTTGGAGCTGTTTGGTGAAAGTTATGTTGTAGCGTATCCGTTAACATGAGTATTCGGGGCATTACTTTGCGGTCTCCAAATAACACAAACTTTAGCACTTTTCAAATCATAGAAGGCCGATGTCTTAATGTAAGATTTCGTTTGAAGCAAAAGTGGCCTGTAATCCGAGATTTAGCCATAGTTTCGAGTAGATGAGGACGCCAGTGCGCATGCGCGGACTGTGCTATTAGCTCCCGGGACCCAAACATGAAACGCAAAGCTGAAAACTATGGATAAATCTCGGATTACAGGCCACTTTTGCTTCAAACGAAATCTTACATTAAGACATCGGGCTTCTATGATTTGAAAAGTGCTAAAGTTTGTGTTATTTGGAGACCGCAAAGTAATGCCCCGAGTACTCACGCTAACGGATACGCTACAACATAACTTTCACCAAACAGCTCCAAATGACACGAACGTGCTATGGGTGAGTCAAACGACTTGTTTTATTACCGAAAGAAGGCTCAGATTGTAAAATAACGTTACTTTTCCTTTAATTTGTGAGTATAACAAGTAGAATTGTGCTCTTCACAGCTGACTCTTTTATTCTCTCCTCCTCAGGCACCAATGCCGATTCCAAAGTGACAGCTCCTCCCTGGTGTCTATCAGCCATAACCAAAACTCTAATGGCAGCACAAACATTGTCCTAAAGGCAATCTGTTCCTGTTTTTCAGCCAATCACATTTACTCGGTATTGTTTACATCACACAAACGCAACATGAATACTCAGCCAATCCAACAATAGCTCACTGTCTTCCCCAGCTGCTGATTGGACGTGTGTTGTAGAAATAGAATGACTAGAATGGTTAATTTTTCATACAAGAAGCATTTTTACAAATAAATGTGAGCTTTGCTAGCACTGAAAATCAGGTTCTTTGTTCAACGGACACTGCTGTGATTTCAAAAGCGTCAAGTAGCCGGTTTTATGTGTAATTCAGGTACTTTTATGCAAATTTAGTACTAGGAACTTTTCTACACCAATCTAGTTATTCTGTGTCCATGACATTGCTGTGATTCTGTCGTACCAGCAGGGGGACCTCTTTTCACAAGTAGCTGATTGTCACATTTGGCATCTACTGGTTTTTGTTTTGGTATTCAGGTAACATTGTCACTTGTAATTTCTGTATGTATACTCTTTGAGGTGCTATCCAATTCATATTTATTCTGTTTAGATACTTAAAAAATAACATACCAGCCTAGAAGTACACCACATTGGCCTTGTGAACTGTATTTAGAGGAGTGGTAATTGGAGGTTCAAACTTAAGACACATTTTTATGTAATAACTATACAAACAAATGGAAAAATTTTCTCTAAAATACGGGTTTACTAAAGGACTAATATGGTTTTATTCTTAGTTGGAAGTCTGTGTGGGACTCTACAATTCTATTTCCAGATAATGGTGTTTGGTGTTGTTTCTATTGTACACAAATGAAAACACAGTTTTATTTTTGGAATGGGAATACCGTCCCAGTTTTATACCTCTTGTGTTCTCTTGTTACTAGATAAGAAATTGTAAATTGTGCATTAATGTATACAGTTCTCGTTGGTGTGCATAGATGCAGTACAAAGTAAGGAGTATGTGTTGAGCTCCTTGAAGTCTGATTAAGTAATAATATCCCTAGAGACACACAATCAAAGCATGCAAGCCAGTGAGGGCGAGCAGGCGAGCTGCAGCATTTTACTTCTCCAAAATGTTCTCTCAGTGTGCACTTCTCTGTCCACTTAGGTTACATGTTCAGTTTTAACACTTAAATCAAATTAAATCTGTTTTTAAACATACAGACAGTCGTTTTTACAGTTCAAATGTCATGTAAATAGACAAAATCTCAATCTGTCGTATAGATAGTACTGCGCAAAAGCATTTAACTATATAGCCAGTGGGTCTGTATTTCAAAATTATACAGAATCACTTTAAGGCAGAGCTGGATCCAAGCATTTTCCAAGCATTCACAGCTAAAAAGCAAAATGCTGTATTTACTAAGCCCTTAACTGCATTTTTCGCTCAAGCCTCTGCACAGTACTGTTAAATTCAGTTTACCTCACAGTTAGACTATAGCTATAACAACGAACATCTTAAAAATACATTTTCCAATTCACTCGTGTATAGAATGTTTCAAACTTGGCTCTGCCCACGCTCATCACTCTGTGCACACCATGCAATGTACATAATGTATTGTTTAAAAGTCTAATGCAAGAACCAATGTAGTTTTGTTCTCAGTCAAATGTATTGTTTATATTGTTTGAATACTTCAGTCATTTGCCTCAGCTTTGTTGTTGGGATATTTTAATATCTCCATAAATATTCTCTTTAATTGTTGTGGGGCTCTGAATCCACTTTTATACCTCCTTTTTGTTGTCATTTTCGTTGGATATTAGAGAAAATTGTAAATGCTAACATTATTTATAGTGTACATTGTTTTTCTGACATATTTATTGCATATCAAAGGTACTTCATGTAAGAAGGGGCTACAAGGTATTTTCAAAAGTACAAGGGTAAAAGAGCATGGAGAGGGCAAGTGCAATTTGGGGTGGGTTTATTTACATGGTGCTAGACCCCTCCTTGCCTCAGTGCCCCTCACCAACAGCATTAAATGATATATTGACTCAACACTCACATTTCTGGTGCTGGTTACATAAATGAAATGAAGTCTTTGTACTGTATCCAAATCGGCTCTTTTCCAGCTCTCTTACATTGTATAAAACTCATGAATGGTGAGGCATTAGTGGTTTATGAACATAAGCGATATGCGTTATTGTTGACATTTTTGGGGATCTGACTTGTAAGGCGTGGTTTGTTTTCTTTCCCATGTCTCGTCTCATTTGAATTATTTGGCTGTATTTATGTCCTTTTGTTCTCTTGACTTATTTGATTCATGCTGCACTTATTTTTCTTGAGAAGTCACATAGAAAAAACCTGAGCCAGACCTGTCTTAAATCCCTCTGTGATTTTCTGTGTCATATTGTATTGTTGTTCAAGAAATAAAAAAGGTTTTGATAAATTGTTCACCATTAGTGTATGTATTGTAGCAGTACTGTATAGACGTAAGTGACTTTGTATTTTCTTCCAATATTTCAAAGGAGTAACTGATAAAAATTTTAATATACCTTTTAAATTCATAAAGGGTGTGTCTTGTGTTTATCCATAAAGATGTTGCTGTTTTGCTTGGAATGTTCTGTAGTATGGCATTAAACTTTTCTATCTCCCTGGAGACAAGCGGAGGACACCAGGCCAAGTAAAAAGATCTGTGGAGAGCAGGTGGCAGAACCAGTAACTGTAGTAAACTTTTATATTCACATTAATATTCACATCAAGACTTGTTTATTTCATTCATAAAGTATAAAAAGACATCAACAGTGTGATAACAACACAAAAAAATGGAATGCCCCCCTCTTCCCTTTTCCAGATATTAACACCGATAGTGACTATAAAACATTTTTATCAATGCATTCCATTTCAATCACAATTATTAATCAGATTAGATGTACGGCAGATGACGGTCCACTCTGGCACCGTCATCTGCCGTACATCTTCACCTAGAAGCCGCGGGCCATTCTTTTGAGGACAGTGAGGTTCAGATCTTAGCCAGGGAAAAGAACTGGTTTGAGAGAGGGGTTAAAAAGGCTATTTTTGTCAAAAAAGAGAATCCGTCATTAAACAGAAATGGGGGAGTTAGACATAACTTGTCTCCCATTTATAATTTGATTCTTAGACCAAGTCAAAACAGACAAAGGAACATTAGGGCAGACGAGCCAGGGCAGAGGGGTGGAGAGGGTTGTTAGACGTTGAATAGGGGGTCGTAACTAGTCGCCAGAGTAATTTGAAAAACAAAGAAGACAGATTAGGGGGGATCGTTTTCAGAGCTTTTTTAGTGTCGGGACACCTGCAGCTAGATATAAGCAGTGTCTAACCAATACAATAACCAGAGCTGACGAAGCCTCTCGGATGAGCGGCGAAACGTTTTCAACCAAACAAATTTTGTCCAGTTGACAAATTGAACTTCTCCTTTTATCATGGATTCTACCTGGACGACTGAGGGACTTTTCACGTATTTTTGAAAAATGCCATTATTGTACTTGATTCTTTGATTTCTTTGTCAAGATTATTCCATAAATTAACTCCTTTCACAGCGATCGTTCGCTCCATAACATTGGTTCTGAATCTAGGTTTTTTTTTTTTTAACATGTAGGTTCCTTTTAAATTGTATTGGCTTGTTCTCATCTCAAACAGTCTTTGAATATTTACAGGTAACACATTGCGCTTTGCTTTATACATGACTTTGAGTATACTTAATTCAACAATATCATATACTTTCAACACTTTTAAGTTTAACAAACAATGGGTTGGATGGCTCTCTATAATGACTGTTGGTGATCATTCTCAAAGCCTTTTTCTGTAAAATAAATAATGGCTGTAGGTAAGTTTTACAAAAAAAATTAACGAAATGGAACCAACCCTAACCCTATAGCCTACTTCCTCCTAGATCCGTGTCTTTTCTCAACAAATAAAGGTAATGCGCTTCCACAGCTGTATATTAGTGACATTTTGCTGTTATTGGCCATATTTCTGTCCTCTTTCATCAGCTGCAGTTCACAGTAGAACCACTGGATGGCGCTGATGGACGGCGCATGTTTTCTTTCACAGTGTGGGCTGTGGTCTGACTGCGGGAGTGAGCAGTGGCATTTCTCATTTTCCTCCCCCTCCCACATTTTTCTGATACCATCTTGTCAAAGCTGCAGCTGCTCCATTTAAAAAGCCAAGCAAATCAAACCGCTCCAGAAACTATGACATTTTTACTGATTATCCTGTACCCATAAGAGCTATTGAAAACACAGTCACTAGACCTACAGCTCTGGGAAAAAAAGACCACTGCAAAATTATCAGTTTTTCCAATTTTACTGCTTACAGGTATGTGTTTGGGCAAAAGGAACATTTTTGTTTGAGTCTATAAACTACTGACAACATTTCCCCCACATTCCAAATAAAAATATTATTGTTTAGAGCATTTATTTGCAGAAAATGACAAATGGTCAAAATAACAAAAAAGATACATGTTTTCATACCTCAAACAATGCAAAGAAACAAGATCAAATTCATTTTAAAACAACATAATACTAATGTTTACACTTAAGAAGAGTTCAGAAATCAATATGTGGTGCAATAACCCTTATTTTTAATCACAGGTTTCATGCGTCTTGACATGCTCTCCACAAGTCTTTCACATTGTTCTTGGGTGAGTTTATTCCACTCCTGGTGCAAGAACTGAAGTAGCTCAGCTTTGTGTTTGTGTTGGAATTCAACAGACGCTGGAATGGAATGGCTGTAATACATGTAGAGATGCTGATTTCAGAAAAAAATGCAGTGGTCTCTTATTTTTTTTCCAGAGCTGTACAGTGTATATGATACTAACTGAAATTATGGCGGAAGAAGCTCCCAGTTTTGTTACTTAAGTAAAAGTATAGAGACCAAAGTATAAATATCAATCAAAAAAAATTTCTTAAAAGTATTGAAGTACCATATGCAAAGTAAAAAAAATTCGGACAAGTTTTGAGAACTATTAAATTGTCAGATATGGTGATCTACATAAAGGATTATGTGGATTTTTGGTTAGCAAAAGTTCAATTTCAACAACGTAGTGGAGTAAAGCATACAAATATATGCTGTATGTACTTTTGTATCTGGTCACTTTCCGGCACTAGTAAAAATGCACTCTAAACTGTTTTTCTTCCTATTTGGTAGCCTATTGTTGTTGACTTCTTGGCAATGTCTTTGTCAGGACAAAGGTGAGGGGACAGGAGGTTGCCAAATGTGCAGATGCTCTCCGTAAACCAGGACCACAGCTACGGATATCCCGCTTCCAAGGACAGGAAGGCTGCTCTTCCTCTACCAACCCCCTAAGATTAACATATAAAATACATTGTAATACCACTATCATTGTTAATTGCACTACTCACGTGGTCTTTTTCTTTTCTTTTTTTTTTTATCAGCTGCATTCAAGTTCCATATTGCCTTTGATCAGTCATTGTTTTCACCAGCTCTACACAGGGGACAGCATATATCTGCACTCTTAAGAAAACAAATAAACAACAGATACCCTTAGTGGGAAGGAAAAAAGGGACTTCAAAATCAAAATAAGTGATTTCACTCTTTGAACTGGGTCCGTTTGGTTCTTATCAGTCCCACGATATGCTCTGTTCGTCGGCAAATTGTTCAGCATTCCCCCATCCTCATTTCCTTCAGAGGGCTAGTGCTGTTTTTCATCATGAGGTCAGGGGTTAGTGCTGTGGTGTGGTCACTGCACCAACCAGTGGTCAACTCTGACATGGCCTTTGACATCTCACTTCAGTCGTGGATCTCCAAACTGCAAGAAAGCGTGAACACAGCAGACAATTTAAAAAGCTTTATTATTTTTATATAATTTATACTTCATATTTTATCAGCTGTTGCTTTAAATACTATTTAAACAGTTCAATGATTTGATTATTTGTGAGATAAAAATACAACAATTAGAGGCGTAAAAAGCAATAGAAAAATTTAAAACTATAAGTAGCTTGTCTTTTCCCAACCCTAGATAAATACTTTTTACATCATATAAATATAACCATCAGAAGAGTGTTCTTACATATAAAAAACAAACTAATTGAAACATTTTTAATACATATCATATCACAAAATCATTTACAGTTTCTAAAGTGTATCATGAAATCATGTGTTTAATAAAGTAACTTTAAAAGTAGTTGTGTAAACCCCTTTTAGATAAAATTCATGGCCAGTACTTCATTCATTCTTTACGTTGCACATAATAAACTTACAGAGCAATGACAAATGTTGTACTCTTTCTAGTATCATTACATAATTTCATTATGCTTTCACAAGAGTAGATTTAATCCTCACAACCCTGGCAGTTGCTTGAGTTTTGTAACCAGCAGGCCGGTTATCAGTATTTGGAGTAGAGAAAGTGGTGTGCGCTTGGTGTAAAGTGTTGGAGATTGAGCAGCACAGCCTGACTCCTCTAATCTCTCCAAATAAACAGAGTTCCTCCCTCCCCCTGGCTCCACAGCAGGGCTCTGGGGTTATCAGACAAAAACCTCCGCTGCCCCCCTGCTCCCTCTCTTTCCCTCTCACACATACATCAAACCTGGGCCAGCATTAGCATTAGCAGCACAGGATACACGCACACACTCCATATCTGAGAGTGGAGTCGCTGTGAGGAAACAGAATGTCAGGAAAGGAAGCACTGAAGCCTGTAGGAAAGCACTAAGTCTCAGAGCAGCAGGTCTGAGGTGGAGGGCCAGTGTGTTACAGGGAGAGGGGGCATCTGATGGTTTTTACCTTCCGCAACACAGAGCAGAGGATCACTGTGGTCAACAAGAACCATCTCGGGACGGGCACCTCTAAGACGACTACAGAGGGGGGCTCTTCAGTGTCCAGGTCTGAGGATCCCATCAGCAGACACAAGCCACAGCACAGTGAGTTCAAGAAGGACTATAGATGATAACTACCTTGAAACTATTTGAAAAGGTATTAACCTATTACTATTACCCCTGTGGATTTGAAATGAAAATAGTTAATGCCCAGAGATGTTAGTATTATTCAGTTACATTTATTTGTGTAACTTTTTCTTAAAATTGTACTTCTTGTATTGTAGTTTTCAAACACCATCATTTTACTCCTACTACTCTCACTTGAGAAAAATGTTTTGATTATTCTTGATTTGAACATGTGTGTTGATTCCATCACTCCATCAGATATTATAATAACATATTTTATTCATTCATTGTGGTCCTTCAGATTGATTGAAATGATAAATTATGTTACATCAAGACAGTTACTCTTACTTGAGTTCCTAGAAGTTTTCCAAAATACTTTTTACTCTGACTTGAGTGATTCCTCAAAAACATGATTCCATGATTGTACTAGAGTTATGTAAGCTTGTTATTGGTCAAATATGACGCAGGGACTGGTTCTCACACATCTACTGTACATATTTAGATTGGACGTTTTTCAACATTATCCAGCTGTTTGCGGCTCATTGTTCAGTTGTACTAGTTTATCCCGCATTTTGGAGGTGGGGTCATTGCAACTCATTTCCTCCCACTTACAGCAGGCCAGTTATCTGTACAGACTTTCCACACCTTTCAGCACAGTATTTAAGGAAAACCATTATCTAATGCTTGCAGCTTCCTACCATTTTGTGTCGTTAAGGGACAGGATATTAAACGTATCTACTCATGTAAGTGTGTATGAATGTAGAAAATCATATTTTTTTTATCTAAAAATATGTACTTAAAGGTGCACTATGTAACTTTTCTGGTGGAGGCCCCCGCCACCAGCTTGACTACATTGAGATGTTATTGCTTTGCCTCGAGTGTTCCACAGCGTCTATCTGTGGAGACAAGCAGGAGACAGCATCGCACAGGGCTGAGGAAAGGTGACCCTTCTCAAAATATGAATGTATGTGTAGGTGTTGTTTTTAGCATTAACCATCCATAATTGAACAAATGTTTTTTTTAATACATACTGTGAAACATTCCAGGTAAAGCAGTAACATCTCCATGGTGACAGATCCCCTATTATGTGCATAGTGCACATTTTAAAAATGTATTTAACGTTTAAGAAATGTATTTAAGAAATATTTGATTTTGACAGGATCACACCATGAGTTTGTCGCGGAACGGGACATTGGAGAAGCCGATGTCAGAGCAGACCCAGTCAGAGCTGAGGAGCTCCTCCAGAGCGGGGTCAGGGGTTGTGGTGCCTCCTCCATACTCAATGGGGGGCAGTGAAGCGGATAGCCCCCTGGAGTTGCGTGGCTCTCTGGACTGCTGGGCCTGCTCTGTTCTGGTCACTGCTCAGAACCTCATCATCGCTCTCATCAATGGACTTCTGGCCAGTGCAATCTTTGGAACCATCCTGACCCCAGCACTGGTCATGATCATATTTGGCTTCCTCTGCCACTCCACAGTGAGTCAGTCTGTAAAGGCTATTTCTATACAGCAGGAAGGATGTGAGATGGAGGGTCAGGTAGGCCGCAGCTTTGGAATGCCACTGGCACACAAAACGAAAATGTTTTTACAACTATTTGACACCGTTTTCTAGGGTCTTATTGGATTTTTGCAAAGACTGGTTTAATTTTTTGCAGCTGTGGCTACACTGACCTCTGTCCTACACTTATGGGAGTGTGGTGCCAAGAAAATGAGCTTGATTGTGCTTTAGTTTGAGTATAAAACTATAAACAGATTATGTTTAAATACAGCCCAGCACAATCAACAGTTTTTGTTGAATTTTATGTTGACATTTCTGCTTGTGTATTCTTCAACTTAGAAAAGATGTTCTAAAAACAGTAGCACATGAAATGAGCCTGTCTGTGTAATGTCCTCAGAGACAGGATATAGTTTCTAGATGTTTACTGGCAGTCACAGGTCAGAGTGTACTGATGTGTGTGTATTTCCAGGTCCAGCCTCATGGGACTTCAGTTTACTGCTCAGACCTGTTGGATGATGCCGGCTGTGTGGCTCTCTTGGTGGTGGGCTTTCTGCTGCTGACGCCTCTGTTGGTTTTGGCTCTGGCTGCGTACTGCCGATTGGCCCGTCACCTGCAGTTGGGCCTGTGCTTCATCCCCTACAGTCGTGCTGTGTACAAGAACCTGCCTGCCTCTCGCCACAGAGGTGCAGGGGGCTGCTGCAGCCAGCAGGGGGCGACAGAACGAGAGGCCAAAGGCAGTGTGTGGGTGTGAGGGGCTTTTTCTAAGGACAGTCGAGGCAGTGTTCACCAAAAACTACCTTATAGTCTAGATGTTTTTAAACATTTGTACAAACTAATTTTTGTTACTATCTACATGCTATTTTTTCAGTGAATTTGTTTTTTTTAAATGTTTGTTTTATAACTTTTATGCAATAAAAACATTGTTTATGAACTGAACTACAAACAAATCTCTGATGTTTTACAACATTCATTCATCATTCATTTTCTTCCACTTTTCCGGGTCACTGGGGCAGCAGTCCAAGCAGTGTTCTGCTGCTCAGAACACAATGCACCAGCCCCCATGAATCCTTCCACAGGTGGTGCGTCCACAGGAGGACGGCTCACGTCACAACAGGCCTTGATGTATCTTCTGCCATGGGGGCTACCAGTGTCCACAGACACTGGGCGAGGTGGGGTTAAGTGTCTTGCCCAAGGACACAACGGCAGTGCTCATCTGTGGGAGCTGGGATCACATGCGGTCAACCGTCAAGAGCGGGATTTGAACCGCCAACCCCCTGGATCACAAGGCATATGCTCTACCAACTGAGCTACTGCCGCCCTGTTTTACAACAATGAAATCATTTTATTATTTATATCAATCAGTGTACCCATGATGCTTTAGGACCTCTTTGCACCGTTCACGTTTACGAAGTGAGAAAATGAACACATTTAAAAGCAATAAAACCTTTATTTATATAAATTACAAATATAAGGTTTGGGGGTGCCTTTGCACATATATTTATGTGGAAAATAGATCAGTGTCATATTTTATGTTGTCTTTATATTTCACATTATAGTGGTTATGTTTTGTGTGATTCTTTGGTTGAGTTTCTCTGTCTGCGTTAACAGGGCTGGTTGTTGATGTTCATTAACAGATTGTGATGCTGTGGTTTGTATGGAGCTGTGAATGTGCCTGGAGCCAGTGTACCACGCCCTTCGTCATCCACTTGACCCATAATGATGTAACTAGCACCTTAAAGAGAGAGAGAGAGAGAAAAAAAACCCAATTCATATATGAACCCTTCTACTGTTTTACATAAAGTTAAGTATACGTAAATGCACTGTACCTCTTCTGAGGACTGGACACTTTCTGCACTGTGCCAGCAGCCTCACTGACATCGTCTCTCCGGCTTGGGTGATTACAAGGCGCCCTGATTTATAGGCCCTGATGAGGGACACACCCACATTGACAGTGCCACGAGGTCCAGGAGACAGAGAGTTGATCTTTCCAGTTATGACTAAGAACAAGTATGGTGTTATAATCAGAAATTATAAGAAATCCATGATTGGTTTACATGTGAAGTTCTTTGCTTACCAAATTCACTTGAACAGAAACTGGTCTTGATAGTTCCGTCTCTTTTGCAGGCTTTAGCACAGAGAGGGTTCTGGGAGCCTGGAGAAATATAAATTAAATAATTGCAGAAAATGAGTAGTATCTATTATTTTAATATGTCAGCAGTCCCATCCGGTTCCCGGGAGTAAAATTTCCATTAATTTTTCCCATACACATTTGGAAAATTGTATGTTAATTGCACTTGAGATCTCGCGGGACTAATACAGTACGTGGGCAATTTGCAGGACGGAGGACATATGACACGTTGGATAAAAGAAGTCATGATTACAGCTCTGGAAAAAAATAAGAGACCACTGCATTTTTTTCTGAAATCAGCATCTCTACATGTATTACAGCCATTCCATTCCAGCGTCTGTTAAATTCCAACACAAACACAAAGCGGAGCTACTTCAGTTCTTGCACCAGGAGTGGAATAAAGTCACCCAAGAACAATGTGAAAGACTTGTGGAGAACATGTCAAGACGCATGAAAGCTGTGATTAAAAATAAGGGTTATTGCACCAAATATTGATTTCTGAACTCTGTAATGTTTACACTCTGTGTAAACATTAGTATTATGTTGTTTTAAAATGACTTTGATCTTGTTTCTTTGCATTGTTTGAGGTCTGAAAACATGTATCTTTTTTGTTATTTTCACCATTTGTCATTTTCTGCAAATAAATGCTCTAAACGATCATATTTTTATTTGGTATTTGCGGGAAATGTTGTCAGTAGTTTATAGACTCAAACAAAAATGCCAAAAAGTAGTAAAATCAGAAAAAAAATATTTTGCAGTGGTCTCTTATTTTTTTCCCAGAGCTATATATAGGTTAACAATATTTATTACACTTAAAACACTTGGTGCTAACTTTAGACTGAAAAAGCAACAGCTTTAGTGATGGCTGAGCTGGAGATCTAATCATTCATTCATTATGTAATTATTGATAATATTCCACTTAAACCAGGGGTCTTCAACGTTTTTTCAGGCCAGGGACCCCCAAACAGATGGCGAACTGGGCCAGGGACCCCCTACTATATATACGGCATAGAATTGTGTTTTATATTAAATTGAGCTTAGTGTCATGTATAAACATTGCTACTCTGTTATGGTACATCCAATACAAGGAAATAATACACAGACCACATCAGACCTCTGACTTAAACCTTTATGCACATGTGTTGCACTTACTGGGTTTCCTTCCATTTGGTCTTGTGACAGGGGCAGATTCTGAGCCACGCCCTCTAGTGGGCTTCACGGGTTTTGGTGGAGTGGTCTCTGGGGGAGGAGGGGGGATGTACTTTGGAGTAGTTACTGGGGGCTGTGTGGTTGTGGCAGGTTCTTTCGGAGCATAAGGTCTGACTTCAGGTACAGAGGGTATAGTTCTTGTGTAGTGCGACTCTCTTGATGGAACTGAAGATCCTTGAGGGAAGCTGGCGTACTGGGCCAAGAATCCATCAGAGGTCACGCTGAGGTCAGAGACAAACTGGACCAGCAGGACATTACCACTGGTCACTATCGGCCTATAGGACACACACACAAAATACATTACTGACAGGGTTCCACAACTTATCCGTAAACCAGTTTTATTGTGACTGTGTCTACATTCATACTGCAGGTCAAGTGGCCAAAATCTTATTTTTTTTAGCTCAAATGTAAAAATGTGAGATTGATTTGATGTTAACTACAGTGTTACAATAACAACTACTACAAATCTGATTTTAATGTGACCCAGGATTAACAAGATTAATGGTGGAAGACATATTCAGTGTTTTTACTTAAATGAAAGTACAGATACTGGAGCAAAAAATAAAAAAGTATCACATGAAAAAAAAAAATCTTAATCAAGTATTAAAGTATCTGTACTTAAAGAGTAAAAAGTAAAAAAAAGTAAAAGTGTTTGAGATCTAATAGAGTTCAACGGTAGCGATTTTGATACAGATTTGTGGTGAATTTGGTTCAATAGAAATAATTGATTCTTTTTTTTTCCTAGCTGTTTTTATTGTTTGCTCAAACTATGACCTTGATAAAAAAAAAATACACTCTTTTACTTTTCAGTCCAGTTCAAGAATTTATTTTGGGAGTTGGATCATGTGTTCTCAGATGTAATAAAGTAAAAGTAAAAACAATCTCCTTTAACATGTACTTAAATAAAGTGCAAAATGTTATACTTATATACAGCACTTTACTACTTTTACTTTGTTATGTTCCACCACAGCCCAGATACAAGTATTCTGCAGTCTGAACATGCATATCACATTAATTATATGACTTCTACAGCACAGGAATGCAACAGGTACCACATTTATATTAAATTATTAAATGTCTAAAACGCCTGCGAGACAACAACAGCAGTGACTCTAGAAAGTGCAAATATAGTGAAGGTTTAATTCACTGATATTTTGGGAAAGAAAATTAATTAAGATACAATATTAACTTAAACCTATTTAGAGTGAAATGCTCTGATCATTTTAGGTATTATATTAACATGACAAATGGTCACAAAGCACATTAATAACATTTCAAGGATGTAGTCTAAAGGTGTCTTCTGCACTTCAGGGCTAAAGACACTTGAAAACACATTTGAGTTGAATTTTATTTGTCATGTGAACAGCCTTTCAAAAAAAAAATGGTGTATCAAGACCTGCAGTGTGATGAAAGCCCTGGTTTAATCCATGCATCTGGTATTTTTTAGCCAAAGTAAGAATTGACAACTAAATATTGTTTGAGAATAATAATCACCAAACCTTGTATCTGCTACTTACAATGGTGCTTGTTCCCCACAGTATTTCCCAATCAGGCGTGAATCGTCTCTTTCTCCTCCGTTATAGAAAGACACATAGTCAAATCGGCAGTAGGTGTCAGCTTCTAGGGCAAACTTGTCAAACCTGACTTGAATCACCTAGTGTCAAAACAGGGAAAAATATATATTAAAATCGAGCTTTATGGTTACAACTGTATTATGCTCTACAAAATCCATCCATCCATTTTCTTCCGCTTATCCGGGGCCGGGTCGCGGGGGCAACAGTCTAAGCAGGGACTCCCAGACTTCCTTCACCCCGGACACTTCCTCCAGCTCCTCCGGGGGGACCCCAAGGCGTTCCCAGGCCAGCCGGGAGACATAGTCCCTCCAGCGGGTCCTGGGTCTTCCCCGAGGCCTCCTCCCGGTGGGACATGCCCGGAACACCTCCCGAGGGAGGCGTCCAGGAGGCATCCGGAACAGATGCCCGAGCCACCTCAGCTGGCTCCTCTCCACGTGGAGAAGCAGCGGCTCTACTCCGAGCCCCTCCCGTGTGATTGAGCTCCTCACCCTATCTCTAAGGGTGCGCCCAGCCACTCTGCGGACAAAATAGACTACAAAATAGAAGCTTGAAATTTGAATAATATTCAAACCATTTTAAAATGTTTGGACACAAGCTAATTCGTTTTTCTAATGAATAAATAGAGGTGGGTGCTACAAGACATTATTCAAATGAATATGATAATATGATCATTTTTGTGGCTCATTTTATCATCAGTTCATTTTAAACTGCACATTATGTCATTATCCAAACCACAGAATCCGAATCTGAAGAAAGCTATGAGAGACCACCCTATTGAGTAAATGATTCTTGTCCAAACCTATAAAATCATTATTAAATCATAAATCAACTAAATTGATATCATGTTGAATTCTAACTATTCTAAAGATGTGGTGTGTGACGGACCATTCCAGGCTCCACAGTAATGAGCCAGGAGCAGCTGGTTCCTGGGGGGTACTTGTCGTTAGGCCAGTTGGGGGTCATGATCTCTCCCTGGGCTTTGGTGATCTTCCCTCCGCAGGTCTGCTGTTCTGGATCACACAGAAATGTCAGTAACAGTGTGGATCAAATATTATGTTTCTGATGAATAATTTAGTGATCCTCTAAACATGTTCACAATCGAGCCAATGTCAAGGTTGAAAACGCCCCAGTGGTTTCATGTGATCTTACTTAGTGGTGTCAAAATCTATTTTATGAGTTAGAACAAACTGTTGAAGAAAGAAAAACAAAAGTAATGTTTTTACATGCTTTTGCAGGCCAAAAGCAACTGCCTGGAATCCAGTCTTTTCCAGATGAACTTCCATTTAAGTTTGTTTTTTTTATATCAATATCGGAGTATTCTATTTTGGAATCATACAAATTCTGCACTTTATGTGTATACTTTTAGATAAAGTAGAAAGAAATTGTTGCATTGAGTCAGTGCCAAAGCCTAAATTGCATAACATATACTGTACATACTACCTGGGTTTGTCAAAAGTCTTGAAATCAGATACTAATCAATACTGAAACCAGTCTTGAAAATAGATACTCAGTTTAACAACTATCGATACTGAAAAACATCCTATTTACATGACAAAATTGGACCTTTCGTGAACAGTTTTAGAGTACTTTTGAACATGATAACTTAAAGAAAACATTATTCTTATTATTCATATTATTTTGTGTTGAAAATTATATTCTGTTGCCCATTGTTTAGTTTTTTTTGTGTGTGTGTTTTTCCCCCTCATCATTGTGGTATTGAAATCAGTATCGAATATCAAGCCTATTGCTAAGTAGTATATTGATTGAATCATGTTTGAAATTTTAGTATGGTGACAGCACTAATCCTGACTTGACCAAACGGCCACTTACCATCCACATAAGGTTTGGTGCCACTGAAGTAAGCCACAAACCCTCTTCCCTGTGTAGCTTCATCAGAGGCCATCTCCAGCATCATGGTGTTGGTGGTGGAGATCAGATTCCCGGGTCGAAATGTTCCACAGAAGCGCCCCAGTTTCTGCACCAGGTGGGAGTGACCGTTGAACACATCCAGATAGTCATACCGGCACTGTGAGTCAGCCTCCAAGTCGAAGATTCGGAAAGACAGAGTGACTACATTCCCCTCTGGAACCTAAGAAGACCCAAGAAGAGGAACGCCAGTGAGTTTGAATGGTCCAGTCAACGGGCAGTAATGTTTGGGTTAAGTCACTCACTGTAATACGCCAGGTGCATTTACTGTTGGGTTTGTAGAAGTTTGGGAAGGCCTCACTACCGATGAAACCTGAGTCTGCAACCAGGTCCCCTCCACAGTGGAACACAGGCCTGAGGACAGACAGGGACATCATGTGTGAACTGCTGTCCTGCAAATGGGCCTGGCAATGATTACAAATTATTATAATAATCAATTTATTCTTCAATTAATAAAAGATTATTATCCAGTACAGTACAGTCCTGAGGTATCAAATGACAGACAGGTTTTCATTGTAGACAAATGTTACTTTTATTGGCCCAGGCAAATGCACAAACAAATAACGCAGTAATGCAGTATGATTTGAAAATACTGCATTGTCCTTTAATTGTCAGCGATGTCTTAGTCAGCTACATTTTTTATTAGTAGAAGATTTTAATTGTATTTATATGGACCACAGCAGAAGGGAATATGCATGAGTGACTCAGCTTTGGGGATGACTGGACAGTTTAATCTGCCTTTTCACATATGAAGTTTAATGCTTATGAGTACACATCTTTATACACAGTTGTTTTTGTGCAAGATCCTACTAACAAGTACTTGGCTGGAATTTCTTTAATTTACTGCAGCGATACAGGAAGTCTACAATCAAGTCTACAATTTATTATTACACATTTTTGTGTGTTTTACTGTGGATCTGGCAAATGTCAAAATTATCACTATGTGGGAAACAGGGAGTTTATGTTTATGTGAAGCTAAGCAAAACACATATCAATCTTTCTGCAAAAATGCACCATGCTGCAACCCGACTAACAGTAATAATCTAACCACCTACAACGAATGCCTCAGTCTCAGAAGAAAGACTTTCAGTAACCGCGAAGAAACAGCACTGATTCAACCCCACAGGGCAGACGCAAAAACATTAACATCTGGCAGTCAAAACACCTCACATTAGGAGCCAGAAGCCATCAAGCCATTCGAAGAAAAACTGTAGTTTGAAAAGACTGCAAAGGCACTTTTTCTAGAAAGTTCTTATAACCTCATTTCTTAACCCTCTGTGAACATTCTAAGTGTATGAAATAAGATCAATTGTCAGATAACAGTGAGCAGACATGGTAACATATAAATCACTATAAATCACTTTTAACAATGTAAAACATACCTGTTTGTTGCAGCCTGCTGAGCCTCAGACCATCCCAAAAGCACACACAGGACCAGCAGACCACATACGCAGCTCCCATACATGATGATGCACTTCGGGCTGTATGCGTAGTAGAAGAAACAGTAATAGTAGTGGTAGATTTGTAGTAGGCGTCCCAGGACAAGGAGGGCGGGACAATGGATAATGGACAGTGAGAAAGCGCTGCAAGGGGGGATGACGTGAGGCCTGTAATTAGGCACAGATGCTTCCCCACAATAACAAACTCTACAAAATGGACATTAAGCAAAAGTAGACTTAACTTTATTGTTTTCGTTGAATTTTGTGGAAATGTGGAGAAAGTTGGTGCTGTTTTTGTCATTTCTGCTTCAAATGCCAAATAAAAGTTCAAATTGTTGAAGGAAAGCCTGAGGCAGTAAGCACCAAAACAGGGTAATAAATGATGACATTCCAGTTACCCAGACATAACACCTTTAATCTGCTTTGTAGTCTATTTAAAAGAACCCAGGAAAATGTGGCTTCTTTTACATGTGTTATTTCAGATCAGTGACAAATATACTTCAGCAACTCTGACCTTTTCATAATTTATTTACATTTTGCTCCTTAAACTATTATTCCTTTAAAATATTGGGTAAAAGCTCATAAAAGTTGATTTTGCTTATGTCCCCTTTCAGTTTTATTTGGCAGTTCTGCATTGACTTTAGCACAAGCCAGTCAAAATAGACAACGTAAATAATTTGCCAAAGTCCTTTTATTTGCACAGATAGTTTACTTGTATCAGGAAATTCACAGTGCTAGAAGATATAAAGTCTGTCTCCATTTCTAGTAGCTGTGATAGAAGTTGTATAGTTTAGATGCCATAAACTTAATACTGAGTCAAATATCTTTTTTATGTTTACATTTTTTGTCTTCGAAGACCTTATGGTTTAGATTAAGATTAAGCCTTTATTGGTCTCACACACAATGACACACGGGAGAAATTTGACCCATCCTTTTTCAGGAGCAGTGAGCAGCCATCTTTTTCGGCACCCGGGGGGCAGTACCGTGAAGGGTCTTGCCAAAGGACCCACACTGGTTAGCTCATTGCCAGGGGGGATTAGAATCCACAACCCCCGGGGAAAAGTCAGTGACTTACCAATTGAGCTAACCAGCCGGTGGTTGTGAGTCTGGTGCCAGACTTTGTGATTTATTGTTGATTCAATGGTCTAATAATTGTTGTGTTATTTATCTCGGTTTAATTTGATTTATATGATACTATACTATAACAGAAGGGAAGTTCCAGATAAGTTCTGTAACCTGAAGATCACTCTCCTTTACCACATTTCTCTTAATCCCAGGACTCCTTCAGCTCCATTTGAGCCAGAAAACTGTCTGTTTACCCCCCTTCAATTTCCCAAATCCGTGAAATGTGGGAGTTTTGAGCACTATTTTCTGGCCCACATAGTAGCCTCTCTAATGTTCCAAAACCATTAAAAACATCACTCCCCGTTTGATCAAAGTCAGACTGAATTTAAAAGAAGAAGACACAGTATCATGTTACAATACTGCAATACTGAAGAATAACACAGTCTATTGAAAAGAGGATCATGCTAGAGCTTAGATCATATACATTGTCTACTGAGGTAAAAGGAGGGTGTTATGTGTAGGAGTATGTGACCTTTGAACTCTGGGGGAAATCTAAGCCAACTGACTACTCTAACTCCTAACCGATGCGTCATTTTGAGCGGTCCCTTCTTTTTGAGGGTAAAGGCACGTAAGGACTAGCGGATGGAAAGTTGATGACTAATATTAGATTTCCAGACTGAGTAGTTTAACAGTGAAAATATATTTTCATTTGCAGTGTGGAGCAATTCTGTGTTTGTACCTTCTCAACATTATTACTGTAAGCATTCCTCTGGCCAGTGTTTCTTTAAGTCTGTCCAAGTTTGACTTTTTCTGAGACAAAATAACCAAAAAGCATCCAAACGGAGTCTGTGAAGGCAATAAACCAGAGTTGATGATTTCATAACTATTGTAAATCTATGGAGCGATAAATTTATGGTTTGTCCGACAGCACAGTGCAGCTGACCTTAGGAATACACAGGAACATACATACAGCTCTGGAAAAAAAGAAGAGACCACAGCAAAATTATCAGTTTTTCTGATTTTACTACTTATAGGTATGTGTTTGGACAAAAGGAACATTTTTGTTTGAGTCTATAAATTACTGACAACATTTCCCCCATATTCCAAATAAAAATATTATCATTTAGAGCATTTATTTGCAGAAAATGACAAATGGTCAAAATAACAAAAAAGATACATGTTTTCAGACCTCAAACAATGCAAAGAAACAAGATCAAATTCATTTTAAAACAACATAATACTAATGTTTACACTTAAAGATCCCATGACATGGTACTTCTTGATGCTTTTATATGGCTCCTTAATGGTTCCCTAATACTGTAAATGAATCCTTCTTCAAAATCAACACTCAGTGCATGAGAAACAGAGATAAGCTGAGAAAGAGTAATTTTTCTCACTCTGAACACTCTATAATGGGCGTTGTTGCTTGAATGCAAATGAGGAGAAAAGAGCTGGCCAATAGTAGAGGGTGGGGGCGTGGCCAAACGCTCCGCTCTCCGCTGTAGCTCTCAGCTGATCCATTTCCTTGTTTTTGCACGGGGGGAGAGATTTTAAGCGTTCCATTGAAAAATAAACACATTTCCACATAAAATAAAATTAAACCACTGCTGTTCAAAGGTCCAGAGGCTCAGATAAAGGACTTCCGAGCCTAGAAACACTCGGACGTGCCTCCAGGCAAATAAAAAAACGCATTTCGCATTGCCTAGCGCATTCGCAGTCCAAACTCTCTGGGCGTGATTTACAGAGACGCTGAGTTCAGACAGACGGGGGTGGAACTGCATTTGCATTTCTTTTTTCGATCTGACGCCAATAAGGTGCCTTGTTCAAAATCGCCCGTTTGAGCTCCGATTTTTTGTAACGCAGAAAAGGATCGCAAATGCTCAGTTTAGACATTTCGCAACTTTTAACCATGAAGGGGGGGGCCTAAACAGGGTAGGGGAGCTCACATTAACGTTCAAAAACCTCAGAAAGTGAAAATTTCATGCCATGGGACCTTTAAGAAGAGGTCAGAAATCAATATTTTGGTGTAATAACCCTTATTTCATGCGTCTTGGCATGTTCTCCACAAGTCTTTCACATTGTTCTTGGGTGACTTTATTCCACTCCTGGTGCAAGAACTGAAGTAGCTCAGTTTGTGTTTGTGTTGGAATTCAACAGACGCTGGAATGGAATGGCTGTAATACATGTAGAGATGCGGATTTCAGGAGAAAAAAAAATGCAGTGGTCTCTTATTTTTTTCCAGAGCTGTATGTGCTCTTAACTAATGTGAAATGATGTAGAGGAGAAATGGGCTTTAATAACATCTGTTGTAAGTTAGCAATAGGCAAGTCTCTCAGTGGGTCCATAGCAGTTCATCTGGCCCTGGTTGAGGTTTGGCTGAAATATTTTTCTCTCTCTGTTTGCATGATCAACTTTAGATGTAACAGTTAAATGATCTCTGAAGGGCTGGCTTATAGTTTTGATTATGAGCATGCATGACTTTGTTTTTCTCACAGCCTTTTTCATTATCTTAAATGTATGCCTTCACATCTCACCGTTTGCAGCATACTGTACATGTTTTAAAGAGCTTCTGCTATAATTTAAATTCACAATAGGTTAGAATTCCTCTAACTGTTCTCTGCATTTTTAAGAGGTCTTTGTGCAAATCTAAAGCAGCCTTTCATGAGCAGTGGGTGAACACAGACCAATTCCCAAGGACTCTTCACATCTTGATCCAGAAATAAGTAGCTGGGGATTAGGCATATTTGAGGTTGATAGGGGAAACCGGAGCACACACACACAAAAAAATCCATTTACAGTCGTAGACAGCGAGAGCATGGCACACAAACATATTATGGCATTGAAGTTATGTATTTGATATCTTATCTTATAAATGATTTAATAACAATGAATGTAACATGAATAAGTAGACCTACTCTAATCAAGCTTGCCGTTTTAATACACTATGTATTATTAAAGTTGTTTAGTTTGAATTGTATTACACTATACACTATACACTAATACTGGCTAGCACGTTAGACTCATGGCCTCATCAAAAGTCATTTATCATCATCTCTGTGCAGGGTGCAGAATTATTATTGCACTCACTGTTATGGTGACACCTAGTGGTGCAAAAGGTGAACTGCAAACGTGGGAGAATTTAAATATGGTTAGTGTATCCTCATAGAAATGACCCATGGTGGATTGATGAGTTGTTAAAAGTTATTATGAAATATTTATATTCTATTAAAATGCATACATCACATACATGGATCATTATTTTATAGTATATTCACTGTAAACCTCAAATTGATCTGAAATGGCTCAGTAATAGAAACAGGTTTATTGTCTCTTTACTGTGGAATTTTACAGTAGCAAGCAGCAGCTTTACATTTCCGCAATGATTTTGAACCCTACATGTATGACCAGGAGCCTCAATGTCTTGAATAATTCTAAGTCACACAGCAGTGCAATACGAAATCCACATGCAACACCTACACCACACCATATTATGTGCAATCTGTGAAATACTTACACCTTATTTGATCTTTGATTTAATCCTACCTGCACCTTGTACATTGTACCTTGTATTTTTTTATTACATTTTATTACATATTTTATTATATTGTTTATTATATTGTTTATTATATTGTTTACTTCTTCCCCTGCACTTTTGCAACACTTTTTACCATGTACTATTATTGCATGTTATTAGTACTTCTTGACTATCTTAGCAAGTCAACGGTTCTTCTGATCCTAAGCATTTCATTGCATTGTTGACCTTGTGTTGATTCTGCATATGACAAATAAACAATCTTGAATCTTGAATCTTGAATCTTGAGATGGAGGTAGGCAAAAAGTTAAACTTTTGGAGTATTGGAGTGTCAAATGCCTTAGTGACGTTGTCAATCAAAAGACAGCTTTGTCTTTGATAATAATGGACGAACATTGTTATAACATGGATTGAAGCTCATAAAAGTCGATTTACAGAATATGTCCCCTTGAAATTGCTTTAAAACTTGGAGGTAGGCCTGTGTTGCAAGTTGGTCTTAAGCGCCTCCATGTGGTGTTGTATGGAACTACAGATGTATTGTGATTCAGACAAGGGCATGGCTTAAATGATTTATAGTAGTGAGGTCAGGGACTGTTTCAGGGACTTTAACCTAGACTATTCTAGTAACTCATTTTCTTCTTAAACACATGTGCTAGCTTGTTTCTTTTTTGAATTGATGAAACAAATACTGGTACTGTTAATAAATTTATACTTTTTCATACATGTCATAGCAGGTCCCACAAATGCGCACTCACAGATCACAGGAAGCACACACAAACTACACATCGTCATGGATACCGTTTTCCAATATACATATATTTCATGATGTTCATCAATATAATAAGACATTGATAGATTTTTACACTACAATTATTTTATGTACTTCAGTTTTTCATTCAACATCCCCTCCTTTAATAGAGTCAACCTTGTGTAGATTCTAATCCCAAAATGGACGACAACACAATAAATCTATCAATAAATAAAAACAAGAAATCAAAAATATTATGTTTACATTGCCCATGAGGGTCCAGCCTTGTCCCTCCAAAAGGCCAGACAAACAGAGGCAATATTTTTTCTAAAAAAAAAATAAATAAATAAAAAAATTCTATCCCACAAAAGAATCAAAATTTCTCCTCAAAAATAAACACTTTAAACAAAATAATCTTGTAAGATACAAACAACTTTCTGTTGTAAACCATAAAATTAGTACGCTTTCTTGGAAATTTGGTTAAAAATACTTTTTTCCAAACGACTTCCGTTCCTTTTTTACTGTCAGTGCGTACACACAAACATCTCAGTGACATCTGGAATTATTACAAAATTGATGCAAAATGAAAAATAAAAATATTTGGTTCAAAATAAAACAAGTAGAATCATTTGTAGCTTTAGTCCTCCAACAAAACATTCAGAGATTCAGTAGGGTCCCTCCTGATGACTGTGTCCGAACCATTTGGAGGCGACATAGGATTGTAGTGTCTGATAGTCTGGCTTTTTGAATCCCAATACATGCTGTAGTTGAATTGGAAACCCCCAAATTGTTTGAACACAGCCAAGTTGAGATCTCTGAACATTTCTCAAGGTTGACATAAGACAATATTCTCCTTCCATGTTCATCCCATTCCATCAAAACAACAACAAAACCCAACAACAAAATGTGCCACAGTTAAACATATGCACACTTTTCCATACAGACAAGAAAGCAACTGAACCGAAAAACAAAAGAAGAGCACTCATTTTCAGTTTCACCACTGTTGGCTGAGCACTCACAGGACAAGTGGAATGATGGGAAAATCATAGAAGTCCTACCCCAATCAGTAGTGTTGTGTCACTTCAGTGCATCGTTAACAAGGATGGCTAAACAGGTAACCCTGTCATGATTTTGTATTGCAATAAATCCCAATTTACATTTATTAATTTTTACATATACAGTAGTTTGATAAATACTTTTATTTTTTTATCTTAATTTGAGGATATAGGACCCCCTACCCCCAAAACACCCCCATATTACAACACCAAACAATGCAGCTTTTGAAGCATTTATCTAGTTAAACTTGGCAGCACTATGAAAACAGAGAAATAAAGAGTTGTGCTATTAATGTGTCGAAAAAGACAATCTTCAGACCTGGGTTGCTTCACATCGGGTTATGAGAGCATTATTTTGGGTTGTCAAAGCATGCTCTTCACAATGATTTGGTTAAATTGCATATATTCAAATGGCACACTCACATATGGTGTAAGGTCCTCAAAGATACAAGGGTTAATTTATTTAGGATCATTTGGACAACCTGTACTTTCTTCCTCACTTGTTTTTGATGGCAATTGGCAGCATAAGCAAAGTATCTGGTCTTTGGTAATCATTTTAGTCTGGATGTGGGGAAGTAGAGGAGTAGTTAGAAAGGTAAGAACTGAAACACCTCTCCCTCTGCTCGCATTGGTCAAAGGAAACCAGGAGGCCTTCACTCGAAAGATTTAAGCGGTCTAATCTGGTGGGATCAACTAGGGATATTCCCTGTGACAGGGCTATTCTAACACACACACAAGCACACCTAAGAGTCTAGATCAGTGCAAAGGGGAGTGGGCTGGTCTGTGGAGCTGGTGGGGAGTTAAAAGGCTACGTTAGCTTGTCATAATTACTAGCAGTTGTTTAGGGCACCTATGAAACAAACGAAAGCCTCTCCCTTAATGCTTGGCAGTGTACAACGCTTACAGCGATATTATATAAAACGACAGGCCGGTAGAAAAGAACTGCAATTTTCCTTTTTATCTGCCTGTTTGACACAAAAATATACTATCATAAAATATATATTCTATTGTTTAAAAAAGAAAAAAGGCCTTACCTACAAGGTGAGAGAGAATGGTACTCATTAAGGTGAACTAAGTTAAACTTAAACCCCAGCCAGCACAATATTGTCTAAAGTTATTACTGGTTTTGCAAATAAGGCTGATTAGTTTGTGTCTGTGCTCTTATGGAATGACCAGCCAGAGAGCGCCATCAAAAACAAGGTAGTTTGTGCATTTGAGATTTCCTGACCTGGAGTCAGCTACCACTCCTCACACAGAGCGGTGCAAGAGTTTGACCATATTAAGTATTGTAGTAACTGGATACTAAGGCTTTTGAGTCTATGAAGGTTTGTGAAAAAATATCTGTCACAATACCCTTAAGGAATTTCAAGCCAAGGTCCACATTGACATTGCCACAGTACACGCTTATGTTGTGAAAATAAACCGGTTTTGACTGAAACCCCCTATTCTAACTTAGACCTATTTATAGATATTTTAGTCTCACTATGTGATTATGACCAACGTTTTTCGACACATAAAATACTTACAATTACATGTGCTACAGTAAGAGCATTTGCACTAAACTGCAATGAAGGAATGTTCTCGAAATAAGACACTACAAAAGATTTCAACAAAAGAAACATCTACAGACATTGGTCCAACTGTACTATGGCAGTTTCAAAATCATTTAAAGTTACTGAGGTGTTCAAGCATGCTAAGAGGACTATTGGGGAGCAACAGTAAAAGTATACCTGAATCAGACTTAAGGGACTGTGACTTGTCACAACTAGAGATGCATGTAAAGATGCATGCAGTATTCAAGATCATCCGAGAGATCGGATTCTCCGTAGAAATCAGTGTTAGTGACTGTCTCCAGAGATAAAATATGCAACAACATTGAAAACCGAGTAAGCCAGGAGAGGAGAGATGATGAGAACATGCAAGTTACACACTTTGAATAATAGGCAGTAGTTAATGCTGAAGCATACATAAAATGAATACAAAAAAAAATCTAACTTACAAAATGCACACACACCGCACACTCACCTACAAAAACAGTATATTAGAATCAAAGTCTACAAAGAACTACATAATATCAGGTATGTAACAATTCTAGCCAATTGTTTCCTTTCCTGCTGTCACAAGTGTTTGGTTCTCAGTTGGTATGGCCAGCTGGAAAAGCCAAGAGGACCCAGAGACAGGGCCACAGTGACAGTGGACACGGGCCAGAACAAAGTGATGGGTGTGGGGGAGCCATGGGGCCCTGAGGGGTGTAGGGTGGACATATATTGAGACTATAGAAGGGAGAGAATCAGAGCTCTACTATCAGTGATCTTTTTATCATCAATTTGAGGGTTTTTCTGTAGCAAGGACGTTGAATTAGACTGGGGTAGGAGTGTCCCTTCTTAGGTGCTGAAATACACTGTGAAAAGAAAAAAAACAGATGAGAAGTGAAGAAATCATATGAGCTATTAAGCCTCGAGTTCAGTACAAGCCTCCCAAGTACAAAAGTCTTAACTCTTACCAATAATGACGATGAGGATAATCACACATATCACACCCAGGATAATCATCATCTGTAAGAACAATACAAAAATCTCTTTAGAATGAATTAGATCTATACACATATTTACAGACATATTGTTTCCGCATTACTGAAAATGTAAAAATAAAATAGGAAAGTAAGAGCCATCACTAGAACATGTGATGTATTAAAACTGAATGTAACAATATCAGAATAAATCCTTGATTACATCACTATTCACTCATATCTGCTACATGTTTGCAGATCCATGCTCACCTTAGCATTTTTCCACCAGTATTTATTCTTGAGTTTGGCAGCACTGGTCTCAAACTGGGAGGCTCCGGCCTGCAGCGCATCAGCCCGGTCGTCTAGTTCTGACAGCTTAGAATCACGCTCCAGAACCTTGTCCACGTTTACACGCATGATATCCACCACCTGGATACAAACAGGCTCACTTAATCACAGTAAACTTTGAGACTACTGCTGTCTTTAATACTACCAACAGACATTAAGTGGTGTTAGCTTGAACGACAGCACTTACCTCATCCACCTGTGCCTGTGTCTGCTGCAGACGGCGGTTGCTGGTGAGGTTTGGAGGTTGATTCCCTCCCTCTGGGGCAGGGGCACCTGAAGCTGGGGCAGACCTGAGGACCACACATTTATTTACTGTTACTGATACTGAAATACTCATATGCTGACATCAAGCAGTCATTTGTACTAGATGTCCTTTCTCTACATTATGCTGTTGTTACTATTTCTTTATATGTTTTGACCTCAGACTTGCTGTGAGGACATGCAGCTTGTCGTCTGTCATGTCTTGTTGAATGGTTTTCTCTTTCACTTCTCTGTCTTTGCACACAGCACTGGCAGCATCCTTTGTGATGGACAATCTGTTTAACTGAGCATGTCATTTACAAAGCTATACACTCTAAAAGGACTTGCTTTTGCTTCTACTGTGCTTTGAATGCCAAAATGCTAAAGATTAAAGAGTTTACCTGCAAGCATCCTGATATAGATCTAGGTTTTATTAGGTTAGAGGTGCTAATAAATAAATTTAAAAAATCTCATTAAGTATCACACCACTGTATTTCTTTCTCAGTTGGGAATGTGGTTTATGTAATTTGTGTTACTCCTGAAGCTTAGGTAAAAAACTCAGTAACAAGGTCACCTTTTTACTCACTCTTTCCCTTTCTTAATCCTCTATCAACAATTCTGTTTGTCATAGTGGGCCGGATGGTGTTGATCTATTTGTTCTGTTTCTAAATAGGATATTTATAGTACAGTCATAATATACAGCACACAACCTCTGTGTAAACATGGTGCTTTCCTTAGAGATTAGGGTTTGCTTTAGGTTTATTTTTGAATATTGTTGGAGTAATGATAATCTACCATCGTAATATTTGAAAACCGTTCTGCTGCATGTGCTGACAGGCTAATTCATTGATTTATTTAATAAGTCACTGATATAATAGAAGCCGTGTTCCAATGGGATTATACCCAAGTATTCTTCTTGATTGTGGCCGTTGCTAAAGGTAGGCAGGCTGCATGTACCAGGCTCAGCACTGGATAGCGACATTTCAGCACTGGACAGCTCCTCACGCCTGTCCCAGACTGCACCTGACCACAACGCCACAGCTCCGGTTACTTACTTCATAAACCCCTTACATATGATAGAGGATGTATAGAAGACAACTACATGCACCAAATCGTGTTTGAGGAGTAGCACAGCGGGCCTATAAGGAACAAGCACACCGTGGGTGGGGAGCTTCAGTGTGGAGTCATGTGGGCACTGCTTAAAGCCAATTATTCAGAGTTTACGCCAACAAATGTGACTTGAAAACATAACGAAATAACGAATACATGTTTAAAGTCTATGGTATTTTATGCTGTTTGCTATCATCTTTGCCTAGTGTTTGCTACGCATGATCTGATATGGGCTACGCGCCTGTCACGGCCATTTTCCCCAGCCCATCTTCTGCATCGTGCCAAAAACATGTGCGAAGACAAACTGATCGACATTTGTCCAAACAGAGACAATCCTGACTGAACAAAGTGCATGTTGTTCGCTTTACAGATGTCCGCCCTCGGACCATGAATCGACGACATACAGTAGGAGGCTAGGCTATCCCAACCCCCCCTCCAGCAGGCTCAAATATCGCCTTAGCTAGGCCCCAGCCTCAACCACGGCTAATAACACCCCCGTGGAAAATAACACAATCAAACGTTTTTTAATACATGTACAAGCTTTGTATTGTGAAAAAGTCATTTCAATCTACAACTGTGTTTTTGATGATAGACTACCAACGGTTTGATAAAATGCCCTTGCTGAATTGGCGTAATCTTCACCTGCGGGTTGCTAACACAAAAATAACCAAGGACATTGGGTGTTTGATATTAAAAATACATTTTAAAGGGCTGCCTTATCTTGATCGACGTAAACCACACAATGTGAACGCACGGACAGAGCCATTTCAAACCAGTCGAAACTGGAAAAGTGCGTGCGCCTGGCTACGCTAAAAAGACCAAAGGACGGACGTGTAACTGTACAGATAACGTTACGTGTTCAGTAAGCACGTTTTATGTCGCTAAATTGTCCTTGTAACATCCGCAAGGAAGTCACAACATTGTAAGATTTAGATCAGAAGTGGAATTGATAGTCGTGATGTGCTGTGGCCATGGACAGAAAACCCAGAACCCACTGAAGCTCCGTAGACACTAGCCACATAGCGGAACATTCTGTGAGCCCATTGTAGATTTCTCATAAGGCAAGGATTAAATACAAACGATAAAAAATAACCCTTCGTCGTCGTGTGTACTTACATGTTCTTGGTTGGAGTGGGAGAAGAGCTGTGGTGAAATCCGGACTGGAAACCTTAGCGCGTCCCAAGTGCCTGGCAGATGGATGTGGATTGTTGTACCCTCTGGCACCTTCCGCTGGTTATTGTCGCGTTTGCTGAATCAAGGAGGAGCACTGTCCACCACAGAGATATGAGGCGTTGCTTCAAAAGCCACTTTCTTCCTATTTCTACTTGGATGTGGCACCTGCAGGCTATAATAAGAGCCCGGTGCTGTGGCTGTCCCTACAGTAATGAAGGTGTAATAAACAGCGCCTGGATTAGCTGGACAAAGATGGCTCGGTGACGTCAATCGCGGAGAGTTTCATGTTGAAATGGGTGGTCGAAGACACTGCAAATACGTCTGTGTGCTCCAGAGCAGCCATGAAGCTCTGACAGGGCTTGTTTATGGACACAGGGAGTATTTTTGATCATTTTCAGAAAGTGCCATAGCCAGTGTTAACTTTACCCAGCATCCCAACATGCCTATTTTGATCACAAGTCTGCATGTCAACAAAATGGCGTTCGTAGAAAGGGGGTGTGGCAAAAGTACAATTAAATATTAAATTAAAACGTGTGAATGTGAATGGTTTATCTGACATTTCTTGCATTTTGAACCATACTGTCATACTGTTAACACATTAGCTTGGCTATATATTTTGTGATCCAGTGTGGTCCTTCTGGGTTATGGATCATTAAGCTATCCACAACTTTAATAATCAATTTAAAATATTTACAGTATCAGCAGATTCTAGTCCATTCTTTGAAGCATGTTTAAAAAATATATACTTTTTATTACTACGTTTAATTTAAGGGGGATTAAGCAACACAAATAGCCTTCGTGTTGTATCTTATATACTATGGGGTAACCAACACCGTCTCTAGTATAATAACATAAAACTAGAAAAATACAAGCAAGGCTATAGATAGCTTAACATAAAACTTGAAACTTTATTTTGTTTTTTCCAAAGTGCGCTTACAGTATCCCATGAGGTATACCATTTTGACAATGACACAGCTGTGGTCACTGGTCAGTGACTGAAAGCGTTTGTGAAAATGATACAGAATCTTTCACTGGCTACACACATGAGCATACAATTTTGAAACTTCATGGCACAAAAAACAAAACAAAAAATGTACATGAATGATGCACAGAATAAAGTATAAATTCTCAAACAAGTCCTAAGGGAGATGATTCTGTTGTGATAATGTTTTCTATTTTCTCGCATTGCAATAAAAGTTTTCAAAGGATGTCTGTAAACAACCTACAGTACATAGCATTCCCTGATAAAGCTTTTATTTTTGCAAAACAAACATATTGCTTTCTTCAGATATAATATACATTGGATACTTTGTGCAAAGTTTCCCAATAAAAATCAGGCTTACCCAAAGTGACTGTGCACTTGCGGAATTACTAACTGAGTTTTGATTTCATATTGTGTTTACATCACTAAAAGGCATTTGATTTGTTGAACACCATCAGTACACCCAGGACACTGGGACCCATTGAGGGGTGGAGCATGCACTTTCTATAGCCTCCTCCACACCTTTCACACTTTCATCCACATCATTATTGACCAAAATCACATCAAAAAAGTGTCTGTATGTGGACAAAATGGCATCTGACTCCTTCTGGATCAACTGCACGGATTCCGCCTTGGAGACAACAGTAACATGAGTATATTTGGATAATTGTAAAGCCTCAAAATTATAATTTGAACAAAATACCTGGGCAGCAGTAGTGGTGGGAGCAATGAAGACCACTAGAGGCGCAAAGTCTGCTGTCCGCACAATCTTCAAGGTCTGTTGTATAATAAAAATAATAATGAATACAGCACAAATATATTATTGCACAATGTAGTCAGGTACCAACCTGTGGTTCAATATCAAGCACTGCAATTTTCCCTTGTTCATGGATCTTATAAATGGTCTCAAATTTTGTGCCAAACATATTTCCCTGGAAGCTTCCGTATTCAAGGAACTCATTTCCAGTAATGCATTTGGTCATTTCTCTCTCAGTTGGGATGAAGAAGTATTCCTTTCCATTCTCCTCATCCATCCTCTGGGGTCTTGTTGTATCTGAAATGTAAGAAATCCAGTATTTCTAAAACATTCCCAGATTTGAGAAAAAGTCAAATAAAAGCTATAGCTGCGCTCACGTGGGGCAGGATAGGAAAATTTGTCAGGGTATCTGGTCAGTAATGCGTTTTTGATATTGCGTCTTCCAACTCCTGGTGCACCTAAATAAAGAAAAAGATACATATATTAACATTTTGGTGTAATTTATGATCCAGATTCATATTTGGTACAGTTCATTTTAGAAACAAAAAAACATACTGCTTACCAATCAGCACTAATGTTTTTCTGTTGAAAGCTGGAAGTCGCACAACCTCTTCATATGAAATCACATCTAATTGGTCAAAAACTAAAAAAAACAAAACAAAAACAAACAAGAGATTTAACTGATATTGAATAATCGTGCGATTGTTGAATAAACTGTTTACCAACACTCACCAGAGCTGTGTTTAGCCAGATACTTGTCTTTGCATTTCTTTTTCTTCCCAAATGGGCTGCATGTTGGTGTTCCTTCTTTGGCTTTACTTTTGCTTGCTTCCCTCCTGTAATAAACTCACATTATAATTTCTATCCCTACATTAAGACTGAATAAGCCTGTACAATATACTCTTTACCATTCTTGTAGCTCTGGAGACGGTATGAGCCCAGCAAAGTCAGCAGCACTGTTCTCCACCCTGCCCTGCCACCAGTTTGGGTCCTGCTTATTGATGATGTGAATAATGTCACCGGTCCTAAACTTTAGCCCCGCCTCTTTACAAGGGATGATGTCGTCCTTGGAGGGGTCATAGTCGAACTGAGCCCTCATGTAAGTCTACAGAAAAGTCTTGGCATTAGATATTTCTATTTCACTGACAAATGTTTCGGTTACAGACTTGAACTGTAACAAAAAGTGCAGAAGTCCGCCGGGTAATTTAACTTAAGAGGAAGATACAGTACTTATCTTTGTAGAGTACAGTAGTGTCTTAGTATTTTTTATTTTAGTTTTACTAGTATGTCTTCATTTTAACAGCTGACACCAGATCCTTGTGCTTCCCCTTAAGTAAATTATCACAATGGTTTGTTTTAGAGGTTATCTCAGATCACCCTGGTGATGTTAGTATGCTGACATGAACTAGTTAATGTATTCACTAGGGTGATATGGGAAACCAAAATGTGTTTTTACAACTACAGCATGAGTGCATACTGCCTTTGTTATCTTAACGGTTAACAAACTGTACCCTACCATCAGCGGCCACAAAAAAGACCATTTTGAATTTCACAACACACACATGAATTATTCAATAAGTCCATATTGAATTATTCTTTGAATTATCTCTCAGTATGCTCATTAAAAAAAGAAAGACTTTTGTGTGAAATTAACTGTTAAAATGTGTTTGTGGCCAATAGATGGCAGAGTTAAATACTCTACAAAGTGTTTCAAACCTACACTTGAGTACGATTTCATAGTCACCTGAATGCTCATTGGCTAACAGAGGATGCACCTAACAAAAATAAATGTTACAGTAATAATTAAGTGAAATCCATTAATGTTAATACTGTAAGTTAATTCTCACAAGTACAAAAGATCAAAAAACAAGCAAAAGTACTGTACAACTCAGGCAAAAGTAGACAATGTTTAACTGAAGTTTTACCTCACAGATCCGAGATCGGCTCAGCTGGTTGGAAATAATCTTCAGGGTGACTGCTCCATTTGTTTCTCTCTAAACAGTCGTAACATACAAAATTTGTATCAAATGTCAAAATATGGAAACAAATCAGAAACATTGTTTAAATATTTATTCAACTGATATTACCAAGACTTTTTGTAGATAATCTACAGAATGGTTTGCCACACTTTTCCCATTGATTTCAGCTATCTCATCACCTTCATGCAAAGACCCTGAGGAAGGAGATATCAGTATACATATATTGTATTAATGATTATTTCAAGAAATTATATTTATTTTAATGTAGTATTTACTATTTATTAATACTGTATATAAATAATATATATATTTTATTATTAGTTATTTAAGTTAATATTTTGAACTATTTAAAATGCAAAATATAGTAAAAATATTTCACATTATCCTAGATTTACCTTGTCTGTGGATCATGCCTCCGTGTAATATTCTGGCCACTGTACACCTCTGTTTGTCATTCAGTTTCAGTGTGACTCCCTGTAAACATATGCGCCACAGTGAAAAGAGACTCCCAAAAATACTGCATGCTCTTCATAGTAAATATAAAACAAACCAGGGGCTCTGAGGCATTCTTCTCCAACACAACTTCTCTCATTTTAGTCATCTCTTTCCCGTTCTGATGTCCAGCGCTGCCGTTTGTAAAAACTTCTGCTCCTTTGTCCACTTGTATATCAGCCTATTTAAACACAAGCAAAAACATGTTATTATTACTATAGATTTAGGCCTGACAATGATAATTACTATACTGACCTATTGTTCAGTTCATAATAGATTTATATTTAGTATTCAAGATTGACAGTGTGTACCTTTTTTGTTCTAGTGGGGACATTTGTGTTATTTATTTGTTTGATGATAAGATTTGAGCTGTTGAAGGTTGAATAAGTAACTGAAAAGAGTTCACAGGGACTATCCTGCTTTAGGGTTGTTTCAGTGTTAGTCGTTCACTGTAATATTTTCTATATTGTACTTCATCTGTGACAGGATGATACACATTGCGTAATTTTCACAGGTCAATTTGATGATGCAGGTTTCCCATAGCAACTGTTTCTATCCACGTTGTTGCTCTGAGGGCTCCATTGATGGTTAAGGTTTGACATATGTTAGAAGTTAATCATTAGTCCAGTCAGGAGAAGCCTGATTAAGCCCATTTATTGTTCTGGTCCACCAGGTTAATGTGGTCATACCACTAGTGCCACAGAGCAATGGTGAAAGGATGACTCTTTTTAATTGACTGTTGTATATTAATAAGACATTGGACCCAAATAAAAATCCCTTTGATGATGTCTAAATATAAATAAGTATGTGCATGTTATACGTTAGAAATATATTTTACCTTTGTATTATCTCTAAATGGTGCAACCCTCAACATATCCTTCATCAATATTAACATATGTTCAAATACTTGCATTTAAAATACAAATTAATCTCAACTGAACTGATTATAGTAACTGTAAAATACTACAGTAAACTAGTAAATACTTCATTTGTAAATACATGGTATGCTTTTACCACATTAATTATTCATTAGTTTTAGCAACATAAAAAATAATTATAATGTGAAACCTGCCAATTATACCAATGATTTAAAGGGTGCATTTAAGGGAGCTAAAAGTTATGGGTCCTTTGGGAGTGAGAGCAAACAAAGTACATCTATAATCTTTTTAAGGGCATGCAGCATGCTCCATAGAGTCTTGCACTACATTTTGCTCAGACTAGATAAATATTTTTGTTGCTGTTGTTGCATTTGGTGTGACAGTTTATTGCATGTACATCTCAATCAGTAGCAGACAGGAAACCCTTTGAACATAAATGCCAGCTGAGGATATGTGGGGCGTAACACAACAGCTTCAACTGAAAAAGCACAACAAATCCAGGAAAGACTCAATTTCCTTTTGTTGAAAATGTCTTACACCACTGGGAACAAAAACAAACTCCTGTATCCTCTAAATAAACTATGGACCTACAAACAGCATGGTTTAACTGCATTGGGCCGATAGAATAATAAACTTGCAATATATATAACAACAAATGTTGATTGATTTTACGGAAACACAAGAGGAGTAGCCCAATATGGTACCTTTATTAGCATGACTTTAAACCAATTTAGAATGCGGTGTATTATAGTATATACAGCGCATTATAATGTTACATACCATTATGATTAAGCAAGCACCAAGATGTTGGCAATAACAAATCGCTTTGAATCCCCTTAAAGGCTGTTACTAGCCCGGGCTTGCTCATATACTGTTCCAAACCATCGATGTTATTGCGCTTGTGTATTTGTCAAATATAACTATTAGGAAGGCTTGACTTGACTTAAAATGTGACTTGATCTGTAGCTGATTATTGATCATGTAATAACTCAATACTACAGGCGTGCATTAAAGCTCACGTGTATTACAGGTTACAAGCTGTATACTATAACCTTATCTTCTGAAAGAGGCTGACGTTTTTCCTCAAGGCTATGAACGTGCAAAATGCTGATGTCAGGAGAAGAGTTTACTCCCTCCTGCTTTAATCAGTGTAAACTTTTCAAATGTAGTTGTAACTGTTTTGAACAATAAATGACAAACAGATATGACAGAGCTACCAAGTGTCAGGTTACAAAGGGGTTCAGGAACCACCATAACATGTTTTCATTCCCTGTTGGTCATCGTGTTACACAGATCCTTGCTGACATTGAGTAAACAAGTTTCCACCGCCCAGCTGACTTGAGACATCCAACAGAGGGCCTCCAGGAGTCAGGATCTTTTTGAGAAGATTACGATGATAAAAATGGTTGTTACATAATCATACATTAACATCTAAAAACGGGTGTCTTCTACCACCCATTTCCCCAAATCCCTGTTCAAATGCAGAAGTGATTCTGCCTACTCAGAGTCTGATTTGTAATATGCTGACTAGTGTGGTCAGGGATTGCACAGTCAGCTGATGAGTTCATGATAATCCTACATACATAGCCTAAATAGTTATTATTAATACACTAAGGTGTAACTTTATGTTCGGGCTTTCAATAACTGCTTCATCTATTCTTAGAGGTTGTTTTGCAGTAAACATAAGTCGTAAGTCCTTTACCCGGAAGCAAAGATGTACATTAGTCTATACCAATGTATACAGGGGGAAAAATAGGAATAAAACGCGTTTTACCTTGTCGGACTTTGGTTTGCTTTGAAGTAGTTGCTCCAGGTACAAGTCGGAGAGGGCCGTCCGGACACTGCTGACCGGCTCCAGAACGACACTGGGTTCGTTTTTATTAGATTTTAACGTCATTTTCCCCCCGTAGATAAAGCACCCTGTGAGACCTACGTGCCCCTGCTCAAAGTCCGCAGGAGGCTGGTCTGAAAATGCTGCTAGAGAGAGAAAAAGAGCTGATAAAGAGTCCTGATGATGTGATAACGCAGTCTCAGATAAAGGTCCAATGTTCGGATCAGAGGCTGAGGTGCTCGGGCTGATCCTGGACCCGCTGACAAAGCGCGTAAACACGGCGCGTGCACACGGCCCGCTGCTGCTGTGAGGGGCGGGCTTAAGAGGCGTTCACTGTCACTGTGGAAATCGCACAATGATAAGCAGAGACGTAACATGCATTGCTATTTTCCATCAAATCAAGAGAGCAAACAGGATAAATAAAATAGACAGTTTTATACTACGTAATTTTGTGTAAGTTTTATGTGCTTTGGATTCACTGAAAATGTTTATATTTTTAGTTAGGGTAATTTATATAAAAAAGTAGGACTCTCATTTTATTTTGTAATCACGTGAACGCATCGCTCCGCAACGTACGACGTGACGCACGCGCCCGAAGTTTACAACACGACGCAAAGGCAAAGAGATAAATATGAGATAAATATAAGAATAGGGGATGATTATACGAGATATATTCATTTTATAGCCAGTATTTCTCGCTTTATCCACCAGGTTACACACAACAAGGAGCCTGTTTGTAATATATAACAGTGACAAAAGTTGTTACTCTACTTTTTGCCCTGTGCATGACTAATTGGCCTACCCTGCGTAGGTGGACGTGTAGGTAGGTTATTTCAAAAACCTGGTAGATTATTTCAAAAACCTGCAAAAATATTGTCAGTAGCCTAATATAATCTACTTTATAAGCTTGGCATATTTTTCCGTCGACTTGCTGTAGGCTATTATTTCTTCCTAAATGAAAATTGCTTTTTTCTTGTGCATCTCCAGAGGGAGCCAGTTTTCTTTTGTTTTCTTCATCACGTCAGGCCTCAAGAGTTCCCTCAAATCAGCTGTTAAAGCCCTCTTCTCACAAGCACCAACGACATGATTCCATTGATAATAGATCATTAGGCCTAAACAAGTAACCTAAAACAAATAAACGCATAGGCCAACATGAATAACGTGTATAGGTCTAACTTTGTGCTTTACTCAAACGTAACAATAGAGCTAACAGCACATACTTGACCTATGGCCTACATCAAAATTTTGCTTAACGAATGCATGATTAAAAACATAGAAGCATTCCTCACAATGCTGAAATAATAAAATGGAACCAAGGGCAAAAAAATCAGGCAGGCAAATAATTGTTTATGTCCCTTACACATCCTGAGAGATGGAAGAAAGAAGTAAAAGACTAAATTAACAAAAGTTAATTATAAAATGTCAAAATGGTTTATTGTTGATTGGGGTTCTTCTGACGTAAGCATAACCCATGGATTTATAAAAAAAAAAAAAAAAACATAAATAAAAATAAAATAAACAAACATGGAGTGAACTGCGCATGCGTATCACAGCCTCGCGCGCTCCTGGTGAATGGCCCTGCCCTGGACACTCCTCGTGTTTAATTATTTATGGGCCGGTGTGTTATAGTGGTATGTGTATTTTAGCGACTTCCGAGTGTTCCCTTTGACTCGCACCTTGATTAGGCGTAGCCCGGGTTAAAAAGGTTGAAGAAAGTTTAAGTTTTGAACATTTGATTTGACTGTTTGACGCAATGTACAGCTCAATTCACAAGAGTCTGCGCGCGGCGTCAAAAAAAGCTCAGCTGCTCGAAAGCATCAAAACACACGTCCCACGAGCTTACAAGAGTCACGCTGCCGCTGTTAACCTGCTGGACCACTGTTTAGGTGAGTGCACCATTGATAATAGGACTACATTCACTAATTGCATAGCACGCTGATGACTTATTTTCGTTACTTTGCATCGCACACTAGAACTGCATTACAATGGGACCAGTATGCGTTTTAACTTCGTGTGGCTGCGGGATCACTGTCGCTCCGGGTCCTCGTTCAATGCAAAAACAAACCAGAGGAATCTTGACTCAGCAAGTATTGACCTCAGTATTCGCCCTGTTAGTACCAAAGTGGAGGATGGCCATCTGCTTCTTAAATGTATGTAATTTCACCAGACCTGTAGCTTTCAGCTGTTCATTTCTTTTCCAATACACACAGACTCTTTGAGATTTGATTAAATGATTATAACCTCGCTTTAAGCCTAGATTATTTTGGGAAATGCAAGTATGTGAATAATTGCTCATTTAGAAAGCATTTGTTTTTAGATGTACAGTATAATTTTACATGTATGTATTTATTTTCATTGTTAATCTTCTTTTTGTTAATACTTATTGAGCATCACAATCATCCATCAGTCATTCATGAGTGTTTCATTTTCGGTATAATAATGACAAAAACAATTAAACAATTGAAACATTCACTTTCACCTGAACTACTGCAATATAAAAAGGATTATTTTTAGGGCCCGATGATCATGTGACATCGTACGACCTCAACTGGCTCTCTGAGAACAGCTATGAAGGAAAGAGAATGAGCACTGTGCAGCCCCGCGTGCTGTGGGACTCCGACACGTACAACAAAGCCAACGTGCCCCCTGCCAAATGGGACAAGTTCATGAAATGTGACGGTGAACTGAAGCGCTTCCTTCAGAATTACCTCCTGTTTGGGTTTGCATTTGTACAGGATGTCCCAGCTACAGTGGAGGCCACAGAGGCAGTTACACAGAGGGTCAGTCTCATCAGGTCAGTACTTGGGACACTACATCAATGCAGCTGAGGAATAGATTTATCATATACAAGCTCGTGGAAGCTCAGTATTCACATACACCATGCTTAATTGTCATTTTAAGGGACATAGTTAAGATTAAATGTTGAAATTGTATTCATTTTTAAACAGGGATGCACGAGACAGCTTTTTCAGGATCATCAGATTACAGTGTAGGGATAGAAAATCGCACTTCCTAAAAACATAGTTAACTCATAACAAAAGAGATCCAGTTGTGTAATGCAGCTGTTATTAATCTTTCACATCACTACCGAATAGGTTTGTATGAATGGAAGTTGAGATGTTCTAGGCCAAAATCAGCCTGTAAATAGTCTTATTATATCATATATCTTATCAAATTAAATGCCAAACCAGGATTAACCAATATCAAGGAGCAGATTGCAGATCCAACAATTTTTTTTAGTATCAGCGCAGATTTTCTCACAGAATGGAAATCCAAATCCAAAACCCAACAGCATATGGTTGCACTATTTAAGCTCATACATTATTTTTCGTCTGTGCAGAGAGACCACCTATGGACGAATGTGGTGCTTTACATCAGATTTTTCCCGTGGAGACTCTGCATACAGCCAGCTGGCCCTGGACCGCCACACTGACACCACCTACTTACATGAACCTTGTGGGTAAGACTATAATGAGATTGTTTATAGAGGGCACATTACCCTTTTTAGGGTATTTATTTAGCACCATACACCATAACATACATAGGGCAGGATGTTACATTTTGTTCCTTATAAACCACAATGATGTTGTTGATCAGAAATGGCTTAGTAAGAGAAACTAGTCCATTGACATCCTGTTCATAACTGCAGAACTGAGAAAAATGGAAAATTGCTATGAGACACTGTTGAACTGTAAACCCTGAATTTATAACAAGAAGTTGTAGTATGTTTATTCGGTCATTTGTAGCACAATAATATACACAACAACCCCATTTGAATTGGTTTAGGCTGAAATAAGCACAGAGAAGTGGTGGGGATACAGGGTTAGTGGAAGGAGAAATTTTCTGTGCACACAAACCTCAAAAGCAGGTCAATAGATGAGATACATGATCAATCAAACATGTATGAAAAATGCAAAATACAACTCTGAATAAGATCATGATGAGGGAGCACTGTAACATGGTTTATAACATGGTTAAAAGTTCAAAGTTGATTGTACATAATATGTCCTGTCATAAAATGTGAGCATATAGTAGTGAATGCATTTGTGATTTCTTTGCTGCAGGATTCAGGTGTTCCATTGTCTGAAACATGAGGGAACAGGCGGACGGACATTACTGGTAGATGGCTTTAAGGCAGCTGAAAAACTTCGAGAGCGCTCACCAGACAATTTTGAACTTCTCACACAAATTTCCATCAAACATGATTATGTTGAAAATACTGGTGAGCACAGAAATCACCTAAGAGGCATTGGACCACTGCTGAAAGTCTACCCTTGGAACAAAGAGCTATACATGATCAGGTAAAGTAAAGCATGCTCATGTATCACTACTAGTGTTGTATAATGTAAAACTTGTGCTCACGTAAACATCTCATCAGCAGTCTAGTATTGAGCTGGAGGAGAGAAGTCTATGGTGGAATTGGCTATTTATACACCTCGTTCCAAATTATTATACAAATTATATTTTTCTCTGATTTTGCCAAATTGTCAATATAAATGACAGTCATGATTTTCAAGTCATCAACCTTCAAATGTTATTGAACAAACCTTCCAATGATAACAGTATTTTTTTTTTTCATTTTTTTTTCTTTAAAAAAAAATAAAAACTTAAAATGTTCCAAATGATTATGCACAACAGAGTTTCAAACCATGTTATTGTTGTAAAGAACTGAAAATGGTCATTTGTTTATTTTTCAATTAGAAGCATTAGCATATTACTGAAATCAAAAGCTATTTCAATCAAAACATCTTAACAGGTCAAGTTACAATTACTAACATAGGACCCCTTATTTGATAGGAGCGTCACAATTCTGGCATCCATTGAACTTGTGAATTTGTGCAGAGTTTCTGCTTGAATTTCTTTGCAGAATGTTAGAATAGCCTCCCAGAGCTGTTGTTTGGATGTGAACTGCCTCCCGCCCTCACAGATCTTTCACTTGAGGAGCTCCAAAGGTTCTCGGGAGCGCTGAGGTCAGGGGAGGATGGGGGCCATGAGTGTCTCTTCTTTTATGCCCATAGCAGCCAGTGATGCAGAGGAATCCCTTGCAACATGAGCAGGAGCCCTTTTTGCTTGTGAGCATTGTTTAAGGGTGAATAGAAGTTTTATGCATAACCAGCAGTTTCAAATACCTGTTTACTGCTTTGTTATGGCATTTTAGCAGCTGCTCTCTTAATCGGATGTATTTGTCTGACAAAAACCTTTCTCATATCTGCACGAATCCATGTGTGCTCTGAATCAGCTACAAATCTCTTAACAGAACTATGATCACGCTTAAGTTTTTGTGAAATATCTAAGGTTTTCATACCTTGTCCAACGTATTTAACTATTTCACTCTTTTCGGCACTAGAGAGATCCTTTTTCGTTCCCATATTGCTTGAAAATGTTGCTCTGCTTAATAATGTGGAACGTTCTTAAGTTGTTTTTCCTTTATTTGGATGCACCGGACAAACTCATTGGCACAGGTGTGTGAGATGATTTCACTGAGACACAAAATCATCCATGAGTTTCACTGGTAAACTAAACATTTAACTTTATTTATTTATTTATTTATTTTTAACTTAAACACAATTTGCATTATCATTTGGAACATGGTGTATTTATTTGTAATTGCAGATTTGTTGGCATTATTAAATCAAAATGTCAAAAAAGAATAAACTATTTCAGAATTTCATTAATAATTCATTATTCACAAATATTCTCTAGAAGTCTTCAGTCACTATGCTTTAACCTTTATCAGGTGATAAAGCATGCAGTCTTGTACAATAGAAATAATCATTTGACTAGTGGACTTACTGAAAAACAAATCGCTCTCTATAGTCAAACACTAAAATAATTGTTAGTTGCAGGCTTACTTAATAATTACCAATTTAAAACAAAATATTGTATCTTTTGAATAGGAAAACTGTCCTTAAAATGTTGCATATAAGAAAACTGAAACTCATTAATTGTGTTTCTTTCTGTCAGGTACAATAACTATGACAGGTCAGTGATAAACACCATCCCTCACAATGTGGTCCAGAGCTGGTACGTCGCACACAGAGAGCTGACCACTGAACTGAGGCGACCCCAGAACGAGCTGTGGGTCAAACTCAACCCAGGAACTGTGAGGCGTGTTTATGTATTTTAATGTCTTTGTACAGTAATATCCATATAAGTCATGTCTGTGTTCTCACCTTTAGGTTATTTTTATTGACAACTGGCGTGTAATGCACGGGAGAGAGTCTTTCACTGGTTTGAGGCAGCTGTGTGGGTGTTACCTGACCAGAGATGATGTGCTCAGCAAAGCGCGTGGATTTGGACTGCAGGCTTAAACCGGACTAGTGCCTCCTCCAACACAACAGGACTGTTTAGAAAATTAATTCTCTGCTTAATTCTTGAATATTTTACAAACTGTGATATTTGACTATGCGATCTCACTAATATAACTTGTTATATAAAATAAAACTGTATATTTTATTAATGTATCTGCTGCACTCTAACCTTACATGAGCTTAGTAAGATAATTATTATTACATATTTGATCTTGTTTTGTACAGAAGTCGACAGAGGCCATATTCATAAGCAATATTTTTTCTTCCTTATTATCCCGAGATAATGAGATGATTAATTCGAGATCTAGAGAAAACAACACAATTAATTTGTGATCTCGAGAAAACAAAACAGTTATTTTGAGATCTCGAGAAAATGAAACAATTATTCCGTGATCTCAAGAAAACAACTGAAATGTCTACCGCCACGTTGTGACAGGCTGACTTCGGGGCTATTTCTCATTTTGAATAGACACCTTTTTGGTCATTAGAATGTCTGGAATGATAATCGATCAGCTGATAAGGCAATATTTTGATCAGGGCTTGACACAGGGAGATTGCTTTATGTCTTTTAATTCAGGATAATTTCAAGATTAGTCCGCAGAAGACTGGTCCGGCTTCATCTTTACCAACGGAGATACAGTGATCCAGCTGAGGTTTTCTCGAGATCACGGAATAATTTTTTGTTTTCCCGTGATCACGGAATAACAGTTTTGTTTTCTCAAGATCACGATTAATTGTCGTTTTCTCGAGATCTCGAGTTAATTTTCTCGTTATTAAGGTGGAAAATAATCATTACGAACATGGCCTCTGTCGGCTTTCGTAGTTTTGTGACTAAATCTATATAAGGGTTGTGCACCTTAAATGTCCACACTAAAAATGCTGCAGTAAAAATAATCCAACCAAAGGATAATAAAAATCCAGGGCTGTGTCAGTGTCCCCAAATGTAAGACCGCACTCATCAAATCAGCTTCTTCCACTGTTGCTGTGAGGCACGGGAAGCATTTGGCCAGAGATTCTAACCTGTGTGAGTGTGTGTGTGTGTGTGTGTGTGTGTACAGTAGCTGTGTGTGTGTAGCTGTGTGTGTGCTTTTTTTTTTTTTTTTTACAATAATATTTGAACTATGTGACCCTAGGTAATATTTGTTTAATGTATTTGTGGTCAGTTTATTTCTACACATTGAATTGCATTTTCAGTATTTCCACCAACCTGCTCAGGGACTACAGGTGTAAATTAACTGCCCCTGTACAAATAAAAGCTCATTATACCATACCACTATTGGACCAACACAGCTCTGGGTTATTTTAACCCAATATTCGGGTTAATTTTTCTAGCCACTTTAGGGTTATATTCAACTAATCTAAATCTTCTAAAAGATTCACTGGGACACAGAACAAAGAAAGAACTGTGCAGGGAAATGTGTGGAGGTAAAACAGGTTATCTTGTGAATCTGGTGACACTTTTTCTCCAAAGACACACTTGACTGAACTTGTTAAATTCCATACACATGATGTGATCCAAAGAAGCTATCGGGTTGAGTTCTCAGTCCACAGATACTAGTTGAGTAGAAAGTTTCAGAAGAGATTACAATGATACAAAAACAAAACATTTATAAATGCCTTTATCAGAAGAAGAGGTGAGAAAAGCTGTGGACAGTTGAGTCTGTATTTCACCCATTACGTTGGATTGTTTGAAAGGATTTGACCCAGACTGCTCAATAAACCAGATGAAAGATGGTCATAATGTGCCGTGGAAATGCCCCAACTCTGCCCGAACTTGTTGACCTACCATTTGGGTTAGTCAAAACAACCAAATTTTGCAAAAATAATCCAACAAAATGACCCAACAGCAATAACCCAGCAACTGAGTAGAAAACATAACTCACCATAATTATTTCCATTGAAGGTACTATATAAGGTGGAGATTTGGGAAAATCCAAAGCACACCACATAAACTCACACTGTCATCCTCTATGAGATAAACTTTAATTAGATCTATTTATTCTAATCATTGGAACAATTAAATTAATTAAAGAATAATGTCATACTCTGGGGAGCAGCGAGTGAAGCTGTGGCACTTTGAGACGGTGATAATATGAAGTGCTGCAGGAGGCAGGTGCAGCAGGTCTCCCATAAGCGCTGACACAGCCCCTCCTTTCAGCAGAAACCCAATTTAAGCCAGTGTGAGGCTAAGACCCTTTTCTGTCTTCAAGAGTGATCACAGCAGTTTAACAGCCACAGGAGGTGTATTTGCCACTTCTTGGGTAAAAGGTAAAATTAGTCTTTGACATAAAAGTGCATGGGGAATAAAGATTTATTATTTCAAGTTGTAAAGATTTCTACAACCGTTTTATATGTTTCAACCTGTCTAACCTTAGTTTATTTAACATATTGACACGAGTCTCAGATGTAAATGAATTCAGTGGACTTCTGCTGTGATTCATGAACCAGAATCTCACTTTCACACATTGGCCCTGGTTACATACTGTACACAGTAATAACATGCAAAAATATATTTGTTCAACAAAATAGAGAAAATATTTACTTTCTTTATAAGTTATTTAAATTCTTCTAATCCTTTTGGTCTTGTTCCCTGTCAACTTGGGTGTGCAGTAGAGATTTTTTATTTTTTTTTTATTTTGAAAGCAGCTCTATTGAACCAAAGGTACACAATGTGAGTTTTCTGTTGGGGTTCTGGAACCTGCTTGTCTCCATGGAGATTTTATTACGTTGCCTGGAATGCATTTGTCAGGTCTGTGGACAGGTGACCCCACTCACAGTATGAATATGATTTAGAAAGCACCGAGCAATAAAAATGCCAGTAATAAAATGATTTGATTGATTGAAAATTGCCAATTAGATAAGTTTATACCATCCAGGGAAATGCAAAAACATTTGTATGGTGGCGGACTCCCACCAGAAATGTTACACAGGGCACATTTAACCAGAAAGGCTGTTTTGGAATAACCCTGCACCCAAACAGAAAAAGTACAACTCTCCCCACTACTGTAACATGGAACTCACGTGATATCTGTTCATTTTGCAGTGCATTGGGAGGACACCTGCAGCCATCCCCAGTGATTGTCTTTACCATAAAACTGAAATGGTTAACAAAGTAACTGACACATTATCTCGGTCAGTAAAATTCAGAATTACTGAATTACTGCTTAGATAATGTAGTTTTTGTATGTGTAGAATCCCCCAGTCGTGCAGGTAGAAAACATTGCCTAGTTTTTGTACGCAGATAAGGTAAATGAACTTTCAGTCAATACATTTACACACACATTTTGTGCAAGGAATTATAATTGCAGGATCTCCAAATAACGTGGATTCTTGTAGACTCTCAGTAAGTTTGAACTTTGTGCCAATTCATCTTTATAGTGTGCTAATAAATGACTTACAAAGGAGTACACTTGGGGCTTTTGTTAAACATTTATTAGATAGAAGCTATACTTTTAAACTTTATTTTGTATACTAGTACAATATTACACTATTCAGCTCAAGAAAGTACACTCCCCTCCCAAGCATAGTTATTTGTTTTTGTAATTAACCCTAGAACACTTTCGCTATAAAAAGTAACACCATCACTTTTGCTGGGTAATTTTACAAAATATAATATAATATAACCCAACAAAAAATACTTGTCATAAAAAATAGATCAAAATATGACACCACATGATAAATTAGAGTGGTTTTCTTATTTTCAACCCTGGTGTGTGTAACAAAATGGGGGGGGGGGGGGGGGAACATAGGAAGACCCTAAAAACATGCTCCAAAATTAGGGAAACATTAGGAATTTGAGAACAAAAATGTCCTAAAAAAAAATAAAAAATAAATAAATAAAAATAATAATCAAAATGTGAGACTTCCCCGGTGAAGCACAGACTCCTTGACACACGAACAGTTGCAGGAGAGACAAGAAATAGTATTTTTTCAGTGGGTAAAAATTACCAGTTGACTAAAATATTGTTTTCACCATAAGACCTCCCTTTGAAATCACCACTTTGTGATATTTATTCATAACCACTGCACTAAATAAGGATAGATACACATTCCAGGACCACTCTTACTTACCTATTTTTTAAATCCTCTTACATTAAATTCATTACATTCTTACATTCCTCTTTCACTATCACCGGGTGAAAATTACCCGAAAGCCTGTAGGAAAAAGTGGGCTTTTTCCTACAGAAACAGAGAGAAACACCTACACCTTCAAAGATGTTAAAAACAATAGTGAAGCTACCCAGGGACCCACGACACTCAGAAAAATGCAACATATTGAAAATCAGTGCTCTAGGGTTAAATTACAGCAGCTTGGCAATAGTAACTGCACTAGAACTGATACAAATCACATTTAGCATGTATTTGTTTGTTCTATTCTATTCTATTCTATTCTATGTTTATTATTGACACTGTTTGTACACATGCATGAAGTCAGTATTTATTTTAATACTTTAATACTTGTAATGCCATATGTCACCACACAATCTCTTCCTTGTTTTTTGGAACGCCTCTTTGGTCTCAATTAACCAAAAATGCTTAACTGCCTACAACGTGAGTCATATCTGAGTCAGTGGTTAAATTTATCTCTAACAAAAATCAGAAAGGGTGATGACAATCAATGACACAATGACAAAGACATATTCCTGATGCTTAATTAGATTCTTTCTGTTCAGGCCTGGACTGGTAATTGGGCACACAGGGCATTTTCCCGGTGGGCCGACAGTCCTAGGGGCCGATGCCCTTCTTTTTTCTTTTTTTTTTCTTCTTAGAGACAGGCCCAATGAACCAGGACTAAACCAGGACTAAACTAGGACTAATCAGGTCTAAACCAGGACTAAATCAGAATTGAACCAGGACTAAACCAGGACTAAATCAGGTCTGAACCAGGACTAAATCAGGATTGAACCAGGACTAAACCAGGACTAAATCAGGTCTGAACCAGGACTAAATCAGAATTGAACCAGGACTAAACCAGGACTAAATCAGGTCTGAACCAGGACTAAATCAGGATTGAACCAGAACTAAACCAGGACTAATCAGGTCTAAATCAGGACTAAATCAGGTTTGAACCAGGACTAAATCAGGATTGAACCAGAACTAAACCAGGACTAATCAGGTCTAAACCAGGACTAAATCAGAATTGAACCAGAACTAAACCAGGACTAAATCAGGATTGAACCAGAACTAAACCAGGCTAATCAGGTCTAAACCAGGACTAAATCAGGATTGAACCAGAACTAAACCAGGACTAAATCAGGTCTGAACCAGGACTAAATCAGGATTGAACCAGAACTAAACCAGGACTAATCAGGTCTGAACCAGGACTAAACCAGGACTAATTATGAGGGGCCGGTCTAAGCCAAAAATGCCAGGGCCGTTTTTTTGTCCCAGTCCAGACCTGTTTCTGTTCTTTATGCGTGTCCCTCGTCCTTCTCCTCGTGGTGGGTGTCGCTGGTCGTGATTTCAGTCTCAGCAGTGGCACGAGGAGCGCTGACAGCCTGAGAAGGGCGCCCCCTAGTGAACACAACTGTGAGATGCATACTGATTGTGACCAGATCGAGGTTTCTGCTTCTGCAAAAAAGAAAAACTCACTTCATCTCGTTGGCCTCAGACGCTTTAACAGCTTTGTATTTGTGCTTCTTCACAGTGTGAGCAATAAACCACACGATAAGCACAATCAAGAGGCATCCCAGCAACGAGCCGATCACTGCTCCAGCGATGACTCCAGCCCCTGCTTCTTCTGCAGACACACACACTCAAGGGGATTATATATTACACATAAAATACATGAAACAGATTATATTTAATTACCAGGGTCTAACGCTATAGTGCAAGTTGAATAGCCAACAGCATTGGTGGCATTGCACTGATATTCCCCAAACTCAAACTGGGATATGTTGGCAATCTGGAGAATCCCAGTGTCAGTAGCTGTGAAAGAAAACCATAAAATTTAAAGCAAGGTAACTATGTTTGCATTACAGCAATGGCAACAAAGCTTTGATTACTGACTTCTGCCCAACACTGGCCTCCTGGTCTTGGTTTGGTCCAGTCTGATCCACGTGTAGATAGGGGGAGGACTCCCACGCTCGCTGTGGCAGGTCAGAGTGACCAAGTGGCCTGTCTCCACATCTCCATGAATTGAGCAGTAGGGCTGTGATGGCTTCTCTGAGACAGGACAGGGACAAACTCACTTTAATATACAGCTCTGGAAAAAAATAAGAGACCACTGCATTTTTTTTTCCTGAAATCAGCATCTCTACATGTATTACAACCATTCCATTCCAGCGTCTGTTGAATTCCAACACAAACACAAAGCTGAGCTACTTCAGTTCTTGCACCAGGAGTGGAATAAAGTCACCCAAGAACAATGTGCACCAAATACTGATTTCTGACCTCTTCTTAAGTGTAAACATTAGTATTATGTTGTTTTTAAATGAATTTGATCTTGTTTCTTTGCATTGTTTGAGGTCTGAAAACATGTATCTTTTTTGTTATTTTGACCATTTGTCATTTTCTGCAAATAAATGCTCTAAACTATAATATTTTTATTTGGAATATGGGGGAAATGTTGTCAGTAGTTTATAGACTCAAGAAAAGAATTGCATTGTTCAAGGTGTGATGAAGACATGATATGAGTGCGCTGTCTACATAAAGTGAACAGGAGGAGGAAGCTTCTACAGCAAGTAACTTTGCTGTACAAGGATGCGGTAACAGTCCGACTCTCTAATTTCAACACAAAGAGAAGGCTGCTGCTGTTACCATGGGAACTGCTGAGGATGCTGATGTTGTCGTGGTAACTCTGAATGAGAGGATTCAAACAGAAGAGTCACACTATTCAGGGACATCACATAAACACATCAATGGCACAACATTGAAAAGATCTGAGTACAACCTAAGGATAACCATATACCAAAAAAAAACAAAAAAAAACAAAAAAAAACCTTACTATCAATCTTCCTCCACTTATCAGAGGTTGGGAGTCAGCTGCAGCCTTTGTAAAGGATATTCCCCTCAGACCTCCACCTGTCACTGTGGGGACATACATGGGATTCCCCATTTTATCTGATATACGTGTCTCAGTATGTCCTGCGCTCCACTTTTAGGGCTGTGCAATTAATCTAACTTAAACCAAGATTGAGATTCAGTCATTTCTAACCACTAGGGTCTTTTTAATCAAGTTATAAATAAAACAATAAAACAGGACGAAACCAGGACTAAAACAGGACTAAAACAGAACGAAACCAGGGCTAAAACAGGATGAAACCAGGACTAAAACAAGACTAATACAGGACTAAAACAGGACTAAACCAGGACTTAAACAGGACTAAACCAGGATTAAAACAGGACTAAAACAGGACTAAATCAGGATGAAACCAGGACTAAAAGAAGACTAAAACAGGACTAAAACAGGACGAAACCAGAACTAAAACAAGACTAACCAGGACTAAAACAGTACTAAAACAGGACTAAAACAGGACTAAGGTGTGTGTGTCCAGAGAGTGTGTGCGTGTACGTGTGTGTATGTGTGTGATAACATATTATCCTGTGTATTATTGAATTATTGAATGATTATATGGACTTTTTTGTTATAAAAGCATTTCCATTTTAACAAAGTACCTTCTAATTCTGCCTGAAACACCACACCACAGTGATGTCAGTGATGGGGGAGGGCTTAGCTTACTGTCATGCAAATGAGCTCTTTTCTGCTCCACAAGTAGATCTTTACTGTGGCTTTTCTCAGCTCGTCGTTTTCAGAATGTGCTGCTTTCAAATGGCCACCGATTCTTCAAATGTTCTCAGATTTCCATGTGTAAGGCATCATTGTAAAGCTTAGAATCTACACTTTCGGAATCTGTGAATACCTCAAATGCCTCCGAGTTGACTTGTGTCTGGTTTTGCCATGGCCGGGCACATATTTATAGTCAATCATTTGTTAGTACAAGCATGTGGTTTGGAGGAAGTACTTTTGAGGAAGTAATTTGTATATTCTTTGTGTTGTATGGCAATCATTAGAAGCCTGTATTGTTAATGTTTGTGTAATTCATATTAAAAGTAATTTGTTTTTCTTTTTAATAAGACAAAAATGTAACCAAACTCATGACCGATCATTAAGAGGATTTTTTATTTTATTTCTTTTTTTGTCATACCCCATTCCAACTCTCTGAACAGACCAAGTCTTGTACTCACCTAGCACAGTAACCACGATGCTGGCCTGAGCCTGACCAGTTACGTCAGGGTAGTTGTGAACATCACAGGTGTACATTCCGGAGTCTGCAGGCTGCATGTTTCTGATGGTTATTGAGGCGTTGTAGGATGTGGCTGGAGACAGAGGAGGCTGAATTCTTCCCTCATATGGTTGTGTGATCACGTCTTCGCCCAAGTGGTAGTAATATAGCTAAGTCACGACAACCACAACAAGACAATAAATTCATTATTTTGGCAATTATTTTTCCTAGCTCCAAAGAATTCTACAGTACTTGTACAAAACAATTAATAATGTCACCATGGTCCATTATGACGATCACGGTGTAGCAGTAAGACCCACCTTGGGACAACAAAACCTATGACTCACAATTACTCAGCGTGAACAGTAAGAGTTGGTGCCATGAAAATGTACTTGCAAAACTCAAGTAAAATAATACACCAAAGGGTAATTACAGCTCTGGAAAAAAATAAAAGAACACTGCATTTTTTTTTCTAAAATCAGCATCTCTGTATTACAGCCATTCCATTCCAGCGTCTGTTGAATTCCAACACAAACACAAAGCTGAGCTACTTCAGTTCTTGCACCAGGAGTGGAATAAAGTCACCCAAGAACAATGTGAAAGACTTGTGGAGAACATGCCAAGACGCATGAAAGCTGTGATTAAAAATAAGGGTTATTGCACCACATATTGATTTCTGAACTCTTCTTAAGTGTAAACATTAATATTATGTTGTTTCAAAAATGAATTTGATCTTCTTTATTTGCATTGTTTGAGGTCTGAAAACATGTATTTTTTTTGTTATTTTGACCATTTTCTGCAAATAAATGCTCCAAATATTGTATTTGGAATATGGGGGAAATGTTGTCAGTAGTTAATAGACTCAAACAAAAATGTTCCTTTTGCCAAAACACATACCCATAAGTAGAAAAACTGATAATTTTGCAGTGGTCTCTTATTTTTTTCCAGAGCTGTATGTAAGCTGCCGATTGTGTTTTTTGTTTTTTTTTTTTTTTTTCAAAGTTGATCCAACATGGTCTCAGGACAAAATTAACAGTAACATAGCAACCCAAGCAGAATGTATTTGACATATTGATATAACGATGTCCTTCATGGATTTTGGGGGTACCTGCTGTGGAGTCATGGAGGTCTTGGAGACCATGTCCCACTGAATGGTCAGAGAGTTAGTCGGCTCGCTCGTCACAAACGTGCACTGGAGCAGGACTGTTCCCCCCGCAGTAACGTTTATAAACTTGTACGGAGTTGTAACAGTTATTAACTCCACACAGCCTGGAAGACAAAATGTGATTTCATGTCCACGCAATTAAATTATTTCAACTTTTTTCAGAGCTTACCAAGAAGGCTGAAAAACACCGAGAAGTACAGCATGTTGTCTGATCCAGATGTTCACTAAGTACCTCCACTCCAACAAATGCCTCAGACATTACACTGAAAGAAAAGGCTTCAGTATGTGGCAAAGGTAACTTTGATAACACACTATTTGTATTTCTGTGTTTGCAGTAGTGGGTGTGTTGAGATGGATTTTTGAAAATACATTAAAGTGGCCAGAGTTAATGTTTAGTATTAGAATGCAACAATTTGTTAATCGTGGCTAGTTGATTATAAAAAATGATCATAATTTGATAATCATAGTTTTATTGTTACAATACCTACACATATATGATTTTATAACAAAGACAGTGGCATTATTAAATCTAAAGGAGAGAGAAAGAGAGAGAGAGAGAGAGATACTTTAGTGATCTCGAGGGAAATTCAACTTTTGCTGCAGCAAACTGTTGCAGTTTCCGCTGCAACATTTACACTTCTCTATATAGAAACCTCTAGTCACCATATTTCAATCTTTATCTGGGTGATAATGTATTCATAAGGTCTCTACAATAGAAGTACAATAGAAATAATTGTTTGATTAGTTGACTACTAAAATAATTCGTTATATTTGCAGCCTTGGTTGAGTATGAGCTGGGGTGATGCTACAATTGCATTCATTCACTTTAGTGGTTCTACTCTCCTTTCTCCTTTTCTTGTAAGTCATTCTGGATCAGGGCTTCTAGTGTGGGGAATTAATGTAATTTAATCTCCACCTGGCCTTTATCACTCGCCTCAAGGAAGTGTAAGCCAAAGCAACATGCCTCTTATCATTGGGGAGTTGATTCTCAGGCACTGCGTACTTAATAAAGGGAGTTTCACCTCTGCTGCTTTCGTTCACACCACGCCGACTACAATGCTGTTGAAGAGACAGTGAATAACACATGATTAATTGTGTGCAATTACCAGAGGCTGACATAGGTGATTAGCTATGGAAAAATGTTGATTAGGGGTGACTGAAGGGGTGAGGTGAGAGAGGCCGTGGGTAATCCAGGGGAGTGAAGGGGCATGTAGCACTCATTAAATACAAGACAGTTTGGTGACAGGGCAGGAAGTTAGACCATCCCACCCACAAACAAACATGTGTGACTGGTGTTTGGAGGCCATCTTGGAAACACAACTCAGGATGACCTAGTGAAGGTTTGAAAAACATACAGGAACATCTTAATGTAAACATACAGGTAAATACACTGGGGAGGGAAAAAGAAGAGGCAGCTAACGTCTGCATAATTGTAAGTAATAAGACAATTGTAGCCTATATGTACGTAATAGAAAACAGAAAAAAACTAAATAATAAGAAGAAGTGACTTTATTGATCTCACACAGGAGAAATTCTTCTCTGCATTTAACCCATCCTGTTATTAGGAGCAGTGGGCAGCACATTAATGCACCCAGGGACCATCTCATGATCTTCTTGCTTCGGTTTGGTCAGGACCTAAGCTGGAGGATTTTACCTTTGGTGCATGTTTTGGTGCATAACTTAGGGGGTGATTTAGGTCTAAAGGCTGTTTGTCTATTCATGGGTTTCAGGGACATTATTCTTTCCTGATTTGAAGGTTTTGATTGAACTGTGTTATTGCTATAGCCTGAAATATGCCTGAAACTCATGAGTACTACAGTATAGAGCTGTAATACTCATGGGACCTTAGTACTCCTAAGGTCAGTACTCCTGACCTTAGGAGTACTTACTCTATCATTATGTTCTGATGAAGCTCAAGTGCTGCCTTCAAGTCAGGTGTGATTGGCTGGATATAAATGCAGTTCAACTTAAATTTGAGGCTTAGACTAAAGTTTTATATATATATTTTTTTATTTTTTATTTTTTTTTGTTTTTGGATCGCTCACTACCTTGTCTGCTTTGGCATCTAATGTTTAGTCTAGCATTTATTTAAAGGTGCACTAAGTAACTTTCCTGTTGTGGTCCACCATGGATATATATTTGCCTGGAATGTCATGTATCTATCTTGCATGTACTGTATGTATACATTACATAAGTTGTTCATTATTGCTTCAAATACTTTAAGAAAGAATGTCAAATATGCCATCTGACCTTTAACTTGGCCTTAACTTATGGTGTAACCTGCTGGTCTTTACGAAGATCAGTACATTTAATTCTACACTGTGGAACATTCAAGGCTGACAAAGCTGTAAGCAGCAGTACAGTATATCCTTGATGCATTTACTGCATTTTTACAGTAAGCAAGGTCACCTTTTCATAGATTTAATCGGTAACATGGCCTGGTGGTGCCATCTGCTTGTCTTCAAGATGACAAGTTTAATGCCATACTATGGAACATTATAAGCAAAGCATTGACATCTACATGGAGACATGCAAACGATGTCCCCTACAGCTGAAAAGTTACGCAGTGCATTACATTCCTTCATCCCCCAGGATCTTATCAAATATTTAGTCATTTTCCCATTCTATCTATATGGATGTTTTTGTCTGAATATTTCACATGTAATGGTGAGTCAGTCAGACAGAGGCTCTCCTGCCCGTCGGTGCTGGACGGACACTACAGCCCACAGCCTGTGCTGCACTCTCCTATTCATCCGCCCACTCCATCGGTATTTTCCAGTCGGCGCCTGTGGGGAGCTCTGATTCACACTGTCTGCTTTTATACGCACTGGTTTGGACGTACAGGCAGACGGATGTGAAAAAGCTTTATATTAGTAGTCTGCAGATTTGAATAATTGTTTTGAGACGACTGGAGTAATAGTGATGATGAGTGAAAGTCCTTGTGAAGTCAGGCTGCAGTTCCCATGATTTCCAGCAGATGGCAGGGCTGGTTCTTGGATGGTGACTGTGGTGTTATTCGTGTGGGAGAATATTTCTTCAGTGTTGTTGGAAGAATAGTTCAGCCTAAATTATAACATGATTTCTGTGGTTTTAAGCCTATGTAGAGCTGCACTATGCATTTTTTTCAGGTGGAGTCTGCCATCTGCTTGTCTCCAGGCAGGGATGATATTGTTTTGCTTGGAAGGTTCCACAGTATGGCATTAAACTTCCATCAGAACAGACACAAGCCAGTGATGGCATCGGGCCAAGATACAGGTCAGATCTGTGGAGAGGCGAGCCTGCTCAGTGTAAGAATGTATTTAAGGATATTTCTTAAAACCTGTAATTGCCTGTAGCAAATTTGCTAGATGTATTCGCTCAGTGTCCTACTGGAATATTCTAGGTAAATCAGTCTTCATGAAGATAAGAAAATGGTTAATCTCGAGAAAAGTTTCATATTGCACCTTTAAATCAGTAATATTCTACCCTAACCTTTTGATTTTGTTTAGAGAAGCAAAACAAAAGGTCTCTATAACTATAATGATTTCAGCAGTAAAGAAGCAGAAATAGCTTCATTTGAGCTGTGTAAATAAGTGTAAAAGTGGGACAGGCGGAGGTGACCTGAGATCAGAAGGTGCACAGGAGTTATTGGGTTCATGCTGAAAACGGAGAACGATGCCTGTCAACTTGATGTCTGATGTGCTTCTTTGATCTGGTATGAGCACTGAGCTGATCCTTTGTTAGAGTGGAGCAGTGGGCTTTCTACAGGCTCCATGGGCCCCCAGACACTTGATTTAATAGTGTTTTTACTGACCTACATCCAGCCTGAATCCCTGTCATGTCACAAAACATCTCAACCCTATGAGGCCAGTATATCCTTCACTTTGGAATAAAAGAGGAGTGATGACTTACAGAGAGGTTAATTAAGAATTTAGACCAGAGAGAACCGCTTCTTTTGACTACCATTCATAAAACATAGTTGAAAAATTATTCAGATTTATAAATAAATATATTTATTATATTTATCCAGTGCTGAGGTGATATAAAGAAACATATATTGGGCCACACATAAATGCCTCTAGTTGTTACTGTTTAAAGAAAAGACATCACTCTATTCTATTCTCTATTTTAAATATTTAGTACATCTTTTTGAGTTAATATTAAATCAGAGCTATTGATGTAAAAAAAAAAATCCTATTGACCATTTTTTCTTCATTGTTCTTTTATTATACAGAGCATAGTATAGGCAAATTATTAAGTTTGGAGTCAATTCAATATATCCTATAGTTTGACTGTGTGTGTGAAGTGACTACAGTACAAAATCTGTTTAGATTTCACAACAAAATTGTCTGAGGAATATCATTTTAAATCACTGATCCCCTCTACAATTATCTATATACACTCCCCTCTGAGATGCACAGGCTTCTGCATCTCCTCCTCATGCAATATGCAAAGCTATGCCACACACTGGTGTAACTGGTATCTCACCTCTGGCCCTTGTCCCTCTGCATGCTCCATAAGCCACCATGTTATCAGAATCATACCCCTGGGGCTGGCTTTAGTGGCTCAGCGATGGTCACATTGCATAAAAGAGATGTGTCTTAATATTTTATTACACACATTATATTCCCACTCTTGCTCCTCTCTCTTCACTCTCAGCTCCCTTAAACAGCTGCTCCAAGAATATCCCTGAAAGATGGACACTGTAATATTGCAGATGATGTCCACGGAAAGGTTTCTTATATATAGGATTTGTTTCTTTCTTTATATTTGATTTTCCTTTACTCTATCTTATACAATATCTAACAAGTCATGAATGCATTATTAGTGCTATTGCCAGTAGGGATGGGACAATAAACACTAATATTGTTTATTGTGATAAAAAAGGTAGACAATAATGGTTTGTGGGACATTTAATACTGTATATTAATGATAATCGCCAACAAAGATCATTGCCATGGGGAACAGGATTCCTGGATGGTCTTGATTTTTTAAGAAGGTGAAATTGAATTTGTTTGTTTGTTCTTTATAGGCCTAGTAAATTTGACTATAAATACTATACTCAGTTTGTCAATAATATATTTCTCTGTTTTCCATCTCGTTCCCCCCTCCCGTAATTGTATTTCCAAGCAAAAAAAAGACCTCAGTGTTTAACGTGCCACTGTATTACAGTGGTCCCTCGCTCTATCGTGGTTCACTGTTCGCGGCCTCGCTGTTTCGCAGATTTTTATTTTTTTTAATAGTGTAACTTTTTTTTTTTTAAATAGTGTAACATTGTGCTCTGCGTCCTGATTGGCTAAGAGACTGTAGACCTTTGCCGATTGATAGATGGGGGATGCAGGGGGGACCGGGACTAGACCAGGACTAGACCAGGACTAGACCAGGACTAGACCAGGACTAGACCAGGACTAAACGTGGACTAAACCAGGTCTAGACCAGAACTAAACAAGGTCTAGACCAGGTCTAAACCAGGTCTAAACCTGGACTGTACCTGGACTAAACAGGACTGGACCAGGTCTAGACCTGGACTAAACTGGAACTAGACCAGGTCTAAACCAGGATTAAATCACCCCGTGTGGCTCTTGCGTTCGTTTGTGCATGTTTGGTTTGTGGCTCGGGCTGCGAGGACGCGGTCCTGAGGGGGAGGCATGGTCCGGGTGCCGCGGTTTGATCTCGTGCCTGTCATGCTGCTCTGTCACGGATTTGACCACGCACACTTCTCCAAGAGGTTGGTGCGAGTCGCGTCCCGAGACATGGCAGTGCCGTTGCATGAGCGCGGTGCTTCCTGTGGATCCAGTGACTCATGTCTCCGCTCCCCTTGCACGTCCGACGGGGCTCCCGGGCGGAGCCCCCACGCTTCACTATTAATACATTTTGTTGAAAATCTATGAAAGTTTAAGTGTTTAAACAAGAGAGAAATGTGAGAAAATGTTAATTCCAGTGTTTTAAGGTGTTTACAGCCTTAAAACATGTATAATAATTGTAAAATATAAAGTTGTCCTACTTCGAGGATTTCACTCATTACGGGTTATTTCTGGAACCTAACCCCCGCGATAAACAAGGGACCACTTGTACATCATATGTGTTTGTGACTACTGTGATTGTATCTGCATTTTCTATTCTGTTTATGTTCTTGTATCGCTGAGGTGGGACATCCATGGGCCCGTCCATTTCAATCTTGTTGTTTACAATGACAAATAAAACTTTCCATTCCATAAAGGTAGAGACTACTTTCCTAGCTTAACCCTCCTGTCGTGTTCGGGTCAAATCTGACCATTTTACAACTTATAATATCCATAAATATTATGTTTTTCATCTGATTACCTCAAGACCTTATGATATCCTCCACACTGTGGACTTGAACATATAAAAGTGATGATCACCTATTTCGTTCAATTTTGAGTGTTTTAATCAACCTTGTTACACCTGTGGTGTTCCCGGTCAAAAGTGACCGCCATAGGAAATGAATGGGTATCCAGAGTAAATTCATTCAACATACAGAAAACATCCCCATACACACTGCCCCAGCTCTCTCACACACACACACACACACACACACACACACTCACACACACACACACACACACACACAAACCAGGGTATGCGTGTTGTGCTGGACATGACAACCGGTCTCCAAGGGCATAATATCACATGTGACAACTTCTTCACATCACATCACATGCTCTTGGTCAAGAGCTACTGAAAAGAAAGCTCACCATGGTAGGGACAGTGAGGAAGAACAAGCCCGCACTTCCCCCTGCGCTGGTATCGACCAGAGGAAGACAGGCACTCTCATCACAATTTGCATTCACTGACACTCACACTCTTGTGTCATACGTTCCCAAGAACAGAAATGTCATCCTGATGAGCACAGTAACCAAAGACGCCGCTGTCAGCACCACAGAGGACAGGAAGCCCCTGATGATCCAGGACTACAACAAGAACAAGGGAGGCGTTGACTGCCTTGATAAGGTAATGTAAAGTCTTATCATGCATTTTATTTTATTTTTATCTAGGTGAATCATAGCATTTTGTGTACGACAGATTGAATATTGTTCCTAATCTCTTATTATTTATTGTTCCTTTATTGCAGCTTACTGGTACATACACCTGTAAGCGGATGACGGCTCTCTGGCTGTGGCACTGTTCCACAACATCCTGGATGTGTTAGCTTTCAACACGTATGTGGTGTGGACAGTAATCAACCCAACCTGGAATCAGGGGAAAAGTTTCAAGAGGAGACTTTTCCTCGCTTTGGTGACTCCTCTTATACAGCGACGCCAGCACATTCCCCGCACACCAGCCTCCGCCAGTCTGGTTAGGAGCATGCAAGCTCCAGCCCCAGCCCCAGCCCTGGCTGCTCTCCCCCAACAAGGACATGGGCAGAAAAGGAAGCGTTGTGGCCTCTGTGCCCCTAGAGACATCAAAACGAGCCTGACATGCTGCTAATGTCATGCTTATGTTTGCAAGGCCCACTCTGACCTGAGTGTCACATGCCACTCATGTGCATGAATACACACACACACACGCACACACACACACACACACACACACACACACACACACACACACACACACACACACACACACACACACACACACACACACACTGTTGAGTTTGGTGTTTGGTTTTCCATTTATTTTTTGTATTATATGTTCATTTTGTAGTTAATTTTCAGTGCCTAATTGTATTTTAACTGATGTTATTTAATGTTTACTTCTATAAATTGTTGTTAGACACTACTTTGAAACATTGTTCTCAACTAAAGAATGCTTAATAAAAAAATTGGTGTTGAAAAAAAAAAAATTGTGCTAATTTAAGAGCAGTTAAAACAGACCGGTCAATTTTGACCGGGAACACTAAAGTAGGGGGCTGGAGGCGAACACGACCGGAGGGTTAACACTGTTAAGCTACTGTTAGTAATTTTAGTGTTACTGTAATTCTTTTAAAAAATGCCTCCATAAACAATAGCAGCTAAAGCAAGCATTTCCAAAGCAATAACCCAAGCTTCCACGTTTTGAGCTTTTTTCTGAAGGAGCAGCCATCAGTCCTGACCTGCGTTAATGCACATGTTCAATATTTGATGTTTTTATGGAGTGCTGACAATAGCACATGGAAATGGAGGTATGTTCCAGGGAGCTACTTTTCTGTGTTTTTACAGAGCGAGCCACTCCAGCCTTGACAGAGAGCTGGGTTACTGTAAAAATCCAGGCCATAACTGTGCCAATGTTTTGAAATAAACGCTAGAGTAGATTCTGCTCCTGCTTAGATGCATGTTGGTGGACATATTTATACACCTCAGCTCTTCTCAAGGTGAACTCACTTAGGGCCATAATCAACTGTCGAAGAGGCTGGTTGAGGCGGGCCAGAGTAAATTAAAAGAAATCAATTAGCAGAGACAAACCTGGGCATTAAATCTGCCGGTCTGCTGTGGAGGAACAGAGGGAGGGGATCGTTACGGGACACACTGTAGCACAGCGGCTAAGCATGATGAAGCACTAAACAGGAGCTACTTCAGCTTACAGTTACAGATAATGTAGTGAAAAGGAAATTAATAGATTTAAAAAGCTGACATGCAAAAAAAAAAAAAAGAAAAGAAACAAATGAATAAATGTAACTTGTTAAAATAGCCTACATAATCGGAATAATTGTGTCTAGTCAACTATTAAAATTAATTTGAAAATCATTATTGTTATCTGGAGTCTTAAAGGTCCTATTAGCAAGAAGGTTTGGGTTCCCCGGGCCTTTCTGTGTGGATTGCATGTTCTCCCCGTGTCTGGGTGGGTTTCCTCCGGGCACTCCGGTTTCCCCCACCAAACCAAACATGCGCCATAGGTAAAATCCTCCAGCTTAGGGCCTGACCAAGCCTAAATAACAAAACAAAATTATGGGGATGGTCCCCGGGTCAAATATAGAAACAACTTCTCCTGTGCGAGATCAATAAAAGTCAATCTTCTAATCCTTAACCACTGTAAGGCGCTTTGTGCTACAATTTTGTATGAAAAGCGCTTTATAAATATTGTTTGATTGATTGATTGATATTAGCTCATCAAAAGCATACATGGAGTTGCGTTTTGTTTCATTCACACATGTTTGAGTAATGTATAATCAGGGCTCTCAAGTTTTGAGCGGGGTCGTGCGTGAGACTGTAATTTCCGAGGACGGGGAGGGCGAGTGAACAATTTTTCCCAAGGAGCGGGGGAAGGGGGGTGTGTGTGCTTGAATTGCGTGAGAAATGCCATGTGAATTGCGTGTTGAGAGCCCTGTTTGTCTAAAGAGCAAACTTAAACTACAAAGCAACTAATGAGAGTTATATAAATGAAGTTATTACCTGATGGTTCTCAGTTTGTTTTATCATCACCGCACTTTGTCAGTGCGCGCTGAGAGGGGCGGGGAGGAGGGACCGGGGCGGGGGGGAGCGGGTCATTTTTAACGGATTCATGTAAGAGTCTGGTTAATGCACCGGGCCCGCGTCTCACTGCGTCTCACCGCGTCTCACCGGGCGGTTCGGGGCAGTTCGTCTCTGGGCCGCGCGTATTCCGCGCGTAAGCCGTCGGGGGGGACACGTTACGCACAGACGGAGACACCGGGACCGTGCGCCCGGAGCAGGGGGAGTTTTTTTCACTGAAAACGCACGGAGCCTGTATAAACTAAGCCACACAGACCGATTTTCTGGGCACAAAAAAAAAAGAAGAAAAAAAAAAGAAATCAGCGTGAGAAATGCCATGTGTGGCGTGTGAGCGTGTGAACACGTCGAATTGCGTGTGTCACACTCTCAATGCGTGAGACTTGAGAGCCCTGGTATAATTATTAGGCTGTTTGCATCCCCTAAGCTCAAAATGCTCATGTTGCTCATGTTGCAGTATTTTTCCAAGTTAGCATCTAACGTTCACATTTTGTTCAGTATAAATTGGTAATTCCAGGTCTGAAATTGTCCAAATGATTCTAGTTAACATGTATGTAGTTTATAAACACAGTAGAGCACTTCCTGTATAACCACATGACATCACAAGGTGGAACAGAAACAGTGCTTTCTGTTTAAGAGAACTCTAAATCTACAGGGTTTGTGTGTTAAACATGTGTGAATGAAGCAAAACACGACTGAGGATGTTTTGATGAAGAAAAAACATTAAAACACATCAGAAAGTGTAATATGGGCCCTTTAAGCGGGTGCCAAAACTTCTTATTGAATACATTTCTGATTGTAGTCAATAATACACTTCAGCAATCAGGATATTTAATTTTTTTTTAACCTTAATTTGGTTATAATGTATTTAAAAAAACTCAATCACCAGTCGAGTAATTTAAAAAATAATTGCTGAGTGCTAAAGTCTGTGTAATCCCTCAGTCATCTGGGTAGGATACATAGCAAAAGAAAAATTCAACTCTGTCAAAAAAACAAAACAGTTAACAGAATATTGTTTTTTCTTTTGCTATGCTAACTGCTAAAATAATCATTAATTGCAGCCGTAGCCTATATGTATGATTTTTCAACAACTGTTTACTTATTTATTTGTTTATTTATTTTCATCAGGGGCGCGGTTGTCATAGGGAACCAACATTTGTCAGTTTTTACACTAGATATACCCTTTCATGCCATTTCTCCAAACACATTGACTGTATCTAAGTATGAAGGTGCCCTAGTTAACTGTTTCTCATCCCCTTTAAGATCAATGCTTGACCTCTGACCCTATATTAGTCCTGCTAATATCTGTAAATTCTGGGGGGTTTGTCTGTGGAAATCGTTTCATGACACACCAATAGGATTTGACTTCTAAAAAAGGACAATGCTATAGGCATACTACAATAATGCTGTTATGTTTGTGTTTGCAGTAAGGCTAAAGAAAGTAACTATTGTTTTTCATATGCCATGACGATAGTGACTGTATAAAAGTGATTTCTGTCCCTGTTCATAGGCTTACACTGACAGTCAGTGCACACAGCAGATTGAGAAAACCTCTCAGTGCCTTTGTAACCGCATCACTGCTCACTTTTCTCATCCTATGTATTATTTATCATAAAACAGCCTCACTTCAAAAAATACATGTTATGAAGCTGTAAAAAAACACAAAGAAGGTTTTCATACAAGTGACATAATGCTATGAATTCACTTTATACTGGCCACACTGAGGACTAATGATGACTATATACACAAATGACGTGCTTTACAAAATAGTTGGTATGTTTAGAATTGTGATTTTACAGTGAGACATATTTCTTATATTACAGCCCCTCCCCATGTCCCCCACCCCCTCCATCATGTTCCAGTCTGTTGCCCATACTGCCTCATATGCGTCATTGGTATGCATGTGCATGTAAGCATTTACCCACGATGCCTCAGGGAGGTGGTCCTGACGACAATGATGTATTGGTGTCTGGGGACGCCACACCTCAAAAATCATTAGTAAAACCTGGGACTAATGAGTATTTAAAGCCATCAGCGCCCAATTAATAACCCAACATATTCATTTTAATGGCAGGTTGGAGTAAAGAGACATTTATGTTACCATATGTCCTTCTCCAGAGCACTCACCCCGGCCATAGCTGCTCCCAGCAGGCTTTGGGTGTAAGGGCCCAGCATGTTGTCAGTCACAGTGCTGACACACACGGAGGCAGACATGTTCACACCTACAGGCAGTTTAGCAGTGTTGCTCACTGGGGCCCATGCGAAGGAGAGAGAGGAGCAAAGATGAAGGCCCAACTCATCATCTGTACATGCTTGTGTTTTATATTGCATTTTCTAACTTTTGATTAGGTTCTTTTTAAGTCCTGTTAAAGGAGAATTAATGTTTTGTTTTTTTTACAATCTGAGCCTTATTTCGGTAATAAAACAAGTTGTTTTACTGACCCATAGCACTTTGGTGTCATTTGGAGCATTTCCGGAGATGTTTTAGATTAGCGGTATCCGTAACGTGAGTTCTCGGGGCACATGTTTGCGGTCTCCAAATAACACAAACTTTAGCACTTTTCAAGTCATAGAAGCTCAATGTCTTAGTCTACACTTTCGTTTGAGTCAAAAGTGGCCTGTAATCCGAGATTTATCCATAATTTCGAGTAGATGAGGAGGCCAGTGCGCATGCGCTCAGTCACATCTTATTTCGCAGATAAGAAGATGCAACTTTTCTGTTGCGAGTGACACATGGCAGAAGATTTGGACTTTGAGGCTGAAGAGGACTTATGGAGGACTGAAGAGGAGTATACGGATGAGGAGACAGAATGGATACAGAAAGAATGAAGCGGACACAGTTTTAGGAGCAGCGCAGAGAACAGCCATCGCGGTTTCGCATTACTTCTCATAATCACGCGCTGAATCCGCTGGCCTTCTTTCTTTTCCTTTGCTGGTAAAAAATCGTCCTGACTGAAGTGGGTACTGTAAACAGGATGGTCCAAAGGTCTTACAGCTTTGCGTTTCATATTTGGGTCCCGAGAGCTGAGAGCGAAATAAGCTGTGACTGAGCACATGCGCACTGGCCTCCTCATCTACTCGAAATTATGGATAAATCTCAGATTACAGGCCACTTTTGACTCAAACGAAAGTGTAGACTAAGACATTGAGCTTCTATGATTTGAAAAGTGCTAAAGTTTGTGTTATTTGGAGACCGCAAACATATGCCCCGAGAACTCACCTTACGGATATCGCAAATCTAAAACATCTCTGGAAATGCTCCAAATGACACCAAAGTGCTATGGGTGTGTAAAACAACTTGTTTTATTACCGAAAAAAGGCTCAGATGGTAAAGAACGTTAATTCTCCTTTAATAGTCCTGATAATTGTGAAGCATGAATTGGTTTACACTTTACAGTTCAGTTTTAATTTTTTCATCAAAGTGTTGTCTGTTTATTCTTCGTTTTATCATTTATCTCGTGGTTCGAACACCTTTTTGTCCCACTGTAATCAAATAAATGTTTTAGAAAGTGAAATGCAGGATTCAGAACCTAAAACATGTTTCATTATAAATTGAACTGTGTGAAAGAACCATCTCAGATTTGGGCGGTTTAAGATTTTTTTTTTAAATGACATGTAAACAGCAAAATCATCTAATTTCTTTTTGATGACATTTTAGAGTTTGCAGATTCATAAATCCGATTATAATCAGATTTTGGTGTGCATGTGAACTAGGCTACTGTTATTGCATTCGTTTTTCTCTTCAGACCAGAGTTTAGCACTTTCGACAGAAGTGCATATGATGTTGCTGTGTCTTGCCATCTGATGACAGTGGTTGTGGCACTGTCTCTTTCCTACTGGGAGAGGCAGGCAGTCTGCAGTCAAAACATGTCAAGGTATGAATACAAAACCTCTGCTGTGAAAAAAAAAAACTGGTACAGCAAACATTAGGAAGGAAGAGCAGTCGAACTTGCAAAACAAACAAACACAACTTAAATATCTAAAATGGCTGTAAGAGAAGGGAAATCTGAAAAACTTGGAGAAGAAGTCTTACGCCATTGGTGCATCTGAGACTTTTAGTGCAACTGAAATATTTAATTGTGCCTTGTGTTTGAAATGCTAAAAATCCTTAAAGATCCCATGACATGGTACTTCTTGATGCTTTTATATGGCTCCTTAATGGTTCCCTAATACTGTAAATGAATCCTTCTTCAAAATGAACACTCAGTGCATGAGAAACAGAGATAAGATGAGAAAGAGTATTTTTTCTCTCTCTGAACACTCCATAATGGGGGTTGTTGCTTGAATGCAAATGAGGAGAAAAGAGCTGGCCAATAGTAGAGGGTGGAGGCATGGCCAAACTCTTTGCTCTCCGCTCTAGCTCTCAGCTGATCCATTTCCGTGTTTTTGCACGGGGGGAGAGATTTGAAGAGTTCCATTGAAAAATAAACACATTTCCACAGAAAATAAAATTAAACCACTGCTGTTCAAAGGTCCAGAGGCTCAGATAAAGGACTTCCGAGCCTAGAAACACTCGGACGTGCCTCCAGGCAAATAAAAAAACGCATTTCGCATTGCCTAGCGCATTCGCAGTCCAAACTCTCTGGGCGTGATTTACAGAGACGCTGAGTACAGACAGACGGGGGTGGAACTGCATTTGCATTTCTTTTTTCCATCTGACGTCAATAAGGTGCCTTGTTCAAAATCGCCCGTTTGAGCTCCGATTTTTTGTAACGCAGAAAAGGACCGCAAATGCTCAGTTTAGACATTTCGCAACTTTTAACCATGGGGGGGGGGGGCTAAACAGGGTAGGGGAGCTCACATTAACGTTCAAAAACCTCAGAAAGTGAAAATTTCATGCCATGGGACCTTTAAAATCTGCCACCAAACCTTCTCCCCTGAGAAAGTTATAGGGCCCTTTAGCGCCCCCTATGCTGCTGCTCGGTGTTGTGCTTTTGCAGAACAGATAATATTTCAGATGTCACAGAGCATCATTAGTCTGTCCTCACTGTTGAACCTAAACGTTCACTGGAGTTCAAGAGCACAGTGCACCTTATAAAGAATACCCAAATGTACTTCCAAATTTAGTCCAATGTCCTCGACTAAGGACACAACGCTCGGCAAATAGTCGCAATTGCATCTGTTGTTTTGACAAACCTAATTAATCATGGGGAGATTTTCAGGAGCACAGCACAAAGTAAAAGTTTGTGAAATGCCCTAGCCAGGACACCGTGTACCATTGTTACACCTGATCATTACTTAATTCACTATTTGCCAGAAAGTGTTATTGACTTTCAATCGAAGAATGGGGCAAATGTCAGTAGGAGTCACTTTGCGTCTTTATTCAGGAAAGAGGGTATGAAAGGAGGTGTTCTCAATAAACGCGCAATGTTTTGTTACGAAATTAAAAGAAAACAGTTGTAGTTGTTTTGTTGTGGGGCTGCCGTCGTATTGAACAGTCAAAGCAAGACACCAACTTATGTGAGAGCTGCATTAGCAACAATAGCAGATACCTGATTTCTACCATTTGTATGTGAGGATTTACCTTTTGGGGACTAATAAGGGGAACAAAACATGTAAACTGAAACTGAAACTAAACATATTAGTCCTCAAAGGGCAAATGAAAAGACTTACGTGCTTTTGTCACTGTATAAGCCTTTATTTGTAAAAAGTCTGTTATTTGAATGAACCCTTTTTATACCACATACTTGAACACTTTGTATTTGTAAAAAACACATTTTGTTCAAACACCTAAAAAAGCTGATTGACACTATAACATTAATTTGCACTGACAAAAAATAAATAAATAAAAATACAACTTGATATTACACAAATGTTGATTCCATGAGTATGAATACTCCAAATGAAATCAAACACCTTATTAAACAACGGAATCAAATAAGCGCCCAATGTGAATAAAACAAGTACAGTACAAAACCAAATGCTATTTTCTTCCAGTGCCAGTATATCAGATGAAAAACATTTCCTTCTCATGATAAAACATCTACAATAAGAGGAACAATCCATAACAAATGCAACAAATACAGGAAATCAGAAATGAACACAGAAATGAAGAAAAGTAGATATACTCATCCATATTTAAAAACAAAACGAAACAAAAAACAGGCTATTCTCTTAGTGGGTTTCTTTCTCTTTTTTCCCCCAATTTTTCACTGTAATAGGAGTCTTTTTGACCTACTGGTTAGAGAGGACACGGTCTCCCTGGTCTGCGTCTAGTTCATGTGTTACTGGGAATCAGCATAGCCTCTTTAGGAATCCTCCTACTGTAATGGACAGAGAGCAGAACCAGAGGCAGCAGCATATTGAAGAGAAACACCACTCAGTGTGCAATCACATGGCTTACGTTCAGACGCTACTGCAGACAGAGCATCCTCTACATCCTTTGTAGTGAGGGCGATTGATGCCGATGCTTATGCAGAACCTGATAGAACTACAGCATGCACTCAGTGCACCTAATCCCAATTGAGTAATTTACAGTGAGTACATAGCACATGTACATGTTTTTGTCATCCGGTTTTATCAACAGTTTGTTTCACAAGGTTTATAGAGCTGGCTGTAAAACAAGTGCAAGTTTAGCATGTAAACACTGGATCTGTCTTTATCCTGGCTATGGAGATGACACTGATGGTGTGAGTTAAAAAGATATGAAAATAAACCTTTTCAAACTTAGGTCATGCAAAACAAAACCTACAAGGTCCACAAAATAATGAATTTAGTGACAAAGGCCCCACAGTGTTGAAGTTTGCTCACATCGGGTTAGTGTGTCATCACTGATTCATTACACTCCAGCACAGTTGTGTTCACACATTCAGCTCTGCATAATATTTAGAGTGGTGCAAAGTGCAACTGACAACAAACACAAAATCAAATTTTGAGAGTAAATGCAAGAATAAAATTGTGTATAGCATGTATCGCATGTGGTTCCAATAATCCAATCATGCTCCAGTGTCCTGACGCTAAAAGAGAATCATTTGAATGTTGATATGAGTGCTTTCTGTCCAAACGTAAATGTGAGGTCGGTGCTTTACGTCAAGCAGAGACTGATTGTGATCAATAGCTCTAAAATATTGACTTCCTGAAGTAGCCTGTACAGAGACATCTATTGTTGGCCGGGAGCAGCTGCACTTGAGCACATGGTTGCCCAGTAACACTGCTCATGAGTGTTCAAGGACACGCGTGACATTTTTTCTTCGTTGAGGAACAGGAAAAGACTACTCACTCCCTTTTTAAGGCTATCCTGCTCCTCTGCCTGCTCAGAGATATGCCCTTAATTTCATCATGTAGCATGATAGCTGAGGTAAACGTGTTATTGAATGTGCTGTAACTCAAAGGTGAAAAAGCCCACTTAGATCATGTGAAATTAAGTTAGACACTTCCCTCAGAATGACATCACTCCATCTGCTGAGGGTGAACCAAGGCATACTGTTAAATACAGGACCGTACAGGAGGAGAGAGGCTCCCTTCAGTGTAGTGAGAAGTGAGCAGGCAAACACTGTGAGGCCTTTGTGAGACGAGTCTTTCATTATTTTGTTCACACTGTGTGTTTTTTGTGTTTCATTTTTTTAGGTTTCGTTTGCAGAAGTATGCCAATGCTAGAGAAGCTGTCCATGCCTTTAGCAGTGAGGCTAGCTGGTATTACGAACTGCCATGTTTTTGTTCATGCATTAAGAACTATTAAGTGAAAGATATCATATTTACAGTACAATTCACATGTAATTACACATATACACTAGAGGCAAGAAAATTCACATTGAAATCAGTTCAACACTTTTTTTTCCTCTACTCCTCAAATGAAATATATTTTCTCTTGTTTAAGCAAATATCATAAAGTAAAGCATAAAACATAATATCCTCACAGCTTTTGGGATGAATGCACTGATTTTGTATTCAGAGCTCATATATGTGTGAGTGAGTGACATGGTGCTCATTGTGAACATGCAAGGGCTGCAAATGTGTGTCCTGTGTCTGTAATGGATGTTAATTAAATCTGTGCGTCTAATATGAAAAACCTCAAAAGGCATTTTGTTTTTATTTCGGTAACTAAATCAACCTGAATCTGAAAAACCATACATTGCAAAACACGATCTTTTGGCACAATAGATAATTAATCTTCCTTCAAGTCAAAAGCTGCTCCACTATTTCAGCTGAATGTGCTCTGCTTGTACAAGAACAAAATACATTGCCTGGCCTCTAGTCAGGTAAAGATCCATCATATTGCCTTTGAACAATTTGACAAGCTGTTGCTGTGAACAGTGGGGTGAAGGCGTGATGTAACCTGCGTCAAACCCCCATTTCATGTTACTACTTTCTCTACCGATGATCTAAACTGGTGAAATACAGAAATGTGAAAAGCACGTTGGTACTAATCTCCGCCTCGTCTCATAAAAAAACCCAAAAAAACGCTAGATTCAAAAAGTGTCCTGATTCAGGCGCTACAAATACTGTCAGTAAAACAAAAAGAAATACTGCAAAAAAGCAATCAAGGCCATTGCATAACCAACTGTACAGTCGGCTTCACAGGAATAGAGAATGAATCTAACAAATAAAAATATGACAAACTACAGGTACATCTTTATAGATTCATAATACTCTATATGGTATAATATATTCTAATGTTAATGATACATATATTACTTTATTCTGTTTTAGTGCAATTATTTTCACCCATTTTCTCACATTATTCAGGACTAGTGTAGTTCAGTGTCCTTTATGCTATAACAATTCAACACAGTATTTTTTTTATCTTCTCCTTGCTCTATTTATCATAATTTCCAGTGTGTTTTCTGGAAATTACACGCTCCCCTTTCCAACGTTTACTTCATAGTCGAAGCATGCTACAACGAACGCCTCCTACAATATTTTCCCCATAGTTGTTATATTGTCTCTTTTACCAATCTACATTTGTAAAATATCAATCATGAAAACAATATTTGGTTTCAAGTCATGGGCAGCTACATAGGCAATTCTTACAATGATCCAGTTTTTGATTTACGGGTGAGCTGTGTTTCTTTAAATGTTTACAATATTTTTTAATGCTTAATTGATAGTCTGTCAATCTAGAGCGCATTACCCTGCTCTGCTTCCATCTCCCCTTTTTTTGGATTTTCAACCGTATTTTTCTGCTATGAGGTCCAATAATGCATGGTGAACGCACGTGGTAGCTATATTATTTGAGCATGACAATGGTTAAGGTGATGTTGCTTAAGAAAAGCATGTAAGGCTTTTCTGTTAGTCTTTAACTTTGGTGAGCACATAAAATAACGCAGTTAGCCTAACCTAAAAACTACTCAAATTGTATCTAGAACGTAAGCTATATTCTCTGGTAAATCAGTTTGTCTGCTAATGAACCTGAGCCCTGTGTGTGTTGTAGAAAATAAACAACAGTGCATATGGATTATAGGCCTTTTCGGTTGTTTCATGGCTATTTATAGTACCTTTTCTCCACATGGAATTCCTCCTGGTTGCACTGATTTTTAATAGGTCCAGAGCAGTTGTTCGATGGGACTAATTTTAACTATCCTTCTCACTGGGCTGCCCAATTTTAGTCAAATAAATATGTGTCTTGCTAACATAAACCCATTTACAAATGCCAAAAAACATCAACAACAACAGAATTACCCTTGTCTTCTAGTCCACCTGTGGGCTGATATGTTGTGTCTAAAAAAACACACTCATTTTGATCACAAAAGCATTGCCCTCCCCAACCCCGTTTTCCTCTATGTGAACAAAAAGCAGAATAAGACATCAATGCACCTAAAACAATGTAAATCAACCATAGGAGGAAAGAAACAATACACGTATACTTAAATGATAAAATGTACAGAATGCTTTTTGAACAATCAAAATGATCAATGCATACAGTTGAATCTTTTTTTAAGCTAATAATGCCCTAGCGCTAGAACATGTTCTGACACTCTCAGAAATCACAGTATTCTTAAAGACAAAATCATATATCTACAATATTCAGCATTTTGTTTTAACCATAGTGAAACCCCCAAGGACATGTTGTCAAAGAAGATGAGAAGAAGAAAAGGATTGCAAGTTTGCGTCGACTCTGGGCACAGTTGAATCCAAAGCCCTCAAAAGAGACCAGAGCTGATGTCCCATAAAGAACAATATCACTTCAAAAACAACACGAAATCCAAACAAGATTGCTGTACATAGTAGAAGCAGAGGGTTTCCGTGCATGTGATCCGCAGGTAATGGGGTCATGTGACTGGTGGTGAAGGGGATCTCACTTAGCTGATGCCTGAACAGACAAGCCACCACTGATTTCAGAGCTGCAGAGGATTTGGATTACAATAAGTATCAATAAAAAGTCAATGCAATTCTGAGACATTGTTTTCTCTTTCAGGAGATTTCACTTTTTTTCTTTCTTTTTTTCTTTTCTTTTTTGTTTTTTTTTAGCAAAAATATCATGCAGTCTTTAGTTCCAAAATCCCCACTGTAGTGAGGTCTTGTGTTTGTTTCAGGAGGAAAAAGAAACTCAAAGCCTTGAAATTCTTCTTTCACAATTATTCTTACACATTCAAGTCATCCTTTTAATACTTTGTACAGCAGAATGGTCCTTCTGATTTCACATGTGTATATATAAATATATATAGAAATATGCATATACATATGTTCAACTTGTATATGTGTATACATATTTTGGAATTGTATCAAAGCCAATTTAATGTGCTCTCAAAATATGGCCCATGATTCCTAGTGGGATGCACATCAATTCACATAGTACAACCAGTAGATTAGGTTGAAAAATCCAAAGGTGATGGGGAAAATGACCCGGGACCATTTGTCAATGGTGCTAACATCTGACAGGTTGGGGATTTTCAACTTGAGCTTGGAGGAGCGCCGCCGTAGCCGACAGTTAGCCCTGCTGCGCATGGCCGCGCGGTCTAGCGAGTGGTGGCTGAAGCCGTCCCGAGGTGCCATGGGCTTCCGGAACTGAACCCCAGAGCTGTCGAAGGACATGACGGAGTTCCGAGAGTCACTGACGCTGCTGCCCACGTCGGAGGGCATCACCTCGTTGTTCATCTCCAGAGTGGTCAGCAGGATGTTCCCATAGGCATCCACCTACACAGGAAATGACATCAGTATTCAGATGGCGGGACAATATAAAAGAAGCCCCTCCCCCTTTTGCTGAAACTACATTAACCCCAAATAGTTAAATTACAGCACAGTGCAGGGATGGTATGGGATGCATGCAACATAAATAGTTACCATAGAGTTTAAGCAGACAAATATTAATACATAGCTGATTGTACTGTGAGGGCTAGCCTACATCTGATATTATTGCTAAATACATGTACCCCAACTTTTCTTTGTTCCTCGAGATACACATTTCTTCGCTGTGTATATGACCTGAAGGTGTTGGTTTGATACGGCGCGGAAATGGAGTCCTTGCAATGTGAAAGAAAAAATGAAAAAACATTAAACGCCTATAAAAGCACATTTTCTGTCATTTCACAGTGCATAAGACAAAGAGTTAACAAGAACAACTTTGACCATAGCATTTAGTGCTTCACATGTGAGAAACAAGGGCTTCATTCAGTCTGACCATTTGGAAATTGCGTTTTTAATGGAGGCCCTGTCCAATTTCAAATATACATCTGGAAACATGAAGTGACAGACTGACTGAAGCCTACAGCATAAACAGAGACAGCCTAAATAAGAAATGAAAATGTTAACACCACTGTTGAGCTAGATGCACTGCTATCTTTGCTAATGAAAGGACTCTGCTCAGTAAAAAGCCAGTGTCTGCTGCTTGGGGGCAAAGCAATGGATGGTATTTGGAGTGTATTTAGTGTTGTGGTGCCATTGGTGCTGGGTGAATACATGGGTCATATATGTGGGACTGTGGCTCTATACACATGTGCCAATCTGTTGTTTTGTGCTTTTGTGAACTGTGTACGCAGCAATGCAAACCTGCTCCCTCAGACGCTTCTCCTCATATCTCGTACGCTCGTTGTTGGATTTGTTCAGCCTCTCACTGAGCTTCTTCTGTTGGGCAGGACCCCGACCAAAGAACACGTAATTTACAAAGGCATATTCAAGCAGGGCCAGGAACACAAACACAAAACAGCCCATGAGGTAGACGTCGATGGCTTTCACGTACGGGATCTTCGGGAGAGTCTCCCTAAGGTGGGTGTTAATGGTTGTCATGGTAAGCACCGTAGTCACACCTGGGTACAGTGACACAAAGACACAGAGGTTAGCACCGGTGACAAGGTCAGGGAGAAAAGCAATAAGGTCACGTCTGGAAATAAATCCACTATATGCTGCAGGATCCAATTACAGAAAATTGTCTTTTTCTGAGAGACTCACTACATCCACAGTCCTCTGAACGTCTGACACTATTGACAGTGTGTTGCATCTACAGTGAGGGACATATTGGACTTAATAATGAACAATAGCTTTATTTAATTTTTTTTTTTAACAGCATTTTTATCAGATGTTACTGTGACATATTTAGAATGTTGCCATATTGATTACTATATCAGTCAATATTGCAATATATTGTGGGGTCCTAAAATAAAACTTCAGTATGGAATTATTTATGAAGAATTTTTAGCCCTTAATGCATTCTGCATAAACCTGTAAAATCTGTGAATAGCTGTTGCTGAAAGAAATGTATCACACATCACTGCAGTCACTTGTGCCCTGTGTCTGAGCCACTGAACACATAGTATTTTATTTTCTGTTTATGCTGAAACTACAAGTAAGAGACACTTACAAAGGCTGATGTTACAAAATAAAAACTGATTTAAAGATTGTGACATCTGGAACACCTTAATGAATGCAAAACCTTCTCATTTTACATCATTACTTGCTGCTGACAGGAGCAGTGGTCTAATCTGTATACCCTATACAAGATAATTTAAAGGTCCTATATTACACAAAATTGATTCTCACTCATCAAAAACATACCTGAAGTTGTGTTTTGGTTAATTCAAACTTGTTTGAGTAATCCTGGTCAAATGTTCTGTCTACATCTCCAAAACTCAAAAATCTCTTTTCGACCTTGTGTCATGAAGCGGTAGTTTTCAGCTCCCTTTTGCCTTTCGTTCAGTAGAGATGTATGATTCCAGTACTGAAATCACCCAAATGATTCTAGCGAAGGTGTATGGAGCACTTCCTGTATTACCACATGACATCACAAGGTGGAACAGAGTGTTTTCTGTTTGAGAGAAGAACTCACCATAGGATTTGTGTGTTAAATGCACACAACTCCAGGTATGTTTTTGAAGAGGAAACAACATTCCTCTTAAAGGAAAAGTAACATTATTTTACAATCTGAGCCTTCTTTCGGTAATAAAACAAGTCGTTTGACTCACCCATATCACGTTCGTGTCATTTGGAGCTGTTTGAAGAAAGTTATGTTGTAGCGTATCCGTTAGCATTTGTATTCAGGGCATTACTTTGCGGTCTCCAAATAACACAAACTTAAGCACTTTTCAAATCATAGAAGCCCGATGTCTTAATGTAAGATTTCGTTTGAAGCAAAAGTGGCCTGTAATCCGAGATTTAGCCATAGTTTCGAGTAGATGAGGACGCCAGTGCGCATGCGCGGACTGCTCCCGGGACCCAAACATGAAACCCAAAGCTGAAAACTATGGATAAATAAATATAAAATCTCGGATTACAGGCCACTTTTGCTTCAAACGAAATCTTACATTAAGACATCGGGCTTCTATGATTTGAAAAGTGCTAAAGTTTGTGTTATTTGGACACCGCAAAGTAATGCCCGGAGCATATGATACAGCACCATGTTAACGGATACGGGATCATTAGTAGAACAGAACGGCTCAACATAAGTTCTGCGATACTGCTCCAATTGACAGAAAAATGCTATGGGTGAGTAAAACTACTTGTTTTATTGCCGAAAGAAGGCTCAGATTGTAAAAAAACGTTAATTTGCCTTTAACATAGAAATAAGATTTAACATACAAATAAGGTAAGAAATCCCACAACAGTGTGTTACATTCTTAGTCACTTGATGTGAACAAATTGTGCAAGCCCATACCCAGGGCCACCCGAGCGGCAGAGGCGTCGTAGTTGATCCAGAAGGAGACCCAGGAGAGGATGGTGATCAGGATGGAGGGCATGTACGTCTGCAGGATGAAGTAGCCAATGTTTCTCTTAATCCGGAAACTCAGTGAAAGCCTTGGATATGAACCTGTGAGGAAGAAGGGGAAGAGAAGGAAGAAGAGGAGTAAGAGGAGGTTTGTGAGAGGAGCAGGGGAAACACATCAGGCAAAAAAAAAGTGGCAGAAGGGTGAACGTTGGCACAACTTAAAGAGTACCAAAGTCTGCACTCTGACAACGCATGGGGTAGTCATTTCTCCATTTGTTCAGAAGGAGCACTTAATTTCCCCAAAGCGATGGATTCCTTTCCAGGGACAAGTTCGATTCCAATTAAACATGGCAGAAAGTCGCAAACACGGCACATTTTTCTGCAAGCCCCTATCTCGGCAGGCAGCTCCCGCTCCCCTCTGAGGATTGTCACAGAGCTGTTGGCTTTTTCTTTAGCACTTTCACTGTCCTCTAAACATTAGCAAAAGGGCATTTAGGTGCATAATTGAACAGTGTACTCCTTGGTACACTTTGTGGGGGAAATATGAGCTGCCTAAGCACACATATTACTATAAGTGCCCTTTTGATTTTTGTCCATAATTAAAACAACTACAATATTAAAATTCTAATGACAAAGGAATGTTTACCGCTACACAACCCATACAGTTAATCTCACGTGGCTTTCTTAGCTTGCATTTTTATTTTATCAAGACGGGAATAAAGGGTGTAAGATCAGCTAGATGATTTCACTCTAAAGAGCTGTTCATAGTGGACAAGAGAGTGACAAATGACCTCATCATCTCTGGTCACCTGTAAATCTTTGAATGAATCGATCCCAGAGCATGAATGCACGAGCATGAATCTTTGAATGAATCAATCCCAGAGCATGAATGCTCATCCTGGGGAGACTGTGGACACCACCCAATTCACCTGGGAACTCCTAGTGCCTATAACGCAAACTTGACTAAGAATTCAAACATTTGTATGTATTTATTGACACAGTTCAGTAGTCTGTTACTGAATTGGGTTGAGTCTCAAATGGATATAAATGAACTATGAACTATGTAGAAAACAGAAACTTTACCCCTGAACTGAAGAGGGTCTTATTGGCCTTATTCAAACACAAATAGCTGTAGATGAAGCTGTATCAATGTATCAAAGTACAAAGAAAATATGCCTGTATACGTTCCATTTCATCTGTCCTGCTACCTATATAATAATTATCAGTAAGTGTAGGCTAGAATCAGGAGACTTTTGCTGAAGTTTTAACACACAGGTATTTTAATCGGATTTAAGCTCAATTACATTCAGTTTACATAGCACTGTCTGCATGAACGCAGAGAAGTCTGTTACTTATATAAATGGTCACATCTTTATATAGCGCTTTACAACAAGGAACCAATCACCCATTCACACACGCATTCACACACCAGTGTACGCAGACACTGGGGGCGAGGAGGGTTAAGTGTCTTGCCCAAGGACACAACGGCAGCATTCATCTGTGGGAGCAGGAATCGTACCAACCAACCTGTGGGTCAGTGGATCTGACCGCTCAACCACTGATGTTTCTTATGTCAAGAGCGGGATTTGAACCGCCAACCTTTGGATCAGTGGACAAACGCTCTACCAACTGAGCTACTGCCGCTGGTAGACAGAGCACAGAGCACGCTTGTGACTGAGGTTCTATTCCATACATGGATATTCAGCTACACACAGTTTCTGAGGTAAACAGTCACCAAAATTAGCTCGTCTATAGGATTGGCACTCTGGAGCCCCATAGATGACATATGGGAGACAACTGGTGCAAAGTTACGTACACAGTTTTACATGGTTACCCAACACAGAAAAACAAGTTCACTCAATAAGGCAGTAAACAGTCATATTGCCTAGATATCTCACACAAGCTATGATGCTGTTACCTGTAGTAAAACCGACCACCTTGGAGACCAAGCGAATGTCCACAATGGAGAACTGAGGTAACTCTAACTTGTCCACTCCGGTCACAGCTTTGTCCCCTCCTTGCCAGAAGAAAACAATGTCATCTGTGGTGTATCCATCTGTTGACAATGAGAGAAACAAAATGGCAAATTAGGTGACCATATCTGTTTTTCTACAAGAGCAGGTAGTGAGAAAATGGATAAATGGTGTTAATAAGAATACTTGGACCACAGTTTGTTACTTCTCCTATTGTAGTATAAGGTAAAGTAAGGTGCACGTTAATGTCCCCATAGAGAAACCTGTCCTCTGTCCTCTTGACCCCCATCCTTCAGTGTCACTGGGGCAACCTGTCAGGAGCAGGGGACCCACCATCTTTGCTGGAGGATTTTGCCTATTGTGCATGTTTTGGGTTGATGGGGGAAATCAGAGTGCCCAGAGGAACCCCACAGAGAGAAAGTCCTGGGCATTAGATCGTTGTATTTAGCAAAGAATCACTTGTAAACCCGTTTAAAGGTCCTGAATTATACAAAACTGACTCTTGTGAAACTGACTCATGTTATAATGTTGTTACCTCTTCAAACATTGTTGCATTCAGAGGTGTTTGAGTAGTCCTTCATTATTAGTTTGTATACATCTACAAAGCTCATTATGCTCAGTTCCATTTTGTGATGTCATGAAGTCCTTGAAGTTTTCAAGTTATCAGCTACCTTTTATGGTTCCAAATTATCCAAATCAATCTAATGAAGCTCTATGGCGTTTGAAAACCCAGAGGAGCACTTCTTGTATTATCAAAGGTGGAGTATTTTCTGTTTGAAAGAAGAACTCGGCCTATATATACAGGATTTGTGTGTTAAACATGTCTAAATGAAACAAAACGCAACACCAGGTATGTTTGTAATGAGGAAACAACATTATAACAGATCAGAAAATAGGGTAATATGAGCCCTTTAATCACTGATCAATCCCCATCCTCCTCTGAGCTCACTACACGAGCAGACCCCTGCCTATACATGGACCTTCATTAAAGTTCTTGCCTCAGAGTGACCACTGCAGCAGATTTATGTCAGTAGGCTGCTCTGCATTCAGCACATGGCAATTTTTCAGCACAAGAAGTGTGACTACATTTCCCATTGTCCCAAGCTTTCAACTCACTCAGGACCCAGGATTCATTACCATTAAATCTCAGGCAGAGGTTATAGGCTGTGGAAGTGTGACATTGTCCATGAAATTGAAACAACTGGCTGCCTAATCAATCACGCTGATGTTTAGTGCACACTGTTCCCACCAGCACAAACCGCTCCGTGTGCATATACAGCAAATATTCCCCACACGTTTTAATTCATGGCATATCCATATTTCATTGCTTGCAGAAGCCCCCCAGGGACAATACAAAGCAGTTTTATCCCAACAAACGGGAATCAGAAGTATCTGCTGTATTGAGCCGTCCTGGTGATGGATGAAGTGGTCAATGGGAATGATCACACAAATACAATTTTTAATTACAACAGCTGCAAAAAGTGATTTGTCTAAATTAAAGCAACGTGACTGTATGTTACAGTTTCTACTATGTTCCTTATTTTAATTATGAGGAAATATACTAGTAAAATTATCATATGTTAATTAGCTGTAAATATATTTGTTTACTTATGGAGATGAAAACTTGAATTAAATAAAAGGTTAATCTACTGGGTTGCCAAGACTACACTTTTTTGCAAGTGACTGATTGATTTGTACCAAGAGAGAAAAAAATGATGTACATATTTCTGAAAAAAGGGGTAAGAAGAAGAAAAATACTTACTACATATAAAGACACAAACGGGAGTCTAACCAAAACTGACTCTAAAGACAATAATCTCCCATTAAAAGTCATTATTTTACAAATCTCAAATAAAGGAGGTTGCACCCCTGTACTGTATCATGTACTACCATGATTACCGAGGAGTGTGATTGACTGATGAATTAACCAATCACAGTTTGGCTCAACTTACAATTAAGAAAGTAAACTAATCACCTAACCATTTTGTTATGAGATTATTGCCTGTATAAACCACTTTTTTGTATAATCACTGACCAAAAAAGAGAAGTTTACTTTTAGCAGCTAGCTCAGAGAGATAATTTATGACTATGGACTTTTTTTTAATTTTTATTATCAACTATAAATACTCACAGCTCTCAATTTCCAGTGTACAGTTCTGTTCATCCAAGGGGTACCTCCTCAAGTCCATCATGCAGGCAGCTGTGGTCGTTATCCTAAAAAAGAAAACAGATTGACTTAGTAACAGATTTTGGTAGCAACATTATGATAAAAACACTCAGCTAACATCTCATTTATCACTGCTGCTGCTCAGCCTTACACCTACATACACAACTCTGCTCACTTCATCTCGAAAATGATTTATTCAAATGTTCGTGAGAGACATATTTCTTTTTATGCAGATCACTAACCGCTCAGTATATGGATGTGATTTTTGTCAATGCACGTTATTTATGACCAACTATGACATATGCAATTCTGCCAGGTAGTATTATAAAAGGTGTACGCAGAGGAGTATAAGAATGTCAATAAATCTAGAAGGTACCAGAATACATGTAGGAATCTTGTGGTATTTAACAGAGAAATTTACTGGTGCGGCACATTCTAGTAATTACTTTTGTGCTGTTTGGGCCAGTTTCTGTTCACTCACCCCAAATGCACGAAAGAAATCATTTTTAGCTCCTCTTTTCTGGGGCTACAGCAGCATGTTTGTATGATGACAGAGGGAGATTTTTACCCTTTAAGGAATATTGGTCATGAATTAATAATGTGGTTTCAGTCAGAGTCACCAGTGCAGCCGCAGTCTACGGGTTTACGCTGATGTAATAGGCAAACATGCACAGAACACAGTGATAAAACTGTATCTTTGTTTTAAAATAGTCCTGGTCTTATGACACTTTGTTATATTGTTGTTTCCTCATCAAACACATACCTGGAGTTGTGCTTTCTTTCATTCACACACGTTTAACACACAAACCCTGCATATTCTTCTCTCAAACGGAAAAGGTAGCTGTTAACCTGAAAACTACCACTACATTATATCAAAAGGTAGAACAGAGTATTCTGAGCTTTGGAGATGTAGACAGATAAAAATAATAATAACAATAATAAAGGATTACTCAAACATGTGTGAACAGAACATGATTCCAGGTATGTTTTTGATGAAGTAACAGTATCTAACATGGCTTAGATCTTGCAAGAGTAAATGTTTGTGTAAATATGACCTTTAAGATTGGAATGATTAAGTGCAGGTTCTATGTGCATTTTATTTAGCGTATTTAAAGGGCCATAATGCAAAGAATACATTACTGTGAAAAGCTATCAAGATTCAATGTTAGCATTATGACTAACCATCTGTAGAGAACACTTTGGACAGCAGCCAGATGTTACAGCTATTAGCAGCGGTCCTAAACTCTGGAGCCCCAGATGCCTTGTCCACTCCTTTTTCCTGATTAATAACCCACTGTGAATCGCTGTATATACAGTACAGTGGTACCTCACCTTACGAAATTAATTCGTTCCAGAAGTGGTTTCGTAACGTGAATTTTTCGTAAGTTGAGTAGCTATTTCAATGGAAAAAGCCTGATTCGTTCCAAGGCCCCGATCCAAGTTTTTTTTTTTTTTATAGTGTAACATTGTGTTCTGCGTAGAGACTGTAGACCCAGGACTAAACGTGGACTATACCAGGTCTAGACCAAGGTCTAAACCTGGACTAAACCTGGACTGAACCAGGACTAGACCAGGTGGATTAAAGCGCCGCGTGCGGGTCTATTTCCTGGTTTCATTTCGAGTCACGGCTGAGGCGAGCAGCGAGGAGGACCGCACGCAGTCTGAGCGCATGAACGAGACCCGTGCTCAAACCGTGCCTCCTCTAGACCTCCTCTAGACCAGGTCTAGACCACCGCGGCTCTTGCATGCGTTCGTTCATGCGCTCAGACTGTGTGCGGTCCCCCTCGCTGCTCGCCTCAGTCATGACTCGAAACAAAACCAGGAAATAGACCCGCACGCGGCGCTTTAATCCACCTGGTCTAGTCTTGGTTTAGTCCAGGTTTAGTCCAGGTTTAGTCCAGGTTTAGTCCAGGTTTAGTCCAGGTTTAGTCCTGGTCCAGTCCTGGTTTAGTCCAGGTCTAGACCTGCTGGCAGCCCCGTGCCGGGTCATGCTGCGCTATCACACGTGTCCGCGCGCAGTTTTCTCCCACCTCCCCCTTCCCCCCACACTTCACTATTAATAATTTTGTTGAAAATCTATGAAAGTTTGAGTGTTTAAACGAGAGACAAATGTGAGAAAAGTTTAAATTCAGTCTGAGAAAAGCGTATAATGTGTGTGGCTGAGCGCGCATTATTTGAATTTTTGAGATTTCGCGTTTCGTAACTTCTTTCGTATCTAGAGACCAAAATTTAACGTGAAGGTGTTTCGTAACTTTTCGTAAGGTGAGGTACCACTATATATGAAGGTAGCTGGAGAGGATGCTGGCCCACATGGCTTTGCAGCCAGCCCCAGGGCAGTTGTGGCTGTAGGATAGAGCTTGCAACGACTAAGTGTAAAGGGTGAATAAATAATGCAATGTAAAGCACTTTGGCTATATCTTGAAAAGCGCTATATAAATCCACAGCATTATGAGGAATGGACAATGCACCCTAAACCTTCCATTACAGAATCAAAAACACTACCACTACAGTAAAGCGAATGGCTATGAATGATTAAAGGTAGGCAAAGTTTCTTGTCTCAATGAAGATGTTTTTGCTTTGCTGAGAATGTTCCACACTATGGCATTAAACATTTCATTTTCATGGCTGATTTTTGGGACGATCTGTAGGGCCGATTTTGATTATTTTCCCCAATTTATGTCATTTAAATTTACTGCAAACTCACCCACAGCCCTTTTCTACCACAAACCAATAAGAGAGCTGTGTAGTCGTGTTTGTGCAGCTTTATCTTTGAATTAAAGTGTTAATATAAAGCTTTGTCTGTATTTTAGGCAACAAATTAACCAAAACAAAACATCGATTAGATTTAAAGCTGATAGCCAGTATGCTAAAAAGTCAAAATATTGGCCCAACTATATCTCTATCCACAGAGATAGATAAGTTTAATACTGTACTGTTTACCAGTCCAGACAAAGCAAACCTCTCCATGGAGACAAGCAGGTGGCAGAGCGTCTATCTGAAAAGTTACACACTGCACCTTTATTAGCAAAGCCCTATAATCTCCGGTATAGCTCATGGTGTCACAGAGGATGTCAGTGCTCACGTCACAGAGCTGACACAAGCCTGCCAATGGACCTGTCTGTTGCCGTGACAGTTAACAAGGCGAGGGAGGACGGGTCATGAGTCCGCACAAGTCGGGACATCTCACAGCGAGAGGCCCGGGATTTGAAAATGTCAGCAGATGTAGGTCAGCAACTCTCCGTCCCACCAGAGAACCAAAATATCCTCTTTAGCAGCACCCTCATAATAATCACAACTCAATATTATTCATTACTGCTTGTCTTGGTCATCGCTGTGAATGTGTGAGATTTTACTCTGAGCTGTTAAAACAACAAACACCTGGTCCTAGTGCTAATTTTGAAACAATGAAAAATAATAATAATAATTTCACATTTATAAGGCAGTCCCATTGATTTTTCCCCCCCCTCTTTTTTGGCGTTTCTGACCATGCATTGTGCCAGCATTACAAAGCATCTAACATTGTGGAGGAGGATCTCAAAAGCCCCAGACAGAGAGAGCCCAGTCAGTGAGTAGGAGTTTGGACACCTACACAGTCGACTTTTGTGAGGTAACCAAAGAAAACCATTGTGCTACCAACAATGCAACACGCCTTTAATAAACAGAAACATGAAACAGGCAAATCACATAGAACGGGGAGACAAGAATGCCATCTGCTGTGAAGTTGGGCTTGAACAAACTCTGAGTGCTCCAAGGACCCACGACAAGTGTGTACTAATGAGCATCATGAGGCCTTTCAACTGAGCATGTAGGGTACAAGAAAACATAGCCCAGGATACGCCATGGGACGAGAGTGCCACAGTTACACTATTGATGTTTGAGGATTTGTTTTTTTTTCTAATACACTGTCATCAGGCTAGTCTTTACAAGTCCCCAGGGTGCACTGTAAAAGCAATTTTCTGTGTTTTTAGTTGGGAAATATTTTGAATTTAAAAGCAAATGTTGGTCATTAAATTTTGCATGGTGTGTTGTGGTCTATTTTAAAAGTGAACTTAATCTGACCAGAGCATGGGATTGTACAGTATTGTCACACCTCAGAGAATTTTCAGTTAGACTAATGTTTAGCCAATGGAGATTTTAAGATGCTAAATAAACAAATGTATTCTGACACTAACTGTTCAGGGGTCCTGGGCCCAAAAGGAAAATAGTATATATACCTCTGGAAAAAAATAAGAGACCACTGCAAAATGATCAGTTTTTCCGATTTTACAACTTATTGGTATGTGTTTGGGCAATAGGAACATTTTAGTGTCTATAAACTACTGACTACTGACAACATTTCCCCCAAATTCCAAATACAATATTATTGTTTAGAACATTTATTTGCAGAAAATGACAAATGGTCACAGTAACAAAAAAGATACATGTTTTTTCAGACCTCAAACAATGCAAAAAAACAAGATCAAATTCATTTTAAAACAACATAACACTAATGTTTACACTTAAGAAGAGTTCAGAAATCAATATTTGGTGCAATAACCCTTATTTTTAATCACAGCTTTCATGCGTCTTGGCATGCTCTCCACAAGTCTTTCACATTGTTCTTGAGTGACTTTATTCCACTCCTGGTGCAAGACCTGAAGCATACTCAACAAAAATATAAACGCAACACTTTTGTTTTTGCTCCCATTTTTCCTGAGATGGTCCCAAAGATCCAAAATTCACTCCAGATACACAACACTACCATTTCTCTCAAACATTGTTCACAAATCTGTCCAAATGTGTGACAGCGAGACAGAAATGTGTGACCTCTGCCCCGCTGAGACAATCCACCCCACCTCACAGGTGCGCCACATCAAGATGCCGATCCGACATCATGACCAGTGCACAGGTGTGCTCCAGACTGCCCACAATAAAAGGCCACCCCGAAATGTGCATTTTTTTTTTGCTTTATTGGGGGTCTGGGGACTCAGAACCAGTCAGTATCTGGTGTGACCACCATTTGCCTAATGCAGTGCAACACATCTTCTTCGCATAGAGTTTATCAGATTGTCAATTGTGGCCTGTGGAATGTTGGTCCACTCCTCTTCAATGGCTGTGCGAAGTTGCTGGATATTAGTGGGAGCTGGTACACGCTGTTGTATACGCCGGTCAAGCACATCCCAAACATGCTCAATGGGTAACATGTCCGGTGAGTATGCTGGCCATGCAAGAACTGGGACATTTTCAGCTTCCAAAAATTGTGTACAGATCCTTGCAACATGGGGCCGTGCATTATCTTGCTGAAACATGAGGTGATGTTCATGGATGTATGGCACAACAATGGGCCTCAGGATCTCATCACAGTATCTCTGTGCATTCAAAATGCCATCAATAAAATGCACCTGTGTTCTTCGTCCATAACAGCCTTTGAAGAGGAGTGGACCAACATTCCACAGGCCACAATTGACAATCTGATCAATTCTATGCGAAGAAGATGTGTTGCACTGCATGAGGCAAATGGTGGTCACACCAGATACTGACTGGTTCTGAGTCCCCAGACCCCCAATAAAGCAAAAAAAAAAAAATGCACATTTCGGGGTGGCCTTTTATTGTGGGCAGTCTGGGGCACACCTGTGCACTAATCATGATGTCGGATCGGCATCTTGATGTGAGGTGGGGTGGATTGTCTCGGCGGGGCAGAGGTGCTCGCTGTCACACATTTGGACAGATTTGTGAACAATGTTTGAGAGAAATGGTAGTGTTGTGTATCTGGAGTGAATTTTGGATCTTTGGGTCCATCTCAGGAAAAATGGGAGCAAAAACAAAAGTGTTGTGTTTATATTTTTGTTGAGTGTAGTTTTGTGTTGGAATTCAACAGACGCTGGAATGGAATGGCTGTAATACATGTAGAGATGCTGATTTCAGAAAAAAAATGCAGTGGTTGTATTTTTAAAAGAATATTTATTTATTTATATAAATCTACCACCATATCTGTGTTTTACTGCAAGACCTAAATTGGTGAACAGCAAACATGACTACAGTACATGAGTTTTTCAAAGTATCATTAAGAGTTGTATGCATTTTGTGCTATTATTACTTGCCCTGTCCCCTCTATCAGTCCCTGATAATGTTTTATGTTTATTATTGGTACTTATGAGAAAAAAGTTTGGGTGCCTTTGCTATAGTTGGTAGTGATAAATGTTTTTACTATTAGTGACCCAGCAGCTTATCTGTTTTTTCCACTGCTCTTCTCTATATTGTTTTGGCTAATGCATCTCTTTGGATCTGTGTGCATTCTTGGATGCTTGTATACAAACCATAGACTATATACGGACATAGCTAACCTGCTAGCCACCACATTCCAAATAGGAAGTGAGCATGGGGGCGCTTCCGGCTCCATTGTCTCCGGCTCCAATTGACTTTACATTGAAAATTGTCACCCCTCTCTTTGTAACTGTTACAGTCAGTCTCGTCATTTTGCTCTTAAAATGTTCGTATTAACCCACTCTACATGATCCTGGTGTTTTTATTTTGCTGTTTTGTCCATAAATAAATTCCTATTCCTAATATGGAACTCTGCTCCTAATTCGCTCCTATAGCTGCTAGCCTTGGTGACTGATTGGAGCTGAACACTATGGGTGACGTCACACTCCCATAGTCCACTTCTTTACACAGTCTATGATATAAATATGGAGATTATTGATGTTTGATCCTGAGCTCCATTGCTACGGCAGCCGAAAACAAATTAAAAAATGGAGCCAGTGGGTCAGTTTGCTCTCTTTCACTTAGAACTATAGAGTGAAATCCTTTGTATTTACAGTCACTGTTCTCTTTATTGTGTGTAACACTATTCTCAGACAGAGCCCTACAATCAGAGTAGTTTATTTTGGTAATGCATAGGAAATAAACAAGCTCACTGGTCCTCCGTAATCCATATTTGTTGATTCATTCAGGTTTTAAACAAAAAACCTATGCAAACTATGATTTTTTTTTTTTACATTTTTCAGCACTATCTTGTTTACCCAAATACTGAATATGACATCCAAAATCCCCTCTGTAAATATTTGTCTTAGTTTCTCATACTGCGTGGAATCCAACTGTATGACACTCTCATTTCTCTATATAAACAGGAAAAGAAACTACTTGACTGCTCAGGGACGGCCTGGAAAACTCTCCAAAGACTATATAAATTTACCTAAAATCTTTTGCTTTGACTGATTACAGATTTATTGAGCGAAGCCGATGTACCACATTTGACATAAAAAAAAGGGCGATCAACACAAATCTGCACAACTCAAAGATAAAAATCGCCGTAAGCAAAATGGGAATTGAAACTAAAAACTACAAATCCTAGCCTCAGCACATTTCACAGTGAGTAGATAGGTAGGGGTTCACAAAGCTAGCAAGGTGCAGCCGCCTGTGTAATGCAATTGTCCACAGCTTGTATTGTGCGGGCCTCTAACGGAGCACTTTGGGGGAAAACAGGAGGTCTTTACGAGGGGAAATTCATTGAAGTCAACAAAAACACCAAACGGCCAAACATTCAAATGAGTTGCTACATCTACTGCAGTATCTATTGTGGAGAAGAAAGGGGAGCCATTCACACAGGCCCTGGGCAAAGTCAAACATTTCAACAAAGAGGATTTACAGCGCTCCTCGTTTGCAGGAAGCATAATAAGGTTTGGGGAAAGCACTTTTGCATGTAGATTAGGTTCTATTCTAATTAGTGTACAATAGAGCTGCAAAAGAGAGGAGAAATAAGCAATATCCAATGATTGTGTTAAATTTTATCATAACAACATCACTATCATTATTAGATTTTCTTCTTATTTTGCAATTTATTCAGTTTGTTGTACATGTACACAGGGTTTTGTCCAGTGTTTTAGCTGAGGTGATCCAAATCTTAAGGTTTAAGGCTACGTTTACACATAGCCGGGTATGTTGAGAAACAAATATTTGTCTCCCTCCGTTTTCCAAAATGACACCCCGTTTACACGTACACTGGTATTTTTTAAAAACTGACATTTCCCTTTGTTTGTACCCACCTTTTACATGCAAACGGCGAATTCTCCTCTGAATACGCTCGGCAAGCCAATCAGAATCGCACTGCCTAAAACTCCTCAGTTTACATGCAAACGTGAAACCAGAGTTTTCAAAAATGTCCACTTTTGCCGGAGTTTTTTAGAAAGAATCATTTTCAAAGGAAAAATCTCCGTTTGTGTGTAAACAAAAGGCACAAACGAAGGGAAAAGTCTCAGTTTGTATAAACAGGCCCTAAAGGTCCTGTACGTGAAATTGACTCTTGTTTGCTTTTAGTCATGTTAGAATGTTGTTACCTCAAAAAAATGCCTGGGGTTTTGTTTTGTTTCATTCACACATGTTTGAGTAACCCTTTATTATTCGTCTGTCCATATCTCCAAAGATCAAAATGCTCTGTTCCACCTTGTGATGTCATGAAGCAAAGTTAGCAGCTACCTTTTTCCTTTTGTTCAGTAAAGATTGACATTTCCAGGTCTAAAATTTTCCCAATGATTCTCGTGAAGGTGTATGGAGTTTAAAAACACAGTGGAACACTTCCTACATTGCCACATGACATCACAGGGTGGAACAGAGTGTTTTCAGTTTGACAGAAGAACTCAGCCTAAATATAATTTGTGTGAATGAAACAAACACAAACAAACACAACTCCAAGTATGTTGATGTGATGAGGAAACTACGTTATAACAGAGATCAGAAAATGGTGTAATTTGGGCCATTTAAACGAACTAAACTAAATGACAATAAAATGTAATTGTTTTAAATGAGCTACTCATTGATATTTGTTTCATCATGAACAATAAATTTACATTATATTTATTTAAAACAGAGTGTAATACTCTAAGAATAGACTAGTGTAAAAGCTGCCCTGTGCATCTGCAGCGAGATGCATTTGTATGAGCGATGAGAAACAGCTTGTGATAGTAGCGTCCCCCACAGATAGTACCAGTTGTCATGTTGATGGCAGGTTACCAGTTAAAGTGCAAATGCAGGTGTAATGCTATATTCTCTTTTGGCGTGAGTCCATTTCTTTCCACGCACAGTAAACCCTCAGTGGAGGCTCCATAGAAATGCATGTGACGCAGGTGGTCAGGTTTATTCAGATCAGGTGTCCCAGTGCCATATCAGTCAATTTCTCCATGAAATTGTCCACGCTCTGCCACCTGCTCGACAACAGAGTGGCTAAAGGGAAACAAAAGCAGTGAGCAGCACCAGAATAACAGTGGCAGAATGGCTGTTCATCAGGTGCTCATCGGGCGCTTGTCCTGGTATCATCAAGACGGATGCAGAGGACTGTTCAAATGTGCCTCTGTTTTGCATAGAAGACGTACGATAAAGGGCTCATGATCTAATATTGTTTTCATATGTTTGCTTTTTTGACTCCCTGCTACAATATCTGATATCTGTCTTTAAAGGTGCACTGTGTAACTTTTCAGCTTATCTCTATGGAGATGTTATTGCTTTGGCTGAAATGTTACATAGTAAGGCAATGTACTTCTATTCAAATGATGCTACCAGAATATTTTTGACAAATAAACAAACCTAAAATTACGTAAATACAAGCTAGATAATCAAAGGAGAAGTTCAATTTGTCAACTGGACAAAGTTTGTTTGGTTGAAAACGTTTCGCCGCTCATCCGAGAGGCTTCGTCAGCTCTGACACATCTAGACACATCTAGATACATCTAATGACACACCATGGAACATTCCAGGCAAGTAATAACATCTCCAAAGAGACAAACAGGAGGCAGATCTAGAAAAAGCTACATAGTGCAGCTTTAAGGTAGGGCTTCTTGACCTTCCATCCATTTTCCTGACTAACCAAAACTACACAGTTTCCCTCTACTTTTCTCCAGCATGTTTGTTTTGTAGTAAAACTTTGTCAATCCTAAATGGATGATACCAGGCTGTCAATCCATACCAACACAAATAAAGGTTATTGTGTGCCTTTTATGCTAAATGAATTCATGGCAATAACATTAAGAAAGACAGCCACATAACATGAGACTTTATAAGTCGTTCACAAAGCCCCACCTAAAGTTCTCCTGACTTTGTCTTGTTAGCGAGGCTAAAGGATCAAAAGAAAAAAGTAACCAATTACTATAGATCAATTCAATTAATTACTAAATTATTTATCAATGTGGCTGCAGCTCAGGTTTGTTCTGTGAAGAAAAAGGGCAGCATTACTCCTCCTGAATACTATTGGAGCAAATAGATATATGGTGATAAGCGAATAAGTGATTGTTAAAAACATCTCTTCTAAGCTTATCCAATGACTTAACGCACTTCTGTTACAGCTTTAGTTACAATTTTGTCAAGTCTTTAATTTTATGTGAAAAACAGGACAAGATAATTGTGCAGTGGTCCAAAGTTATTCTTCACTTACCTTATGCATTCTGAGCTACGATTTACCACAGTGAGTTTATAAGTGCTTCACAACTCTCAGAGACCAGCGCAGAGTTTTTTGTGATGTAAAACTATTAACAACTAGCATGCTAATGAGCACTTTCTGATGATCAGTAAAATGCTTTATAATGAAACAGGCAAGAGACAGCATGCAGCTGACTCATTTTGACCTCTGTACTGGCACAAGATGTGTGTCCAGTCGTCCAGGTAGAATCCATGGCAAAAGGAGAAATTCAATTTGTCAACTGGACAAAAGTTTATTTGGTCAAATAGGTTTTGCAGCAGAGTGCAGATTGCAGGTGGACACTGCCTATATCTGCCTAGCCTATAGAATAGGCAGTGTCCTTGCCTGGAAAAATCCAGACTCATCGATGTACTAGCAGCTGATCTGTATAACAAATACAGAGAGATATCCCTCTGGATTTCCGGCACGCAGTGTCCACCAGCACTCTGACCAGAGCTGAAGAAACAGCTTGGATGAGCTGTGAAACGTATTCAACCAAATAAACTTTTGTCCAGTTGACAAATTGAATTTCTCCTTTTGCTACTGGCACAAGACAAATTTTGCTCAAAGACATGGGAAAACTGCTTTAAAAATGCCGCTATGAGAACTGGTTTGTTTACTCCCTATCCTATGGCTTTTTGTGAGGTTATTTTGCCAAATATTTACACCACACTGACAAAGTCTGACTGAAGTATGAAAACAGATAACAATTCCAAATCAATCAATCAATCAATCAATCAAACATTTATAAGGCGCTTTTCATACAAAATTGTAGCACAAAGTGCCTTACAGTGGTCAAGGATTAGAAGATTGACCTTTATTGATCTCGCACAGGAGAAGTTGTTTCTAAATATATATATATAAATAATGTGTCTGAAGTGTGTGTGTCAACAGAGTCGTACTAATCCAACATGAATCATGATATTTTTGGTGCTTTTAAGGAGAGATTCATTTGAACTTTTTTGAAGCACAACAAAATAAAAGTGCCTATCATATCTGCTTTCATGTCACTACCAATTCAGGAATGTTAAAACTGATTACTGCATTAATATTTCATTATACGGCACATGATCCTAAGCTTGTCAGCACAGTTTCTTTTGTGCATGGAACAACACAGCGCTTTATTTACCTTTCTTTGACTGTCATTATTAGAGATTCAAAATTGTCTTATTTTTTCAGTCCCAAAGGATCTCAATTGTTGACTGTCTTGTTTGTGATGCGAATCCAGGATTGATTTAACCTACTTTTACTATGACTGATCTTAATTTACCTCTTCTCTTATATCTTCTACCTTTCTGAAAGTTTATTTTTATTTGCCAGCTGCAGAATTTGACTATTTCTTTTATAAATAAACCCTTTTAAGTGTTCCAAATATTATCATCCTGAAGCCACCAGCGTTATAACAAAGTGTGGCAGAAGAAGGTCCTTAGCTGTCAGAAGCTGAAAAATATAGATGAGTACAAAATACAGGAGGTAGGTGTAGTGTCATGAGGCTTTGTTCGCTCATGAATCTCCATTGACTGTATGTTATATGGAAGCTATCATGACAGGGCCTGTGTTTGTGCCATGTTCAGGGCTATGGCAGAGAAGGAAAGACATTTGTGTTAAAGAAAAACAAGAGAGCCTGATGTTCAGGCCTCACTGAAGGAATGAAAATCTGAAAGACGCACATTTTTATTGACCGTTAAAACTGATAAAGTGCCTGTTTGTTATATGAAAACGGCAATGCTTTACTACATAAATAAAGAAAGATTTTATTAATAATGAATATAATTTATTAATGGTTTATTAAGAATGACTCAGGCTTAGTAACTTACTGTACTTACAAATCCTGACTCATTCTTAGCAAGCATTATGATTTTTTCAGGTTTGATTCCATGTAGTTATTTCATTATTAAAAAAATAAATAAAATATATTATTATTATTATTATTATTATTATTATTATTATTATTATTATTATTATTATTATTATTATTATTATTATTATTATTAATAATAATAATAATAATAATAATAATAATAATAATCCAACCACATTTTCATATAGAGCAGGTCACTCGCTGCGTGCTCATATATAAGAGCTCTCACTGGCAGCATTTTCTACAGCTTTAAAGCAATGGTTGTTTGGCAATTAAATATGTCACCATGTCATCAACAAAATCTCATTTTTTGATTGACGCGTTGTTTGTTTAACTTCTAACTGCAAATGAATTGTCCTTATAATTGTATGTATAGTGTGCTGGTGTGTTACATTTGCTTCTCCCTGTCCAGTAGACTGTTTGACATCAACCTGCCCAGGACTGAAGATGGAAATTAGCCATGTTAACTATAATTTCTACATATTTACATTTTAATATGCTGCCGCATTACAAATAAATAGGCGAATAAGCACCATATAAGGCTGAAATCCCGACACAATCACCTCTGTCGTGGCCCACATTGGAGATCAGAGCACCATCTGCAGACCGTGTCATATGAGGTTTTTAAAAATAGCTACATCTCTGTGACACGGAGCTCACCTCAGCCCGTACAGCACAGTGCCATCAGGGTGCAGGCGGATCATGCGGTTCTTCACTGTCACGCCGTGCAAAAAGGACTTCTTGTCATTAAGGAAGTAGGTGTCAGGGAGCCACAGCTGATCTGCCACGCGGTTATCCAGAGTCAGGTTCAGGTTCAGCTCGCCGTACGCTAGACGCTTGTCCCGCCAACTCTGTTGGAAATACATGGTGATGGTGTAGTCCTGGAGGATGGAGAGAAGTGGTTAAAATATGCAAACAACTAAACAAAAAAAGATACGCAGGAACTAGATACTCAATTGAACAGCCATCAGCACTGAAGATAAATACATACATTGCCTATATAAATGGACAGTAGCTACCATGTTCCACTGACTCTGATTCCAACTGACTTTATATTAAAAAATTGTCACCCCTCTCTCTGTAACTGCTGCAGTGAACCTCGTCATTTTGGTCTTAAAACGTGTTAACCCACCCTGGTGTTTTTAGTTTGTCTGTAAATAATTTCCTATTCCTAATATAGCTCCTATAACTTCAAGCCTCGTGAGCTTCATTTGACTAGAGCCAAACACTATTGGTGACCTGACACTCCTTTAATCCACTTCTTTATACAGTATATGAATAAATAAATAGAACAAAATTGACGAAAAAAGTTTTAGAATGGTCTTGATCCATATCAGAACTACTATAAGACCAAATGTTAATGCTGTATTAAAGAAACTACTATTATTTTTGCTAATGAGTGTTTCTTGATTGTTTAGTGGTATCAACATTTCTTTTAACTAGCAAGTTTTTTTTCTTGGTATTGAGTTTGAAATTTTAGTATCTTGATTGTAAAGTAGTCTTTTTTATTGATGAAGCAAACAATACTATTTCTAATTCATACTTACTTCATACTACTACTATACTGGCATTGCAAATATATGTTATATATTATGTTAACATTTATCTTTTAACCAAAAGCTTTTTTTCACATCTCAGTGGCATTCTATATGGACATGACACTGGCTTATGTGCAAAGAGACTTCACCTTCACCTTAAGCATATTTGGTGGTTTTCAGATAATGGCATCTGATTATATTCAGTATTGTATTAATTACATGATATTCAAAATCTAAATAAACACATTCACATTATGTTGAGCCTGCTCATTTCCGATAATCATTAGACTTTATAAAACTCTGTATAAAAAACATAACAAACAAAATTCCAATATTAGTGTAATATTAGTGTATAGATTGTTGTGGTCATTTGAAAAACCCAGCAATTACTACTCATATTAACTTTGCTAACTCAAACTTATATTTGGATAATGTTTGTTTATCATAATCCTAATTAACAGAATGTAGTTGGACTATATTATTTATTTAGTTTAGTTTACTTTAATCCACGATCAATAGTGGACATTTATATGCACATCTAAAAAATGTGTTTTTCTTGATGCATATAACAGCACCTGAATGCGGCATTTGGCTTGTCTTTGCAGTCACCATAGCAACTCTTCCCTGAGTCACAGGTGCTAATACAGATGTTGAGAAATTGGACCAGGAAATCTTTGAGAATATTCTGCCCACTTAAAACAAATACATAACGTGCTTGGGCCTTTCATCGGTATATTTTTAATAAAAACGAATAATGAAAGACTGATTCAGCCACTGTCGCACTCCTTCTCTGCATCTTAATTGTGCCAACCAAATGTATTCAGAGAAAGTAGGAATATTTTTAAGAACTATGAATATTCCAGCATAAGCAGAGTCATTTCAGATTGTCTGAGATGAATTCATTACTGCATAGGAATTATGGTGGATGGGTAATTATCACATTGTGGGGTCTAAAATCTGTAAACACCCTAAATATGGGGACCTTTATGGAAACCAAAATGAAGTCCCCTAATATAAATTCTTCAATATTAAATTAAGATTGAGCTTTAGGGACTGTATTATGCTATTTTCTGATCTGCTATAATGTTGTTTCTTCATCTGGAGTTGTGTTTTGTTTCATTTACACACGTTTAGGCTGATATCTTCTCTCAAAGAGAATATAGTCTGTTCCACCTTGTGATGTCATGTGATAACACAGGAAGTGCTCCACTGTGTTTATAAACTCCATACACCTTGAATTATTTGGATGATTTCAGCCCTGAAAATAAAGGTAAAAAAGCAGCTGTGAAAAGCTACTGTACATCACAAGCTAGAACAGAGCATTTTGGAGCTTTGAAGAGATGTAAACAGACTAATAATAAAGGATTACTCAAACATGTGTGAATAAAACAAAACACAACTTCAGGAATATGTTTGAAGATTGGCTTAGTGTTCACAAGAATACATTTTGCGTAATATAGGATCTTTATGGTTAAGCAGTAACAATGGTTATGGCCAGGATCAGTCTCCAGAACATGAATGTGCATCAATGTAATGTTCTCAAAAAGCATGTAAAACCAACATCTGTGTGTGTGTGTGTGTGTGTGTGTGTGTGTGTGTGTGTGTGTGTGTGTGTGTGTGTGTGTGTGTGTGTGTGTGTGTGTGTGTGTGTGTGTGTGTGACAAACTCTGCCACTCGGAGTAATATAAAGAGCCAGTGCTTAGAGACCCACACTGTAAAAAATAAATAGTCAGTTCAACTCAAATTTTCAAGGCAACCGGCTGCACAGAGTTTTTGAGTTGTGAGTATCAACTTAAAATTTTTAAGTTTTTAAGTATTGCTGTTAAGTTAAGTTGGGTCAACTAAGCTTTTAAAGTAATGCCAACTAAGCTTTTCCAGTTGGGTAAACTAAGCTTTTAAAGGGATATGCCACCCCCAGGTCAAATTTGGGCATCTTCCCACAGTCCAGAGACTAAAATAAGGTGGTGGAAAGCGTTTTCCTGCTCACCCAGCCATTGTCCGAGTCTGTCAGCACTGACCGCCGCGGTATCTGGTGCTCCTCCGCCTTAGACTGGAGTCTAACGTCGCCAGAGAAAGATTTCGGCCAAAAGGAATTAATTTGCTCGATGCGTTTCCCAATTACTTTCTGTGTAGTGCACATTCATATCGAGTGCAAATAAATGTGCAAATCAACACGGAGAGCTTGCCTTGGTCATTTTGGGTGGGAACTATTTTCCAGTGCGGAAGAATAAAGCCGAATCACGCAGCACGCTGCCAGGGGAATCCCTGTTACGCACCAGGAAGGGAGTTCCCCTGTTGCACAACGCATCGAGCAAATTAATTCCTTTTAGCCGAAATCTTTCTCTGGCGACGTTAGACTCCAGTCTAAGGCGGAGGAGCACCAGATACCGCGGCGGTCAGTGGCGACAGACTCGGACAATGGCTGGGTGAGCAGGAAAACGCTTTCCACCACTTATTTTAGTCTCTGGACTGTGGGGAGATGCCCAAATTTGACCTGGGGGTGGCATATCCCTTTAAAGTTATGCTAGCTAATCATTCATTCATCTTCTTCCGCTTTTCTATTTTCTGAGTCGTTCTGCTGCCCAGAACACAACACACCAGCCCCCATGAATCCTCCCACGGGTGGTGGGTCCACAGGAGGACGGCTCACGTCACAACAGGCCTTAATGTATCTTCTGCCATAGGGGCTACCAGTGTCCGCAGACACTGGGGGCGAGGTGGGGTTAAGTGTCTTGCCCAAGGACACAACAGCAGCAGCACTCATCTGTGGGAGCTGGGACCACACGCGGTCAACCCATCAAGAGCGGGATTCGAACCACCAAACCCTGGATCACTAGACAAGTGCTCTACGCCAGCTTATCATTTTAAGTTCAAATTTCTATTTTACCAACTTAAACCTGCAAATAATGCGCGAAGAGGAGATAAAATAACGTCTCATTTCGTTTTGGTCAACATCAATGTTGACAAAAGGACTCATTAGTCTCTTTATGACAAAGTCTTCTGCAAAGACAGCCGGCGCTTCTGAGGGGAAAAATGGTGGACGTTTCTTTTCCAAAGCCAAACCCAAGGAAAACCCCTGATAAACTCCTCCGGTTACCCTGCTGCAGCAGATCCCAACGGCAGATTATTCCAAATGAGCATGCGCAGATTAGTTGGCCTGGCCCAAACTACCGTCCACTTGAATTTGTATATCATGTCAACTCAAAATATGAATTAAGATCAACTTTTTAACAGAAACTTACAAAAGTGAGTTGAAATTACTCATTTGAGACAGTGTACGATGCAACTGGCAGTTTTATTGTCTATGAACGCTAAAATCCTAGTAATCTGAACAAATTCAAGTTGTAATTTTTACAGTGCAGTGACGTCACCAGACACATTTGCCATATTGCTTTCTTCTCTGCTCAGGCTGCTTCTCACCAGCCTTTGTGTTACACTGTATCTTGTGAAGTACTGTGGGAATTTGTGATAATCAGTTGGTCATTTCAATGTGCTTTCTTGTCGAGTGGGAAGTGAAAAGAACAACAGTTTTGCCTTGTGCTGCAAATAGAGTTTTGTGTAAATAAATGTTTTTGTGTTTTTACGATAATGGTAATGGAAATGAATGAATAGCTAAAACTTTATTACTATTAAATTAGCCCTAATAAAGTGTAAATAGAGACTTTATAATATTTATAAAGTAATATTTACTTTTATTTTATAATATTTACAACATGTTTATTTTGAATTATTCAGGCTTAGTAACTCGTAATTAATACCCCAACTCAAACTCCATATCCTTTAATTAAGTATAGTTACTAAGCCTGATTCATTTTAATAAACTTTTATTAGTTAAACCTTTATTTATGCCTTATTATGGTTAATTAAGGTAGTAGTTATTATAAAGTGTAACTGAATAGCAAACCCTGTTGATGACAATATGAGATGAGAAGAGCAGAGTTTTTGAACTTACCATGTTGACTTCTGATATGGAGTCTATGCTGGCTATGTTGATGCTCATTCCTACAATGACTGGAGGACCTGTGGCAACAAATTAAAACATAGTTTAATTAGTTTTTATTTTCCACAAAAAAAATAAAAATAAAATCAGTCTATAGTCCCATAGTTCCATAGATTCCATGGCTTTTTTAAAAAACTCTTTACGCTTGCACTTGAAACACTGAACATAATGGGGGAGGTATTACTGTACACTATATTTTTCTGATTGAGCTCAATAGATTCAAGATTGTTTATTTGTCATATGCAGGATCAAAACAAGGTCAACAATGCAATGAAATGCTTAGGATCAGAAGAACCGCTGACTCGCTAAGATTGTCAAGAAGTACTAGTAGCATGCAATAATAGTACAGTGGTACCTCACCTTACGAAATTAATTCGTTCCAGAAGTGGTTTCGTAACGTGAAAAATTCGTAAGTGGAGTAGCTATTTCAATGGAAAAAGCCTGATTCGTTCCAAGGCCCCGATCCAAGTTTTTGTTTTTATAGTGTAACTTTTTTTTATAGTGTAACATTGTGTTCTGCGTCCTTTTCTCACATTAGTCTCTGTTTAAACACTCAAATTTTCATAGATTTTCAACAAAATTATTAATAGTGAAGCGTGTGGGAGGAAGGAGGGGGGAGAAGAGAACGCTCTGACACGTGTCCCGGCGCGGACCCGGCGCGGAGCTGACAGCAGGTCCAGACCAAGGTCTAAACCAGGTCTAGACCAAGGTCTAAACCAGGACTAAACCAGGACTAAACCAGGACTAAACCAGGACTAGCCCAGGTGGATTAAAGCGCCGCGCGTGGGTCTTCCAAGCTGAGGCGAGCCGCTGCTCGCATGCAAGGGTCTAGACCTGCTCTCCAGGGCCACTCCAGGCACGGAGCCCCAGACATCCAGGGACCCAGGGGGACACTGCCAGCCCGCCTTAAGAGCTCCCTAAGCGGGCATGGGTGCGGGGATTGTCCCGGTCACCGGCCTGGAGGTCTTGAAGAGGCCGACCTCACGGTTCTGTCCATGCCGCTCTGTGAGCACCTTACGCGGGCAGGTCTAGAGCAGCGGCTCGCCTCAGCTGTGACTCGAAACGAAACCAGGAAATAGAGCCACGCGCGGCGGTTTAATCCACCTGGTCTAGTCCTGGTTTAGTCCTGGTTTAGTCCTTGTTTAGTTCTGGTTTAGTCCTGGTTTAGTTCTGGTTTAGTCCTGGTTTAGTCCTGGTTTAGACCTGCTGTCAGCTCCGCGCCGGAACCAGGAAATAGACCCACGTGCGGCGCTTTAATCCACCTGGGCTAGTCCTGGTTTAGTCCTGGTTTAGTCCTGGTTTAGTCCTGGTTTAGTCCTGGTTTAGACCTTGGTCTAGACCTGGTTTAGACCTTGGTCTGGACCTGCTGTCAGCTCCGCGCCGGGACACGTGTCAGAGCGTACTCTTCTCCCCCCTCCTCCTTCCCCCCACACGCTTCACTATTAATAATTTTGTTGAAAACCTATGAAAATTTGAGTGTTTAAACGAGAGACAAATGTGAGAAAAGTTTAAATCCAGTCTGAGAAAAGCGTATAATGTGTGACTGAGCGCGCATTATTTGATTTTTTGAGATTTCGCGTTTCGTAACTTGAAATTTCATTCGTATCTAGAGACAAAAATTTACCGTGAAGGCGTTTCGTAACTTGAAATTTTCGTTTGTTGGGTCATTCGTAAGGTGAGGTACCACTGTACATGGTAAAAAAGTGTTGCAAAAAGTGCTGGGAAAAGATAAACAATATAATTAAAAGAATATGTAATAAAATATTATAAAATACAAAGGTACAGGTAGGATTAAATAAGGTGTAAGTAGAGTACTTCACAGATTGCACATAATATAGTATAGTACAATATATTAGAATTACCTTTCAAAATGAATATTACAGTAATTTAGTTTTAGTATAGTGAGTTAGTTATCCTTGTTGAAAGACTGGTGTCACATACACGATATACATTATGCACCCATGTTCCACCACAGTCCTGAAATATGATTTAAGCGGACTGCGACCAGCGGTGACAAAGCCAATGAGAATATTATGGGCAAAGGCAAAGTGGTTGTGAAGATCAGTTACCCGAGCAGGCGCGCGTGAAAACATCGCAAGGAGTTTCTGGTCTTGCGGTTCACGGAGCAAATGTGCATGATTACGCTACATAAACAGCTTTTCCCATAGACTTCCCAACATGTACCACGAACACTTACCCCAATGCAATATTCATACCACAAGGATTATCCATTCACAGACTAAGTGCAGACATGACTGAAATTAACTCCACTTCTTGCTTATTTCACTATAATGTCACTATGATGCATTGCTAACCCAAACATAATTACATGTGTCAGCGGGTTTTTTTTATCCAAATTTAGGAGGTTTTGCCCTTTCCAATTGTGTGTTTTCATTACACCGAGGTTAGATTGCATCTTTATGGCTGACCAGTGCATAATATAAGTTGCTGAGAAATGAAACGGAAAAAAGAACAAAACATAATCCACTGCAGATGTGTTTTCCATAGGACCCTCATGTGTGGCCATGTGTAATCAAGCACATCCAGCACATTTAGAGGTTACAAATGCGCTTTGGTTAAGTCCCCATAGGCCTATAATGAAATCACTATTATGCACGTTATGGTAACATTCCAGTGTATTCTTATAATCCTCTACCAAGGTGACAAAATCGCCGAACTGGAAGGTGGTAACGTCAGCATGATAGGGCAGTGCAATTAATCAAATTTTAATCGAGATTGAGATTCTGCCTTTTCTAATCATCATTGATCAGCTTTTTAATCAAGGGGTCCATAGCCAATCCTCTGTCACTAAAAACATATACGGTAGTTTGGAGCACTGTTAATTTTTTAGAGGAATAAATTTCATTTTTTTTGTGTTAAATGGCAATGATTAAAAGTCTGTAATGTTTATTTATTTATTTATTTTTTGCATTTTTATTTGTTTTAATACATTTTATTGGTTATTGCCCAGTCCTACCATTTTCTAGACTTCCTTTCTCAGTTAATATATTGAAGCATGCTTATAGGATTTTGAAATGAAACCACTACAGTCTAATTCTATTTTAGGCCTATATGACAAAGAATAAACATGCATCTTCTTTCTTGTTGAATTTGTACATATTTGACCTTACTGGAAGTACATACTCCTTCCTTCTTGTCTTCTCTTTGATATGCTGGAGAATGAGGAGTACACTGTATTTGATGTCTGGGTCGTGATGATGATGTTTTTTGGTCACAAACAGTTCAGGAGTCAAAAGCGTGACTGTACATCTAACCAAACAGTGAACATGAAAAGTCTATACACATTCTGATGACTGTGTGGCTAAAAATACATTCAGAGTCTATACTTTTTTTTTTTTCTGAGACAATGAGAACATCATGGGCACACCATACAAAATATTAAACCTGTTTAGTAAAAAAAACAAAAAAACTCAATGTGTAAATGTGATTACAACTGAACCCTACTGATAGTGAGGTTAGTCAACTGCTTGTTTCCAACAAGCCTCAAGCCTAGAATGTTCTGCAGTATGGCATTCAACATATCAGTAATTATTATTATTATTATTATTATTATTATTATTATTATTATTATTATTGGTCACATCTTTATATAGCGCCTTTCCACCTTGAAGGCACCCAAAGCGCTTTACAAGGAACCACTCACCCATTCACACACACATTCACACACCAGTGTACGCAGACACTGGGGGCGAGGAGGGTTAAGTGTCTTGCCCAAGGACACAACGGCAGCATTCATCTGTGGGAGCTGGAATCGTACCAACCAACCTGTGGGTCAGTGGATCTGACCGCTCAACCACTGATGTTGCTTATGTCAAGAGCGGGATTTGAACCGCCAACCTTTGGATCAGTGGACAAACGCTCTACCAACTGAGCTACTGCCTATTATTATTATTATTTTTATTTTTTAAACAATGTTGTCTATGCGATACTGTAGAACATTCCATAGTGCAGTAACATCTCATTGGAGACAAGCAATTGGTAAATCCTTCCACCAGAAATTTACAAAATATGCAATTATCTGCAATTTACAAAATATGTATTTTTTGAAAACCACCAAAGTCCTACTCAGCTTGTGTTTATTGTGTTGTGTTATTGCTGTTCTCACACAGCATAAGAAGTAATGAAGGTATTTCCTTTTTAAAACTGCGTAGTCTTCTCTGTCATAATATTTGTATTGAGCAATGTGACAAATATATATTTTCAGCTTTAAACCAGTCAAATATTGCCCACTTGATTAAGACAGCTGATCACTGCTTTTAAATGCTGTGATCCAATTTTCTGCCCTCATTCCACCCTTAACATTAAAGTTCTTAATGCCCCAAGCTCTGTCATACTTCCTGACCCAACTCCTCCGAAAAATCAGGGCATTTTCCATTGCACTTCGTGAAGCAACCACTACGAGTTTTCCCCAGAGATGTCAGAGTACATTGGTTTGCTGAAAACAGACCCCTCCTCTCTCCATCCTCTCCTCTCTCTTTTGCTGCATATTTTGACCCCACTTTAGTGAAACAGAGGCACTCACTTTGTCACTGCGGCTTTCTCAAAATAAATCTGCTACCTGAACTTGCACTTCACAAGTTGGTGGAAAAAACACTCTTCGAAAATAACCTTCCACTTTTTAAATAAATAACTTTTTTCAGTGACATGTCAAATTGCATTATAAACTTTGCCAGAAATGTTTCATATTTTGCAGTGAATAATCGTGTTTTTAACATTTGCTGCGGTCACCTTTTTGGGAATAAACTTTTGTCCGCACATATTTTATAGCAAACAGGCCTAGGGGGTACATAAAATAATACAGAGCAAGTATTAAAGGTCCTATATTACACAAAATTTACTCTTGTGAGCTTTTAGTCATGTTAAAACATTGTCACCTCAACAGAAACATACTTGGTGTAGTGTTTTGTTTCATTCACACATATTTGAATAATCCTTTATTATTAGTCTGTCTACATGTCCATAGCTCAAAATGCTCTGTACCACCTTGTGATGTCATGATGTGATGGTTTTGAAGCAGCTACCTTTTACCTTTAGTTCAGTAGACTGGCTATTTCAGGGCTGATCCAAATGACTCTAATGATGGTCTATGGAGTTAAAAAACAGAACAGTGTTTTCACATTGACAGAACTCTAAAAACCTAAAACCATATGATCGTGGTATGATTGTGATGAGGAAACAATATTATAACAGATCAAGAAGCAGTGTAATATAGGCCCTTTAAATAATGTTTGTGTAAGTACTAATAGGACATTATGACTACCATTAAGTCAGATGTTCAGATGGTCATAATGTTACGGTTGATCGGGGCACAATAAGTTAAAGCTTTAGGAATCATTAAAGTATCCTCCAGTCTTGTCACCATACTGGGAAACGTACATTAAGCAGTTTAATGACAGACATGCATCAGAACACGGTAATAAATAAATCCATTTGTAATTACTGTGTGATTATGAATAAATCCTGAGGAAACAAGGAAGCAAGGACATACAAAGTGCATTTATTTCATGCAAAGATGAGCAACATAAATTTGAACGTGTGTTGACATTTAATTAGCAACCCTGTGGCCATTTCACATCCACAAACTACAAATGCGTTCAGTGAGGGGGTAAAATATAGTGCAATTTCTGGATGCGTTTAAATCATGGAGAGAGCAGCAATAAGTTTGTACACGATACGGCATGTACCATTCGATAACAGGGTGAGGACACAAGGACCCTCAGTACTGTTTGAAAAAGAAATGCTGTAGAAAAACATTAAAACAGTGAATCAAGGGGGAAATGTTTAGCTTTGGTATGCTTTTTGAGATTTGGAGCTGGATTATTATGGATACTCGCCCCAAGCCACAATTGATGGAGATAGTGAAGTTCCACTAGCTTCACGTTAATATTTGTTTAGAAGCCCATAACCCAAACCCTAACCAACTTAATCATGTAGCTATTGTAAATTAATAAAATGTAAAATATTTTATATACAGCTCTGGAAAAAAATAAGAGACCACTGCAAAATATCAGTTTTTTTCTGATTTTACTACTTATAGGTATGTGTTTGGGCAAAAGGAGTCTATAAACTACGGACAACATTTCCCCCAAATTCCAAATAAAAATATTATAATAAAACAAAATAACAAAACAAAAAATAAAACAACATAATACTAATGTTTACACTTAAGAAGAGTTCAGAAATCAATATTTGGTGCAGTAACCCTTATTTTTAATCACAGCTTTCATGCATCTTGGCATGCTCTCCACAAGTCTTTCACATTGATCTTCGGTGACTTTATTCCACTCCTGGTGCAAGAACTGAAGTAGCTCAGCTTTGTGTTTGTGTTGGAATTCAACAGACGTTGGAATGGAATGGCTGTAATACATGTAGAGATGCTGATTTCAGAAAAAAATGCAGTGCCATCCATCCATTTTCTTCCGCTTATCCGGGGCCGGGTCGCGGGGGCAACAGTCTAAGCAGGGACGCCCAGACCTCCTTCACCCCGGACACTTCCTCCAGCTCCTCCGGGGGGACCCCAAGGCGTTCCCAGGCCAGCCGGGACACATAGTCCCGCCAGCGCGTCCTGGGTCTTCCCCGGGGCCTCCTCCCGGTGGGACATGCCCGGAACACCTCCCGAGGGAGGCGTCCAGGAGGCATCCGAAACAGATGCCCGAGCCACCTCAGCTGGCTCCTCTCGACATGGAGAAGCAGCGGCTCTACTCCGAGCCCCTCCCGCGTGACTGAGCTCCTCACCAAAAATGCAGTCTCTTATTTTTTCCCAGAGCTGTATGGGCCTGGATGCAATGTTGTGGAGCTTCGTTCTACAGCTAATGTGCCAAACCTTCACTCCATACTATACCTGCATCCAGACTCTTTTAAATGGTTCTTCATTCTCATTAAACAATATTATTGATATTCTTTATGTTCTTTTTTCCACTCAGACTAGCACCTCAGAGCAGGGACGTTTTAGAACCATCTACCTGGTTCAAACCATAATAACAATAACGTCTTATGATTATTTCACACTGGGCTCTAAACTGTTATCTGCATGGAGAGTCAAAAGTTAGCATTAGACACTGCTGGCTGACCTTTATACTTCACCCTTTAACAGCTGTCCTCTCATTGTTGGATCTGCATTATAGACTGAATATATATATGAACATAGCTAACCCAGTAGCCAGCACATTCCAAATAGGAAGTGAGCATGGAGGTGCTTCCATCTCCATCGACTGTGGCTCTAATTGACTTAATATTAAAAAAAATGTCACCCCTCTCTTTGTAACTGCTACAGTGAGCCTCATCATTTTGGTCTTAAAATGTTTGTATTAATTTACACTACATAATCCTGGTGTTTCGCTATTTTGTCTATAAATCAATTCCTATTCCTAATATGGAACTGGCTCCAAATTCGCCCCATAATTGCCAGCCTCACTGAGCTTCATTTGACTGGAGTTGAATCCTATGGGTGACGTCACACTCAATTAGTTCACTTTTTTATACAGTTTATGATTTGCACTTCTAAATAACTCCAAAAAGTTGTGCATCTTCAATATACTAGTAGTTTAGGGATGCATTTTTAGACCAGGACCTTTTAAGGCTAAAAAAAAATGTAGCAAATCTTATGTATCCTAATTCAGTCTTGAGGGAGCCACACTTGTTTGTGTATTCCAAACTTGCGGACTCATCTGGGTGCCTTGGGCCTAATTTGCCTCATCTTTAATTCCCACTTAATAAGGCTAACATACCTGCAGTGTGAAACTAAACGCTGTAACATTAGCATTACGTGGTTACTGGACGCCGCTGCCTGCTTGATGATCCCCTATGGTAGAGCATTTATGATTAGTACATCTTCCTCAGCATATCTAAATTGGCTCTGTGTATGGATGATTGGGCTGGATCACGACTCCAGGGATTATTAGCAGGCTTTGAACGTGGCGATAGCTGTTACCCTCTGCTGTTACTGCTACATGTCTACGGTTCAGTCAGCGGTTCAGAAATACGTGATCCATCTTGTATCACTTGTTGTTGACAGATGCCTGTTTATTTTGGTCTGGCTGTTCCCTTCCCTTTTGCTTATTATCTATGTATGCTGTCCTCTCGGCTTCCAACAATGTGTCGCTGCATTGGCCTTCCAGTCTGACAGTCTTCTCTAGCCCAGGGCCAGACAAGCTAAACCCATGTTGTGGGTGGTGAGGCTGCCCTATTTTACGCATTTCTTTTTTTCCTTTGCTAATGGCATTTTGGATCACAACAATGCAAGTTCACTGCCAGGGTGTGGTAATGTAAACACTGAAGGATTTAAATCTATGGAGTGCTTTGGTGTTAGTGACATAAATCTAGTTGGATGTGACATATCCCATACATAGATCATGCCAGTCCAAGCGCAGAGCTAAGGCTAACAGTGCTACCAGCATAGGCTACAAAGCTAAACAGATGTGACTGCTGCACACAATACAGCAGTCATAAGGGAGAGCGGTTGCGTGTCTGTGCGAGAGAATCGTCAACAGAAATGAAAGGGGTCAAATCAAAAGAAAAGGTGATGTGAAAACCTGCTAACATCAATTTGCTCATCTTTGGGTTTTGATATGGTGCAGGTCATTGGTTTGGCATGTAGACAATGACTCAGCATGAATATCACTTTAAAATGACAGGTAAAGAACATCAGTCATGGCCCTGACGAAAATAGCTTCAAAATAACAAGACGGATTACTTCTAATGTGATTTTCAAGCTACCGCTAGAGGGCAACAAAATGACTTTTTATATGTAAGCTAAAAGCATATTTTAACATTTATTTATATTCATGGGAATGGCATCTACCCAAGTCATTATTTTCCATATGTAGGATATAGCCTTGACAACCATTCATTCTTGATTTCTATATATGTCTGCTTATGTTGGATAGTATGTGTGATTGGGTGGGCAACATTCATTTTCTAGAGCTGACCCTGGTAACAACTCAACCACCAAATCTACAGTATATGGGTGAATGATATTGGTTCAGATTTCAGTAGGCTATAAAAGGAACTACCTTTATTAGCAATGGAAGAAAATACTACATATAGACAGCCTTAATCAACAAAAACATTCAATAATTAAATGCTCTCAACCAACAAAGAAATCAACAAAGAACTAAAATGACTATACATCCCTTTCATATCACATTAAATACATTATAATGCTGCATGTTACACAACTGAAAGGAAATGTTATGTTATGCCCTCAAATTTGTCTGATTTGAAGAACACACCACTCTGCCTCTTTTATATATATAAAAAAAAAACTCTGATAATCAACCCATTGCCTAGCAACAGCGAGCTCCATGGTAACTGAGCAGCATTCTCCCTTCAGTGCTACAAGAGGGGCACGATGATTTACCCAGGCAAGTCTGTGTTTGCTTTTGTTTTCAATGGACAGCACACTCATGAAGCGACAAAAACCAACAAACAGACCAGTGTGAGGAAGGCTGTGGCACGTTCCTCCTCATCATCGCATCCAGCCAGCTCCATTGATTATATGCTTCGTGCCAATCGTGTCCAAGCACCTACTGTATGGCAAGTATATAAAAAGAGGCTATGCTGACAAAGGCTAAAGCTGGCTTTGAAATTCATCAACTGGACCACATAAGAGCTGCTACATAAACATCTCATTCACTGGCACATTGTTCGGTTTGAGTCTTCAGGTGTGGCTACGTCAGACCTTTGCTGCTAAGTGATTCTGAGATCAGCACCGAATCCATACCAACATGATTCATCTGTCTGTAAAGAGACTGAAGGGGGATGTTTTAATATAAATGTGCATACACAACATCTTTACATGTATACAGCATTAGAAGTGGAAGAAAGTTATAAATTGTGTAATTAATTAATTAGATCATTGCAATTGTAACCGATGTTTTGTTGATTAAAATTAGAATATAAAAAAAATCCACCAAAAAGATCCCAAAATATCTTATGTATTTAAAATATTATCTGAACATTGTTTTTGAGAATATGAAAAAATGTATAGGTGTATATGGTACATTTTTGTTAACATTGCTCAACTCTACACCAGGTTACTGTATGCTGAGATTTTAAAGAAGCCGTAGACCCCGGGGCTGAGTGCACCCACGACAGGCCACCGTCAATCAAAGGGCCACCACCAGATAACCAACACATTCACACCTAGAGGCACTTAAGAGTTTCCAGTTCAGCAAGCCTGGATGTCTATACTGTAGCCTGGGAGAGCCACAGGAAAGCCAAACAAATGACTCAAGGAATTGACTGCATTTTCATAAAATGTTTTAAATATTCAGCTGGTCAATTTATGGGTCCAAAATAACATGCGTTTTTCTTAAATAAAGCTGTACAAATTGAAATATGTAGAGCATTTGCTTTGTTTTTCCCCTCACTCTATACCAGTTTTCCTTTTACAATCACACAAAGCTTTTGCCTCTCCAGCAGAAGAATCACCAGCCACCTCAGCCTCACCATTTCCATTTTATCACAACCTGGGGAAGATTTCAACAAAACGGTACATTTCCCTGAGCGCAGAGCATCCATGGCTTAATTTCACTTTCGGATCACTAATTAGTTAGTTAGGGATATTTCAATAATTTGCAATAACAAATGGATAATATGGGTCCTCATAATCAATTATTCGTTGCCTAATACAGATAAAAATAGCTTTTATTACTGTAATGTTCCACAGCATGACATTAAACAGCTCTGCCTTACATTTCATAAATCAGAGGTGGTTTTATAGCTCAAAAATACCTACAATTCAAACTGTGAGTGGGGTTGCCTCTCCACAGAGCTGACCTGTAATTTAATCTGGTTTAGGGTTTAATATCACACTGTAAAACTGAGAAATTCTAGATTAAGCAATAAAATCACCATGGAGAAAAGCATGTGACGGACTTTCCACCAGAAAAGTTACATAATCCACAGATACAAAAACAAAATAATAAGTTGTATATTTTAGAGACAACATGCATGTAAAAAATAACTGCGTGAATGATAGATAACATAAAAACTATACGGTAAACAGAGAAGACGATTCCCATGGTACAAAGGCCTCACGCACCCATCACCCCTCTGTGTACTTCTGGGAGAGTATTATTTGTGTTGACTGTATACGTATACAACATCCATGCTACAGCGGCCTCTCCAGTAATGACATCATTCTTCATCATCACAGCTCAAGAATGCAGCCGCGAGTCCACAGCTTTTAACAGTCATAAGCACATGCAAGCCTCTCCGAAGACAACGCGCTAACATTTGTAATTTCTTTCGAATAAGGAGGAATCATTAGGAAGCGTTGCGTGGAGGCAACCAGGGAGAATGATGATGTAAAACAGGAGAGCAGAGGCAGTCCATCACCCAGAGTCACCCAGACAGAGGATAAGTAAAGGTGGCCTCTTCTTAGTGTCCTATCCTGTCACAAAGCCTGCAGCTGATATATGAAGGCAACGCTAAAAGTCTGCACGTGAACAATGCTCCCATACTTACATACACATATCTTGTCAGTGAGTTATGAAGCACACAGCTGTGTTACCTGTGGACATCCCGTTTCATGTATCAGAATCGCACAGGGAACATTATTATAAGCCATAGGGGCATTTCAAGGAGTCACATTTGGAGTTTTGTCATAAAAAATGGAATAAGAACAATGCATGCCTGGTTGCCTTTTGCATTGGACAAATTGTGTTCCATTGCGAGAGCCCATTAGGAGAGTTATTTGCTAAAGCAGTGTATGATTCATTTATACAGTCCTGTATGGTTCGATGTATAATTTACTTACTTACTTCCAGGTGTAATTAATTTAGCATGTCACACGTTCACCGCTTTAATCAATGTCATTATTTTCCCAATCTATTTAACATGAGTGAATTTGTGAGTATTTGGTGGAGGGGATGATGGTATGTGAAAACCAAATCTTCTTAGATATATTTAAACATGTTTTAACTAGGGCTGGGAATATTAATGCGTTAATCACGATTAATCGCGATTGAGTTATAATCGCGAACAATTTTTTTAATCGCGATCAGAGTTAGCCAGCATTTTCCGCAATTCTACCATCCATATGCAGCTCATTTGGTTGTATTAATTAAACTCATTGTCGGTTAAACGCGCTATTTTGAGTTTGCTAATATTTTGTTCCTTCTACGCATCCGTAGGCAGCTCGAGCGGGCTTCAATCATTTATTTACAATTTCTCAAAGTAAGCACTATTACTGGTTCATTGTTACTTTTTCCTTTCTCTGCACTTTTTTGAAATAAAAAAAATGGTGAGAAATACTTGCATTGTGAGTTTAACTTTAGATTCGAACGGTCTTACTGCAAGATATCAATTTTAAACATGCAAAATAAATCACGATTAATCGCGATTAACTATTAAATTTCTGAGATTAGTTGCGATCAAGAAAATTAATCGTTTGACAGCCCTAGTTTAACAAAATGTGCCAAATTCAAAGTGTAAAACAGTGTATGATTTGTTCGTCACGTTTGATGAATAAATGGTTGCAAATGAGCTCTCTGTTTGTTAAAGCTCCTCCTATATTACACAGAACTGACTCTTGTAAGCTTTTAGCTGTGTTATATTGTCAAAAACATACCTGGAGTTGTGTTTTGCTTCATTCACACATGTTTGAGTAATCCTTTATTATTTGTCTGTCTGTCTCCAAAGCTCAAAATGCTCTGTTCCACCTTGTGATGTCATGAATTGGTAGTTTTTAAGTTAACAACTCCTTTTACTTTTTGTTCTGTAGAGAGTGACAATTCCAATTCCAGGTGTATGGAGTTTAAAAATGCAGTGAAGTACTTACTATATTAGCACATGACATCACAAGGTGGATTAGAGTGCGTTCTGTTTGAGAGAATAATATTATGCAGGGTTTGTGTGCTAAACATATGCAAAAATAACAAAACACAACATTCATTCAACAAAATATCAAATGATTAGTTTGAGACTTAGCCTATTTCAAAATAATAACTTTCAAATATGTAGGATTTAATGTTCCACAGTATGGTATTTGCATGAATTTATTCAGTAACAGGCTTTTATTGCTCAAAAATATACATAAATATAAATAAATGTATCTCTAGATGGATATTATACTGAATTCGGTACGTGCTGCATCCAAAGACTAGTGTTGCAAGTGTATTTTCTGCAGGAGAAATCGCTGTCTCTAATTTGATTTGTACATCTAGGAATTCTCCAGTCGTGACCACATCAGCAAGTGGGGCTACTTCCTCTGCCTCTAATGCAAACCAACAGTAAATCACAAAATTGCAGTTAAATGAATCTGTGTTTTATGAAGGCTGTTGACACGATATAGCTGAGTTGTAAATGTTCTCCCTTTAACAAGTTATTCAAATTGCAATTTCTCTATAGTATGTCCATAAACAATCTTAATTCACTGGTTGGCCGAATCACCTTGGCAAGCACTTTGTTAACGTAAAACAGATATTCTTATTTTATTATTTTAGGTTTGCATTGAGTGAAAATAAGAAATAGTTACCCACTGGTTCATAAATTGGGATTACATGAGGAAAAAGTGGAACAATAATTTTGTCAACAACCTTATCCAATGTCATGAAGTCTTATGTTGGCTATTATTGTGCTTTATCTAATGTTCCACTTAGCTAATATTGATCAGGTTTGCAGTAGTTTGAACCAAATTCATTATGTGTTTTATATGTGTTTGAATATAATATAATATAATATAATATAATATAATATAATATAATATAATATAATATAATATAATATAATATAATATAATATAATATAATATAATATAATATAATATAATTAGGGCTGTCAAACGATAAATTTTCTTGATCGCAACTAATCTCAGAAATTTCATAGTTAATCGCGATTAATCGTGATTTATTTTGCATGTTTAAAATTGATATCTTGCAGTAAGACCGTTCGAATTTAAAGTTAAACTCACAATGCAACGTATTTCTCACCATTTTTTTTATTTCAAAAAAGTGCAGAGAAAGGAAAAAGTAACAATGAACCAGTAATAGTGCTTACTCTGAGAAATTGTAAATAAATGATTGAAGCCCGCTCGAGCTGCCTACGGATGCGTAGAAGGAACAAAATACTAGCAAACTCAAAATAGCGCGTTTAACCGACAATGAGTTTAATTAATACAACCAAATGAGCTGCATATGATTGGTAGAATTGCGGAAAATGCTGGCAAACTCTGATCGCGATTAAAAAAATTGTTCGCGATCAATCGCGATTCGCGATTAATCGCGATTAACGCGTTAATATTCCCAGCCCTAAATATAATATAATATAATATAATATAATATAATATAATATAATATAATATAATATAATATAATATAATATAATATAATATAGTATAATATAATATAATAAAAAGAAAAAAAAAGACATAGATATATTGTATTGTAACAACTATAAACATGCCTTTACTAGTACAGATGATGTGTTCAGGTAAACCAAGTTGATGACAGATCTGAAACACTACAGCTAGAATCTATATGATCTGTAATAAGAGCAGAGCCTGATCAGATGGTGCCGTTAGGTTGGATGTTTTTGTTATTCACTGTGTTCTCTCCTGTGGGCTTGTACATGTTTTCCTACTCTGCATTCTGCCCAGTTTTATGTGGAATCCCTTTTTCTACAGCGGCAGTTGCAGTTCAGTAATGAGATGGGCTTTTAAGTGAGCTTCCTGGTAGTGGGGCTGACTCTGTTTATCGCTAGATCCTGTAAATGACATATTTTCTTCCTTGTTTATCTATGTGAAACAATTGGGTAGTTGCCCTTGGCCAGCCTATCCTGGTCGGCAAGGGCGCCCCTCCCATCAATCAGCACAGGTGCAGAAGTGCCTCGGTGGAGACCTCAGGAGAAGAGACGTAAAAGCGCCCCGCATGCAGGAAGCTTCACTACTGACCAGGCTTTTTGTACTTTGCAGTCCACTGCGATACATTCTGGTGCAATTCTATCAGCATTTTTCTCCTTCATTTCAAAGTTGCTGAAAACAACACTTTGAATGGGAAGATGAAGTATATCCCTACCCCTATCTCACAGCACCCTTGCCCCTCCACTGCACATACACACCTCATTTAATTCAAATAGAAAATCTAAGTGAAGGGAAAAGGGAAAAGCGCCCAGCTCAAGCATTTTCCCTGTGTTTCCTGTGTAATAAATCACAGAGTGCTCTCTCTTCATCAGGATAGATATCACTTGTACATGCCCCCGTATCCATCCTGCCATTCTGACAACACACCGCTGTTTTGCGCTGAATAGGCATTACTGTGAGACTGAATTACGATGCTGCGTACTACGGGCCTGTATGCAAAGCAGAGCACCGGTCGACATGTGGCAGGGGCAGACTAAGAGATTGTCCCCTGTATTGCTAAAGTGTCCGGTGGCCTTGAAAGAACTGCCTCCATACATCATGTAATGGCTTCAGCTGCCAGGATGCAGGTAGCTACTGATGTGCTGCCCACATCCATCACCAGTCCTGTTCCCAGGGTCAAATTATCACGCAGGGAGGGAGAGCTGTCTGTCTCCATAGCACTCAACATTTTGTACATTGCATACAGTAAAATGAAATGCATTAGGAGCAGAATATAAAGTGATGGTGCTTGATTTCAATTAAGTGTCTATTCCAGCCAATGGTCTGAGTCAAGTGGATGTGCGGTTTCATAGCTACATCTACAGCTTTTCCATTACAAACCAGATCAGGCTGCAGCTGGAACGCACATGGGGTCAATGGGAAGTGAGATGAGGAATAGACAGGCAAATATGGCCTGAGGTGGTGGCTGACTGTACAGTTTGATAGCAAGATAATTGGCACAGAAACAGCACCATTACTGTAAAAGATGCGTGTATATTATGGGCACAAACTGGTGCTAACTGCTGTGCTGGACTCACAGGGACCACAGGAGCTTCGGTCCTACTTGTTAGCCAGGCTTAGACGTGGATTACAAAAATAATTGATTCTAACAATACTAATGGTGCCACTTTCTCATAACTACAAAGACTATCATGAGCAAAAACTTAATTCATAATGAGCAAGTAGTTTATTAACAATAATTCAGGCTTAGTAACTACTTCTTTAAGGGGTTAGTCTTAGAAGTTATTGATTAAGTAGTTACCAATCGTGAATCATTCTTAATTAACTCGTAATAAGAAATTTGTAATCATTTGTTCATTATGATTTAAGTCTTTGTCCATGCTTTGTTAAGGTTTTTAAAAAATGCATCAATACAGCTTTTCCAGTTCTGATACCATGGCCTTAATCTGCAATACCAAATATCAACCAATGCAAGTGAACAGGCCTTTAAACAAAAATAATATAAAAGAAAAAAATATCCAAATGTGTTAATAAAATAGTCATGTTACATTGATTTATATGTCCAACAAGGATATCGGCTGAACCTATATTTGGAAGCTGATAACTGATCCAACAAATTGTATGTAAATATCAAATATCAGTATCGGCGCATCCCTAATTAAAAGTGAAATCATTATAATATTGTTTAGGGATTTTTCATTTTCAAAAGTAATTGGTGACCATAACTATAAAAGTAAATTATCACATAGAACCCTATTCCTGGTCCTACAACAACAATGATAAAAATGTTTTAAATAATAACCCAATTTTACAAACTTTTGTTTCAACAGTAACCCTTGACATACATCTCTGAAGAAAGAAGAGACCACTGCATTTTTTTCTGAAATCAGCATCTCTACATGTATTACAGCCATTCCATTCCAGTGTCTGTTGAATTCCAACACAAACACAAAGCTGAGCTACTTCAGTTCTTGCACCAGGAGTGGAATAAAGTCACCCAAGAACAATGTGAAAGACTTGTGGAGAGCATGCCAAGACGCATGAGAGCTGTGATGAAAAAATAACGGTTATTGCACCAAATATTGATTTCTGAAGTCTTCTTAAGTGTAAATATTAGTATTATGTTGTTTTAAAATGAGTTTGATCATGTTTCTTTGCATTGTTTGTGGTCTGAAAACATGTATATTTTTTGTCATTTTCTGCAAATAAATGCTCTAAACGATAATATTTTTATCTGGAATTTGGCAGAAATGTCAGTAGTTTATATACTTTATAAACAAAAATGTTCCTTTTGCCCAAACACATACCTATAAGTAGTAAAATCAGAAACACTAATCATTTTGCAGTGGTCTCTTATTTTTGTACTTTACTGTATTGCAGTACAGTACTGTACTACAATGCTATATAAGTATTTGGTCTACAAGTAAAGATCCAATTTACAAACACAGTCCAACCCCCTGAAGCTCTGGGTACAGCCTCCTCTGTTCATGCTCTTTTATACTCAGAGGGCTCTGCGCGTGAGGCAGGAGGACAGGACATGCTGCGTGCAGAGGTGAACATTCATTAAAACACACTGCTCTTACCACCTCTCCAAAGTCATTACCACACACCTTATGATCTGAGGCGCCATACACGTTCTAAAATGTGCCGAGCTATGGAGAGCAGCAGACAACACTTCATAAATTACCCTTAGAGCAGCAGCTTCTGTAAGATTTGGACAAGATCTTCACTTTTTTGGCTCAGACTGACTGTTTAAGCGTGCGATAACAATATGCTCGCCGAAATGCTGAACTGCAGTTAAGTCATCCAAGAGAATTTAGGACTGTGAAATTTAATGTCAAATTATGTCAAAAAGCATTCATATATTAATAGAGGAATCTTATTATGTCAGTGTTAAATCCTGTTTGAATCATACAGGAGTTTTAATGGTTAGGTTGCCAAGGCACTATTTATATCTCACAATGGAATTTCCTGCCCAAGGACACAACAACAGCATGCAGTTATTGGACCGCCAACCATTGCACTTTGTCTTTTACAGTCCTCTAATTTTAATAATGTTTCAGAGTTCGGGACAATCACTATAGGGGTGACTTAGCTTCAGGTTTTCAAAGGTGAAATTGAATTACCGGTAGTAAAAAATGTTGTCTGTAGTCAAATTTGTATGCTTAAAATGTTTTGGAGGACTTTTGACATTGTTAATAAACCGATTTTATTTATCAGCTGCTTTTATTTGTCTAGTACCCAAGCTGCTTCTGTGTATAGTCATAAAGAATACAATCATGTTAAATTAAATTATTAAACTATTGTAGAATGATGGCGTCCTCTTTAATTTTCCTCCAACGCAAAAATTGATCTTGACATTAGAATTATGACGCAAGCCATGCTATGTTTGAGTATTGTCAGTTGTTTGTGTGGCTTGACATTAAAAACTAAATCCGTTTATGACTACTACAAGCTCATCCCAAAGTCACCATTAGAAAAGTGCTGGCATCAGAATACCCTCCGGGCTTTGGTCATCTATATTTAGTTTGGATGCATTTAATGTCACTGCATGCGGCTCACATACTTTGAATATACGTTATATCAGGCAACAATCATGACCAAGCATCAGATAAAATAGCTTTGATTATTTTGTATATTTACTTGTAACCTTCATGCTTTATTTGTTAGATTTGAAGGTTGTGATCGTAAAATTTGTCCCTATGACGATAACAGTATAAGATTTGAAATATGTTCTTATGAAGGGCAAATGTGGAATTGAGGTCACACTCATAAAACAGATTTCATTTTTAGTTCTCATCTGGACACTGCTTTACATTTACAACATTTCTTGTAAAACGTGTAATCTTTTCTTTATGTTAATGTTTTTTGGCTGGATGCTGCATGGCCAGAAATAGAGCGCATATATGAGCACAGTCATAAATCCCCATGATTCCCGTTTAAATGCGCAGATCGATAATGATGATAGCGTTGGTAAGAGTGACCCGCCCCCTTTTAAGACCTACCTGGAAGTGCTACGGTAAATAACAGAACTAACGCAATGGTGGAAAGAATGTATGAAAATGTATTTGTATGAAAGACTACAAAGAACGAAAAAGAAGAAAGGAAAAGCACTCCAGATCAGATCTAAACACACTGCTAATAAATGTATGACTAAAAATAATACAGTGTCAAAGCATGGAATCACACTTTAATCTCTGCTAGTATGGAGCTCAACAGTGACATTTATTTTTCCCACAGACTTTTCCAAAAATTCAAAGATTACGAGTTCAAAGCCATGGCGGAGGATAAGCAGCTACGTGCTAACTAATACCCATAACACCGTTGTTTAAACCCAACAAGGCTGTTTAAAATACAGTAATATAATGTCACTTTCATAATTTAGCGGATTATAACGTTTCAGAAACAGATTATAGATATTGTGGCACACATAGCTGATTCGCCCTGAGCAAGCTTTCAGACTTTCACTGTACTTTTTTTTTCTGAATGTCTATGAGAAAAATGAATGAGAAATTTAGTTCTGGAACTGGAACTTGAGCTCCATAGAGGTAAGTATTTAGTGGTGCTTCGAATGTTCCATAATATGACATCAAGTGTAACTATCTAGCTTTTTATCCAATTACAGAGTTTTTATCAACTGTGCAGACTTAAGACGGGTGTCCGTTGCATGATTTTGGCCAACTGTGAAGATGACACAATGTGCATTTCGTTCGTTTTCAATTCCTCACATCGTGTAGTGTGGCCCGACAATCTCATAAGATGAAAGACGCTTACAGAATAGTGATTGCCCCCAAATATTTACTGTAAAGTCATACTGTATAACATTCTAGACAAAGCAAAACATCTCCATGAAGACAAGCATATAGCAGACCCTTCACCATAAAGGTTTCATATAGTGCTTCTCAAATTCCATTGGGCTACAATCTCTGAATATAAAGCTGTCACTGAAGTAAGGTTCTTTGGTTTATAAAGGAAAATGGTAACACAACCAACTACTCCCTTGACCCTTTACCGACCTTAAATAAAAATGCAAAACTCCGCTTGCACAGTGCAGTAGCTTCGAGTTAATGTCTGTTACGCTCTGTGCATGTATTTGTGCTGTGTGGACGCAAAAGAAACTGCCATGTGCATTCAAGACAGTGATGGGCGCAGTTTGTAATAGTGGTTTTATAGCCGAGGAAAACAAGTGAGCGAGAAAGTAATCATGCAGATGTGAGATATGCATAGACCCAAGCTTTCTCAAATGCTGCATGTTCAGAGGAATCTGAGTGCATCCATGCAAGGCTGAACAGATGAGAGGGGAGCTGTGCAGAAGGACGGCCCTATAAACACCATACAGTACTTGGAGTGGAGGACAACAGGAGGGAGAAATAGAAACCATTTATAAGTACTGTGGTCGGCAGAAATGAACTTCCACATTCACAGCATTCATAGCATCTATAAGGATTTCTCAGATAGGAGAGATATAATATTAGACCTGACATAGATGTACAGTTGACTAGAAAGTCAGTTTAGTTATGGTTTAGGCTGATCTTGACTCTTAAAGGTCCCATGGCTTGAAATGTTCACTTTCTGAGGTTAATGTGAGCTCCCCTACCCTGTTTAGCCCCCCCCCCCCCCCATGGTGAAAAGTTGCGAAATGTCTAAACTGAGCATTTGCGATCCTTTTCTGCGTTACAAAAAATCGGAGCTCAAATGGGCGATTTTGAACAAGGCACCTTATTGACGTCAGATCGAAAAAAGAAATGCAAATGCAGTTCCACCCCCGTCTGTCTGTACTCAGCGTCTCTGTAAATCACGCCCAGAGAGTTTGGACTGCGAATGCGCTAGGCAATGTGAAATGCGTTTTTTATTTGCCTGGAGGCACGTCCGAGTGTTTCTAGGCTCGGAAGTCCTTTATCTGAGCCTCTGGACCTTTGAACAGCAGTGGTTTAATTTTATTTTATGTGGAAATGTGTTTATTTTTCAATGGAACGCTTCAAATCTCTCCCCCCGTGCAAAAACAAGGAAATGGATCAGAGAGCGCTCAGAGCGAGAGCGGAGCATTTGGCCACGCCCCCACCCTCTACTATTGGCCAGCTCTTTTCTCCTCATTTGCATTCAAGCAACAACGCCCATTATAGAGTGTTCAGAGTGAGAAAAATTACTCTTTCTCAGCTTATCTCTGTTTCTCATGCACTGAGTGTTGATTTTGAAGAAGGATTCATTTACAGTATTAGGGAACCATTAAGGAGCCATATAAAAGCATCAAGAAGTATCATGTCATGGGATCTTTAAAAGTTTTAGTGATGCAATAGATTTAAAGCATATGTTATGCTAATATAACAGTCTCAGATCCACCCAAGCATGTTGCTGTTGTCACCAATTCTGTCTATGAATACTGTGAGAGTGATTGATTGTAGTCGGTAGTTAATGCAGATCAGTAACCATGTTTCCATCAATCAGCCCTGGGGCAGCTGTAGCTACAGGAGCAGCTATGAATATTACATGTAAAGCACTTAGAGTCTATATAAATCAGCAATTAGAATAGATATATCTGGGTCACCAACTTTTATTTGTTTTTTGTTTTGTTTTGTTTGCTTTCATAACGTATCCAACAGTGCGTATTGGACATAGGGGCTGGCAATGAAAAATTTGCTTGATCAAATATCGGCTTCCATATTGTTAATATTGTTAACAACATGTTCATAATATTGTTCACCCGATATCCTGATGACATATAATCGATGTAATAAGACTGTTTACTGGTCATAGTTTTTGCAGAAAGTTTAATAATGTTTGAACTTTTGTTTATACAAAGTTGTTTTGTAGTTACTTGAAGGATAAATGACAGCTACATAAGATAAAAGGAGAAGTTCAATTTGTCAACTGGACAAAGTTTGTTTGGTTGAAAACGTTTCGCCGCTCATCCGAGAGGCTTCGTCAGCTCTAATAAGAATACTGGTAAGACACTTGCTTATATCTTGCTGCAGGAATTGAACTGCAGGATTGAACTTCTCCTTTTATCATGGATTCTACCTGGACGACTGAGGGACTTTTCACGACAGCTACATAACACATTTGGATCAGTTTTGTCTTAAATGCTATTTTCAGTCTCTGACTGGTATTGGTTGAGATCGGATATCGGCAGATACTCAAAGCTGTAGTAACAAAATCGGTATTGAAAAACAAAAAAAACTTATAATGTGCACTTTCACATGTAAAATATTTAACATTAACTGACTTGGCCAAAAGATATATAATGTGGTCCTGCTTGATTTTTTGTAAAAGACAGTGATTTCAAATTCCCATACACCCATGAAGAGCTGTGGATGATTTGATTAGTCAGGACCATATGGTGTACCTCATAACCAGGCATATGGCCTACTCATATGTACAACATACACTTCATGTTACATTGAATATGCATGAACAGAATGTCGTAACCTTTACTTTATCCAGTCAAAACTTATATTAGGCCCACGCTAGGTACATAACAGGTGTTGTTTAATTGTGCTTATTGTAAATTAACTGTAACAAATACATGCTGTGGGATATGCAAAACAAATATAGCATTGTTTTTATTCACTAGATCTGCGGTCTACATAAGTGTAAGCATTAAAATTTCAGTTGTTCCCCTCAGCACTGATCTGCTCCATGCACTAGTTTGGGTGTTGGCAAAGCTGAGCGACACAATGAGTGTTCAGCAGAGGCCAAATGAAAGTGGGTTTGTCCAAAGTGGAGAGCTGAAGGTGGTCAGCACTTGTGTCAGGACAGAAGTAGCTGACTGATGTTGGAGACATCACAATGTGATGAACCACAGCTCCCTGGCCTCAGGCTGAGGCAAAGGGGGAACACTTTCAAAGTTATACAGGATGCACACAGAGCAAAGGCACCCCTCAAGTTTGCATTTTCATGTTATTGGAGCTTAAAATGGTTTAACAAAGGTGGTGCTTGTTTACAACACATTGCAAAAGATTTATTTAATAGCTGATGTGGTTCTGGAAAGCTGGACTCAGTAAAGGAGCACATTTGAATTGATTCAAATGGGTTTAAAATTAAGAGTTGCACAGACTATTGATAAATTTCAAATCTTATTGCTGCATCTCTACGCAAACATAAGGTCAAATTTTGAAAAGGACAACCTATCCCTTGCCTTCTGAGATACAGTTTTGTCCTCTCACTCCAGCATTTGAGAACAGCCAAAGCAAAAGTAACAGTCTGCTCTCTCCTTGCCTTCTCGCTTTCCACTAAAACCTCATGAAAAAATGGCAGCGCTCCAAAGAATAGAACAAGACGTAACCTCGACTAAAACATATTTTTACAACCACTAACGTCACTCTGACACGTCCTGGCACATAAGCCTTCATCAGAGCATCTGTTTTTGGCAGTGCACCGAACCAGACGAAGGTTATATGAGGAGTGCACCTGCTATATGTTCCTCCCTGCTTCCTCTCATCTCCATCAAGTGTTTGTAGCCTGTAGTCTCTGCACTGATGGGCCGCAATCTGTTTCCACAAGACAATAGTGATGTTGTAAAGCTCCTATCTGGGTTCCTGTGTATTTAATTAGAGGAATAAAATGGCCTCTTTACCATAAATAAAAACAATATAAGCAGGGTTGCCAGTTAGCGTGGGTTGATATCCCCCCAGTGAGTTGCCTTTGAACATGTTTGCTTTGGTTTGTAGGTCTAGTGTGAATTTACATGAAGTGGCATCAGACAGTCTATTGTGTTCCTTGTGCTCATTAAATTAACAACACTGTTAACATGGCCGAGGCTAGAGGGAAAAAACAGCGGCCCTTGTGTTATCTCTTGTGGCACCAACTGTAATCCGCCATTAACTATTCTAAACAAGACTTTTTTGAGAATAAAATAAATTATGGGGACAATAATACTGAAGAGAAAAGACTTGTTTAGTGTGTTGTGTTTAAAGTAGGACCATCAATAGGCTCGCAGTCAAAGATGAGGAGTTGTGACGTCAGCTATGAGTGGCCTTCCAGAGTCCCTGCTACAAATGCTAATGTTGACCTAACATTTCTATATCTGGGCTGTAGCCTCAGAGACCCAAGCATGCTATTTGACGAACATTAAATATAGATTACATTTAGTTTGTAGATCATGTCAGGCTGGGATGACGTGAAAATAATGATAGCCTCTATGTTAGTCAAAGTGAAATTATTCAAAACAAAAATCACTGGTTAAACCTATCACGAGATGCACAAGGCTTTTCTTGCACCACAAATAACAGATCTGTGATTAATCTTTTGCGTTTTGCTTTTCTGTGTGCCCGCTCCTACCAACAAAGTGACCAAAATCCAAATAATATCATTGGTGTTGAAGAAATATTGAATTAATAAATTTTAGGAGCATGCATATACCTAATCCTATTCCTATATCACAGAACATATAAACATTTATTTGTGTATTATTTGGATGAGCACTGAAACATAACTCTTTTCTACATAAGGGGGGGTTGTACTTTGGAATGTGTAGAATGTGATCTGTGCAGATGCTGTTGAGGTGTCAGGAAGGGAAGTCTCCAAGCTGATAGGAGGAGTGGACGTGTCTGGTGGCAGAGCAGGAGAAAGCGAGGAGGAGTAGCTGGAAACTTGATACGACATCTGATACATGTTTTGCATATTCGTTATTTGTGGGGGATATTGATCTGGGTCTGAGGGAGAAGGGGCAGTTACTTTTTTTGTAAGCACTGGGTAAGACGTATGTAGGGGTACGCACCAGGGCAGGAATTCGGACCCAGAGCTCTGCATTAGAAATATTGTTAGGGAAATAAACTTTTGGAAAATTTGAACCTTTTTGAATCTTGGTCATCTCTTGATAAGAACACGCAATATACAACAGTGTATTAAAGGTCCCATGACATGGTACTTCTTGATGCTTTTATATGGCTCCTTAATGGTTCCATAATACTGTAAATGAATCCTTCTTCAAAATCAACACTCACTGCATGAGATATGACTCTGACAGTCTTCATGAGGCTAGATATGTGTCTAAAATGCTTTATTCTGGGTGTTGCTGCTTCAATGCAAATGAGAAGGACAGAGAGATTGGCTAAGGAGCGGTGGGGGGGGGGGGGGGGTTCCCCCGCTGGAAGCGCAGCTCTGCACCGCTGTCTGCTCGCTTCCGTGTTTAACACAGGAAGACAGATGGGAGACTTTGCAATGAAAAAAAGCATATTTACACAGAAAATAAAATTAAACCACTCGGACGTGCCTCCAGGCAAATAAAAAAACGCATTTTGCATTGCGTAGCGCATTCACAGTCCAAACTCTATGGGCGGGATATACAGGGACGCTGAGCGGAGACAGCGGGAGGGGCTGGAGCTGCATTTGCCGATCTGACGTCAAAAAGGTGCCTAGTCCGAACTCGCCCGTTTGAACACTGGTTTTGTGTAACACAGAAAAGGACCGCAAATGCTCAGTTTAGACATTTCGCAACTTTTAGCCATGGGGGGGGGGGCTAAACAGGGTAGAGGAGCTCACATTAACGTTCAAAAACCTCAGAAAGTGAAAATTTCATGCCATGGGACCTTTAACATCTTATACCTTGTCGACAGAACTGTAAAGAAATGTGTTTTAAATGTTAACAAACACAGCTTGAGTGATTGAACGTACCTCCAAAATCAGGTCTTAATCGGATGTCATATCCCTTCAGCAACTTGTCCACGGTGGTCTTGGCCACAGACATTCCTGTGCTTCCAGAGGAGCTGAGGGCATAGACCACAAAATGTTCACATTATTTTCTTATGTAAAATTCTGTCATTTAAATGTGTTTGTATTTTTTCCTTTAAATAACAACTCATCTTGCAAGAAGAAAGCCAGGAAATTACAGCATGTACTCTCTGTTCTCCACATTAATGACATGAACACTACCTTTGAAGAGGAAGCACTTGCGTCAACATAATGAGGCTTTGACCAAAGAAGAATGGACTCAGCATAATAAATGTCTCCATCAGGGCATCGATTCATCCAACGCTTGAAAGTAAACATCACTTTGTCTCAATGTAAACTTAAAGTTAGATACAGGCCCTGGATGTCTACTTCATTGCATCATATTTTGTGAATACATGGAATATATTGTATTTTTGTAATTATTGTTTTGTATTTTGGTAAGTATGGTATGCTTTAGGTCAAACAAATTCCCTGCAATTCACAGAAGTTGTGGTTATGTTATAAGTTGTAATTCATGATATTGGATACAAAACTTAAAGACCATTCAATATTTTCTCTAATGGCTATGTACATTTATGGATGTCCAAATGATGGTCTATATTTAACATTTCTGCATATCCTCCTCATTATATTTTTAAAATACCTTTCATACCTCATCTAAGCTCACATCATAAGCTAGAGGAGCACCATCTGCAAAGCATCTGATCAATGTCCCCTTCTCCATACTGTGTGACGTTTCAAATGCCACTGTTGTTAGCTCACCTATGAGGTAGGAGTCCATCCCTGTGAACGCATGGTGTAGCATTTCAATGAGCTTACACGGCCGTCCAAGCTCCACTATCCCCCCTCTTTACGCAGGCCATAGACAGACAGTCCCCCTGAGAAATGCATAGTCTGGGCTGCTCTGACACCTATAACATTTGCTTCTTGACCCACAGCTCTTCAGAGGCTGCCTGGAGACGCGAGATTTCCGGGTTGGGGTTATGAAGGGTAGTACTGGGGGAGTGGGTTTAAATTGCTCCCCTGGTGGATGGCACGGTAGCCCCGGGCCCAGTCACTGTGGTGGGGAAAACACTGTTCAATTAGCTCATATGTTAAATGGTTAAATCTTTCCTTCAGACACCTGATGCTAAGGGAATACATCCTCAGCATCATTTCAGAATATGAGTGACACCCCACCCACTCATTTGTAATTTAACTGAAAATAAGTGAGGCATGAATCACTGAACACCTGGTTACTGCAGGCAAGGAAGAAGAAGAAGAAGAAGAAGACCACCGGAGACTATCTGGGTAGCCAATATCAACAACAATAAAAGGTTGTATTGTATTTCAGGAGCATGGATAATAGACAAAAACATAGCTCTATTAAAAATTTTAGATAATAATAATAAATGTATCAAGCTAAATGAGTGATTATGACCTGCTGTCGAGTATTTTAATAATGAGGGGATGGCATAAGCAAGCTCTGCAAGTGTAGGCTCATAAGTGACAACGATCCTGGGTTGATTGAATAAATCCTATCACGGAACGATCGCCTACTCACCAGCGTATTATATTAGGCTGATAATTAAAGTGTCTCCATATTCAGTAACCATGGAGACGTTTTTAATATGAGGATAGGTTACATTTTCAATAGCTTTCCAAAGGTGTGCAGGCGCGCGTTGACTTTTACGCACACGTCAGCCACAACAGTCTAATAGAGCGCATATGCATCCACATTGCTCCTAATAAGCAGGCCTGGTAGTGCCTTAATGCGATTTGCCACATCTGAGCCTTTCATTGAACGTTAATCAGGTTTATTGGTGTGAAAGGCTTCGCGTCGTTTTCTTACCTTTGAATAAAGCATACGAAGGACAAAGCCGCCAGAGCAGAGAAGATTCCACATAATTTATCTTCTTGACGACCCAACATCTCCACAAATCCGTCTGCTAGATATAGTTCATATAATCCAACCAGTCCAGTGGTCCTCCCAAAAACACACAAAATAAAAGTGGCAATCAAAAACAATTGCCTCTAAAGAATGTCCAGTAGACTAGCCTACATCTACGCATGCAGTGTCTTGGGGAAATTGTGGCTCTTTTGCAAACAAACGTGGTAATTGGCCCCCGCTGTTTTTCCTTGGCTATGGAAATCCGTGCAAGTCACATAGCCCCTCGATCAACACCAAAAGATCAGACATCTTGCTGGAAAAACGCGCACACAATACTTTTAAAAGTGATGACAACTGCTCTCCTGAAAAACACAAACACTGGCATGAATGACTGAGCAGCAGCAGCGGGCAGCGGTGATCAAATCGGTGGATACAGTTTCCCAGTCCTAATCTGCAAAAGAGGCATGGTTCCAGCGAGGATAGGGCGCCAGACTACTCCACAACGTGATGGTCTTCAAAGATATCGGTGAGAGCTGGGGACGCTGCCGGGCGCAGGGAGCGGTGGGCTTCTTCTAAAACAGAAAAAAACAAATCTTCATTCCCTTTTGCCCCCGCTGATGCTGCTGCTGCCGCCGATGATGATGTAGATCAGCGCAAAGTCACTGAGGGGAAAATGCACATTGAAAAAGCACTGGGTAATATCTGATGCAGACGTCAGAGGAGGCTATATCACTCCTTTGCTGAAAAAATGAGTTGCCGAGAAAAAAAGGTATGGAGAGCCCCCGATACTGCTGCCTATGTATGAGAGCGTCAGCTTACCAAACATGCAAACCTATATGAAGTCCACTTGCTTCGCTGTCAGACGCTAAATGGACGCGCGTCAATGTGCTCCGCTCGCAGCTCCAAACAAATGACACATTCAACAGTCCGCGCGCACGCGAGCAGAAAATCTCAGTCTTTTGTCTGTGGGGTCTACACACACAGAGGATTTAGATTCTACCGTTGTCCTGGAGCATACGGGGGCGCAATAAAGGTGAATTACTTTGCCACTGCATGTTCATGGGACAACAAGAGTATCTCTCTAGGGTGCCGTTTAGGGTGCCGTTTAGGGTGCCGTTTAGGGTGCCGTCTCTGTGCGCTCTGGTTTTTAAAGTATTTCCTTTAGTTATCCATATTTCTGACTCGCACAGACATTGGCACGCACCCACGCACATTGGCGAGCACGGCACTGTTATTACGCACTGTTTAGATGTGAATGTTCTTTATTTGTATGATCACGAGTAAACATCCTTGGTGCAAACTGCATCTGCGCGCACATCACAATGCAAGAATCATACAAGCTTGTGTTTTATACAGAGGAGGAGGCTTTCTTCAGGGATCTCTGTGCTGTCCAGTTGCTAAGCAACCCAGCCAGCACTGATGCAGTTGTGGTGTTTCGAAGGCTATGCGCAAAGGCTCATTTAAAGGAGTAGACCCACAGCTGTCACCGAGGTGGTGTCAGTGGGACAAAGGCATATCAACCAGTGCCACGGAGCCGCCGCTCGTGCCATCAGTGCGAGCACCGTTTACATTTCAACACTGCATTTTCATTTGATCATTATGATGATCATCATCTTCATCTTGACAGGACCATCTTCTTTACTGATTTTCCCTCTACTTTTCAAACATATTACTACACTGGATTTGCATTTAAAAAAAAAAAATGAAAGTGGTTGCATGCAATAAAATTATGTTTTAGGCTTTGAAACTTATTCGATCCCCTCTGCACTTATTTTTTCAGAAAGTGAACTTCACTTTTTCATGTTGATGAAATCTGATCAAATCATGCTGAATACGCATATTTATCTTATTTTACCTTATCATGAAAATTAGCCTTTTTTATGGTTTTATTTTTTTTAATCTATCCATCCATGCATTTTCTTTTGCTTATCCGGGGCTGGGTTGTGGGGGCAACAGTCTAAGCAGGGACTCCCAGACTTCCTTCACCCCCATTAGTCCCTCCAGTGTGTCCTGGGTCTCCCCCGGGGCCTCCTTCCAGTGGGACATGCCCGGAACACCTCCCGAGGGAGGCGTCCAGGAGGCGTCCGGAACAGATGCCTGAGCCACCTCAGCTGGCTCCTCTCAACATGGAGGAGCAGCGGCTCTACTCCGAGCTCCTCCCGCGTGACTGAGCTCCTCACCCTATCTCTAAGGGTGCGCCCAGCCACTCTGCAAAGGAAACTCATTTTGGCCGCTTGTATCCGCAATCTTGTCCATTCGGTCATTACCCAGAGCTCATGACCATAGGTGAGGGTAGAAACGTAGATTGACTGGTAAATCGAGAGCTTTGCCTTTCGGCTCAGCTCCGTCTTCACCACAACGAACCGATACAGCGACCGCATCACTATGACGCTGCAGCAATCCGCCTGTCAATCTCACACTCCATCCTCCCCTCACTCGTGAAGGCCCGGAAGATGATTGAGATCATGTTATTGTTCTCAGACATCTTCCCTTTTTTCTGAAAGATACAGAGATTTTTATTTTGTTTTAGTCTGTTTTATTTTTAATTGTTACCCTCACTTTGAGAAAAAAAACAACGAATTAACATCAATCATGATCTTACCCACCCCTACAGCAGTGCTCAGGATATCACTGTTTGTAGATTACTCTGGAAGCAAAACATTCAAATTTTAGTACAACTGTCACACTCTTGTAGATGGGGAGTAAAAAAAAAGTTTGATGGAAACAAGCCTTACATTAACACGAATTTCAAATAAAAGACCATAAACATGTGACTAAATTCTAGGCCAGAGAAAGATATAAAATCTTTGAAAAGTCTTACCTCCAGATGAGCTCTTATAATCCTCCTGGATGCACACTGCAGTGTCCTCTGATCCTGTACCTGTCCTGTGTCCTGAGTGTGTCCTCTGCTCCTGTAACTGTCCTGTGTCCTCTGTTCCTGTACCTGTCCTGTGTCCTCTGCTCCTGTACCTGTCCTGTGTCCTCTGCTCCTGTACCTGTCCTGTGTCCTCTGCTCCTGTACCTGTCCTGTGTCTTGAATGTGTCCTCTGCTCCTGTGTCCTGTGTCCTGAGTGTGTCCTCTGCTCCTGTAACTGTCCTGTGTCCTGAGAGTGTTCTCTGCTCCTGTGTCCTGTGTCCTGAGTGTGTCCTCGGCTCCTGTAACTGTCCTGTGTCCTGAGAGTGTCCTCTGCTCCTGTGTCCTGTGTCCTGAGAGTGTCCTCTGCTTCTGTGTCCTGTGTCCTGAGTGTGTCCTCAGCTCCTGTAACTGTCCTGTGTCCTGAGTGTGTCCTCTGCTCCTGTACCTGTCCTGTGTCCTCTGTTCCTGTACCTGTCCTGTGTCCTCTGCTCCTGTACCTGTCCTGTGTCCTCTGCTCCTGTACCTGTCCTGTGTTTTGAGTGTGTCCTCTGCTCCTGTGTCCTGAGTGTGTCCTCTGCTCCTGTAACTGTCCTGTGTCCTGAGAGTGTCCTCTGCTTCTGTGTCCTGTGTCCTGAGTGTGTCCTCGGCTCCTGTAACTGTCCTGTGTCCTGAGAGTGTCCTCTGCTCCTGTGTCCTGTGTCCTGAGAGTGTCCTCTGCTTCTGTGTCCTGTGTCCTGAGTGTGTCCTCAGCTCCTGTAACTGTCCTGTGTCCTGAGTGTGTCCTCTGCTCCTGTACCTGTCCTGTGTCCTCTGTTCCTGTACCTGTCCTGTGTCCTCTGCTCCTGTACCTGTCCTGTGTCCTCTGCTCCTGTACCTGTCCTGTGTTTTGAGTGTGTCCTCTGCTCCTGTGTCCTGAGTGTGTCCTCTGCTCCTGTAACTGTCCTGTGTCCTGAGAGTGTCCTCTGCTTCTGTGTCCTGTGTCCTGAGTGTGTCCTCGGCTCCTGTAACTGTCCTGTGTCCTGAGAGTGTCCTCTGCTCCTGTGTCCTGTGTCCTGAGTGTGTCCTCGGCTCCTGTAACTGTCCTGTGTCCTGAGTGTGTCCTCTGTCCTCTGCTCCTGTACCTGTCCTGTGTCCTCTGTTCCTGTACCTGTCCTGTGTCCTCTGTTCCTGTACCTGTCCTGTGTTTTGAGTGTGTCCTCTGCTCCTGTGTCCTGTGTCCTGAGTGTATCCTCTGCTCCTGTACCTGTCCTGTGTTCTGATACATTTGAATTTTCACTCTCAAAGTTTTGGGGAGGGGAATTCCAGAGGGAGGAGCTTCACTAGAGATGATACCAAAATCAAGCAACCTTTGTAAGATTTAAACATGTTGGACAGAAGAATAAAAAAGTTATGTTATTATTGTCAAATTTGTGTTTGCAATTGGAGCAACCCCTCTCAGACCATTTTTTCAGTATATCTATACACTCACTGAAAATGCCAAAAATCTCAGTGGGGCCATGGATTATTTGAATGTGTCTAATCATGACAACATTGAATTTTCTACAGACTTTTTGGACAAATTCAGCCATTGAGAGTGTGTTTACAGAATGGTTAGAAATGACCATTGAGGTACAGTGGAATTACCATGTCTGTGTTGAAGGGGAGAGAGAATATTATAATTACATGTAGCAGCTCAAACATTATAGCATGACTGACCATGACCTGGCTGCTGCTGATGGACAGTTATATGATAATGTCTGCTTGGCTCTGATTGGCTCGCACACATCAGATCATCTCATAAACATGGACTGAGCACTGCTTCATGGTTGAACCATGGTTTGTTGAACTCTTAAATGATTCTTTACAGGCATCCCTACGCATATTAAAGATAGATAAAGATGTATGTATTATTCATAGAAAGCCATTAAGTCAATGACAATCAGCAAAATAGTCCTGTCCATTTTATACATGCTTTACAGAATGTGTTCAAATCTCATTGCAAAACTGCTAAATGTATATATTTATATAGTTATTTTTATTTATTTTGTATGTTTGTTACTTCCACTTCCATTACAACTGGTCACAAAATAGTGGTGTGAAGAGTGTGAATACAACTTTCTTAGAGCTACACAAAACATGAAATTCTATGTGTGGTTGTGTCATGAAGGGCCTCAAATATGAATAAAAACAACACCATTCAACTTCCACAAACTTTTACTGGTTCCCCTCGTACAAGGGCTCTTTTTAACATATTGACTTTTAGCTCTAAGGGAAACTTAACAGTTAACTTAAACAGTAGATGATTAATAAAATATTGGGTAACATGAGCATGGATTTTACCTGTTGCATTAGGAAAGAATTGTAGCGTGTACTTGAGAGTAGAGTGAACCCAAAGGTTAAAGGAAGGTTTTGGGAGGTTTGGAGGTCATTCTTCAGTATTTAAATTGTTGAGTTGATGTAAATGCCAGATCGCTTACATCTGCCTGAGGATGTGTAAAATAAACTTTCATGAATGATTTCCACTGAAGCATGGTTATTGCAATTAAAATTGAACTGTTATCTAGGAGCAGCCAAACAAGGTCCTGTCATGTGCGTGTGTCTTCTTATTTCATTCATATGTTGCATGATGTGAGTTACTGGGTCACTCTTGCTCTATTGATATAAATAGTATCACAGAGAAATGTGATGCCTCCCAGTCACTTACTTTTCCTCTACTGTTCATATCTGACAAACAGTTCAACATGACTTAAAGGTGCACATGCAACTGTTTTAGTGCAGAGCTGGTCCATGTGGTGCGTGTGAGTGTTGGTGGTGGTCGGAGGCATAGATTAGCAGCTGCGCTTCCATCAGTTTGCCCCAAGGCAGCTGTGGCTGCAACAGGAGCTTACCACCACCAGAGTGGAGTGAATAAATAATGCAGTGCAAAGCACTTGGTGTCTTGAAAGGTGCTATATAAATCAATCTTCATGGAGGCATGCCCCTCCGTTGAATAGTGAACATTTAAATTAACCCAGGGCATCTTCAAATGGCACTCTGAACATCCACCATGGATATATTATGGTATATTATATTTTTGTGGGATATCAATTACAGTAATGTCTTAGGTTTATTGAACTCACCCCAGTTTGTTTCCATCTGTAAAACAGGAAAGCCCTCACACTTTCAGATCCACAGGTCATGGTGTGATCCAGGGAAACAATCTGCCCTGAAATCTATTTTGTAGGTTGCATACACCATAGTACACATTTGATTGTTGTAACAGATAATGTAGACTAGTTTGATTTGTGTATTTGTTCCATTGTCAGAACTTTAAATCCAGTATCCCTAAACATTCCCATTTGGTTGGTAGGTTCATCGGTTCATTAATTATAATCATTCCAAACTGGCTTACTCTTATTGGCAAAGATACTGGTGCTCATAATTCACTGTCTCAGGGCATGTAACGGTGGTAGTCGGTGGGTGTGATCTGGAATGCTTGTAAATATCAGTGCAACACACTTTACATGCTGTGTGACAAGCACTTTATAAATAAAGATTAATGTCTCTGTCCAAGCTATGAATAACTAACAGTTTTGAGACTCAGTCTTTGCTTTTTATGTCATCTCTACTTGTAACAGGATTAGCAGAGTCTTAGTCTGCCATTTGTCTGAGTCCATTTAAAAGTAGCTGATTTGAATCCTGACATGTACTGTGTGATGAGCCTTATTCACTGTATATAGCTATGATCACACTGTTAGATCAAAGTGTCTCTTCTCTGTGTGCAGCATTACCATACACCTGACAGGGCTTTGAGAAAATCAAGGTTCATCATCAATGTACAGCCCGCTACTCATTGACCGCAATGATGAGAACACATGACACGCTGCTCTAAAGCACTACCTTGGAGCAGGCTACCAAGCAATTGTTGCTATGCTACGGCAGAAAGCCCAATCAAAGAGCAGTGTGTTGCCCGCTGAAGCTGAACTGCACCATGATGTTCCAGATACTCCAGACTGGAGCTGTTTACACTCAAAACGCACAAAACATGCAAAGCAGCGATGATAGAGGTAAACTGATCAAATCAACACAGTGAATAGATCATGTTTACCTTCTAGATTGTGATTATGTCTTAAATGCAGGGCTTGAACATTTATTTGATAGGTAGTTCACTATTTTGGTTCAAAATATCCACACAGAAAATTCACAAATGTTGTAGTGTATTTTTTAGAGATTGGGTCCACTTAGAGTTTGTCAGAATGTATCTATCTCACTTTCACATGAAGAAATATGTTCTTATTTTTGCTATTCTGACGGATAAGAAATTAAACATTGTGCCAATTTCTATTTCATGTATTGGCACAGTAATTACAATAAGGCCTCAGATTAAACAGCCATATACCCCCTTGAGAATGTTCAGTCTCATATTATCTCAGAAGCAGGTTTGGGCCTGATCAATGCTACAGCAAGCACTGGTCAGAATGGGTTTCAATCTACCGATTTTCAAGTTGGAAAATAGTCACATTTATACAGCACTTTTCTACCTTCTGGGCACTCAAAGTGCTTTACATAAACTTACCAGTGTACCAGGGAGGTATACTTTAGTGGAGTATTTTCTATATAAAATTGATGTAAAAGCAGCAGGCCACCTGGTAATACCAGTTCTTTCCCCGCATAGGCTCACAGGTCCAGGGACTGACAGGTTTTTTTTTATTTTTTTTAAATCCTCAACCTGTTCTGTTACTGACAGTATTTTGAATGTCCATTGTCCATGAGTCAGTCAGCATCATACCTTGCAGCAGTGCTTCCCACATGATGTTCAAGATTCCAGAGAGCAAGGGTCCTTTCCCCCATGGGTCCTTAGGGAACAGACAGGATGAGGTGCACAGAAGAAAGGGAGGCTTTCCGCTTTCCGCCAGCAGGGGCCTAAATACAGTAGGGTACATTTAATATTCAGTGCCACAAAATATATTTGACAATGGGACACAAAATAAACTAGTGATTTACCAGGGTAACTCTCTGCAATTACTGGGGTTGACACCTTGCAACAGTACTCTTAGTGCTCCTAATGCGGTCCATTCTTGCAGCCATGACAGTTTGGCTCCATCAGCCTATAACATCAAATTTCAGGAGAGAGGAGCGTATCCCATAACACCCTGTTTATAGGAGGGTTTGTGACCATTAAATATAATACACCAGTGCAGACACTATGAGGCTGTCTTGCCCAAGAAAACCCTAAACTGTGGACCCGTAGATGCAGGTACAGGATTTGAACCACCAACTTTTGGATCAGAGGACGAGTCATTAGAATCTAAGAACCCTGCCACATTGACCTTGGCAAAGTGCAAGTGTGGGTCTGGGTGAGAATCTGCAATAAATCTGTTTTTGCCAGGCACTACATGCTACTGTGGCCCAAGTAGATGAGCACTCCACCTGTGAAGTCTGTGACTTACAGAGGTTTTATCCATCTAATCTGTGTTTTAAGGAAAGTTCAGCATAGACTTCTGGCCTGTTCTCTATCTCAATGTTAAACTGTAAGCTCTGTTTAAAGTAATGACCTCAAATGACCCAAACCTACATGTAAATTGGCGGCACGGTAGCTGAGTGGTTAGCGCTCTTGCTTCACAGCAAGAAGGTTCCGGGTTCGATCCCCGGGTCGCCCAGGCCGTTCTGTGTGGAGTTTGCATGCATGGTCTGGGTTCGATCCCCGGGTCGCCTGGGCCTTTCTGTGTGGAGTTTGCATGTTTCTCCCCGTGTCTGGATGGGTTTCCTCCGGGCACTCCGGTTTCCCCCATCAACCCAAAACATGCACCATAGGTACCTCCAGCTTAGGTCCTGACCAAACCGAAGCAAGAAGATCATGGAGATGGTCCCCGGGCGCCCTAATGTGTGTGCTGCCCACTGCTCCTAATATATGTATATATATATAGGATGGGTTAAAATGCAGAGAAGAATTTCTCCAGTGTGAGATCAATAAAGTCACTTCTTCTTCTTCTTCTTCTTCTTAAATTGTCTAGAAAGCATTACTTGTCATGTCATGTAAATGTTGAGAAAAATGGAGGAAGCAATTAAAAAAACCAATCACCAGAATATACACAGGACTCATTTGAAAGCTGTTCTTGCCTGGATAAAAATGGCTTTGACGCTGAACTTTTTCCCCACCTTGACATGCTCTGTGCGACCTCCTAGGGCTTCCTACCTGTTCAGCTTGTTGAGGTGAGAAAAGCACGAGAGCAGCCTGCAGCTAACTGACCTCCGCTAACGTCTGATGCACGCAAACGCATCACCAGCTCCAAAATGACCATGAATGAGACACAAAGCTCAATGCTAAAGAGCTGGGAGACACTAAATAAGGATGTGTAATGAAAGTGCATTTCATTTAGTACATATTCAGCAAGAAAACCCTTACAGCCTTTGCAGCAGTTCAAACTTGTTCCTCACGTTTTTATCACATTTCTATCATCGTAATTACTCACTATGATGAGGTTAGATTAGATGAGTTTCTCAACTCTCTATAATGCTTACAACAACTAGCATGATAACAGAGCATACAAACTTTCAAGTTTGTAGAGGATAAAAAACATTATAATTTGATACAGACAGCACAGTGGACATAACTTTATTCTAAGAGGAAAAGCAATCATTACTTTATTACATGAAAAATTGCATAGAAAGTTATTTTAATTTTAACAACTGTTTATCAAAATGAAAACAACCCAATCTGTACTATAGCCACTGACATCCTTACACAAACCTATTCTGTTACTTTGGTAAATGTCCACATTATTATATAGCACTTCCACTTCAAGGGACTCAAAGCTCTTGGTGATGAGGTGGATTAAGTGTCTTGCCCAAGGACACAGCGACAGCATTCATCTGTGGGAGCTGGAATCACATACCAGTGGGTCAGTAGATCTGACCAATCTACCAATGATATTTATGTAAAGAGTGGGATTTGAATCACCAACCTTCAGATCAGTGGACAAACACTGAGTTTTTACGTGTACAAAGCTGTGTCCCCTTCACTGTTCCTATAATCCTGATGTATCTTTTATAATCCACTGTCTTTCAACTGGATAGATTTCTGCATGCCATTGATTTATCTTTTATCAACTCTCCCCATCTCCCTGGAAGGGTAACTACACACTGGATCACACGGCCTCTTTATTTCCACTTAATATCTACTTATTTGTGAATTTTCTGAAAGTTTAAGTGGCTGCATGTGATACATTATTTTTTGCTTGTCTAACTAACACGGAAACAATAGCTGTCAAAAAACTCATCACCAGCAAGCTCTGAAAATATGCACTTGATTCAGAAATAGTAGCGTTTGGTCAAAATAGCACTTGTTTCCTCGTTTCCCATCTAGCCGCCTTTACGTGGGATTTCAACGCTATGAGAAAGGGTTAATGAATTTTTCACACAGCTAGATATTGCCATGGAAACAGCTGCGTGACTACTTGCAGCTTGTATACACATAAGAGGGGGGGAAAAATAGAGCCAAAGATATTTTAAAGTTCATTGAGTAGAGGCTATCCAGATATAATTTTAAGACAATTTTATCCCCCACAAAGAAACACAAGCGAAACACCTCACCTGCCAGCTTTTCAATTTTTCCTTTCTGAGAATCAAAGGAGAGTGATTGGCATTGGGGGATGTGTTTGCCATAGCCACAAATGTAATACATTCACAAATATGAAGTCCGAATGCAGTGGATGGAATAAACACTCAAATATGTCATTTCTGCTCTAACACTATCCAGACTGAGAATAATTAATTCACAATATGAAACAGACCTTAGGCAATGTGCCTGGCGGTCGAGCTGAGAGAGGACAAATAGATTGAGGCATGCTGTTTACAGAAATACAACAAATTCACTGCACACACAATTATACTTGTCCTTCAGTGATACAAGCTTTGGTGTATTTGTTGATGGGAGGATATAGCACAAAACATGTACTTGGCATTAGCCTCCTCAGTACAAGTCAGAATGCAGACTGAAATGCTTGGATCTGCAAATATGTTTCTATAGGTAGATTTCAATGGCTTTCACTACAAGCAAAATAAAGGATTCATAAATATTTTGAGACGGACTGAAAAGCTTTTAGAGATGACTTGGTAATGCAGAGATATGTGCAGTGAATCTGGTACACTCTGGAGCTAGTAAACAACAACAAATAAATAAATAGACAGAAGCGGACATAATAAATACGTGTCTACATTAGTGACAAACCAGCAGAAATGGACTGGCCCATCTTGTCTCCTTCGGGCTAAAAGGTTGGTGTTCTTTCCAGTGGCTCTTTCCAGGTCTAATCACAAACAGGAATTCTCCCAGGGACCAAACACATTCCATCAGCTGTGTTCTGTCCATTACAACGCATGTCAAGTGTCTGCTCCAGTGCTTGGTCTTCCAACACTTTGGAATACCGGAGCTGCAGTATTTTAAAAGGCCCATATTACGCTATTTAAAAAAAAAAATTATCTATGTTATAATGTTGTTCCCTCATAAACAAACATACCTGGCGTTGTGTTTTGTTTCGTTCACATATGTTTAACACACAAACCCTGCATATTTAGGCTGAATTCCTCTCTTAAGCTGGAAAGACTGGCAATATAGGAAGTGCTCCACTGTGTTTTTAAACTCCATACACCTTCACCAGAATCATTTGGATACTTTCAGCCCTGGAATTGCCTCTCTCTTCTGAACAAAAGGTAACTTGAAAAAATTTACCACTACATGGCATCACAAGGTGGAACAGAGCATTTTGAATTGTGGAGATGCAATTTCTATGATTACTGTCCTATTTTTTCATCCGTGGAACAACGGCAGCTTCGTTTGTGTGGACTCTACTCTGATCACCACCTAGCGCACACTGATTGAGTATTTGCTTGAGATGTCTTGCCTTTGGAAACACCTATAGAATGCACTTGAGCTGGGATCAAATCACCCACATTTGGTCTTGACCAGTGCTCGCCTACGTCATATATTCCAACTTGTCTTTTGCATTTGAAAATTGCATTAACTGAACTGAACATGTGACTTGTGAGGGCATCATATAATTTGCTTCCTCAAGCTGAACCAACATGATGTAGGAATGCTGCGCTGAATCGAGCCAGCTCTATTTCTTCACTGTGGTTAATTAAAAAGAGATGGATTCCTATCCCCTACCCACACAATAGGGTGATCTGTGGTCAAGAATAATTACACAGATGTAAGCAGATCATACCCAGATAATATTTTTTGTCATTCCTGGTGGGTTCCAATAGTACTGTGGAATATATTAATTGATGAGATAGCCCGTACCTGCCACAGGTTACAAGATTAGGTGACTATCATATAGCTTATCGCAGAAGCGCACAGAGGTAAGTCATCAAGCAAATTAGGGGGAGACTGTGACTATGCCAGCCAGGTATGAAGAGAGATATTATCTTATTTGCCAAATGAGCCATGAATTGACAGTAACATATTTATTGTTTCATATTACATACCAGGCTTCTATTGTGAAGGCAGCCTGGTCTTCCTGCTTAGCTTTTGTTTTTAATTAAACAAAAACTCAACTTATAGGCAGATGTAAAAGACCCTGGTGTTCGGTTACATTTTGTAATTTACCTGGCCAGCCAGAGCCCCACGCTTTAACAAAATTTAACAAGACAAGTGGATCTGGAGCTGTATCACCTCTCCCTGATTTCAGATGGCATGATTGGCAGGAGGATTAACCAATCAGAGAGACATACGATATGTTCACATTAAAAACAATCATGGCTGCTAACATTTAAAAATTGAGAAAAAATAACATAAAAGACTGAGAAATGGAACTAATTTTGAAGAATCAACAATCGAAGCACAAAACTATTATTTATAGGTAATTTATTAGGCTATTTATTTATAGGTTATATATTTTGTTTTGAATGCTACAAGAATTTTTGAGAGGAGAAGTGTTCCGCATTTGAGAGACATGTGCAACAAAGCTGTGGTTGGACCATCTCAACTTGAACTTGAATGGAGGATTTTCACTTTATTGTCTGGGTTCCAGTCCCTTCTGGGGACTGTAGAAGGGAATGTAGAAGGGACTGGCTGGTTAGGCAACCTTGTAATGGTTCCTTTTTTCACATTTTCCTAACTTAAAAGTCAAAAGTAGGTTAAAAGGAGCTGTTAATATTTCCTGGAGTACAAAAAAGCATGCATTCATAAAAAGGAAAGTCCAAGCCATAGTCTTTCATTTGAACATTGAAAAAACTTGCCTATGTGTTTAGACATGCAAACCTAAAAAGACACTGTATCTCTACACGTTGGTGTTCTCTTCATGGTTTCACATCACCTGCAGCAGCACATCTCCAGTCTACAGTTACTACATTTAAATGCACGTCAGGACAACTGGATAACTGGCCTGCAACAATTTAAACACAATTTTCAAAATTCAAAGTTCAAAGTGAGCTTTATTGTCAAAAACCACATGTACAAGTTGCACACACAGGATATGAAATAGCAGCGCTCCCTAGGCCCACAGTGCACATAAAACATCTGATAAACAAGAAAATAAACACCATGACTAAAACATCACATATATCACATATAGCAAAAGTAGAGTAACCTTGTATATAATACAAATAGGTAAAACACAATGTGTGGCGTAATAAAGCTCAAATGGTGTCATTTAAGCAGCAGTGTCACTGTCCTTTAAGTGTCATTTAAGCAGCAGTGTCACTGGGGGAGGGAGGGCAGGGCAGGGAGAGAGTTCAGCATCCTGACAGCTTGGTGGATGAAGCTGTCTTTCAGTCTGCTGGTCTTTGCCCTGAGGCTCCTCAGTCTCCTTCCTGATGGCAGCAGACTGAAGAGGCAGTTGGATGGGTGGGTGGGATCACCCAGAATGCAGAGTGCTTTGTGGGTGAGGCAGGTGCGGTAGATGTCCTGCAGGGAGGGGAGAGAGACATCCACGATTCACTCAGCCGCTCTCACTACTCGATGTAGCTTTTTCCAGCAGGACACAGTGCAGGTGCCATACCACACAGTGATGCAGCTGGTGAGGATGCTCTCTATGGTGCCTCTGTAGAAAGTGCGCATGATGGGAGCAGGGGTTCTGACTTTCTTCAGCTTGCAGAGGAAGTAGAGTCACTAATCCAGACGTAAATCCAGAAACTATGATTGAGGTGTCCTGATTCAAATCTCCCAAAGCACATGCCCACTGCATGTAACAGTACAGTCTGATCACACTAAGAGAGACTAAAAGATGCATTCAACTGTAAGGGGTAAGAAACAGTCAGGAAAATACTGAATGTGTGTTTTTGTACTCACTCATATTAGATCAGCAACAACCACATCAAACTACTACATGTACTTTCATTATTTTTGTTCTGGTCTGCTTTAACAACTGCTGAATTTCCCTCGGGATTTATAAAATATCTGTCTGTCTGTCTATTTTAAACACACTTGGAGTTACCTATGCATGCAAACGTAGTGTGTGAGTATGTGTCTTAATCTAAAAGTGCACTGTGTAACTTTTCTGGTGAAGGGTCCACCAACTGCTTGTCTCCATGGAGATGTTATTGTTTTGTCTAGAAAAGTTTCAAAGTGCAGTCACAAAGGTCTTCTTCCTACTCCCTCTTGGTCTTTTCCCCTTTCTCATCTTCACGCACTGACATTGATTGTGGAGCAGCACTGCATGCCCCTGTAGCTCTGTTAGCTCTGAGATCCTCCTCACCTGTATCTGCACAATAACAACTGTGACTGGCATCAAGTCACATTTTACACTTTTCTAAATAACAGCTGAGTCTGGCAAGACCGGTGCAACAATCTGTATATATGGAAAAGTAATGATACAATGCAGAAGGACAAGACACAGGAAAACAAGCAGATCCTGTGATATGTCAAAAGTCTTCTTGACAAACATGCATATGTGGGTGCAGTATTCCCACATTATTAAGGCTTTTGATATGGTAAATCACCAGATTCTTTTATCTAAATTATCACATTTTAATTTGTCTAAAGAGGTTCTGCATTGGTTTGAATCCTATTTGTGTCAATGTATTTCCCTCTCTAGCTTTAAATCACCCTACCTTCACTGTCCAACAGGGTCCCCCAAGGTAGCATTTTAGGACCTATTTTATTTAGTCTATATATCAATGATCTTCCGGAAATGTGTGCAAATGTCAATGTCCAACTGTATGCTGATGATGCTGTAATCTTTACACATGCCAAAACTGTACAAGAAGCTTCAGAAAAGTTAACATCAGCCATGACTCATGTTCAAAAGTGGGTCGAGAACTCATCCTTACAACTCAATGTAAAGAAAACTGCATAATGGTCAAAAAAAACAACTGAGCTACAGTGAACCAATGTCTTTCTGCACAGGGTTGAACTTGTCAAAGAGTTTAAACTTAGGGTTGACGTTGGACCGATATTGACATTAAGAAACACATTAAGCACCTCACAAAAACTGTTAATTTTAACTTAGTGAGTTTCAAACAGGCAACATCCTTTATAACTCTATGTGCGGCATGAATGTTTTTACACTCCATGATTCTGTCTCATATAGAGTACTGAGGTCCCGCACAGATGCTCTACATTCGGACAAACTGTGCTTTCAGTCAGAGGCACTAAGTTCTGAAGGAAAACCAGACTTGTGGACACTTTCACTTTTTTGTATGCTGCTATAGTTACTTCTTATTTTGCTGTGGTGTCACCTGCCTAGGTATTACAGATGGAAATGAGCATTTTTGCTAAAATCTGGCATATTTACACTGCAATGTTGTAGATGTTCATCAATATACACTGTCCCTATTAAATAAATTAAAAATAAATAAAAGAAGAAGATATGACGAGAGGAGAATTTTGGAGGAAGTGCATTCAGACTTTAGATTTCAGTGCAGATGAGATGTAGGCTTTGAAATACAGAGGAATTCTGCACACCTGCTGAGTTGTGTTGATTCACTTCTATTGATCAAGCATCCCATCAAGCCACTGCAGATATATTATGGTCATTCTGTGCTATAGGGCAGTAAAATCTTACTTATTACCCCTTTACAGTAATGTGTTCCCCTTATTTATGGCCAACATTATTTAGCCTGATATTCACTTTTGAATGAGCTCAGATTGTATGGCAGCCTTGAGGCCTCCATGTTTATTGCACATCACAAAGTAGATGAGTAGAATTTAATTAAAAGTAAGTGTAGTGGCTTAATTGTTCTACTCTGAAAACAATCTCAAACAAACAAAAGTGCAATATGAAATTAAAATAATGTTATCCTCTGTAAAGGAATTTTTAAAATGTAGTTTTAATTAAAGAAATTCACAAATAAAGGTGTCCAAAAAGAGCTATATAAGTCTGATGTATTATTATTATTATTATTATTATTATTATTATTATTATTATTATTATTATTATTATTATTATTATTATTATTATTATTATTATCATTTTTTTTATTATCTGCCACCATTCTGACAATGAGGGCCACTTCTCCAATGACCTGTGACTTGACCTGGTAGCATATCCTGCTTGTTGCTATGGAGCTCATGTCATACTTTGGAATATTCCAGACAGGTGGCAGACCTTCCACCAGAAAAGTTACATAGTTACAATATTAAAAACAATATAAATTCACTTTATTGTAACACTTCTTCTACTGTCTATTCTGTCTGAATTTATACCATTATTTATTGCTCAAACTTGAAACTTGCTCTGACAATATTGAATTATGGGCTACAAATACAGTAGTTTCTAATTATTTGTATCTTCTTTTAACAACTTCCACTGAATTATCTGCAAATGTTCATTTTTTAGCTGGTTGTAGCAGTGTAACAGTAAGGAAGCCAACATCTTGAATAACACCTTTTTTTCATGGGTGCTCCTAATGCTTCCTTGGCTCACATTTGAATCTAATGCGGAGTCTCTCTCTTCTTCCACAGAAGGCGTACAGCAGACTGACAATTTTGGCCCAGTGTCTGTTAGCAGGCCTGCCTACACTTCTGAGCAAGATCTGGGCATCTCCAAATCACTGCGCTGGACAGATAAATGGGCCCTCCCACACACTTAGAACCAGCTCTACTTCAGACGGGACACTGTATTTTATATGGCTGTTTGACCTTCACCGGAGGTCAAAAGATAGAACCAGGGGACTTGCAAAGTAATAACAATAGAGCCATGTCCTAAAACTATGTGTTTAAATGGAGATGGAGCAGCTCTGAGAGTGGTGGGCCAGTGCAGCAGATGGCTTTCACATAATGACCCACCAACGTTACAAGCATGAAATTCAGAGACAGCCTGAAGGCCAAGTCCCAGGCAGAATAAATCACCTATTCAATAACCTCCGTTTTGACACAGTTAATTGTCTTTATCATGTCCATGTCAAATCCAACCTCAAAAAACTGCAACCCAAGACTACAAAAACAATGTAATTCAACTTCGATTTTAACTTCAATATCATTTGTTCATCCCATTCATTAAGTATGCTTTATTTTTGTTGATACAGTATCAGATTTATAATTGTACTAGTATATTACATTATTTATTTAATACGAGATATTGCTTAGCATTTTTGATAAGACAAAAATCTTGATTTTGTATTTTATTTGTATTTTTTATATCATAAATGAAATGAACACAGGTTTAATTTGATCATATATACAGCTCTGGAAAAAAATAAGAGACCACTGCATTTTTTTCTGAAATCAGCATCTCTACATGTATTACAGCCATTCCATTCCAGCGTCTGTTGAATTCCAACACAAACACAAAGCTGAGCTACTTCAGTTCTTGCACCAGGAGTGGAATAAAGTCACCCAAGAAGTGTAAACATTAGTATTATGTTGTTTTAAAATGAATTTGATCTTGTTTCTTTGCATTGTTTGAGGTCTGAAAACATGCATCTTTTTTGTTATTTTGACCATTTGTCATTTTCTGCAAATAAATGCTCTAAATGATAATATTGGAATTTGAGGGAAATGTTGTCAGTAGTTGATAGACTCAAACAAAAATGTTCCTTTTGCCCAAACACATACCTATAAGTAGTAAAATCAAAAAAACTGATGATTTTGCAGTGGTCTCTTATTTTTTCCAGAGCTGTATGTACACATTGCAAAGCTAAAATACAACTTTAAGAAAACAGTATTTTGTCCAGCCTCTCTTATAGAAAAGCAAACTAAATCACATATTCCCTGGAAATTCATAACTGCCATTTTTGTTGTAAAACCAATAATATTTACATGTGAAGTTAGCTCATTCAAAAATATTATGGGAATGGGATACTTCTTTGCTTCCATTCAGGAACTTTGTGATGACATAGCATTTTAAAGGGTCTATACATTCACATTATGAGCAGCTTGAGGAGTAGCAATAGTGTTCCAAAACCATTAATACAGCATTAACAAGGTGTCTTTATGATTGGTCGGGGTGGCAGGGATTTGAGGTGGCAGAAAGCAAACATCCCTCTTCTCATAATCTATATGGGAGCGTTGATGGTGCTATACATCAGTGCTGTGGACCAGGACCCAATCCCTTAAATCACACAGGTAGTAGAGCTGCGTGATGAACAACAATATGCTGCGTCTCTCTCATATTTCAGTGTGCTGATGGAGGAAGGAGTGGCTCAGGTGCCAATTTCAGACAGGAAGTCCTCGCTGATGGGAATGTTGCTGACTATATAGAGTATTGACAAGAACAGAATTGACTTTTTACATTTGGAATATATATAAATAAGACCTAACGTTATGACCATCTGCTCAGGTTTTCACCCCAGAGTGCATGTGATCATTGCAGAAATATGGGCTAGTTTCTTCTGTTTGATTAAACCTTGTCCTAAATGTTCATTATCTGTTCGTGGGTTAAAGGAAAAGTAACGTTATTTTACAATCTGAGCCTTCTTTCGGTAATAAAACAAGTCGTTTGACTCACCCATAGCACGTTTGTGTCATTTGGAGCTGTTTGGTGAAAGTTATGTTGTAGCGTATCCGTTAACATGAGTATTCGGGGCATTACTTTGCGGTCTCCAAATAACACAAACTTTAGCACTTTTCAAATCATAGAAGCCCGATGTCTTAATGTAAGATTTTGTTTGAAGCAAAAGTGGCCTGTAATCCGAGATTTATCCATAGTTTTCAGCTTTGCGTTTCATGTTTGGGTCCCGGGAGCTGAGAGCACAGTCCGCGCATGCGCACTGGCGTCCTCATCTACTTGAAACTATGGCTAAATCTCGGATTACAGGCCACTTTTGCTTCAAACGAAATCTTACATTGAGACATCGGGCTTCTATGATTTGAAAAGTGCTAAAGTTTGTGTTATTTGGAGATTTGTAACACTTTGGAGAAAATAACGTTACTTTTCCTTTAAATGGTTACCAAAAATAAAACTAGAATAATCAGGTAATCCATTAATGATTTAGGATTTTTGGTGCTTACATGTACAAAAACATCTGATTATTAGAAGACAAATTATAATGGATTTTAATATATAATGGATTTTTAACATTTTTTTCTCTCATTATAGTCTTGGCCACACTAGATAAATAAATCCAGAAAACAGATAATGGTCAAGTTTTTCATTTATTTTCTTCTCCTGTCATACGTTTGTGGAGAATAACTACTGCAAATAGTGAAACCACAGTAGTAGCAGGAGTTGCCAGTCAGCGTGACTGTAACAGTATTGAGAATTCCATGAGTAATATCATCACCTATTTGCCACTTCTTTTACACTTTAAAGTCTAGTGTTGAGACGCCATCTGTACTACTCGAATGCATCAGCCAAAAACAACAAATGTGCGTCATCTGGCTCGACAAATTGCATTTCCAGCATCCTAAGCCTTGTAGTGAATGGATGAGTGATAAGGAAGTGTTACAAATCAGTGCTGCTTGGTTCTTTCCTCAAGTTGGACCAATACATGTCTAATAGAAACATAAGCAGATTCTTTTTTTAATAATACAGAGTGTTAACCTAAAGTGGCATGAACAAATGAACAATCAGATTACAATTTTTTTTACACAACAGGTATAAGGTGCTCAGTAATGTAAACAACCTGCAGCCCAATGGAAAACACAGGGGTTAGCAAATGGTTATATTTTCATGATAAACAGAGTTATTCATTTATTTGTATTCACTCCAATCATAACTATTGGTGGTTTTCACATCCTGGAATCTGATGATGTCATATGCCCAGACACATTTCCTTATTAATAACATTGTACTTTGTCATGAAATATCCAAAAAGTGTATTTACAAATCTTTAATGTCATATTTTCTATGGGTGACTAAATCCATTAACCCATTAACTTTAACTGTATTTATGTTTAGCTGCTCCCTATCTGTATGACATATTTTTGTCCTATAAAATGTTGTGATGTCATGAAACAAAGCAATGGTGCAAGTTCTAGTAATTGTTTACATTTTGGTTGCAAGGTAACACTACAAAATTACCTCTGCTGCTGTCCAACCAGGAAGTAAAACAAGGTAAGAAAATCTAAAATCTAAAGAAAATCCTAAATCTAAAGAAAATCCTAAATATATAATGATAATGATAATAAATGAGTAGTTTTGACTGTCATATGCAAGTTAGACCAAATGAGTCTCTAATTGTAACCTGCACTGTTGTTTGGATCACTGCGCCACTTCCATAGTTGACATTTCTTTATGGATTTCTTGCTTTCTTTGCTCCGCTGCTTTGTTAATAAGCAGGATCTCATCACTTAGCAGCTTCTGGGGCTAATAGAATTAAGCCATTACTTTCAAATGGTCACAGAGAGATGTGTAGATATTCATATTTTCAGCTGGAAGCGTATTGCTGCTATTTGTAAGCATCAGTTTCCTTGCAATGAACTGGATTGCTTTTAGTGCAATGGGAATTCCACTGCACAGGCTTTCATTAAAATCATCTGTCATTCTGCTGTTGCTTCTGCATTTATAGGTTACATTCACAACATTCGGTGATGTTATAATTTAAAAGAGAGGGCAAAGACATGCGTTTCAGCTTCCTGTTTTTGGTGACATCGCCAGGACAATTCAAAAGATATCATATTCTTTTAATATTGGCAATTGCTATGACAACGATTCTATTTTTTTTAATCCTGATACCCATGGTTATAACTCTTGGTGAGACTGTTTATGAAAGAAACTGTATTTATTTATTTATTGTACAAATACAAACACAAACATTAATATGGACCCAGTGCCTGTAGTTATACCCAGTTCTTTCTGGTCAAATTATCCTATTTTTAGGAACATAATAAAATACATAATAGACAGGTGGTCATCATAATACATTATATTTAGCAACTGTACAATAGAGGCCTGCCCTTTATAACCTGAGCAACCACTGTAATGTCCATGCCTCATTGCTCCCACTGTTTGTAAATGATCAATAAATAGATATGGTGATAGAGAGGGAGAGGAGGCTCTTCTTGTCTACTGAATCTTTACAATTGAATTATTTGGCTTTAACCATGTTGGTGATAATGCATTACTACTTAATTAGAACAGTGGAGCATGTATTAAACTGCTCTTGTAATGTACAGTCAGAGCTGCTTTCCGTGTCAGTATGCTGCCTGTGCCATGGGGGATTTCTATGGGAGCAATCCGGGTTAAATTCCCTCTTAGCAGCCCCGTGGTGGGTCTGAAGAAGGAGTTGTAAGAATCCTCCATTCACGCAAGTTTCTCTGTGCGTTCAACATGTTAAATATTGACTCTTGCTTGTTCGTATACCTTTAGGCATATTGGAGATTGACTCGCCATCCAAACTACAGATTCCCATTAGGAACAGCTGCCAAGGTCACACTGGGGGTAACGTGTATATGTGTGTATATGTGTGTGTGTGTGTGTGGGCTTCAGCTGAGGGACCTGGGACCTCTCAAAACAGCTGTGCATCTCTTCACAATGAGGTACCGTGAGTCGCACGAATACATTGACCAGTTAGTAGTACTAATTCCAAGTTGTACAGTAATTATGCACAGGGAAGAACTTTGAAAATATATTCAGTTACAGAATACTGAATTCATGGTCCAATTAGAGTACTTTATTCTGAATACTAAGAACACGTTCACATCGAGTTGCAAGATATTATAGTGTAAAAACATGGCAGAGGATTAAAATAGCTTTATGACTGTTGTTGGACAGTTTATGTATATATTTAGCAAAGTTTAGAACAGGAAAAGTAGATGTATTCTGTTTTTCCACGCAGTTTGAAGCCTAAATTGCATGATCACCATCGCAGATTTTGGCTTGTTTAAATCCAGGCTCAAAACCTCATCTGTATTCTTTTAACACTCAGTAATGCAGTAACACTTGGCACGCTTTGATTTATTTCATTGTTTAATGTTTTGAATGTTTTTATATTGTGCTGATTTTATTGGAAAGCACTTTGGTCACCTTGTGTGTTGTACAGTGCTCTATAAATAAAGACTGATTGATTGCATGATCAACAACCACAGTGCTATCTTTAGATTTTAGGAACGTAACTGTATTAAGAATAGCAACAAATGAAAGCATAACTGTACTGGAATGCTGTTAATTCATACACTAAATAAAAGCTATTTTCAGTACATGTATTTAGTTACTTCTCAACATTGTTTATATTCAGAAGTCTCTTGTTTAATGATGATTTAATGATGATCAATATTACAAATACATATGAGGGACCTCCTTCACTGCCATGCTCTGAGATGGCCCAGTGTTGTATTAAGCTCACTTGAAGCCTGATTATGCATTCTACCGTAATGCAGCTACTAATTTAGAAGCAGTCTCTTCCCCAGGGCTTATTTCTGCTTTGCTTGGTACATATGAATTCCCATATAGATGATTCACCTCACTGAGCTATACATGAAGCAGGTTGTGTGAGGTCACAAGTGGTCTCTCAGTAAAAAAGTTTTTTTTTGGTGAGCTTGTACATGACTGACCCAAAAAGTAGAAGGGGTTACACTGGTCCCTTAGTGTCAACCCAAATGTGCATGGCTCAGTGATCTACATGCAAACTCTCATGGACAGCACAGTATCACGCAAAAAAACAAACACCAACCAAATGAACACAAGAGCAGAGGTTTGGAGGAAATGACTACTGCAGGTATAATACTACTACTACTACTACTACTACTACTACTACTACTACTACTACTACTACTACTACTACTACTACTACTACTACTACTACTACTACTACGAAGAAGAAGAAGAAGAAGAAGAAGAAGAAGAAGAAGAAGAAGAAGAAGAAGAAGAAGAAGAAGAAGAAATTTACTCATTTACTTTTTCTTTTTTGGGCTATATGATAAGATTTAAGCTTTAAAAGGTTGAATTAATAACTTCTATGACTCATTACAGATGCAAACTAAGTACTGAAGTGTTTCATTCTGCTATTTATTTACTGCAGGTCATGATTTTCTAAATATATTGTATTTTTTTATTTTTTTAATCTCCTCTTGGGTTATTGTCTCAGTGGAATACATTTGTTTGAATATTATTGTTTATCGTCTTTATTTTTCAATCTTATCAATTTGATGAAGTTTGGGCAGGGGCACCACTAAACTCAAGCCCAAAGCAGCTGGACCTATAAGAAAAAAATAAGAGCATTAGAGCCAGATCACATCATGAAATGTGCAGTATACTATACTAATACTAATACTAATAATAATACTAATATTAATACTAATACTAATACTAATTCACAAACTTCAAACCTTACTTTAATGCCATTCATGCATATGCCTGCTGAGAAAAGTGGTGGTATTTGAATTAAAATAGAGTAATGGTGATATAACTTTTGGTCAGTACAAAAAAAATTGCAATAAATAATTTCAATTTTATTTTTACAGTTGATTTTGAAATTTAAAACAAAAAAACAAAACAGTGCAAATAACAAATTAAAACAGAAGAACAAAACTGCCCCATAACTTTACAACTTAAAAATAAAAGCCACTCCAAAATTACTCAAACAATCACGTAGATTTTAGAGCGAAATCTCACTGCCTTCACATCCAGTCCTTATGTTGGTCTGTGCATGAACTGCTAGACATGTTATAATGACTTGTTGTCCTCCATTATTAATGATAAGCATTACTGTGCCATCCACATGGTCCCTGATTTGTCAAACAACAGCAGTATGCCCCATTACAACATAAATAAAATATATAGCGGATTTGTCTTTTATAATTCCAATATGCCCTATTCATGGATTTTAGGTTCTTGTTATATGCAACATTTTGATTATATAGATTATGCAATTTCAAATCCTGTGTGTGCAACCTGTACATAATGGTTTTTGACAATAAAGCCGACTTTGAACAATTATTTATGTTTTGAATTGTTAATTACTATGATAACAGTTCATTTTTCATCATTCTGAAATCCATGGATTAGAGATAGACCAATGTGTTGATTGGCCAATATATCAGGCCAATATTTGCACTTTTTAACGAATCAGCTATAGTGGCTTTAAATCTCCAGCAGAAGCCGATATTTTTGTTTGGCCAAAGAGGATGAGCATGGTAAAAAAGTGACTACACTGCTCTCTTATCCAGTTTGTAATAAACAAGGTTCAGTTTGTACTAAATTCAAATTAGATCATTTGGAGAAAATTTTCAAAATCTGCCCTACATACAGTTAAAAAAAATATCAGCAGAGTTTATAGGCCATCGGTTTCCCTGGATTCTTAGCAAATACATATGTCGATCTCTACCATGGATAGCAATACCGTTTTATACCTCCATGCTCCAGTGTCCACCTCCCTCATGTGTTTGCAGACTACGTGGCTCGTCCCCTGAGTACGCTCTGGTTATTTGTGTGTGAAGATCTTGTGGAGGTGCATGAAATGTGCCACATTTGTTGCCTTCTGATCTCATCTGACAGAGCTGTGAAAAAAACAGTGGTGACAAAACACTGCTGATTTGTGCAGATGTGGATGGTCCTGAGGGAAGCCCACTGCACACGCGCTTCATTGATTTCCCGACTGAGGCTAACTGCGAAACCAAGAGGTCAGCGCCCAATGCCCTTGTACTCCTATTCACGCATTTAGGAGAATGGGATGTATACAGCTAAGTAGAATATCACATTGTCCGCACATGTCAACACCAGTGTCAGTACCCAGCCTAAGTGAATGAACAATGTGGCGAGATACAGAGATAGATCACCGTAATTCCGATAAGTAACCTTAGACACTCTGGTTAGGCCCACTCTGGTCCGGTAAAGCTATTGGTTTTTCTCTACTTCTTGTAAAGCACATTAGAAGCCACTACATCACGCTGTCAGTTCACGAGTGGCATGCTACTGTCTCCATGCACATTCATCATGCCATTACACAGAGGCTGAGGGAGGGAGAATCCAAAGGGGGAAAAAGAAAAATATGATTTCTACAGGCCTGGGAATTCATTTGAGATGTCAAGGCCAAAACATGAAGAGCTGCTCACTGGGCCAGTAGTGTAATATCATCCTATATTCCATCATTGTCGTTTCTCGCTTTAAAATCATCCATCTGTCTCACTTGCAAAAAACTTAGTGCGTATAGTCTTTTATATTCTATATTCAGCATTATTGGTATGTTCCTGAAGAGCTTTATATGCAGAAAGGAGAAATTGCATACAGTAATCGGTTTAAAATAGATCTGCGCCATAATGTAAAGATGCATTTTTATTATATTTCATTATCTTTTTTTTCTGCTTAGGAGATTTGTTTTGTGGGCAAAGTGCTGACGTGCCCTCCACCATTGTGAGTGCTCTTGTAGGATTCTGAAGCTGAAAGACAGGATTGATTTATAAATCTACCTCCTTGGGCCTGGAGGTATTGATAGACCACTCGTCACACCGCATCTTATTGCTGCTATTGATTGCGTTGTATTTCAGGAAGGGGAGGGCCCAGGAGGGTGAGGGGTGTGTGACCTTAGAATCTGTTGTGCGGATTGCCCTGAGTCCGTCACTGGATGTCACGAGGCCACATGCAGACCTCTTCAACAACATTGAGACCTGGACTGTCTGAGTGATATTAGAGATATAAAAATGTCTGTTTAATTTTGTTTCTTGGAAAAAAAAAATAAGAGACCACTGCAAAATTATCAGCTTTTCAGATTTGACTACTTATAGGTATGTGTTTGGGCAAAAGGAACATTTTTGTTTGAGTCTGACAACATTTCCAAATAAAAATATTATCGTTTAGAGCATTTATTTGCAGAAAATTACAAATGGTCAAAATAACAAAAAATATACAGGTTTTCAGACCTCAAACAATGCAAAGAAACGATCTCAAATTCATTTTAAAACAACATAATACTAATGTTTACACTTAAGAAGAGTTCAGAAATCAATATTTGCTGCAGTAACCCTTATTTTGAATCACAGCTTTCGTGCGTCTTGGCGTGCTCTCCACATGTCTTTCACATTGTTCTTGAGTGACTTTATTTTGTGTTTGTGTTGGAATTCAACAGACGCTGGAATGGAATGGCTGTAATACATGTAGAGATGCTGACTTCAGAAAAAAATGCAGTGGTCTCTTATTTTTTTCCAGAGCTGTATATTACTAATGATCAATTTTATTTTATTTTGGTCTGCTTGCTGTCTGCTGAGGTTTTACTGTTTAGTTTAATCAACTCTAATCCCCAGATTTATATACAACATTATAACGTCAAAGGCTGTTTTCTCAAAATGCTTTTATTTCCCGTAGAGACAGAAACATTACCCCTTAAAGTAGCACCAATAACAAACTTTCCACTCAACTAAATTTTGACAGATCACACTGAAGGATTTGTTTATATCTAAGCCTGATTTATTCAAGTTTTAACAAAATAAGTTTACTCCAGCAAGAAATATAAATCTGTTCCATATATACTAGTATGCAGTGGGTATTTTTACACATGAAAAGTCATAGATAAAGACACTGCATCAAACTACAGAAGACATTCCAAATTGATATCACTACTTTTTTCTATTCACCTGCAGTGTCTGATGCGTTTTATGTTCATTTGGTTCAGTTAATAAATAACCATGTTCTAAATGCAACACAATCACAAGGTTCTTACAGTACATGCCTGTAGTTTGTTTTTTGTTATTTGAACATTTCTTTTCAGTACTTTAATGTGACTATATTAAACTTGCTTAGCTCTTGGCTATAAAGGATTTTCTTGGAAATGAGGCATAGCATGGCACGATGTTCAAACTTTCAAAAATGACTTCTCTCAGTATGTCTATTATGGTGTTTTCAAGTAACACATAACTATTTATATACATATATTTTGAAGGTTGAGTTGGAGGAAGCTTAGCATAGGCACCGATGGCATACAAGTTTGCTTTCTTAGTATGTCTGTTTTTAAATATAATTTGTCAAGGGAGACAAGTTCACCTTTATTCTAAAAATAAAATGATTCACACACCTACTGCACGTTGGAATAACAGCTTCTGGTGGTCCATAATTGCATACAAATACATGTATATTTATAAGCCCTGTGTGTTTGGTTGTGTGTGTGTTGGTATGTGTGTTGGTGTGTGTGTTGGTGTGCTCAGCGGGCTCTGTGCTTATTTCGAGTAATGAAAACTGCCTGACAGGGGTAGGACTGCAACTATTTAGCACTTCTGTTAATGTTAGTGTTGGCATGCGTGGGACAGCTCTGGAACTGTGACAGGTGAAGCCTCCACCTGTGCCCGCTGGGTGCACCTGCTCCCGCACTGGCAGGTGATGCATGGGGGGGAGGCTGTTTCCCTGGGTTACGGGCACACGGGCATGAGGTTTTCTTTTTGGGCCAATCTGAATGACCGTGGGTGAGCACTTAGTTCCTGGGGGCTCCCGGCATCTGTCAACGCTTATGGACTGGCACAACGTAGCAACATGTAATTAAAAGACAACAGCTCAACATAGCATGCACTAGCTTATATACTTGACAAAGGACGGCGTTCTCAAGTGAACTGTTGTCTTAGAATAAATGCAATATTTTCTATAGTTTTTTTTTCTTATTAAATACTTAAAGGTTGTATAGAGAATTTTCCCCCTCCTCCACAGCTCCCTAAGTAGAAACCTCGTCCCGCCTCCTCCTTACGCTAGAAATCATTTGTTTACAGCCAGTGCATGTTCAGAATTCAGAACTGCTACTGTAACTATACTGTACATTTTCAAATGATAAGCAGAAGTTACCTGTCCTGTTACCTTCTACTCCAGTGCACGCCATCGCTGGAATGAATCTCTGAGAATCACCTGAGTTTAGCTTCGCTCCTTTTCCCCGTCTCTTCTTCTTTCAGCGACCTCAAAAACGGACTTCCTTTTGCGGCTAACTGGTAGTGGATTCTTGTCTGCCATTGCGTCAAACTTTGTGCAAACTGTGAGGAAGCTACAGTCGGAAAAAGCTGCCAAGAACCTTGTGATTGTGGAAAGAGGCATACATAAACCACGTAATCCCAGCGCACCGCAAGTCAGTTACGCTAGAAACATAGTGAGTTTGATTGACAACATAACAGCCAATAGATAACGAGGTAGCCTCTTTATCTATTGGCTAATGTTTACTTGTCCCCACCATGTCCAAAATTGATGGATTTTCATTCTTTTCTTTTTTTTTTCATAAACAAAAAGCTGCTGCATCTCTATAATGACAATTTGAAACAGAAAAATCCTCCATACAACCTTTAATTATTATCGTTATCAGGATAATCCATACATATCACATGGGGCCTTATTCATAAAACGTAATACACATTGAAAGTTGTGTATGGAACATTTTTGCATGTACTGTATGTATAAACAAGACCCCTGAAGACAAACCTCCATATATTTATTTTTGGCAATATCACCAATTTTAATGGCTACATTTATTTATTTTACCAGATAATATTTTGAACCATACAAATGTTGCTATTTAAAATCCAGTGAACACTTCCTCCTCTCGTACATGTAGTTTATACCCCAGAATAGACACTCACACACATAATGTCGCCCTATATGTAAACAGTACACAGTCATCGTCAGTGGCATGCATGTGCTTTGATTCCTTTGTGTTAACTCTGAGGATCATATCAGTGCCAGAGTATTCCTGTCTGCTCCGTATGTTTTATGTTCCTCTGTGAGCGAGCGAACCCCCACCCCCTCTCCCCTCTGTGGAGGTACCATTATAGCTCCTGACTGTTCTCTCTCCACCTCTACATGTGCGTGTATCTGCCTGTAACGCCACTGCACACTCACTGCATATGTTTGTTCTGCATCTGCCATGTGACTCCACACAACCAAGGAATCCCACAACCTCAGTATATGAGCCTTTTCCCTCTCATACTGCAACACATAATAGTACAGGCGTAATGGCTGAAAAATCAGATCATTTTATTTTTTTGTCAGAGTAATGTGGAGTAACAGGCTTAGATCAGACAATGTTAGAGTTCAGAGAGGAGGAATAAATGCCTTTCATAATAATGAATACAAGAAAATGCATTCAATAATCTATTATTTTAGTGAGTTAAATATTTTTTGTACTGTATGTGAAAAACAAAACAGTTGCCTGAGTTGTTAAATCAAAATCACCATTGAAATGTCACTGAAATCATGCATTTTTGTATTTATCCATTCACAGGATCAGATGGTTGAGAATGTGTTTGAAAACCTGGTGCTATATTGCAGTTTGAGACTTTGGAGGTTGAGTCAATTTGCATATCTCAGCAAGATTCTGTAAAAGTGGGGAAAATGGGGAAACCCCCTTCAAAAGAGCTTTTTTTTTTTGCTCTCATGAAAGTGGGCCTCATAGTGGCAGCAGAATGCAACAGCATCAGAGTTTTAGAGGGAGAATTACTCTTACAACAGCACGTTCATTGGCTGAGAGCAGAAAAGACAGCTCAATCCTGCTCATATAGGGGGAGGGGAACCGGAGCATGCAGAGGAGAGGAAAATCCAAGAGCTCCTGGATGATCCTGGAGAAAGAATACAATTAAACATGGACACTGGTGGGTCTGATAATGAAATATCTGACAGACAGGTGGAGGGATGATAACTAGACAATGAGATGCTATATGTTGCCATGGAGATGAGCAAGTCTCCCAAGTCTCGTCATTTTCCTGATTCCTCCCGTGAATGCAAGGTTAAAAATAGACACGGTAGAGAACAAAGAGCTATTTAAAAAAAAAAAAAAAAAAGAAGAAGAAGAGAGGAGATGAGAAAAGAGGGATTTTTCGCTTGGTGTTTGAGGTGTGGAGGTGTGAAGGCAGACTTGGTGGAGAGGCACTGGTCAAATGGAGGCGCACTGTGAGTGGCAGGCGCCTACACAGGAAATCCCATCATTACCATGTGGTATTATTAAAGCTGCAGCAGGTCTTAGCGACAGCAGCCCTTGTCCAAAGGCTGTCATGTTCTTCCTTAGTGAGATTAGCTCATTGATTATCATTGATTTGGGTTGTTATTTTTTTGTCATTTACATTTTCCCCTTTATAATATTCAAATTATGTAAATGATTTTTGTTGTTAAAATGTTTACCATAAACATAATTATGTCATGTCCACAGAAATCTCTTATGCTGATGCAAGACAAACATCATGTAACTTTTCTAGTGGGTCTGCCACCTGCTTAAGTCCATGGAGATGTTTTTGCTTTGCCTAAAATCAAGATTCAAGATTCAAGATTGTTTATTTGTCATATGCAGAATCAACACAGGGTCAACAATGCAATGAAATGCTTAGGATCAGAAGAACCGTTGACTCGCTAAGATAGTCAAGAAGTACTAATAACATGCAATAATAGTACATGGTAAGAAAAGTGTTGCAAAAGTGCAGGGGAAGAAGTAAACAATATAATAAACAATATAATAAAATATGTAGTAAAATGTAATAAAAAAGAAAAAAAAATGTGAAAAAAATGTGAAGCTTCCCATATGTGAAGCATCAAACTTATTTATGTTCATGGAGAAAAGCAGGTTCAAAGTTCAAAGTTCAAAGTCAGCTTTATTGTCAATTCTGCCATATGTGTTCAACATACAGTGAATCGAATTTTCGTTTCTCCCTGGCCAAACAGTGCAAAAAGACAGTGTACAAAATACAATATATAGACAATACAAAAACTAAGACAAAATCTAAAATCTAAAAGCAGTACAAAGAATAAATAAATACCTAAATACCCTGGGTGATGATCCAAATTGCAGGTCAGGTCAGCCCCCTCACAGTAAGAATATCTTTCCAAATACTTTTAAGGAATGAAAACACCTGTAATTGAAGAATAGATAAATAATAGAAATAACAGACTGAAGAAGCATCAAAAAACTATAGTGGAAAAAAGAAACCTTTTTTTAAAATTAATAATGGAATTTTAAGCCTAATCATTAATATTTTACAAATGTTGTAAATATTATAATTCAGATCATTGAAATAACCATCATTTTCAACTCTTATTTAGTAATATGTTTGCTTCTGTACCTTATACAAAGACATATCATTATGAAGCAGAGCAGATGTTGAATCCCTATGGTCTAAACAGAGACATTTCAACCTGTTCTTGGTCTAATCTGTGACAGCTCACTGATCACTGGGAGCCCTGGGAGACAGACGCACACCACATCATCAGTGGAATCGATCAGCTCCGTCCAAATGTCTGAGTCTGTGTGTATGACGGGAAGAAACGAGGGACTCAGCTCCACCTGTTTGGGATTAATTTAAAGGACGCCATTATCTCAGAGTGAATTCCCAGATACGATGTCACAGAGGGTCGAGAACTGAATGATCCTCCTTGAAAAAAGCAGTGTGACGTAAGCACCCTGACTATCTCTGCTGATTACTGTAGAGTAGACGTAAACAGAGGGTCTAGAATGTTTACAGTTACATTACATTGTAGAATTTAGGGATGTTGCCCAGAAAACATCCCCACTAAAAGGCAACAAAAGCTCTAGACATTAGTGGTATCTTACAGAGAAGTAAGAGTAAACCTCATCTTCATGAAAAGGCAGATTAAACTGTCCTCCTAAACTCCTAAAAATCAAACTAACTCAAACTATGCTTTCTCATCTTTGTTGTTATCATCATGTACAGGAGCATTAATCAAAGAAACATTGAAAAGATGCTTTGTACAAGACTAGTTCTTGGAGCTATTTTCCATCTATAGTCCCTGAGACAGACAAAACATAGATTACAATAGCATAAACAAAGCAATCTATACAAATAGCTATAAAAAGTACAATGACATTAAATATCTCTATCTTATTCCCACCCTGCTCCCTCTGTGCCCTTAATCAGGTATCATTTAGTTGTTATTTAATATTGGCACTTCTGCGTTGTTAAAAAATGTGTTCTTAATTCAGCACTAAACTTTCTGAAGTCTTTGCATAGTCTCAAATGTGCTGGTTATTTGTTCCATTCTGTTGTAGTTTTGAAAGAAAATGCAGATTGGTCTAAATCCTCTGTCCTAACTTGAGATGATCCAACCACAGCTGCTAATTTGTAGCATGTGTCTTTCAAATTTCTTGAAATTCTCGTAACATTCAGAACAAAATATATAACTTCTTTTACCAGGTACAAGAAATAGTTTGGTGCTTTGATTGTTGATTTGGCAATTTGGCAATATGTGCTGTGTCTCAATCCTTTATGTTGTTTCCCCCCCACACACATTTTTACATGTTTGTTTTTGAAGCAAATGGAGCATGTGTCTCTCTGATTTGTTAATCTGCCTGTCAATCGCGCCCTCTGAAATCAGGGAGACAGGATGGGTTTCCTCCAGGCATTCTTGTTTTCCCCATCTATCAAAAAAATCTACAAGAGTTTCAATCCTGCAAGCTAAAACAGTCCTGACAAAGCCTGCCTCAAGATTTGGCAATGGGTCCCTGGGTGCTACACTGTGGCACTCACTATGGCATTGAACGATGGGTCCAACTTCCCAGATGTCTACCTTTGTAGCCTTTGTTACAATCAACTCTCCTGAAGGAAGATTCGTGTAATCAATAATATGAAGTAAATAAAATATGCATCATAAGTAGACTTTCCTCTCTCTGCTACTATATGCCCCTACATAAGTGCTCAGTGTTTCCAGCCATCAAAATGTGAGTCCTAAAATGAAAGTGGGTTTACTGTGAGTACCGAGGGGACTGCTGGGTCCAGAGAGAGACCCAACGAGTGGCAGCTGCTCCAGGCTAACAGGACAGGCTCTGATAGGTCACCCCGTCTGCGGCTCGGTTTCTAGACCGTCCCACTGCAAATCACTGGCACTGAGGGCAGCACCCCGAGAGCCCCGCTGTGCTGCTGCTGCTGCCTCGTCTCCTCATCAGATTATTTACACAGGCAGTCACAGTTGTCTGCAAAAGTGACAGCACAAGTTGAAGCAGAGACATGAGAAACACAACATTGTAGCTGCAAATCCAAACTAAGCGCTGGAGTAAAAGAGGACCCAGGGGGCACATTAGATCACACACAACTTGTTCAGGTCACTATTTTGGTATTTTTATGCACTTTTAGGAATTAAGATTTTCATATTTTCTGCAATTAATTCATTTAAAGGTGCACAGGGCTATGTAAGTATCCTAATGCATGGTCACATACTTGTCTCCACAATGACAGTATGACATTAAATTCTACATCTTGCATTTATTCAGTTAGTAGTATATATATATACTATATTTACCTTGTAATTTATCATGTAATGCCATACTGTAGTACATTCTATAGACAAATTTTAGAGTACCAGAAAAGTTGCCTAGAACTAAAAATAGAATTATCTATAGACATAGGGTACAAGTGTTAGTCCCAACTAAACATAAAAAATAAAATGTGCTTTGCCACAGATAACTAATGTGTATATCAGACAATAAGTAAATGATTTACTGTGGCAACCCAGGGAGGGATAAGATTAAAGGGGAATATATTGCATTATTAACTGATTAATTAACCAACTTTGTTATAATTTATAGTAGCTGAGAGACAAAACCTCTGATAAAGCAAGCGCATCCGTCTCCCCAGCCGCACACAGCAGCGCCCTCTTTCTCCTGTGGCCGAGTTATAGCCTCCATCAGTCACCTGTCTGCATACAAGAGCCCAGAGTTATGATGATTATCTTGATGCGAGAGACCCCACTTCCTCATTCCTCCACCCGCTCTGCTGCTGCCTGAGCCGGTCAGCGCATGGATCAAACCTGCCTGTGCAGCACCATCTGGTGACGAGCCGAGATTCAGAAAGGATTCCTGCAGATGGATGAGAGCACGAAATCTATTTCCCCCCTCGCCTGTTCACACGTCTATACTGCAGTACCACTGTGGGCCTCTAGGTGGTGTCTCTGTCCTATATGCTCTGTCACCGTGGCACGCGTACGTGCAGCTCTCTATAATACATACACATCTCTTTACATACAGCTCTCTCATCACGACACACAGCTCTTTACATACCTCTGTGCACCTCTGTGCTATTGTGAACATGGTTGAGAAATAGAATGGTCTTCTTTTTAATGATCCTTTCACTGCTGCCTAAGGAAAGCTGCTTCAGTCTGTTCAATGTAGGCAGTATTATGTGGTGTATATATTATGTGGTGTATATACTGTATTTACCACAGCTATGGGACATACTAGTATAGCCTACTGTGTATAAGGCACATGTCGTATACAGGCTTGGACAAATACAAAAGGGCACTCACAACATTAAAAATTAATGTCTTTCTTTTGGTCCCTTCTCCCTAGATGTCGATACACAACAACATACACACTCCAAGAAAATAGAGTAGGGACATAAACTAAAAATATACCAACCCCCCAAAATATTTCTTTATCCAATGACATGAAACTAATTGATATTGATTCAACACATGGATTTATTACTTATGGTTCTTTCCTTCTTCTTCACAAATTTTAGTCACAACTGATATACTCCCTGTATTTTATCAAAAGAGCAGTGTTCAAATGGATCATACATCAGAGAGACTATTGTAGTGAAAGTGTGTTGGGTGCAGAGCATAGCAACCTCAGTGACAACTCCAGCCTGCAGCATACTGGGGGTATTTTTTTTTATTTATTTTTTTAACTTACTGCACAAAATTATAACAAAAAGACGAAAGATATATAAATATTTTAAGTGGTAAATCCTCAAACGTATTGCCTGAAAAACATCTGGACACCCCTGGTTACTATAGGCATCTATGCTAAAAGCATAGATTATAGGTCAGAGTTATAAAAACATTACTCTTTGGTTCATGAAACACTGTCTATGAAATCTTCTGCACTTATGAAATGGCATTTTCATAAAAAGAACAAAAGATACATCACGTAAATTACTGTAGTGAGTACACGTACCATGGAGGCCATTTGATAAGGTCAGAACTTGACTGAATATAATCTTAGAAAACTATTAAATAAAATGCAGCCAGCTGTACGAGCATAGGTTGTCAAATAAATGTTTTTAGACTTTTTTTTTAGATTAATGCATTTTTAATGAAGGCTAATGCTAACCAACATAATATGTAATTTTTGTTATCATGTCCACAGCATGACTCACCTAAATGTTATTGCCTCTGATGACATTTGAATGTTGGAATCAAGATGGAGAAGAACAAATCCTAAATAAGCAGCAATGTAATTACCAATCAGAAATATTAGAATATATAGATGTATTATTTTGTTACCCTGATCATGCAAAACATCCTCATGTAAAGTAGAGAAACTACTTTACAAACTGGCTGAACCTCTCCCTTGATTATTTCTGACATAATGCACTGGGCTTTTTTTGTGTGTTCCTAACAGTGGGATAAAATTAGCAATGTTGCATGCTCTGACAGAGAACAGAGGAAGCCTAAAAATAAAAAAGGTTCAGGGCAGAGCTTTTTAAACAATCAAGCACATAGACAACTTTGATCTGTTTTAGGAAGATATGAGGATGTGAACTTTGGAGCAGTTACAGTGTACTACTGCTAAAAGCACTGCTCTGAGTACACCGTGTCAAGGCAGTGAGCCATGTTTAATTGAGGATGTTCTTATGCTTTTATGCCTGTTGGATGTGAAATGTGTGGTTTACAATACAGAAGTTAGGGCGCAATATAGTAACAAAGTCTGTCACAGAATCTAAAAGTGGTATCAGGCTCTGGGGAGATATTAACTCAGAAATGGAACTTACCCAAAACATAAGCATTCACTCCCTGGGACTGAGGGTACAGTGGCTGGCACTGCAGGACAATTATGAGTTTCACTCCCAGAATATTCTAAGCAATTTTATTTATACATGCCTTTCTAACGCCAAAGGTCATTTTACAAAACAGAAAAAACTGTTTCTGGACGTGAGGCTTGAAAAGAAGTAGGGAGATCATTTGTCAGGTTTCAGGCAGGAGAGAATTTGGTGTATAATATGGCTCTCGCTCACCCTATATATCAACTGCTTATTGTATATTCCATCACTATACCTCAAGCAGACTATTTTGTACACTATTTCAGTAAATAAAAGGTAAATGGTCACATTCATAATAGTGCTGGTTGCTCAGTGTGGAATGTGCACGTTGTCCCTGTGTCTGAGAAGGTTTTCTACAGGCACTACAGTTTCGACCTAAAGCATGAACATCAGGTAAAATCCTGACATCCTTTAGCTCAAGAACTGGAGATGAGTCCTTGTGACAGAGGATGGGTGGGTCAAAATGCAGACTAATTTCTACCAGGTTCAATAAAGTATGCCTTAACTTAAATTGACTAAAAACTCCCCCCCAAGCCCCCTTTTTATTTATTTATTTATTTATTTGATTGGGACAGAGCATGTTAACAGACAAACATGACACAACATGAATGTAAACACACCGGATTAGCTTAGACTTGAAGTGAAGTTTCAAAAGTATGTCAATATAGAAAGTGGTAGCAGCATGGTGGTAATAGGTATGACTGGTAAGTGTGGAGTGTGTTGTAGTATTATAATATAGTAGTATCAATCAATCAATCAATCAAACAATATTTATAAGGCGCTTTTCATACAAAATTGTAACACAAAGCGCCCTACAGTGGTCAAGGATTAGAAGATTGACCTTATTTGATCTCGCACAGGAGAAGTTATTTCTATATTTGACCCGGGGACCATCCCCATGATTTTGTTTGTTATTTAGGCTTTGGTCAGGCCCTAAGCTGGAGGATTTTACCTATGGCGCATATTTAGGTTGGTGGGGGAAACCGGAGTACCCGAACCTTCTTGCTGTGAAGCATGAGTGCTAGCCACTCAGCCACCGTGCCGCCAGGAAAAAACAAAACAAAAAAAACAGCAACAACAGCAACAACAACAGGAACAACAGCAACAACAACAACAGCAACAACAACAGCAGCAGTAACAACAACGGCAACAATGACAGAAACAACAGCAACAACAGCAACAACAACAACAGCAGCAGCAACAGGAACAGGAGCAACAACAACAGCAACAACAACAGGAACAACAGCAACAGTAACAACAGCAACAGTAACAACACCAACAATGACAGAAACAACAGCAACAACAACGGCAACAACGACAGAAACAACAGCAGCAGCAACAACAGCAACAACAGCAGCAACAGGAACAGCAGCAACAACAACAGCAACAACAACAACAACAGCAGCAACAACAACGACAGAAACAACAACAACAGCAACAATGACAGAAACAACAGCAACAACAGCAGCAACAACAACAGCAACAACAACAGTAACAACAACAGCAACAACAACAGTAACAGCAACAGCAGCAACAACAACAGCAACAACAACAACAACAGCAGCAACAACAACAGCAGCAACAACAACAGCAGCAACAACAACAACAGCAACAACAACAGCAACAACAACAGCAGCAACAACAACAACAGCAGCAACAACAGGAACAGCAGCAACAACAACAGCAACAACAGGAACAACAGCAACAACAACAACAGTAACAGTAGTAGTAGTTGTTGTTGTAGTTGTAGTTGTAGTTGTAGTAAGGCTCATTTCCATCCGTTGTCCCAGAGGGCTGGGGTCATAGGGGGCCAAACAATAAAATTTTGTACACTTAACCACATGTTACCACAAACCTTTAAGAGAGCTGTGCAGTCACATTTTGTGCATCTATCTCTTTGTATTAAAATGTCATTATGAATCTTAAAGTTGTTTTTTTTAGGCAGCAGATTGACCAAATCTAAATGCTGGAAATTTAAAGCCGATAATTGATACACTAAAAAAGTCCAAATATTATTACAACATATTGGTCTATCTGTACCTGATCCTGTCAATGGGCACACAGAGTTGGTTGGCAAACATGGGCTACTGCTGATGTTTTTTCTCTCTCCATCCATCCATCCATCCATTTTCTTCTGCTTATCTGGGACCGGGTCGCAGGGGCAACAGTCTAAGTCTTTCTTTCTCGATAACGAACAAAAAATCCATATTGCATGCTTATTTTTCAACTGGCTCATCATTTGACATATAGTGCTCCTGGAGAGTTTCTCACTGAATACTGGTACCACCATAGTCAGAAATGATGGCTTTAAAACAAATTTTCTTTGATTATCTTCTGTCTTTTGGACATGACATCATCATCAAGACTGAAATCTGTCCTACCATGACCCTGGTAAGAATCAAACTCTGCAGTGTGCACTCTGCAGCTAAGTAACCAAGGCAACCGATCTCTGCATCCAATGAAAGTGGTGTGTTTTCAGGCAGGTATATGTAAACATGGACAGTATTCAACTCACTTTCAACTTTTTGACTTCACAGACTTTGAAAATCAATGCCAAAAATCTGAAAAAAAAGAAAATTTGTCAGATTGCCACTTCATACTCAAGAGTTGCACTAAACAAAGGGCTCCTCCATGTAGCCACACTCTTGAGAGGATCCATTCACCACTATTCACCCAACTCTCCTCAAGCTTATAAAAATATACTCCACTTGTGGAAGTTTTAGAACTGCTATCTACCCACTACTGCAACATTTTGAAGATGAATCAAATTTCAAATAGATATGCAATTATTTATTTATTATTTATTGAAATAAGGATTCAGTTCAAGTTTTAAACACACTATGGGCTATAAAAATGTCATAAAAAGACATTATATTTTGTTATTTGCAGATTCTATAGCGTAAACAATTGCAGCCTTTGCAATTTTGTAATTACAACAATTTAAATTCCAACTGCAGTTTATGCTTTTGCTTATTCCCATACCAAACCCAAATAGGGGAATTGAAGAGAGAGAGACAAAGAGAAAACTGAGAAAAAAGAGAGAAGAAAGAAGGAAGAGATGCTTAACAGATTGTAATAAAAAACATCATCTTGAAAATCTTCGACAAAATTCGGACTGTGATTTGACAGTAAACACGTGTGCAATCCGACCAGACCTCTCTAAAAGTAACACTTCACCCAGTATGCGCGTGATTAAAGCCTGATCTTTGGTTTCTCTGGCTTCGGGCTGCATTTGTCATGGCAGTGATGCGGCTGAGGCAGACGGACGGTGTGCTCTCTGCAACTGCGGCCCACTTTACGAAGGACAAATGCTGTTTCAAATCACCACATAAACCTGTCACTCAAGGACCTCCTCTCACCAGACAGAAGTATTATTTGTGAGCAGCATTTAACAATAGTCCAGGACACGGGTGGTCGTCCATATTTTTGCCCTGATATTGCGCATATGGCACTCTAATCAGCTAAGAGTGGAGTGATTTACATTCTCTGTCAGATCTTCTCTCCTGTGTCTCCTCTCCAAGGTCACCCTGCACCTTAATCCAGCAGACGGCTGGTCCAGGGCGTCTTATGAGCCATGAGCCGTTAGCATTAAGGACTGCTCCATTTTACCTCTGCACGCCCTCCCAAGGAACAGGGATCATTTCATCTGTGCTCCGTGAATGTGCACTACATATTAAAGCCAAGTCTGTGTCTGCATATGGAGCCTCCAATGTGACACTTTAATACTCACATTGCTGTTATTGCGAGGTCTGCACACTGTTGCTCCTGTAATGGAGCGGGAAAGAGGCATCAGGCACTGGGGAGATATCATAAACTTTAATGTGATACAAACCAAAGAAGTTAGCTAAAAAATCACTCAACTGGTGAAGAAACTGGGTCATTAATTTTAAGTTATAGCAAGTGGTTAATAGCTTATATACTTTATGTTAACACTCAATTATTGGCATATTTAATTATGAAGCCAGCTCACCCATACATTTTTTACAGTTTATTTAAAAACTATAAAGTTTGTCGTCTGTGCCTGCTGCTAACAACTGAAATTGGGAACTATACTGCCAATGTGCCGAGACCATGAGATTAGCATAAACGTTATAAGAAAGCGTCAGCCAAGCTAAAAATACGCTGGTGCGCTTAGTTTTGTGAAAATGGGGATTTTGCCAATGCAACTGAATTCTATAAAGAAACACTTTGAACTGATGGTTCTTAAAACACCAGTTCATAATGCCCATCACCTTTGAAAACCCTTGACTGAACTGAACAGCTAGACTAAACAAAAAAAAATATTCATTAAAAACTATCCACATTTAGACAATTAGAGTTTTTAAAACAGGTGGTTCACAGAAGGTCAAACCAACTAATACAATGTTGTGTTTCTAAACGTTTAATGAACTAAAATGGTACTTGTGACCCTGACAGAGTTTACAGAAGATTGGTAGTATGACAAATTGTTGTTGTTGTTTTTTTGCAGGTTGTTAGCAGACTAAAAGTCACTGGAGAATTAAAGGAAAAGTAACGTTATTTTACAATCTGAGCCTTCTTTCGGTAATAAAACAAGTCGACTCACCCATAGCACTTTCTTGTCATTTGGAGCTGTTTGGTAAAAGTTATGTTGTAGCGTATCCGTTAGCATGAGTACTCGGGGCATTACTTTGCGGTCTCCAAATAACACAAACTTTAGCACTTTTCAAATCATAGAAGCCCGATGTCTTAATCTACGATTTCGTTTGAAGCAAAAGTGGCCTGTAATCCGAGATTTAGCCATAGTTTCGAGTTGATGAGGACGCCAGTGTGCATGCGCGGACTGTGCTCTCAGCTCCCGGGACCCAAACATGAAACGCAAAGCTGAAAACTATGGATAAATCTCGGATTACAGGCCACTTTTGCTTCAAACGAAATCGTAGATTAAGACATCGGGCTTCTATGATTTGAAAAGTGCTAAAGTTTGTGTTATTTGGAGACCGCAAAGTAATGCCCCGAGTACTCAGGCTAACGGATACGCTACAAAATAACTTTTACCAAACAGCTCCAAATGACACCAACGTGCTATGGGTGAGTCAAACGACTTGTTTTATTACCGAAAGAAGGCTCAGATTGTAAAATAACGTTACTTTTCCTTTAACATTACTTTATTTAAGATTAGATGAAAGCACAATTTGATTCAGAAGAAGCTTTCCAATCTCCAGTTTGAATATTTTCAAACCTAGGGAGCAGTGACTAATGCTGTGAGTTTGTAGTTCGTAAAGTTTCTTGGCTACATTTGTATGGTGTCACAGGATGGATAATGGCGGAGCAGTATCCATCATAATGCGTCTGAAAAGTGAGCAAACAAAAAGCTGCTGTCACATCAGCTGTCCGAGCGTGTGCACACAAAGGCCTCTTCCCTAATTCATTTGGGATGTTAGCTGCTGATAGCAAAAACAATTACCACCACTATATGCAGTGATTTCAAGTGTTGGATTGTTAAAAGAATGCAAATAATAAAGCAGTCCTGGAGCATGGCTATCACAGATTAAAGTGTGTGGCCCCTGACTTCACAAGAGTAGCCAATCAATCTGAGTGGACATAGGAGGATGCGGAGTGAAGGCTTTACAGGCACCTGCTCCACTACTGTGACGCTGAAAAACATGGGTCAAATGTGTGAAAAATATCACAATCATGGAAAAAGGTACAACGGCAGGATTGGAAAAAGGAAAGAGGGACACAAAGAGAGGAATATGTAAGCTTTGGCACTGGGTCCCTGCAGCTTAGACTTGGAGCTGCACCAGCACACGATTAAATGATCATGTGTGCAGGGTCCAATCACTGAGGCTGAGATCTTACAATAAAAGCAGAAAGGAAACAGGATGAAGCGAAATGGAGATGTGGAGAAAAGAAAGTGGAAGAGAGATTCTGTAGAAAAAATAGGCCAGGGCTAATCCCCAACTTTACAGCTCAGCGTATGACGAGGGCTGCTGGAGTAATTACATAAGCACAAGAAATGCCATTAAGACATAAAAGTGAAAGTGTTATTTTACTAACAAACCTTTGGGGACATGTTTTTCATCTCGGTACAAACATATGCAGGAATAACATGAAGCTTATTTAAACCTCTTAACAGTTTTTTTTAAGGGATCAGATCTTGTTTATCGAGTACATCTCACCCAGCTGCTACTGTTGTGCATATTTTGTAACTCACATCATTAAAGTAGTTTTGCTCTTGCTTGTTAGGGCTGCATAGTAAAACCTGAGGACAGTCTAAGTTTAGGAAAAGCATTAATATTCTCGTTTGAGTGGCAATATCTTAAATTCAAAACGGTCTTTCTTGTTAGATAAAAGGAAAGTGTGCTCCGTGCCTTCCTACAGTCAGCTGTGATAAAACATTTGGCAGGTGTTGCACTAATGCTGCTGGGAACGAAACAGCGGGGCATAATCGTCTCTGTGACAACCAGAAGAGTCATGAACTTGTTCTTTAAGAAAACCGGAATGTGCTTTTTCAGTCCTGAGTAAGGTGTAAGGCTATAGATCTGGAATCTACTGTCATACTGAGGCAGTGGGTAGGATGAGCAGCCACCTTCTGGTTGTCCTGCACAGCTATTTAGGCCTTTGTCCCTTGTCCCACTTAATCAGATAAAGTTTTAGATTTACTGGACCCAAATGAATAGTACAAAATTGTAAAAAGTTTTGGATGCACTGACTTTCTGGGTATGTTGTGTGACCATAGACTGTATGAAGAAGTGGACTAAGCGAGCGTGACGTCACCCATAGCGGCTCCAATCAAATAAAGCTTGCTGAGGCATTTTAAGATTAAAATTATGAGTCTCACAGCAGCAGTTACAGACAGAGGGGCAATGCTTTCTCAATCCAAAACGAATTGGAGCCAGTGTTGATGGAGCTGGAAGTGCACCCATGCTCACTTCCTGATAGGTACTACAGCTCTGGAAAAAAATAAGAGACCACTGCATTTTTTTTCCTGAAATCAGCATCTCTACATGTTTTACAGCCTTTCCATTCCAGCGTCTGTTGAATTCCAACACAAACACAAAGCTGATCTTCAGTTCTTGCACCAGGAGAGGAATAAAGTCACCCAAGAACAATGTGAAAGACTTGTGGAGAGCATGCCAAGACGCATGAAAGTTGTGATTCAAAATAAGGGTTATTGCACCAAATACTGATTTCTGAACTCTTCTTAAGTGTAAACATTAGTATTATGTTGTTTTAAAGGAAAAGTAACGTTATTTTACAATCTGAGCCTTCTTTCGGTAATAAAACAAGTCGTTTGACTCACCCATAGCACGTTGGTGTCATTTGGAGCTGTTTGGTGAAAGTTATGTTGTAGCGTATCCGTTAGCATGAGTACTCGGGGCATTACTTTGCGGTCTCCAAATAACACAAACTTTAGCACTTTTCAAATCATAGAAGCCCGATGTCTTAATCTACGATTTCGTTTGAAGCAAAAGTGGCCTGTAATCCGAGATTTAGCCATAGTTTCGAGTAGATGAGGACGCCAGTGCGCATGCGCGGACTGTGCCTCTCAGCTCCCGGGACCCAAACATGAAACGCAAAGCTGAAAACTATGGATAAATCTCGGATTACAGGCCACTTTTGCTTCAAACGAAATTGTAGATTAAGACATTGGGCTTCTATGATTTGAAAAGTGCTAAAGTTTGTGTTATTTGGAGACCGCAAAGTAATGCCCCGAGTACTCACGCTAACGGATACGCTACAACATAACTTTTACCAAACAGCTCCAAATGACACCAACGTGCTATGGGTGAGTCAAACGACTTGTTTTATTACCGAAAGAAGGCTCAGATTGTAAAATAACGTTACTTTTCCTTTAAAATGAATTTGATCTTGTTTCTTTGCATTGTTTGAGGCCTGAAAACATGTATCTTTTTGTCATTTTGACCATTTGTCATTTTCTGCAAATAAATGCTCTAAACGATAATATTTTTATTTGGAATTTGGGGGGAAATGCTGTCAGTAGTTTATAAACTCAAACAAAAATGTTCCTTTTGCCCAAACAAATACCTATAAGTAGTAAAATCAGAAAAACTAATAATTTTGCAGTGGTCTCTTATTTTTTTCCAGAGCTGTATGACCAGCTGTGTCTATGGTTGTGACATACTCATATTACAATCTTGTGTGTTATGGGAGTTAAAAACAGGAAGTTTTATGGTGTTTATTTAGTACATTCACTATCTCATGTTTCTGCCACTATGTCTCACCTTTATGCACAAACTGTCCTGTTTTTGTCCTGTCTTTGGTTAATTTTCAATTCCCCAAAATCATAGTTTATCTCATTCACGTGTAAAATGACTGACAGTTTACATTGGGAAGGGCACTACAACTATTAGAGAATAGAGAAAATAATTTGAATTTTTGAATTTCTGAAACATCTGCATTAGTCCAGTGTCCAGTGAATGATTTGCTTTGCTTTTGAATTTCATTTTATCTTAACATTGGTACAAAATTTATAAGAGCGACCAAATTTGTTCCATTCCGTTATGGCTTGCTGCAGAGAATCTTTCATCCTTGACAGAAATGGCTCTACGCAGCCTCTTCTAAGAACACGTAAATGAAGCAATTACAACAGAGCTTTAATAGCACGTAACGTATGACCATGTGATTACTTTTAATGAATAGGTGGGAACAATGCAAACCTTTCTGTGGACTGAATGTCTCCTTTTATTATAGACCTGGGGTTTCTATGCTGCAGATCTGAGACTTCACGCTGGTTCACACTGAATTAAAAAGGACTTGTAGAAAATGCAGCAACAGCAGGCAGACAGTGCAGTGTAGCTCACATTGATCTATATGATCTTGGTTCCCTTGATTGGCTAGAAGTATGGGGTTTCGTGTTGCACTAATTGAAGATTGTGGATTGTATGCTGGGAGACACAGAGGAGCACAGCGAGTTCATGTAATCTGGACAGGCGGAGATGAAAGCAGGGATAGCTTTCTGGAGGTCAGTTGGAGATAATAAAGGAGAAAGGCAAAGAGCAGACCACCGTCGTAAATGGATCATTAAAGCAGGGATTGGAGCGGCTGAACTAGCGCAGAGAACCACTGAATCATTAAGAAAGAAAGGAACATCCTTCTGTCGATCTGTTATCAAACAAGGCCCCAAACAACGAAAAAGTAACAATATTTGGTACCATCTTTTCATTCCATTTCCATAACATAAAGATAGCTATAGCTTAAAACGGCCACACACAGTACTTTTCAAGGGTTTTGCTCAAGTTTTGCTGTATTTGAATGAATGCAAATAGATAAGATTAATGCCACACTGTGTAACATTCCAGGCAAAGCAACAATACCTCCATCTCCATCTTCCCACTATAAAAGCTACACAGTGCGGTGCAGCTTAAGGTTTATTTTCTTTTGCTCTAAAACTTGTGATTGTTGTTAGATTTTACAAGTTCCCCAAACACCATAGTTGGAGGTGGTATCAACACAATTAACGTTTTATTCGGACATGACAGTTTTACTCTGAGCCAGTACAAGATTTCAAGCTAACAATCCACACTCTGCAAAAGAATATATCTTATCCGACAATTTCAGCTTTTCCGTCTGTGACTTTCTGACAAGCTATTCACAATGTACCATCTATTTCCCATCTGCTCTAACTGCGGAAACATTGTCGACAAGGATGGTGCACCCGTGATACTTCACTTCTCACCCTTACCGGAATAAAAGATGATGTTAGGTTCTCGCATCCATCTGTCCATCTGTCACCAGTTTCTTCTCCACCATATTATTTTGGTGCTGTGCTTTGGCTGTGTACCCTGGTGTAAAACAGGAGAGCCTCATCTGCTTTGTTTTGGTGCATGCCCCTAAGAGCGCCACCACAACAGATACTGCATTGTCAGGTCAAGGACACAACAAAGGACATGGGACGATACTATTAAAGCTGTTATTGTTGTTCTGAATGAGGGAAGGCTGCAAGGTTTTGTATTCTAGTGTATAAAAATATAGGGACACATATGGCAAGAGCTGTGATGATGTTATGCTCTCAGATGGGGGGCTGGAGGCAGTTTTCCTGTTGCCTGTACTTTCATAATCTGTCTAATAAAGCCTCAGAAAGAGCATGCTTACAGTTAGCATCACACCCCCCAGGAATGTTGATTACATCAATTGCAAAGTATCAATGATTACCTGGTACTTTCATTAAAAAAAAATATCCAAAAGGTAATTCATACAGCTCTGGGAAAAAATAAGAGATCAATGCAAAATTATCAGTTTTTCTGATTTTACTACTTATAGGTATGTGTTTGGGCAAAAGGAACATTTTTGTTTGAGTCTATAAAGTACTGACAACATTTCCTCCAAATTCCAAATAAAAATATTATCGTTTAGAGCATTTATTTGCAGAAAATGACAAATGGTCAAAATAACAAAAAAAGATACATGTTTTCAGACCTCAACAATGCAAAGAAACAAGATCAAATTCATTTTAAAACAACATAATACTAATGTTTACACTTAAGAAGAGTTCAAAAATCAATATTTGGTGCAGTAACCCTTATTTTTAATCACAGCTTTCATGCGTCTTGGGTGTTCTTGGGTGACTTTATTCCACTCCTGGTGCAAGAACTGAAGTAGCTCAGCTTTGTGTTTGTGTTGGACTTCAACAGACGCTGGAATGGAATGGCTGTAATACATGTAGAGACGCTGATTTCAGAAAAAAATACAGTGGTCACTTATTTTTTTCCAGAGCTGTAAATGTTGAACCTAATCATATTTATTAGACCCTATCTTGCAATATAACAACAATATTTATTCAAGTTCATTCTGTGTCCCTCCATCTGTATTAAATAATATTGGATTCAAATGGTATATGGTTTTCAGTTTGAGAATTTATACTGAGCAGCCAAAACACCATGTCACGAGCTGGATCATTTTTAACTGCGTGGTGCATGAGAGGGGGGTGTGACAGTCTATAGTGATAAATGCTTTAGATACAGCTCAAAAAGCAAAGCCATGCACAAATTCTCTGGCAAGTATAGATAGAATTAAAGATGTTAATGTGAGTATAAGCTAGCACCAAGCTGTCTTTGAAAATGTGGAAATAACAATACTCCCACACTGAAAATGTGCGAGAATGATGGACAATGCTGAGTGAGAAACACAGTTTTTGTTTGTACATGTCTCAATATGTTTTTATGTTAATTCTGTGTATGCCACATGTTTTGTGTCTGCAATTGTATGAATGTCTAGATATTTAAAGGGCCTATATTACACAAAATGTTCTGTTCCAGCTTGACCTTGCCTTATGGTGGTATTTTTCAACTGTTTACATTTACATGACATGCGTGAAAGGTCCCTCAGTCGTCCAGGTAGAATCCATGATAAAAGGAGAAGTTCAATTTGTCAAGTGGACAAAGTATGTTTGGTTGAAAACGTTTCACCACTCATCCGAGAGGCTTCGTCAGCTCTAATAAGAATACTGGTAAGACACTTGCTTATATCTTGCTGCAGGGAGGAGCTAACTAGCTAACTACTTTCCGAAACTATCTCATTGGTTTCCGTCTTTTGTTTCTCTGGCGTCTAGATAACGATCCCTATTCATCCCTACACGCCTGTTTTTCACACCTCTGGCCCTGACCTGGCTAGCCCTATTGTTCCCCTGTTTGCTTGATCTAGGCTTAAAAATTGAATTATAGATGGGAGACAAATTATGTCTGACTCCACCATTTCTGTTCAGAGAAGGATTCTCTTTTTGACAAAAATAGCCTCTTTAACTCCCCTCTCAAACCAATTCTTTTCCCTGGCTAAGATCTGAACCTCACTGTCCTCAAAAGAATGGCCCGTGGCGTCTAGGTGAAGATATACGGCAGATGACGGTCCACTCTGGCACGCCCGTCTGTGTTGGTACATCCTCTTGTGAAGTGGCTGCTTGATTTCTCCAATATAGCGCTCACTGCAGTCTTCACTACACTGAATGGAGTAGACCACATTGCTTTGTTTGTGGCTCTGTGTTTTTGTCTTAAAGTGTTTGTGGGTTTGAAATAAACTGGAATTTCATATTGTCTGAAAATCCTCTGTAGTTTTTCCGACACGCCGGCCAGGTACGGAATCGCTACCCCTTTCCTCCTGGGTTCGGGTTCTCTGTTGTCTTGTTTCTTGCCCTTGTCTCTCTTGGTTTTGTTAACAGCCCATTTGGGATAACCACAAACAGAGAGGGCTTCCTGCACATGTTGTTCTTCTTTCTCCTTACCCTCTGTGCTTGTGGGAACCACTTGGGCCCTGTGTTGTAATGTCCGAATAACACCCAGTTTGTGCTGCAGTGGGTGGTGTGAATCAAAAAGCAGGTATTGGTCTGTGTGTGTGGGCTTCCTGAAGACTTCTACCGGTAGAGTCCAAGTAGAAGTCTTCAGGAGTTAAAGAGGCTATTTTTGTCAAAAAAGAGAATCCTTCTCTGAACAGAAATGGTGGAGTCAGACATAATTTGTCTCCCATCTATAATTCCATTTTTAAGCCTAGATCAAACAAACAGGGAAACAATAGGGCTAGCCAGGTCAGGGCCAGAGGTGTGAAAAACAGGCGTGTAGGGATGAATAGGGATCGTTATCTAGACGCCAGAGAAACAAAAGACGGAAACCAATGAGATAGTTTCGGAAAGTAGTTAGCTAGTTAGCCCCTCCCTGCAGCAAGATATAAGCAAGTGTCTTACCAGTATTCTTATTAGAGCTGACGAAGCCTCTCGGATGAGTGGTGAAACGTTTTCAACCAAACATACTTTGTCCAGTTGACAAATTTAACTTCACCTTTTATCATTCACATGACATCACAAAATGTTTTCTGTTTGAAAGCAGAACTCTGTGAAATATGCAGGGTTTGTGTGTTAAACATGGGTGAATGAAACAAAACATGAGTCCAGGTATGTTTGTGATGAGGAAACATAACATCAGAAAATAGTGTAATTTTGAATGTTGGAGATGTAGACAGGCCATAGACTGTATAAAAGAAGTGGACTAAAGGAGTGTGACGTCACCCATAGCGTTCATTTGGAATTTGGAGCCAGGCTTCATATTTGGAAATCTGACCACGAATATCATCGTTGGGATAAGTCATCTGACTGGTTTTGTTATTCAAGATATTATTTTCATATCTTGATTTAGGGAGAAAATAGCTAAATGAAAAATGAGCAGGTTAATGCGAACATTTTAAGGCCAAAATGACGAGGCTCACAGCAGCAGTTACAGAGAGAGGGGCGACAAGATCCCAGTGTAAGTCAATTAGAGACAGGGTCAAAAGGAGCCGGAAGAGCCCCCAGCGCATTTCCTATTTGGAGCCTGGTGGCTAGCGCGTTACCTATATGTCCATTTATATAAACGGTCTATGAGACAGACTTATAATAAACGGTTACTCAAACATGTGTGAATGAAACAAAACACAACTACAGTTATGTGAGGTCACAAGGGCCAGTTTTGTGTAATATTTTTTAATGATAATTGTGTGGATGTACACCTCACTTGTTTTGTTGCTTTTTTTTACAAGACAAAATATAAACATCTCAATAAAAGCATGTGAATATAGCAGTTCAAATCCAGAGATGAACTGCGTGGTGAGTCCCAGTCACACGTCTGGCCATATATCTCCAGCTTTCTGTTTATTCCATATGATAAGCAGTAAATCACTCGCTTGGAGCGAGAGTGAATGGCTCTGGGGAGTGTCAGGCCATGCAGAGGACAAAGTTCAAAGAAATAAAACATGCTGTGTAAAATCAGAGCCGACCAATCAATTGAACCCTGTAATATCAAAGTGCGACACCCTGGACATAGTAATCTGCAGCTCCAGACTCCTGCTGTGTGAATAAGAGCATGGACTATTGATTATGTGTTATGGTATAAGTGAACACAGTAAAGATTTTACTATGGCAATAAATGTAGCCCATTTAATTGTGAGTAATTACGACCATGCAAAAAGGTATTTACACATATGGTCCATCAAAACTGATACACAAACAAAGTCTTAAATATTATGACAATGGTAGCAAACAACAATAGTGAGGGGCTTTATGGGATGTGAATCTTTAAGTCAGTTCATGTCAAGGAGCCGCTCAAAAGACTGGCTCTTAGTACATTTAGTTAAATGATAGAGGCTAATGTGAGAACTCTCTTATCCACAAACTAATCACAGAGAAATGACAGAGAAAAAGGTTCAGATTTGTATAAAATGGTTCAGTCTGAGAGTGGGAGTGTGTTTACCTATTATTTAAATAAAACTTTGCACTACAATAATTTAAAAAAAACTGTTATAATGCCAAATGTGTTGCCTGCTGTGCTTTTGTGTCAGCATTAATCAGTTTAAAATGCATAAAAATTAGGACATAAAAGATTCACTTCTTTTCAAAAAATAGTTTTGGTTCCAACTGTTCATGTTAAAGAAATGTTCAACAACCAAGGACCCTCAGAATACAGTGAATGTACTGTATATTGTGTGTGTGTGTTTGTGTGTGCGTGCGTGCGTGCGCGTGCGTGTGTGTGTGTGTGCTGCTTTCATTACACAATGTAATATATTTTATTTTATTAGCGACATTGCAGCCAAGATCATTTACATAATCTACACAATCAGAGTATTTATGTGGTTGTGCAATTTTGTGATTTATCTCAGTGCCTATAAGAGTAAAATACAGTCATCTTCTTCAGAAAGTTCATCCCTCATTTTCCAGCTCACCAATAGAAGATGTTGTGAAAAATATCTATATCTCAGCAGATGTGTTAAAGGTGCACTGCGTAAAATTTCTAGAGGAGGGTCCGCCAGCTGCTTGTCTCCAGGGAAATGCTATTGTTACAGATCTGTGGAGATTCACCCCTGTTCACAGAAGGAATTATGGTATCTTTGTGCAAGAAACACCTGTAATGAATAAACTCTAGATGTATATCTTTAATGTTATTCCATGGAACATTCCAGGCAAAGTAATAACATCTCCATGGAAACACGCACCCTCCATCATAAAGTTGTCAAGTTGTCAAGTTTAGACAGAGAAATAGCGAGTGACAATATGACAATGATTCCCATTGTTCTAGGACACAAAGGCCAACTGTTAGCCATCAGTGAATAGCGAGGAACTAAAAAAAAAAAAATCTGAAATTAGTTAGTTAGAAGGTACTCATTTTTCATTTTATAGTTTCATTATCTGTGTAAACATCATGACACTAAGAGAGTGCCCTAAGTCTGCATTACTCATTCTCCCTTTTACTTGTGTTGAGCTATGGCAGCATTTCCAGAGTTGTTGGTCCTTAAGAATCCCTTAAAAATCCCCACAGCGAGATCTCTGCAGTATAGGCTCCCCCTTCCCCTCCTCCGTGTACTTTCTTCATTAGTAGGGCATGTCTTGTGGGCTCCAGTCGGCATTCTTCACCTTGACAATCCAGCTCTCTGCTCCGATGCAAAGAATGTGGAATTTATGGCCCACCAGCTTCTCAATCCCCTCTCGATTTTCTTACATCTCCTGGGATATCGCAGGGGTGATTTGTCCAATTTGAAAAGTGTTATTCAAAACTGTATCCTGCAGCATGATGGCACAGACAGCTCATTATCAAAATATTCATTCATCAGCTCCAAAGGACACACACTCCTTAAATGTCAGTCCATGTGAGGCTTCAAGTTTGAAAAAGGGGCTGTGTTTTCCTCATAATTGTCCCTTATGGGAGCATATAAAAGCCATAATGATTCTAGTGTGCCGTGCCGTATTGGGAAACTGATTGGAGCTACAAGTAAACTCCGTAAACATAATATCCTCATGCTGGGGGCCCCTGTAATCAGAGCCATTAAAACATAGACATCAACCAAACTGAATCACACCACAATCTGTGCACTAAGAAGCCAGGATCATTTAGTAGCAACTGGAGTTTATTTCTGTTATGGATAACATTGGAGTGAATGGGGTGAAGTGTGGAGCAGGCAGCAGGCTCTAAAGTAGAGCCCCAAGCTGCAGCAGAGAGGGGATTCAACCACCAAGGCTGGCTGCTATTAGATACACAGTGGGACATCAGAGAGGGCTGCCACAGTATGTATAGGACTTCAGTTAGCACCATTGTACCACTGTCACACTTCATTTAACCGCATAAGAGCAATCCTCACTCATTAATTGCAGATAACAAGGGAATTGTTTTTGAAGTATTATTTAGGTTGTTAATTAAATAAAATACTATTCAATTTGTATTATTTAAGCAAAGTAAGAAATCTTAGATTTTGGAGGTTAAAATACATTTTATTTGCCTGGCATCCAGAATATACAATACCTTACAAAGATGTGAGTCATGTATTTCTGCAGAATCAATGAGCGAAATAAGATAAATTTGTTTTTATTTCTAAATTCAAAGATTCAAAGATTCAAGATTCAAAGATTCAAAGCTTTTATTGTCATATGCACAGTAAAGAAACACGTTCCATCCATTCATCCATTTTCTTTCGCTTATCCGGGGCCGGGTCGCGGGGGCAACAGTCTAAGCAGGGACTCCCAGACTTCCTTCACCCTGGACACTTCCTCCAGCTCCTCTGGGGGGACCCCAAGGCATTCCCAGGCCAACCGGGAGACATAGTCCCTGCAGCGTGTCCTGGGTCTTCCCCGAGGCCTCCTTCCAGTGGGACATGCCCGGAATATCTCCTGAGGGAGGCGCCCAGGCTCCCGTGGACCCATCACCCGCAGGAGGATCCATAGGGGGCCGGTGCAAAGAGATCTGGGCGGCAGCCGAAGGCAGGGGCCTCGGCGACCAGATCTCCGGACATGGAGAAACACGTTTCCCTGTACAATGATATTCTTATTTTGCTGCCCACCCTGGATGCCAAGAGCATGCAAAAAGTTAAAATAGATAAATAAGATAAAGAGAAGCATGTAAAAAAGTATAATCAAATAGAAACAACCTTTACTGAATATACACTATGAAAAATAAAGGCTAGGTGCTACGTACATATTTACAGATAATGTTTACTGATACATATTTACTGATAAGGTTTTATGTGCTACTATGTCAGTAGTAAAAAAAAAAAAAAAAAAAACATTGTTGATATGGTGCAAACAGGAAGTGTAAACATGGTTGATATAGTGAAAACAGGAAATGTAAAATGATGTAAATGATAGCTGACAAATGAACTAGTCACTAAAAAAAACTAATCTGATAGCACAATCACTTTTGACCAGGCGTGGGGACCAGACTCATATCAATCTGTATAAAAAGAGATATAATATACAGCTCTGGAAAAAAAATAAATAAGAGACCACCGCATTAAAAAAAAAAAAACAACTGAATCTCTACATGTATTACAGCCATTCAATTCCAGTGTCTGTTGAATTCCAACACAAACACAAAATAAAGTCACCCAAGAACAATGTGAAGCATGCCAAGACGCATGAAAGCTGTGATTAAAAATAAGGGTTATTGCACCAAATATTGATTTCTGAACTCTTCTTATGTGTAAACATTAGTATTATGTTGTTTTAAAATGAATTTGATCTTGTTTCTTTGCATTGTTTGAGGTCTGAAAATATGTATCTTTTTTGTTATGTTTTTTGTTTTGACCATTTGTCATTTTCTGCAAATATATGCTCTAAACAATAATATTTTATTTGGAATTTAGGGGAAATGTTGTCAGTAGTTTATAGATTCAAACAAAAATGTTCCTTTTGCCCAAACACATACCTATAAGTAGTAAAATCAGAAAAACTGATAATTTTACAGTGGTCAGTGTTTTTTCCAGAGCTGTATATTCTGAATTTGCCAGGCAAACACTTGACTGTCCCTGTAGGGAAATTTGCATTTGACCCATTCCTTAATAGTACATTTAGTCTTTGCGAGGTAGGATTATCTTGGTTCTATTAGTAACAACCATGCTTCCATGCATTCTGACTGTTCAAACCTGTGATTATTATCTGTGCATAGTAAATTGTGCAAAAACTGTTAAACCAATATGGTAATGACAAACATGGAAGAGAAAATGATCAATAAGAAAGAAAGATCTAAGACACATTTTTAAATTAATTATATTTTGTATAATCATTGATTGACTGACACATGTCACATGTGTGTTTTTGATGATCAGATTTCTTTGGTGCATGCCCTTACTGTTCACTAGGATGACTTTTTTCTATTTAAATATTCTACTAAACTGCTGCGTCTTATTCTCTTTTGGCTGATGTTTGCAAGAACTAAAATACTAAAATACACACATTTAGCCTAACAGTCTACCCACTTGACGTCAGAATCATTGCAATATTTAGGGGAAGCTTTCATCATTTTATTTGTTATTTTCTTAGTTGATATTTTCCTGCAAGAATGGTATCTGATTGGACTAAATATGGCTTCTGGAAATGTCAGTAGGACGCCACAGAACTGCACAGGCAAGATTCCTGATGTTATAAGCACCCATTTAATCAAGAGCCATATATGCCTTCCAGTGCAGGGACCATTCATTTCTCCAAGGTCATCCTTTCATATGTCTCTGTCTATAATTAACCACCCAGGCTACAATATAAATCTACAGTGATGAAAAGTTTGTCATTTTATCTAATAATTATAGATGCACACGGCTGTTCGTCATGGTGATTAGTGATAATACGATGCTGCAGTAAAGTTGTGCAGTGTAGCCGTACTGATTTCTAATGGAGATTTCGAGTCCATTGTAATGTAATAGCAGGTTATTATGTTTCTAATTACACTTCAAGGGTCGGTATCAGTTCGAAATATACATGCATTAAGTAGATACTGTACCATTTTCTACTTGATGCTTTTTCCATTGTGGTACGAGTATATCTGACAGTAATACAGAATCTATTAAAACTACTAATAAGTGTCTTTGCTATTGTTAAGGCAGGACATAAACGCCCTTTCAAATACAGAGCGTAAGCCTCTTGGCCCTGTCATTAACTTGAAATAAATAACAAACAAAAATGTACACTGCTTTGTAAGTTTTTGCTAAAAGGCTCAGTCATCCATTCATAGCCATAACAAGAATGCGTTTGTTTTGAAAATAAATAAATAAAGTGATCATTTTTATTTGTTTCAGTTTTGTTGATTTGCACATTTGTTCATTTGAACAAAATCATATTCTGGTTCAGGATAATAAATAATACTAACATAAATAAATAATAAAATAAAATAAACCTTAATAAAGTATGAATAAAGTGTATTAAGTTTATTAACAATGATTCTAACCCCAACCAGGGCCAGATTCAGCCCGGGGACTGTATATATTTAGCTTGACTATGTTTTATGTACATCCACTTGGACAGTTGTATTGGAAGCTTGACAGAGGCTTTTCTCTCCTGAGATGCCCTGGACACCGGGGCAGAACTACATGGTGCATGGGACATTTTCAATGACAGATGAGCTGCTCTCAAACGTGACTGTGACTTTTGTGTCTGCATCTGAACTGACAATGACAAAGACTTCTGTTGCTTTTCTCTCTCATATGCTTCACTGGAACCTTTTGATGCTCACCAAATGTGCATGAGCGCACTACTGTCAGGCCCATGCAGCCGTCCTTTGCCACCACAGCACCTCGCTTGTGTCCGGAAGTGAAAAACAGCAGTCTTTCAAATGGTTTGGAGCGGTGGAGGGCTGAGGCAGAATGTGTCTTTTAAAAAAGGGACTGCGGCTAGCCATGTGCTCAGGTTTTCATGTTTGTGGGACAGGTTTTCATGTTATCATAATTATTACTTGGTTTGTTGGGACAGTACCCGTGTTAAAAGTACTTTTACATCAGTCAAGTGGATATTTGCAGAAATAGTTGAGTGCAATTTTAAAGCTGAATACCTCAGTCTGTGTTAATAACATTGTAAATGCCATCCAAAATGCAGAAAAAAATTACGTGAAAGAAATGTTTTTTTCTGCCCTTTATTTAACAAAATAAAAGTGTTGTCATTTATTTTATTAGTCTAACAATAACTTTAGTTGTGGCCCTTGTATATTACATTATGGTTGCTGCATGTAACAGTTATAGAATTACCTCTACCTTATGTAGGTCTATGCCACATCTGCTGCCCATGACCATTTGGAAAGTAAAACAATAAACATCATCAAAATTTAATAGAAATAAAACTAGTCTTAAAGTCTTAAAGTTCATATAATACACAAAATTGACACTTGTGAGCTTTAAGTCATGCTGGAACATTATTACCTCCTCTAAAACATTGTTTTTTGCACTTGAGCACTTCCTGTATTGCTAAGCTGATTCTGCTTTGAGAGAAGAGAAGAATATTCAGGATTTGTGCGTTAAACATGGTGAATGAAACAAATATTTGATGAAGAAACAATATTATAACATAGATCAGAAAATATATCGTAAATATAATGTTGTTAACTATATTTGAATTAAATGAGCACCAATTTAAAGTCAGACAAAGAGCTCAGTGTGATTATTGTCCTGTGAGGTTTCCAGCCCTAACATATTCAGGAAGCTTGAGCAGACTTAAGGTGATTGTGGAAATGAGGTCTGATCGATTCATTGATCATTGAGAGAATCCCTGAGCTGACATGTGATAATTGTTTCAGCTGCTTTCATTAGCATAGCTCTTCTGGTGCACAAAGGTCACGACCCCCTCATCACCCATATCCTGCAGAGCGGATCAATGCTAGTAGTACAGATGTTATTGTTGTAAAACACAGGACACCTCAGGGCAAACTGAAATCACTAACATAAGTTCTGTGAGCTAAAAATACCTTTGTTAATCACTAAAGCACAGTTTAATGGTGAATGACTTTGTAAAGCTTTTTTTTACACAAAGACACAATTTACACCCATAATTTAATTAATAATGAGATAATTTCTTAAGAATGATTCAGGATAAGTAACTTCTTAAATGGGGAAGGGGTTAGGACAATGGTACTCAAACCCCACCTAAGAAATACAGCTCTGGAAAAAAGAGACTAAACACTGGATTTTTTTCCCCTGAAATCAGCATCTCTACATGTATTACATCCATTCCATTCCAGCGTCTGTTGAATTCCAACACAAACACAAAGCTGAGCTACTTCAGCTCTTGAACCAGGAGTGGAATAAAGTCACCCAAGAACAATGTGAAAGACTTGTGGAGAGCATGCCAAGACGCATGAAAGCTGTGATTAAAGCCCCAGTGTGTAGGATTCGTGGCGCATAGGTGGATGGTGCTATTGCACTTTCTGTTTTAGCTACGGCAGACCTCGAGGGTCACCCGCGCACGAGCCGCGCGCCGCTACTGTATAAATAAAACACGGTCCCGGTTATTTATTTATTTTCTTTTCTCATGAAAACACACATTCCCGATCATGTACCATGACACTCTACACATCAAATGAAACCTTACAGTCTCCTCTTTTTGACTATGCAATTCATTTCCCTGCAAAATAATCACTTCCCGAGCACATGGGGCTTTTATACGGAAAAGCACAAAACGAGGTTAGCTTACCTTAGAATGCTTTGCACAGGTCAACTCTGTATTTCACCATAAACTTGTTCTCAATTTGTCCGTAAGTACCCAGCAAATAAAATCCAGTAAAAACAATTTAGTCCAAAACACGTGTTAGATCCATTACGAGTCTGATCCGGCAGCATGCTTGTGTTGTTTACCCAAAACCACGAGCCTTGCCGAGGGGGAAGGCGGAGCCCAAATGTCCTTCTGCGGCGCTCGTATTCAAAATGGCTGCCTCTGCATGGGGAAGATCCCCCTTTTATGTGACTATATCTAAGTCCAAAAGAATACTTTGATTTCATGATGGAAGTGAAAAGGCTTAGAAAACAATGTATTTTTGAATGGGTATCTTCAATTTCAGTAATTAACGGGTAAAAATCTTACACACTGTCCCTTTAAAAATAAGGGTTATTGCACAAAATATTGATTTCTGAACTCTTCTTAAGAGTAAACATTAGTATTATGTTGTTTTAAAATGAATTTGATCTTGATGCAAAGAAATGCAAAGAAACTTGTTTCTTTGCATTGTTTGAGGTCTGAAAACAGGTATCTTTATTATTTTGACCATTTGTCATTTTCTGCAAATAAATGCTCTAAAAGATAATATTTTTATTTGGAATTTGGGGGAAATGTTGTCAGTAGTTTATAGACTCAAAATAAAATGTTCCTTTTGCCCAAACACATACCTATAGGCAGTAAAATCAGAAAAACTATTTATATAATAATTTTGCAGTGGTCTCTTATTTTTTTCAGGAGGATGAAACTTTGATTAAATAATAATAAAAAGAAGAATAAAAAATATAAGAACTGTAAAGGACTTCACATACCATCAGACGCACTTTGCACACCACAGTTTGAGAAACACTGCGTTAGGGTGTTAATGAAGTAGTTACAAAGCTTGAATCATTCTTAATAAACTATTTCGTTCATAATGAATTGAGCTTCATTATCACTAATTAAGTGTAAACAATAACCATTTATTTATTCATTTATTTTTGTTTACCTTAAATTGACATGGTATAAGAATGTATTAGAGGAGAGAAAGGGGGTTATTTAACTTGGTTCAATAATATAGATAAAGATTTGCAGTCCACTCCTAAAATCAATGCAAGAATTTAAAATTAGAGGTATGTTTTACTGTCATTTCCTCTTTTTCTATTTGAGGATTTGATTATTACTGAACTCTTGCAGTTAGTAATATATATATATATATATATATATATATATATATATATATATATATATATATATATATATATATATATATATATATATATATATATATATATATATATATATATATATATATATATATTACTAACTGCAAGAGTAACATATTCCTTTATACATGTAGGTTTTACATTATTCAAGATAGATAGTTTATTTGTCATATGCAGAATCAACACAAGGTCAACAATGCAATGAAATGCTTAGGATCAGAAGAACCGTTGACTCGCTAAGATAGTCAAGAAGAACATTATTGTGTTGATATCATAAAAGATATAAATAATCACATCATATTTACCACTATAACCATAAATACCCTGTATTGTTATTGTATTGTACAGTTTTGTACTGATTTCATGCTATAAACATGCACTGTCGGATAGGCTTGATGTGAGATAATCCCAATTTTTATGCATCTCGTTATACGTATATTCAATTAACAATGTTTATTTCGGTGTATGTTTTTAGTTACTTTTAGTTACTGAAAAACTTTTTGAAACACCAGTCAGTAAAGCAGAGTGAGTTTGGAAGAGTGCTTTTGATAAGAGGCACTGCACTTCCCCCTGAGACATGCTTCATAGTTCAGGTCCCAGATACTGTGTGTGTGTGGTGCTCTTTTACTGCCTGTGAAGATGCCTTTGGCGTCTGATGAAAGCCTCGGCCACATTTTAAGCTCTAAACTGTTCACTGTTCATCCCTAGCTGCAGGGACTCAAAGTTTGTGCTGTATCTTTATGCCGCCATATGCCTGATCTAAAGAATTTACTGCAGCATCCTATGAGCTTTCCACAGTGAACAGAGCTGTGATGAGGCATAGGAGGGGGTTTGTCTACTATCAGAATGTTTTTTAGCACGTAGGCCTATACACTTCCTGTTCACTTATGTACTTGATTAATCACAGTCGGAAAAAAATATATATAGTAATTTGAACTGTCACAAATACGGAAATTAGCTTCCTAAGATAGAGTCTGGTACTAGCATCTCTGCCCTTGGGTATTATGTGACAATATAAAGTATCCTGCTCAATAATTTAATGACAGCTCTTATATTGCACAGCCCCGAGGAATGTTGTTACCTCTTTAAACACATACCTGTAGTGTTTTGCTTCTTTCACACATGTTTGAGTAAGTCTTTATAAATAATCTGTCTACATCTCCAAAGCTCAAAATGCTCTGTTCCACCTTGTGATGTCACAAAGTGGTTGTTTTCAAGTTAACAGCTACCTTTACCTTTAGTTCAATAGAGATGGGCAATTCCCGGGCTGCAATTATCCAAATGGTTCTAGTGAAGGTGTGTGGAGTTCAAAACACTGCAGAGCACTTCCTGTATTACCACATGATATCACAAGATGGAAAAGTGTTTTCTGTTTGAGAGAAGAACTGATACAGGATTTGTGTAGGTTTTAAAAACAAATGAAATGAATTAATGAAACATCACTTTCTAATATTCTGTAGATTTATAATGTTAATAGTTGTTATCTTAATTTCTTGTTTGCGTATTCCTATTCTTCTGCTGTTAAAGACTTAACTTTGGATTGCAACACTGGAATTTTCCCTACCGTGGTACAAACAATAGTTATGTGTTTACAATGTACACTGTCAATGTAAGCTAAATATGAAAACATCAATAGTAATCAACACATTTCACAAAAATCACAATTTTAATATTATTATGCATTTAGCTACACTGTCTCTACATGTACAAAGCAGCTAACAAAGATCTCCAATAGGCTGACAAAGATCTCCAATACCACTATGAATAATTATTCCCAGTGTGTGAGTAAAACAGAAGCGGACTCATTTATTGACATACCATATAACCCAAGTTGTATCTGTTGAGATGACTGATTTACCATAAGCAATTTTCTTTGGCAGAAATCTTCCTTTTGGGTATTCTCCCTCCCCCCAAATGTTGAGAGTGTAGTTTCTGCTTTATATAAAACCCACATCCACAAACTGTGTCTCTTATAGAGCTGTCTATCAGGCACGTTCCTCTCCACTGAAGCTACATGTAACTCAAATCATCAGGGCCTATCTGAAGAAGCACTGCCAAAAAAGAGATCGCTTTCCACTGATGAAAACTCCAATGAACCCCCCAACTGGAGTGTGCTTTATAAATTATGTGCAAATGGGTTGGTATCTGTACTGTGTTATGGTGAAAGTTTTTTGCATATTAAAGCCATAAATTTTTATGTCAACAAACTAGAAGATCGTGAACATATTTTTCTCAGCTTTGAAAGACGCTACATTCCCTAATCATTAAACTTTAATGTGCTTTATCAATTGTGTTCATCTCCACAGTTACTTTGAGCATTTTATAGGCCATGGTTTTCCTTTTTTAATATTAGCATTAGAAAATTGCATAATTCATGGATTCCTCTGCTGTTTGGTTTCAGCTATTTAAACAGTAGTACCTTGGAGTGCTCAGATTGATGCAACAGCACTGAAAACACCACAACATCCAACTTTATCTCCTGTGGTCTCCCTCACAAAGCAGACTCGCCCAGTGCTACTTGAAGTGCAAAGTGTATTCTTAGAACTATACACAGCTCTCTGAGAAATGCCCTGTACAACAGGGTTTCCTCATAGCTGTATAAGATAACAACCGTTCCTGATGCCTCATTCGACTCTGAGCGTAATCCATAATTGACATACATGATCTGTTCTAGGCTTTAGGCACATCCCTTTTATCTCCAATTTCAAATGTGTTGGCTGTCTTCACTGTCTCTGCATGCATAGCAGGCCACAGATGTTGGGTAATTTTATATAGCCTGGATGATGCTCATAATTAAAGGGAGTTAAGATAGGATTCAATCTTAGCTTAAAAAAGGAACTATTTCAGGGGTTTTCATACTAACACTGTTTAACGCTTGACTAACTCCAAAGTTTGACTAGATCTAAGTCTAACTGCTTCAAATCATATGATCTGGCATCCCAAAGTGAGGAGATCATGCTGTTACTGAATAATCATCTTGGGAACCAAAGGCAAAATGGAAACATAAACCACTTGACAACCATGTATAATGTTTTTGTAAGAATAATAATCTTAATCATCAGGAATTATGAAATTTAAAGCTTTCATACCCTAGCTTTATGCAGATAATATGTAAAGGGACACACTGTTTTTACTACTGACAGTTGCACATAAAACTAATGTTGCACATTATCTGCAAATATGTACATATATGTACATACTTTACATTCTGTGAAGATTGTTTTATTTGATTACACTTTTTTACATGCTTCTCTTTATCTTATTTATCTCTTTTACTGTTTTTGCATACTCTTGGCATCCAGAGTGGGCAGCAAAGTAAGAATTTCTTTGTACAGGGAAACGTGTTTCTTTACTGTGCATATGACAATAAAAGCTTTCAATCTTGAATCTTGAAGGGTATTGACATTTCAGATCCCTGCTATGCAGTGGTGGAAGATGTACGCAACTGTGTTATTTATATAAAATGACAGATACTAGAGCAAGAAAATACTCAAGTAAAAATAACAGTATCACATGAAATGAAGGTCTTTTATACAGTACCTGTATAAAAATGTACTTCAAGAGTAGGAAGAAAGTATTTTGCCCAGGTTGTAGTAATTTTGATAAAGGTTGTGCTGAATTTTGTTCAAAAGAAATAATTATATCAATTAAATTGCAAGTATACCAGCTTTTATTTGTATATTTGGTTTGCTCAAACTTCAAATATGGAGTTAATGTGATTAACTGAAATTCAGGAGCAGGACCACGCCTCAACCACCTTCTCCTCCTCACCAGCGAATCACAGTTCACCATAACCACACCTCTAATTTCCCAGAGCCATTTATAGCCACTCATCCCTTCATTCCAGTTCGTCTCGGTTATCTCGACCCCTCCCTCCCACCCCTATCTCGTTTGTCTTTCAGCCACAAGACATCTCCTAAAGGGGGGGGTCCCGTTCCGCTGGGCCAATCGAAGATTGAGACGGAGCCCCCACCCACTGTCTCAACCCAGCCATCACCACCTATTCACCGAGACATCCACTATCATTCAATAATAAACATCTTCACTGCATTATGTTGATGGCATGGTCCTAGCTAGTGAAATGTTAATAAACCTTCAGCTTTTTCAGCAGGTCTCACACAATCATAAGTAAAAGTTAAGTAAAAGTAAAAGTTAAGTAAAAGTATCCACTAATCTACTAAAGCAAAGTACAGATACCTAAAAAGGAAAACTTACAGTACTTTACTACTTTTACTTCATTACCTTCCACCACTGCTGCTGTGTTATTGTTGAGGTATACAGTAAAGTACACTTGGGCACCCTAAATGAGTCTGGTCCTGGGGCAAAAATATGAGCCCTTATTAATACTTTTGCTGAACAAATGCAAACTTGCTCTCCGTGTCTCACAGCCACTGTTCTGGGCCAAAAGCTCCTAATCGCTCAGGCACACAGCATAGGTACGTCTGAATACTGGGGCTCCTCTCACTTTGACTGTGCTGCTGGCCTGCGATTCCTCTGCCTCATTCAGGGCTGGTGATTATGGCCCTGATTTGGATGCAGCGGAAATGCAATTAAACAGATGATAGGATTGAGAAGCAGCAGTACATTTGGTGCCAACAAGTATGATTGAGAAACATGGCTATAGAGCATCAAGGCTGGCTGCAAGCACCTTTCATCCTCTGCACAGCTACAGTTCCATCTGGGATTATTTTGAGGTAAATGGGGTGAATTCAGAATGCCGCTGGGACTTGGAGTGGTTTTCATCTGTGCAATATGGAGTTGTGCTGTACTTAGAGCCGTCAATAAATCAAAATAAATGAAAAAGCTAAAACCGGGGCCCTTAACAGTTAAGGAAAGTACCATGACAAGAGGTTACCCTGGTTACTTCTGGGTATCATGTGGTGCACGTTTTATAAGACAGCCACATAACACTTCTATAGAGCTCCCAGTCGCACCATATGGGCCATTTAGGGTTACAAACCTTCTTCAGGCATGAAAAGTTTCACATTATTATCAAATAAAAACTTCAAAACATACAAATATTTCACTGTGGTTTTTAAAACTTTGTATTTATGACTTTAGGTTACATTGTCTATCAAGTGACCACTTTAAGGTTGTAAAAAAAATAACTAACTGCTGAACTTTTTACACAAATCAACCTAATTTACACCATATTTTAACAGCAAAATTTTTCTCAAATTCTGCCAAATTCTGCTTTTAAATGACTGGGATTCCCATTTAACCGGAAGTGCCATCACCAAGAACATGTGGCTTAGTAGCATTTATACATGTGTACGTACGTGTGTGTTCTTGTGTGTACAGAACTAAACCAAGGACTAAAACAGGACTAAACCAAAACCAAAACAGGACTAAAACAGGACTAAACCAAGGACTAAAACAGGACTAAAACAGGACTAAACCAGGACCAAAACAGGACTAAAACAGGACTAAAACAGGACTAAACCAAGGACTAAAACAGGATTAAACCACGACCAAAACAGGACTAAAACAGGACTAAAACAGGAATAAACCAGGACTAAAACAGGCTTAAACCAGGACTAAAACAGGACTAAAACAGGACTAAACCAGAACTAAAACAAAACTAAAACAGGACTAAACCAGGACTGAACCAGGACTAAAACAGGACTAAACCAGGACTAAACCAGGACCAAACCAGGACCAAACCAGTACCAGTACCTTCTAATTCTGACCTGCCCTGAAGGCTAACACCACAGTGATGATGATCTGCAGCGGGAGGGCTTAGCTTAATATCATGCAAATGAGCCCAGAAGGCCTAGAGTGAGGAAACTTCATGAGCTGTTTTCAGAGCTTTCCAAAATCCCATGAGCATGCTTTCAAATGGCCACACATTCTTCAAATGTTCTCAAATTTCCATGTGTAAGACATAGCTGGAAAACTTAGACTCTACACTTTCAGAATCTGTGAATAACTCAAAATGCCTCCGGGACGACTTGTGTCTGTTTTTTTCTGTGGCTGGGCACAAATGTGGGTGGAATAAAGTCTATACAACTAGGGAACGGAAACTGAAGAAGCTGTTGAGTAGCCAAATGTGTTCACTCTTACAAACAGAATTCAATTTTGTTTGGTGATGGACCTGAACGACTGAGGGATTACACAGACATTTCTACAGGTTTGTCTTTCTGATCCCAGCACACGAGGCTTCACAGTCTTGGATGTGCATGTCTGCATTTATAATTTATGAGACAATCATCCACTACATTAAAAGTAAGACAAATCTGATGAGTCAAGACTTTTCCAAAAACATAATTTTATTTGGAAGCAATTAGCCACGTTTTAGGACCATGATGAACAATGTTTACACAGACTCCCAAAGCAGCTCGAGATTAATTATGAGCTCCACTTTGATTTGTGTCGCTTGGATTTTATGTGATGGCAGCACTTTCTTCACACACTTCCACTTCTAATAAAGCATTTTAATACTGTTTGTTTACCATTTGGCTCCCAGTTACAAATGATCAAAGTCAAAAACGCTCCGATGTGAAGTGGAGATTATAATTGTCAAAATGTTTACACAGTTGTTTTGGCCTAAGTCACGCTGTACTCCATCACTGCCAGGACTCCAGCTAAATTGGCTGGTGGTATATCTATATATATCTGCAATAAAAAGACAGACTTCTCACATGTTTTCACAAGTGCACTTCATTGCTAGGGAGGCAAATACATTGTTTTCTCCTGCCTCCTTGGTAACGGAGAGTTGTCATCTCAAATGTGCTGGCTGGCATTAATGCAGAACGTCATTAGACATAATAAGAGATCTGAGCTGATAGCTAGTCAATCCGGCATGTAAATGTATAGTTTCCTTCCCGCACAAAGGACTTGGATTTTGATTTTTGTATTCACAGACCATTCCCAGGGTCCTCCATCAGCTCCCCTGCTCTACCACAAGACGACTTAGCGCATGTTCCACTGATTGATTTCATCTGACAAAACACTATGCGATGCTGCCAAGTATCTAACATGTATCTCTGTCTCGGTTATCGAAAAAGCAGGACTTTGAATCATCCCTTGTTTATTTATCAGACCTGTCTACCCCTGTACCTATGGCATACTGCCAATGGCACAACAGAATGTTTCCCTAGAATATTTGATAATGAATGTAGGAAAAGCATCCAACTCAAGACCGAGTTTGAAGAATGCACATGTCGGAGAGGTCAGACTCATTAGATGTAAAGAGGACGCGGGAGAAAATAAATAAATAAATAAAATAAGTGGAAGACAGCAATAAAATGTGTATAATTTGCAGTTTAAAGATTGCAAATTAAACAACAGATAATACTGGTTGTTGTAAATAACAAACTGACAGTCAATATTCATCTAGTTATTGTGCTGGAAACATTTTTGTGCAACCAAATTTAACATTTTTGTTCATAAGGAGCATTATGTAACTTTTCTGGTGGAGGGTAAGCCACATGCTTGAGTCCAGGTACATACTGATTTGACTGAAATGTTGCACAGTATGGCATTAAACTATCTATCTAAGTGTTTTATAGCTATAAGCATGGTTGTCGTTCTACATGTCTCAGCTGTGCCATACTGTGGAACATTCCGAGCAAAGCAATGACATCCCCATGGAGACAGCAGGTGGCAGAAAGGTTAGATTGTGCACTTTCAAGAGAACAAATCTGAAATCAATACAAGAATGCTGCTTACACTGAACACAAGGTTTAAAGTCAACAAAGAAAGTATTGGGATAAAATATTTATGTAAATCAGCTACTGGAGCTCACATGGTAGAGTGTGTTATTTCAGATATAGTGGATATACAGCTCTGAAAAAAAATAAGAGATCACTGCAAAATGATCAGTTTTTCTGATTTTACTACTTATAGTTTGTTTGGGCAAAAGGAACACTTTTGTTTGAGTCTATAAACTACTGACAACATTTCCCCCAAATTCCAAATAAAATATTATCGTTTAGAGCATTTATTTGCAGAAAATGACAAATGGTCAAAATAACAAAAAAGAAACATGTTTTCAGACCTCAATGCAAAGAAACAAGATTAAATTCATTTCAAAACAAGATAATACTAATTTTTACACTTAAGAAGAGTTCAGAAATCAATATTTGGTGTAATAACCCTTATTTTTAATCACAGCTTTCATGCGTCTTGGCATGCTCTCCACAAGTCTTTCACATTGTTCTTGGGTGACTTTATTCCACTCCTGTTGCAAGAACTGAAGTAGCTCAGCTTTGTGTTTGTGTTGGAATTCAACAGACGCTGGAATGGAATGGCTGTAACACATGTAGAGATGCTGATTTCAGAAAAAAAAAATGCAGTGGTCTCTTATTTTATTCCAGAGCTGTATTTTTGCACTTGACAAAAATATATCCACTTTTACACAGGCTGGTGGTGCAATTCCAGCCCTAACAGTTGAATGTTGTTGTTGTGTCCTTGGGCAAGACACTTAACACACAGTGTCTGTGTACAATGGTAAGAGAAGAGGTGAGTGGTTCCTTGATGTAAAATTTGAGGGTGGAAATGTGTTAAAATGTAAAAATGTGACCATTTAACATTCATTCATTTCCTTCTGCTTTTTCCGAGTTCGGGTCGCGGGGGCAGCATTGCACTAACTTACATAATTACACTAAAAAAGCTGGACAGGGAAGCAATGTAACCTCACAGTGACCCACTTTTAGGTGCTATTAAACCACATGGTAGTCACAGATGTAGACCTAGTAATGACAGTTTTATAATTATATCAGATCATTTAGTCGATAATTATTCAGAAAATAGATTATAATCTCTATAAACCTCATAATTAGACACATCATTTCACAATATCTCTGAGCTATTTGGATTTGCCGTTTCAAAGCTGCATGTCATAGCTCTGTTCTCTTAGTTAGTCTATCAGCGAGTAGTGCACTGACAGCCTCCGACTCCTGCGTCTTCTCGTCAACTTCTTCTCCTATGATCACACTGCTCCACCACTCCACCACCACGGAGGCAATCCTGATTTAGATTTGTCACTGCTCACAGAATCAGTTCATGCATCTGGGAACGTATCTAGCTCAGAGGGCAGGGCAATTACATCAAGAGCTCCGCCTGTCCATATGTCAAAGTGTCCTAAAGCGAAACATGCCATAGAAGATGCGAGAAGGGCGGGCTAGTGTTTTGCATTTCTATTTGGGTAAGGTTCCCTGGGCATTAACTTCACGTATGATCACGTATGCACATTGCAAATGATTCACTAATTTTCATGAAGATATGCATTTCTAGTTAACTGTCTCCACTGACGGTATTTAGACTTGCATGGCTTAAGGAGAAATCACTTTTCTGTCCACAAGCTGAGACTAATTAACAAAAGCTGCCCAGAAATAAGCGTCTATCTCACTGTTGGTTTTGCCAGTTTATAATTATTAGCCGCGGGACGTGATTAAAACTGACTTTATGAATGATTTAAAAGACTGAATTGGACAGGGTGACTGAAATTGTGTGTTTATTTAAAGGTCCTAAATTATGCAAAAATTACTGCGAGCTTTAAGCCATGTTGTTACCTCCTCACAAACATACCTGGAGTTGTTAATTTTCTATTCACAAATGCTGGAGGAATCCTTTATTATTAGTTTCTCTACATGTCCAAAGCTCAAAATGCCCTGTTCCACCATGTGATGTCATGAAGCAGTAGTTTTCAAATTAACAGCTATCTTTTACCTTTAGTTCAGTAGAGACTGGCAACTGCAGGGCTGAATCATCCAAATGATTCTAGTGAGGGTGTATGGAGTTTAAAAATACAATGGAGCACTTCTTGTATTACCATATGACATCACAAAGCCTAAGTATGCAGGATTTATGTGTAAAACATGTGTGAATGAACCAAAACACAACTCCAGGTATGTTTATGATAAGGAAACATGAAATACAGCTCTGGAAAAGAAAAAAAAAGAGACAACTGCATTTTTTTTTCTGAAATCAGCATCTCTACATGTATTACAGCCATTCCATTCCAGCGTCTGTTGAATTCCAACACAAACACAAAGCTGAGCTACTTCAGTTCTTGAACAAGAGTGGAATAAAGTCACCCAAGAACAATGTGAAAGACTTGTGGAGAGCATGCCAAGACGCATGAAAGTTGTGATTAAAAATAAGGGTTATTGCACCAAATATTGATTTCTGAACTCTTCTTAAGTGTAAACATTAGTATTATGTTGTTTTAAAATCAATTTGATCTTGTTTCTTTGCATTGTTTGAGGTCTGAAAACATGTATCTTTTTTGTTATTTTGACCATTTGTAATTTTTTGCAAATAAATGCTCTAAACGATAATATTTTTTTATTTGGAATTTAGGGAAAATGTTGTCAGTAGTTTATAGACTCAAACAAAAATGTTCCTTTTGCCCATATACCTATAAGTAGTCAAATCTGATAGTAAAGAAAGAAAGTAGTAAAGAAAAACTGATTTTGCAGTGGTCTCTTATTTTTTTCCAGAGCTGTCGATCAGAAAACCGTTCCGGTGGAGGGTTTGCCACTTTTCTCCATGGAGATGTTAATGCTTTGCTTGGAATATTCCACTGTATGCCACTAAACATATCCTTTTACTTTATGTTTCTTTTATTGCTCAAAAATACATGTGTTATTACTATGAGTTGAGTCACCTCCCCACATAATAAGACCTATAACTTGATTTGGTGTAATGTGCTTGTCTCTAAATTTTAATACTATACAATTAAATATACTGGCAATGCATTAAATCTCCATAAGCAGAAAGTTCCTTATTGCCCCATTAAAAAGCGCATTCATTCTCCATATACATTATTATATTCGCAGGTATATGCTTTCATTTTTGGTAAACAATAAGCATTAAAAAAATAGGTTATGCAATCACTGGAGGCATAATTATTAGGTACAACAGTTCCAGTGATTCTAATTTGAAAGTAAATAACTCACATGAAATATTAATGGAAAATGATGTGACACGAGGAGGTGGGCAGTTCTGAAGGTGTCTGATGAAACAGGTATCGCTCATAGATGATATCTTGTTCGGAGCAGCCCTGTGGTGAAAACGCATAACTATAGATCAGAACAGAAGGGCCAGACAGGTTAGGAATTGTATGTAGTCTGTGTACAATGATGCGAACCATAGACTGTATAAAGAAGTGTGGGACGTCACCTTGCCTGGAAGAATCCATGACCCATCGCTGTACCAGCGGCGAGTCTGGTAATGCTTGGTCCAGAATGCGCTGCCGTTGCGCGTAGACAGACAGCTAAGTGAACCAATCAGAGAACAGTTAACGGACAGCAACGTGAACCATTCAAACAAAAGAAAAGAAAGAAAAGAAAGGCCTCTGGAGCTGTCAGCTGCTGTGGTTTTAAGGAATCGATGTGTTTTATGTCATTTAAAACCAATTTTACAGCTGAATGGAAGGGACGTTCAGTTCTCCGATGCGCCATCTTTATTCAAAACTGAGGAGGAACTTCCGCTGCCTAAGAGTGACGTTGCGGGCAAAGGCGGGTGCACTGACGTCAACATCTTTGAACGAATCAGAATCGCAGAGTCCGTTGTTAACCGGGGGAGCGAGGGTGGAGCGAGGGTGTCCAAATGGTATCTCGCTGTATAGCAAATACAGAGAGATATCATTTGGCTGGCCAGGTAAGACGTCACCCATAGCTCTCAGCTCCAGTCAAATGAAGTTCATCAAGGCTGCAGTCATAGGAGTGAACTTGGAGCCAGTTCCATTTTAGGAATAGGAATTTATTTATGTGATAAACATAAATAAATAAAAACAAAAGGGTCATGCAGAGCGGGTTAATAAGAACAAAATGACACTCACTGCAGCAGTTATAGAGAGAGCGGGTCAATTTTCCAATGTAAATCAACTGGAAACAGAGTTGGAGCTGGAAGCAATCCTATGCTCATTTCCTATTTGGAACGCGGTGGCCAGCGGGTTAGCTATGTCCATTTATATATACAGTCTATGGGTAAGAGACTCGGGATGTTTAATGCGGGAAAAGTTTCAAAATCATGCACTGCAAAATCAATTAATGGCAATGAAAACGTTTTCTGATTCTGATTTTGATTCTGGTGTATTTACCATAAGAGATCTAGAGCCATGAACCCTCTACACATTGTGGTAGTGTTCTCCATTTAAGTGTAACCTCTACTGACAAAAGCACTGAGCTGGAGGAGTCCTTGATAAAATCTCTGTATCGACTACATTTATTCAACTTTTCTTGAGTTCTGAAAATCTTCTGTCTAAGTGATGTGTCTAATAATATGGCCAGTGTGGTATATACAGCTCTGGAAAAAAAATAAGAGAAATCAGCATCTCTACATGTATTACAGCCATTCCATTCCAGCGTCTGTGGAATTCCAACACAAACACAAAGCTGAGCTACTTCAGTACTTGCACCAGGAGTGGAATAAAGTCACCCAAGAACAATGTGAAAGACTTGTGGAGAACATGCCAAGACGCATGAAAGCTGTGATTAAAAATAAGGGTTATTGCACCAAAGATAGATTTCTGAACTCTTCCTAAGTGTAAACATAGTATTATGTTGTTTTAAAATGAATTTGATCTTGTTTCTTTGCATTGTTTGAGGTCTGAAAACATGTATCTTTTTTGTTATTTTAACCATTTTTCATTTTCTTCAAATAAATGCTCAAAACGATAATATTTTTATTTGGAATTTGGGGGAAATGTTGTCAGTAGTTTATAGACTCAACAAAAATGTTTCATTTGCCCAAACACATACCTATAAGTAGTCAAATCAGCTAGCTGTACAGTACTGTATTGGCTTGCTAGATCTTTGGCACGGCCAGTCAACACCTCTCCCCTCTCGCCCACAGGATCTCAGGGCAAATCAAATTTATTACTGCTGCTAATTCAAATTACTGTCTCAAAGGGTTGCATATGATATAATAAATGAATATGAAGATGCAGATGGAAGCCTGGACCTCAGAACCTTGGTAAACGAGACGAGTGGACCCCCCCCAACAAGCTTTTATAATTAATGGTTAGTGGAAAACCTTGAGAAAAGACCCAAGTGAATAATTTCTACTCCCTGGAAATAGTATTAAATTTAATAAGAATTCTTGTAGATGTAATAATTTGTGATTTAGCTTAATCTAGTGGTGAAGAGTGCAGAAAATCTTTACTGACTGTTTGCAGGAAGTGCCTCATAAGGTCAAATCAGAGCTGACATTTTTGAGTACTTCAATTCCACAGTGTATTAAAGAGAAATAAAGTTGATCTTTTCTATTAAACCTTAGAATTATTCTAATAGCATGTCCCAGCAGTATCAAAATGTAGGCCATTTCTTACATCTATTTCTTTGTACAGTAGCTCAGTTGGTGGAATGTTTGTCCACTGTCCAAAGGTTTAAGGTTTGAATCCAGCTCTCAACATAAACACCACTGGTTGAGCGGTCATTTCCACTGACCCACAGGTTAGCGGAGCAATTCCAGCTCCCACAGAAGACTACTGTCATTGTGATCTTAGGTAAGACACTCACCCCACCCACCTCGCCGCCAGTGTCTGTGTACACTGTGTATGAATGTGTGTGTGAATGGGCAAGTGGTTCCTTGATGTGAAACTCTTCGAGTGCCTTGAACGTGGAAAAACATAAAGAACAAAAATGTGAACAGTTAGCATTTACAGGTCCCATGTCTGTCTAAAAGTGGTTGTATCAGGGAGGTTGTTTTAAAATCTTCACATATGCCCCATGGCTAGACATAATTAGTAAAGCTCCAATTGGCTGCCCTTAAACTTGATAACATAGAATTAATATGCGTCAGAGAAAGTGCTTGTCAGGTGTTCTCAGTTACAGGTCAACTGAATCTTTCCGCTTGATATGTATGTATTGATTCTTCTTTTTTTTTTTTTTGCTTGGAAAAACTGCATTATATATTCATAAATTCTGAAATACTCCATATAGGAAATTGATAATCTGGGACTATATTTAGCATCTGTGCTTTTGTAAAGATTCACATCTGGACACTCCCTTCACTGAAAGAAAAGTTTTAGCACATGAGCAGATGTTACTTAGCACACAGCGCTGACACTTTCTAGTAATTAACTATACCAACACATGGTCGAAACAACACAGTACACACTTTGTATATCCACTACCAACTTGTCTGCAAGGAGATGCCACTGCTTTGCCTGGAATGTTTCACAGTATGGCATTACATTTATTTGTTCTTGCATTTAAACAATTTCAATTTCACCCACTTGTCCATCCATCCATCCATTTTCTTCCGCTTATCCGGGGCCGGGTCGCAGGGGCAACAGTCTAAGCAGGGACGCCCAGACCTCCTTCACCCCGGACACTTCCTCCAGCTCCTCCGGGGGGACCCCAAGGTGTTCCCAGGCCAGCCGGGAGACATAGTCCCGCCAGCGCGTCCTGGGTCTTCCCCGGGGCCTCCTCCCGGTGGGACATGCCCGGAACACCTCCCGAGGGAGGCGTCCAGGAGGCATCCGAAACAGATGCCCGAGCCACCTCAGCTGGCTCCTCTCGACGTGGAGAAGCAGCAGCTCTACTCCGAGCCCCTCCTGCGTGACTGAGCTCCTCACCCTATCTCTAAGGGTGCGCCCAACCACTTTACGGAGGAAACTCATTTCGGCCGCTTGTATCCGCGATCTCGTCCTTTCGGTCATTACCCAGAGCTCATGACCATAGGTGAGGGTAGGAACGTAGATTGACCGGTAAATTGAGAGCTTTGCCTTTCGGCTCAGCTCCCTCTTCACCACAACGGTCCGGTACAGCGACCGCATCACTGCCGACACTGCCTGTCAATTTCACGCTCCATCCTCCCCTCACTCGTGAACAAGACCCCGAGATACTTGAACTCCTCCACTTGAGGCAAGGACTCCCCACCCAGAGAGGGCAAGCCACCTTTTTCCGGTCGAGAACCATGGCCTCGGATTTGGAAGAGCTGATCCTCATCCCAGCCACTTCACACTCGGCTGAAAACCGCCCCAGTGCACGCTGGAGATCCAGGTTTGATGAAGCCATCAGGACAACATCATCTGCAAACAGCAGAGATGAGATCCTGTGGTTCCCAAACCGGATCCCCTCCGGCCCCTGACTGCGCCTAGAAATTCTGTCCATAAATATAATGAACAGAACCGGTGACAAAGGGCAGCCCTGGCGGAGTCCAACATGCACCGGAAACAGGTCCGACTTACTACCGGCAATGCGAACACAGCTCCTGCTCCGGTCATACAGGGACCGAACAGCCCTTATCAAAGGGCCCCGAAACCCGTACTCCCAGAGCACTCTCCACAGGACCCCACGAGGGACACGGTCGAATGCCTTCTCCAGATCCACAAAGCACATGTGGACTGGTTGGGCAAACTCCCATGCACCCTCGAGCACCCGATGGAGAGTATAGAGCTGGTCCAGTGTTCCCCGGCCGGGACGAAAACCACACTGCTCCTCCTGAATCCGAGGTTCGACTATCGGTCGAATTCTCCTCTCCAGCACCCTGGAATAGACCTTACCGGGAAGGCTGAGGAGTGTGATTCCCCAATAGTTGGAACACACCCTCCGGTCCCCCTTCTTAAACAGAGGGACCACCACCACCCCCCCGGGGCCTTGCCACCAAGGAGCTTTCCAACCACCTCAGTGACTTTGGCCAGGGTGAGGAACGAGTCCGCCTCCAAGTCTCCAGCCTCTGCTTCCTCCTCGGAAGACGTGACGGTGGGATTGAGGAGATCCTCAAAGTATTCCTTCCACCATCCGATAACATCACCAGTCGAGGTCAACAGCTCCCCACCTCCACCGTAAACAGTGTTGGTGAAGCACTGCTTCCCCCTCCTGAGGCGCCGAACGGTTTGCCAGAATTTCTTTGAGGCCATCCGATAGTCCTCCTCCATGGCCTCCCGAACTCCTCCCAAACCCGAGTTTTTGCCTCTGCAACCACCCGGGCTGCAGCACGCTTGGCCCACCGGTACCCGTCAACTGCCTCAGGAGTCCCATGAGCCAACAAGGCCCGATAGGACTCCTTCTTCAGCCTGACGGCATCCCTTACTTCCGGTGTCCACCACCGGGTTCGGGGATTGCCGCCGCGACAGGCACCACAGACCTTACGACCACAGCTACGGGCGGCCGCATCGACAATAGAGGCCATATCCCCAGCCTCCCCCGGAATCCGGGAGAAGCTCTCCAGGAGGTGTGAGTTGAAGGTGCCCCTGACAGAGGGCTCAGCCAGACGTTCCCAACAGACCTTCATGATACGCTTGGGCCTGCCAGGTCTTTCCTGGCAGGTTTTCGCCAGCGGACCCAACTCACAACCAGGTGGTGATCGGTTGACAGCTCTGCCCCTCTCTTCACCCGAGTGTCCAAGATACGCGGCCGGAGGTCAGATGACACGACAACAAAGTCGATCATCGACCTCCGTCCTAGGGTGTCCTGGTGCCACATGCACTGGTGGACACCCTTGTGCTCGAACATGGTGTTCATTATGGACAAATTGTGGCTAGCACAGAAGTCCAATAACAGAACACCGCTTGGGTTCAGATCAGGGAGGCCGTTTCTCCCAATCACCCCTTTCCAGGTGTTACTGTCGTTGCCCACGTGGGCGTTGAAGTCCCCCAGGAGAACAACGGAGTCCCCGGGGGGTGCACTGTCCAGTACCCCTCCCAGAGACTCCAAGAAGACCGGGTACTCTGCACTGCTGTTTGGCCCATAGGCCGACACAACAGTGAGAGACCTGTCTCCGACCCGAAGGCACAGGGACGCGACCCTCTCCTTCACCGGGGTGAACTCCAACACTCGGCGGCTGAGCTGTGGGGCAATGAGCAGGCTCACACCAGCCCGCCGCCGTTCCCCGCGGGCAATGCCAGAGAAATGGAGGGTCCAGCCCCCCTCAAGGAGTTGGGTTCCAGAGCCCAAGCTGTGTGTGGAGGTGAGGCTGACTATATCTAGTCGGTAACTCTCAACCTCCCGCACAAGCTCAGGCTCCTTCTCCCCCACCCACCCACTTGTATCCATGGCTAACTTGAAGCCATAGACTGTATGTTTAAATGGACATAGCTAATCCGCTAGCCACTGTGTTCCAAATAAAACATCGACTCTGGATACAATTTACTTTACAATGAAATATCTGTAACTGCTGCAGTGAGCCTCATCATTTTGGTCTTAAAATGTTTGCATTAACTTTTTGCTTTCCCCTGCATTTTTTGCAACACTTTTATTACTTACCCTGCACTTTTTGCAACACTTTTTACCATGTAGTATTATTGCATGTTATTAGTACTTCTTGACAATCTTAGTGAATCAACGGGTTCTTCTGATCCTTAGCATTTCATTGCATTGTTGACCTTGTGTTCATCCTGCATATGACAAATAAACAATCTTGAATCTTGAATCTTGAATCTTGAAACTTTGCATGATCCTGGTGTTTTATCTCTTTATTTTACCCGTAAATAAATTCCTATTCCTAATATGGAAAGCAGCTCCAAATTCACTCGTATAACTGCAATGCTATGGGTGATTTCTTTTAGGCCACTTCTTCTCTACAGTCTGTGCTTAAAGCCCATGATACTGTGGAACATTCCAGTCTAAACAGTGCAGCAATAACATGTCTCCATAAAGACATCACATCACACAGGTCGACACTATAACTTCCACCACAGCAGCTTTGATCCACAGCTCCAGTTTAACATTAAGACTAATGGTTTTTAAACTGCCCTGTCTTATTCTCGTGAGCTCTGTGACGCACACTGTGGTTTGACACTTTTCTTCCAGAATCAGTTCTTCACTTCAACAGTTCGGGGTAGCGCTCAGGTCAAACCACGTGTCTCTGTTTAAACACTTTGAACAGACGACGGGCTCACTTGTTATCTTTATATGACAGGTGCGAACTAAAGTGGTGATAATGTCTACAGTTTCCCCCGACAATGTACAATTTGTTTATTCCAGCCCCAGTGTTGCTGAGACATCAGACAGAGTAATCACATTAAGGAATACACATTTTTTGTCATTGTCAGGTGCAAAATTAAGTAGTTATGGTTATGGTTGATTGGTATATTTGTAATAAAAAATGCATTTGTTTCAGTCCCAGTGTTTTGGAGACATGAAAGTAATCACATTAAGGAAAACAGGAGGGAGTTTTTAAACTTTCACTTTGTCCTTCTCTCTGTTTGCCAAGAAGTATGTTCAGCTTCTCAAAAGCTTCACGGGCATAAAAAAAATAAAATAAAATAAAAAAACAGAAATTGATTTTAGCATTTTTTTTTTTTTTCCTTTGGAGCAGACTGGTGCTCTGTGAGGGTAGAGCAAGGTTAAATAGGTTTTAAAATGATGTGCTGTCTTCAGGGTGGTTTGTTTTTCACTTTTAAAAACAGAAAGGGGTCAGACTTGGCTGACAGCTTGTTCACATTTGGAAGTTGCTTGCACAAAGTCAGAAATTGACCAGAGGTTAGAAGATACAGTGGTACCTCACCTTACGAAATTAATTCGTTCCAGAAGTGGTTTTGTAACGTGAAAAATTCGTAAGTTGAGTAGCTATTTCAATGGAAAAAGCCTGATCCGTTCCAAGGTTGTTTTTTTTTATAGTGTAACATTTTTTTTTATAGTGTAACGTTGTGTTCCTGACGGACTAAGAGACTAGACCAGGACTAAAAGAACGTGGAATAAACCAGGTCTGGCCAGAACTAAACCTGGATTGGACCTGTTATTATTATTATAACATGGCAGTGCCGTTGGATGAGCGCGTTGCTCGTTGCTCGTGTCTGCGCTCCTTTAAGAGGCCGAGAAAGACGCTCTTTCAGCGGGAATAAGAGCGGGGAGGGGCGGGCTCTGCTTCTATCTGACCTCCAGAGTCGGGGGGCTGACAATGTGAGCTAACACATTGTCGGCACGGTGGCTGAGTGGGTAGCTCATGCTTCACAGCAAGAAGGTTCCGGGTTCGATCCCCGGGTCGCCCAGACCTTTCTGTGTGTGTTCTGTGTGGAGTTTGCATGCATGGTCTGGGTTCAATCCCCGGGTCGCCTGGGCCTTTCTGTGTGGAGTTTGCATGTTCTCCCCGTGTCTGGGTGGATTTCCTCCGGGCACTCCGTTTTCCCCCACCAACCCAAAACATGCACCAGGAGGTACCTAGGCTGGAGGTACCTCCAGCCTAGGTCCTGACCAAGCCGAAGCAAGAAGATCATGGAGATGGTCCCTGGGCGCAGTAATGTGCTGCTCACTGCTCCTGATAACAGGATGGGTTAAATGCAGAAATGGAATTTCCCCACTGTGGGACTAATAAAGGCATAGCTTTCTTTCTTTTCTAACAGGCCGCTCTATCGCGGGCAAGACCGCGGGGTCTCGCTCGGGGTGGGCTCTGGTTCTATCTGACTTCCAGAGCGCGGCTCACACTGTGAGCTGTGAGCCGCGTGGGCGAGCCGAGCCCAAGGAGGAGGCACCCGCCGTGTGCCTCCTCCTCGGGGCCGAGCCACGCGGGCTCGGCCCCGAGGAGGAGGCACGCGGCGGGTGCCTTCTCAATCCCGCAGCCAGTGTAGCGCGGCCTTGCGCCGTATGGACGTTTTGATCCTTCGATGTCGGCTCTTCCTATCATTGTGAAGCAGAATTCACCAAGCGTTGGATTGTTCTCTCACTAAGGGAACGTGAGCGGGGTTTAGACCGTCGTGAGACAGGTGAGTTTTACCATACTGTGTTGTTGTGTCTCCGCTCCCATCGCACGTTCGGCGGCGCTATATTGAGCCGTGTCCCCCCCAACACATTCCATTGAAAATCTATGAAAGTTTGAGTGTTTAAACGAGAGAGAAATGCGAGAAAAAAGTGTAGAATGTGTGTGGTGAGTTGTCCTACCTCGCGGACCTCTCCCACCACGGGCCACCTCTGGAACCTAACCCCGTGTGTGTTGATAAAGTGTATTCACGTTTCGGGGCGTGCATCTGAGGGTGCATTAATTGAATTTTTGAGATTTGTTGTTTTTAAAGTGCTTTATACATAAAGTTGGATTGGATTTGGAGATTTCGCGTTTCGTAACTTGAAATTTCATTCGTATCTAGAGACCAAAATTTGACGTGAAGGCGTTTCGTAACTTGAAATTTTCGTTTGTTGGGTCATTCGTAAGGTGAGGTACCACTGTAATTTACCCTTGGCGTTGTCTGCAAAAGAACAACTCTCTGAGGGGGTAAAGTTGGGACATCCAGACAACCCTAGAGCGTTATACTGTACTTCACAAGGTCACAGAGTGGGCCCGATGCGCTCCCTTTCCCATCTAATGCAATGACTCACTTCAGATGGGTATATCACTGTCAACTTGGCATTTCACCGTGTCTCCAGCTGGACCTTGAGCACCTGCGTCAGCGCGCAAACCCCTCTGAATTTGTGTGCCCACTCTCGCGTGTCGCTTTTTAGACGTATTTACGCAATGAGGAGAGAGGGTGAGTTTGAAAGAAAGAGGAAACAAAAAACGAAAAAGAGCTGAAAATGCAGTGGTCGTTTAAACGCGCTTCACCAAAAACATCTCCTCTCTCTGCGTCCGCGGGAGCTGGGCTGTGACACGTTGGTAAAAGCAGCCCCGAGGCGCTATAATGTTTTCACCCCTCCTGACCAGCGCCAATCTGAGGTGGGTAAGAGGGAGGAGGGGGCGGGAAGGTTAGTTTGAGGAGGGTAGAGCAGTGAGGAGAGGACGCCGATTCCCTGATTATTTCACCGCTGGAAGAAGAAGAGAAGAGAAAAAAGAAAACATCCAAAGACGCGGCGGACGGGTAGCACACACGTCAGAAGCTCATTAACGAGTGGAGAGACTGAAGCAGCGCTGATTTCTTGCGGGTGAGCTTCTCATTTTTTTGTCTTTACGTTACGTGTATGACAGTGTTGTGGATTGTGAATGCTTCTAAATGTGTCCGGGAGCAATATTTCATTCACATGCAACAACTGCCGCGCGTGGAGATACCGCAGTATAATTGATGGTTTAACAGGTTTCCCCTCAAGTGTGGTGACCAGGGGTTGCGGCTGCGTATGGCGTGAAATGTTGCCTTGGAAAAAAAAACAGCTCATACACTGAGTATTGTAAGAAAAAAAAATGTTTAAGAAGAGTGCGTGTGAGGTATAGGAGCGTTGTTATATGCTTTTTTTCCTGTCAATAATGAGTAGTTCTTGGGGACTGTTCTCGACGAATGGCTACAATGCGACACTAAAGCTGTGTGGCGACATTAGTAAGTTTGGGTTAATAGACAGTTCATCGGGGGGAGAGTGTTGTGGAGATTGAAAGCGGGCTCTAGAAGTGTCATGGCCTGACCCTGCGTGTTGGAAACGCTGGCAGGAGCAAGCTACCGCAACCAGTGACAAGACTGTTGAGCCGCGGCTCACTTAACCTTGGAATAAGCACCATGGACAGCGACGGTTGTGTCGGTTTTGTCGGATGTCTGTTCCTTTCGTAGCGTGAGCCCAAGTGATGTGGCAACGACCAGCGACATACGCGTTTAGCTTAGCTTATTTCTTCACGTGTAAGTTCAACTGCAGCAATTTAGAAGATAGCGCGTCTCAAATAAAGCAAGAAAATGTCACTTCATGCGTAATGCGTAATGCTCGAGTGGATTAAAGAAAAGACGCAAGTTACATTAAGTTACATTTTGCAAATAGTTTCTTTTCTCTGCTTGCCTTTGCCTAAACCCACTGCCCCTCCTCTTAATGCACCTGCCTCGGTTACTATACATTGTATGTCACATGCTCACATGCAGCAATGACGAATACTTGAGTAATGCAGGTCTTAATCGCAAAGAGCAATGAGATGTTTGTGAATGTGCACATACTTTGATTAAGCAGACAACATGTGAATTGGGTCAGTGCTGAAATGTTCACTTCTGACACATCTCTGCTTTAAATCACCCCAAAATGTACAAATCAGATTATAGACCTATAATATGGGACAAATATAATGCAATGCACATGTACCAACTTGTGGAATGACCACAGAACCTAGGTTGTGACACTGGTGGTTTGAAGTCTTTTTTGTTGTACTATAATCTTTGCTTCACACATGGAGTCCAGTGAAGTCAGAGGCCTTGCCCTGCACTTCATTAGAGTGACTTTATCCCCATCAAAGATCCAAAACAGTCATTAAGCCTTTAGCCAGCTTTCTCCTCCTGGCTTCGTCCTTTGGCTGCATATGCCAGTTTTAAAACTCACCCCAGTTTGGCATTGGAAATTCATATATTTTTATTCACCTCTTCCCTCTGCTTCTACATCTCCTATTGGGCTCATAATGTGAACCCATCCTGACATACTGATGTAGCCACAACAAGTACTTTTCACCACCAATTTCTTCATCTGCTCAGACAGACGGTTGCTTCCTTTTACAATGAATGCCTGGTCGGAAGGAGGGTGGCAAACTCTAGATTTATTGTCCGGCCAAGGAATGTGTCTAGAAGAGCAGATTTTGTTGAGTGAGAAGGTGTTATCGCTCCCCGAATTGCAGATGGATGTGCCTCGCGCTTGTATACTGGCTGCATCTGAAGTGGCATGATTAGAGGAGCTGCTGGTAATTGCCTTTTTTGGGGGGTTGTTTTTTTTCACTTGGAGCTGAACAGAGAGGAAGGGGGAAAAAAGCAAATTGTGACAGGGATTTGCATTCCTATATTGTTCCTTGAGGCAGGATAAGACATGATGCAGCAAAATGCCAAAATATCTCAAGTGATTACAAATAAACGGGTGATGTCTCCTAGAGTGTGGAGGGGAGGCACTGCTTTTTTGTTGTTGTTTTTTTTAAGAGGGAGCAAATATTCTTATTCATAAGCTATCATGATCACGATGACTCAAATATGCAAAATAATAGGATTACATTGTGCTGGCGTTTCATGTTTTGCAGCTTTAAATAAAAAGCCCCTCCAGATAATGGGGAGGTTTGTTATGTTTAAGTCAATGTTTACTGGAGGTCTAGGGGGCCACTCCCCTCACTCCTGTTAAAATGATGACAGTGAATGTGGATGACAGTATATACAGCCAGTATCAAGCAGCATCATGTCAGTCAGGACCTCCAGCAGCAAGAGTTAATTAACAGCTCTGCTCTCCGGGGCAAATATTATACAGAGAACCTGACAATCACAAAGGTTAGTTAAGCTCAAATGACCTATAAAGTATGCAATTTATGTTGGATTATTATCCTATAGATTCCTAAAAATGGTTAATTGTGCTGCTCAAATCCAGTGCTGCTAACTTAAAGGTGCACTATGTAACCTTTCTTAGGAAGGGTATGCTACATGCTAGTCTCCATGTAGAGGTACTTAATTATTCAGCCTGGAATGTTTCATTGTAAAGCATTAAACTTATCTAGCTCCATGGAGACAAGCAGGACAAAGGTGTAGATCAGTTCGGTGGAGTGGCTGGCCCACTCACACACAAATGCATGTTCTTAAAGGTATTTCCAAACAATAAAATCACTTCCAATGAAAAAATGCCATACTGTGGAACCTTAGACTTAGACCTAGACTTAGACTAACTTTATTGATCCACAAGGGAAATTGTTTTAGGTACTCATCAAATATAATATATACTATATAAAAGAGGGTAAAAAAAATGGAATATGGATGGAACAGCAACCAAAGAGCAATAGAATTATAAAAATAAAAATAATGATAATACATGGATATGTACAAATTAAAATACCTACCAAAACCTACCAAGCAAAGCAATAGCATCTCCTTAAAGAAAAAAAAAAGTGTACGCTTCACTAGAAAAGTTAAGTTAAAGGTTTACTGGTGCAGAATCTGCCACTCTTTTTCTTTGGAAATGGTTATTGCTATGCCAAGAATGGAGAAAGTTACAGGTCAGATTTATGGAGATGCGCCCTCCGCTCACAATAACTACTTGTTTTTTATAATATCATTTTTTTGCAATAAAAACAGCTCTAATTGAACAGATGCTAGACAGATGGATTTCATGTCATACTGCGGAAAATCTTAATAATAACATCTCCATGGAGACATCCCCACTACCAGCAGAAGAGTTACATAATGCACCTTTAACTGAACACATCTTTGATCTAATGTAGTATTTTGTGATTGCAATCAATGAAACAATTTAAACAGAAAGGAAAGTGTATACAAATATTGACCATTGACAGTAAACCTAACTCACTGAGGTGTAAGCACTCTGTTTTTGCCTGCACAGTCCCATCTTGCATATTTGATAAGATTTTTGTAAAAGTGGTTGGGAAAGCTACAAAATGCATTCTGCTATCAAAGCACACTTTCTACTGGTACACAGAGACACTGCATTGAACACTTTTGGTTTTTAACAGATAAACAGAAAATTCTCCGGATGATGCAAGGAAACTTAAACATATTATAGCTGTTTATGCATCTGAGGCAATATATCTCAACACAACACGTCTTAGTAGGAATTCTCCATCTTTCATCATGTCTGGGTGAGCTGTGATCATTTCAGTAGAGCAGAGAAGTAAGATTAATCACCAGCCTGTCATTCACGTAGGAATTCTGTTACCTCCAGACACCCACTGATAGATGATAATTTCACTTTTGTCGCCAAGCCCTGTTCTGTGCAAACCTGCCATGCATCCAATTTGTAAAAGTGAAAATCTCCATAAACAAATGACTCATATTAGACTATTTTGGCAGAGATAGCAAATATCTTGACAGCAACCATCTCAAGTGCAAAGTACATCTTAGTAATTTAAAACCACCTGCCAAAAAGAAAGGAAAGGCAATGGATCAGATGTATTTGTGTATTGTTAGAGGGGGAGGAGACGGCTCTAGCCACAGTGTAACCGAGTTATCAGCTTCATTATTGGCTAAGAACAGATGTTTGTTGTTAAGCTACTGCTAAATCACCGGATTTGTGTCGTAAAACCGTGAAAATTAGCGCCAAATTGTAGCCATTTTCTTTCCAAATGCATTCATGAACATTCATCCTCTAACAAAACCTATACAGCATCCTATTGTGGCCCTATTGTCTTCCATAGTCTCTCCAGTGGTGAAAGCTGCGCACATAAATCTCTTTTCAGTATTTTGTCCCGGCCATAAATAACTCACGGAGCATTTAATGGGCCCTCATATATTTCACTTTCAAAACAAAACACTTGTGACAGTGTTTTTGAAGGCGATCTGTAATTAAGAATGGAAATATAAGCCATCTTTGAAATCGCACGCTTCTTCTTATGTGACCTTTCAGTTACTCAACGCTTAAAATCTCCAAATGTCAGTCTCTTTAAGGTACTGCGGTTTTCATATCAGGAGTTACTGGAATCGGCAGACTGTCTTTAGCTGCTGGGGAAACTCCTAAAATGTCAAGCGCCGTATTACACATATTCACGATCAATCCCCATGTTTTGGGTGGTACATGCCAGATTGGAGCTAATTCTGTAACCATGCTCCAGAAAGGTTTTAACGTTGAAAGAGTTCAACTTCTGATTGGACTTGGCGCGAGGAGTTGGAAATACTTATTGGAGGCTGATAAAACGAAAGGTCAAATTTTATACTAGGTCTAGCCCGCTTGGCTGTGATGAACTTTTTTTGGCAAAGGAGTGGAGTTCGGGTTTTTAAAATACTGTAGATATAGAAATAGAATAATTTAAATAGAAATAGATAAATAAAATATCAATGTTGGATGATGAATAATGTTTTATAATGTTTTTACTGCTTTGCATGGAATGTTTTGGGAATTATACGTATCTTGCATGTGTAGATTTGTTTTCATTGCTAAAAAAAAATACATTAAAAAACTTGCTTTCTAACTCTGAGTGGGTTCACTTCTGCAAAGATCACATGCTTGTCTCCGTGGAGATTCGTGTTTAATGCCATACTGTGGACCATTCCTGAAAAATCAATTCAGGAGTGGAAACTCATCAGGAAAAGTTGCATGTTTTTCAGTTCATGGTTACATTTCAGAGGACAGTGCTGCCTAGAGATAGACTGATATATCAGTCTACCTTTAGCTGATATTTGGAGTTTTTAGCAAATCTTCTATGGACCTTAAATCTCTAGCAAGGGCTGATATTTTGTTTGGCCCAACCAGTTGCCTAAAAAATAAGTACAAAGTTTTATCTGAGCAATTTGTGTGAAGAGGGCACTACTACACTTATACATTCTGTAGTAAAACAAGGCTGTGCGTGTAGGTTTCTCTGAATCCCAAACAATCAGTATTGGAAAAAAAACATATCAATCTCTACCAATACCTCTAGCGGTGGCATATTAAAGATCCCATGACATGGTACTTCTTGACGCTTTTATATGGCTCCTTAATGGTTCCCTAATACTGTAAATGAATCCTTCTTCAAAATCAACACTCATGAAAATCAACACGCATGAGAAACAGAGATAAGATGAGAAAGAGTAATTTTTCTCCCTCAGAACAGGTCATAATGGGAGTTGTTGCTTGAATGCAAATGAGGAGAAAAAAGCTGGCCAATAATAGAGGGTGGGGGCGTGGCCAAAGTCTCCGCTCTCTGCTCTAGCTCTCAGCTGATCCATTTCCTTGTTTTTGCACGGGGGGAGAGATTTCAAGCGTTCCATTGAAAAATAAACACATTTCCACATAAAATAAAATTAAACCACTGCTGTTCAAAGGTCCAGAGGCTCAGATAAAGGACTTCCGAGCCTAGAAACACTCGGACGTGCCTCCAGGCAAATAAAAAAACGCATTTCGCATTGCGTAGCGCATTCACAGTCCAAACTCTATGGGCGGGATATACAGGGACGCTGAGCGGAGACAGAGGGAGGGGCTGGAGCTGCTTTTGCCGATCTGACGTCAATAAGGTGCCTTGTCCGAACTCGCCCGTTTGAACACTGGTTTTGTGTAACGCAGAAAAGGATCGCAAATGCTCAGTTTAGACATTTCGCAACTTTTAGCCATGGGGGGGGGCCTAAACAGGGTAGGGGGCCTCACATTAACGTTCAAAAACCTCACAAAGTGAAAATTTCATGCCATGGGACCTTTAATATATTTGATTACATGATTTTGTATGGACATTGCTGAAAAAGTCTGTTGTAAAGTTTTTTGGTGTGTTTGATTTCCAGGCACAGAGACACAGTGAGCATGTCCTAGCCTTGTTCCCAAACCCAAAGACATTCTGCTTGAATGAATCTGGCGTTAAGCTCCCTCACTCTTTCAGTATGATCCCTCACAGCATATCAACAAAACATCAACACGAAACTTCCTAAATCACAGAGCTGCAACTGTCTTCTTTCTCCCAAAGCCCATCTAGTGTATAATAGAGACAGAGCAGAACTAGGACACTTGTGTTTGTGGATGTTTGAATATAGAACTCTACCTTTGAGACTTGAGACAAATGATATTAGGTGTATGGATGGAGTGGCAACAAAATAGTGTTGTTTTAGCTGAGCAGCCCCACAGGAATGAAGGAGTGAACACGGTCTTCCTATTATTGTTCGAAAAATTCCTGTTACCTCGGTCTCCGGAAAGCATCAACCGCAGATAAACAGTTGTTGCTACACTCCAATAACCTGTCAGCTGTCTCTTCTTGGAAAATTATAAACGTGACGCTCCCGATACCATTTTGGTCAAACCGGGCAAAATAGGAGATTATGATGTGCGCTGCTGTTGTCGTGGAAACCCAGTGTTAGTTAAAGACACAGGCCTGACAATCCTTAAGGGATTTCAGTGATGTCAATTGGAAAGGGGATGTTTTAATTGTCTCATTTTAATGGAGCGGAGTAAATGGTCTGTGTCACCATTTTATGGGGAGGCACGAGGTGGGAGCAGATTGGTCTCATCTGTCAGTGTCTGCCTCAACCCAGTCCCAGTCTTGCATGAGGTGTTGCAGGGGAATCATATTTTTAAGGGTTGTTTTGCACCATTTTACTGCTTTAGATATTCACGATTGCACCATAAGATTTAGTAGGGCTCAGTGGTAATGACAAAAAAAAATCTCATGTTGGTCGATTACAATTTTCAATTCGATTTTATTTTGTTCTATTCAAATAAAGTAAAAATGTCTTTCAATATTAATATCCTGAACATAAACAAGACAGTCTTCAGCCAAAGTTTGAAGTCCGCTCAAAAACACATGCTTTTACTGACAGAGGATTGACGGTAGACCTCTTGAAAATTAAAATGACCCAATCTGATCACTGATTAGAGATGAATGATTCTTAATTAAAATGTGATTGATAGCAAAGACTCAGGTGTAATATAGTGTAATTGTAGTATACATTATTAGCACATTAACACTAATTGGGTCAGATCCAAAAAAAATTGATTGGGTTTTGGTTCAGGGTATTGGTCAGAGCTATGGTGTATCCAATGATTTTACATTCATTTGCATTTACTGTACTGTAAAATCAGACCTCCCTGTGTCGTCTGCATCTAACTGCAACATTTTACTGATTGCCAACCGTAATAAATGTCCAGATATGATGATATAATACAGTACGTTTAGGGATGAGGGCATGTTGGTTGTACAATGGCCTGAAAAAGTAGTTGGAGCTTGTGGCAAAGAAAAAAACAATAAAACTACTGCAAATACTAGCAACATGCCAAAGGGTTTGTGAGAGCTGAGAACAGATTAGAGAGACTTATCCAACTTCTTCCTCCTTTCACGCTTTGAAAATCAGGCAGAGTAGCTTTAGGGTTTGACCAATCAATATATTTCTAACACAAATAAATACTCAAAATATAACTTCCACTGTATATTAATGCTCTGGGCTGGGCCAAAGGGCGTGAGAGCTAGGAACAGTTAATATAGATTTCTCTACTTCCTTCTTCCTTCACGGTTTTAAAATCCACCCCAGCTTTGAGGGTTTGACCATTCAGTGCATGATTATTTACTGAAAAATATATCTTCCACCTTAAAGGGCTCATATTATGATATTTTCTGAGTTATGTTCTAATAAAAACTTACCTGGAGTTTTGTTTTGTTTAATTCACACGTTTAACACTCAAACACTGCATATTTACAGTGCCGTGAAAAAGTATTTGCCCCCTTCCTGATTTCTGTGTTTTTTGCATATTTATCACTCAAAACATTGTCAGATCATCAAACCAATTTTAATATCACACAGAAACAACCCAAGGAAAGACAAAATTCAGTTTTTGAATGATGATTCCATTTATTAGTGCACAAAAAAAATCTAAACCTATCTGGCCCTATGTGAAAAAGTAATTGCCCCCCCTTGTTAAATCACAAACTAACTGTGACTAACCACAGTTTTGAGAAAACTTAGTTCAGTTCTACATGCCACACCCACACCTGATTGTCACCACCTGTGTTGAATCAAGAAATCACTTAAATAGTTCCTGTCAAACAAAGTGAAGTTGGCTACAACATCTCAAGAACAAACACATCATGCCACGATCCAAAGAAATTCAAGAACAAATGAGAAAAAAAGTGATAGAAGTCTATAATTCAGGAAAAGGTTACAAAGCCATTCCCAAAGCTCTGGGGCTCCAGCGAACCACTGTCAGAGCCATTATTCAAAAATGGAGGAAACTGGGAACAGTTGCAACCCTTCCCAGGAGTGGTCGACCAACTAAGATTACTCCAAGAGTGCGACGACGGCTCATTCAGGAAGTCACAAAAGAACCTAGACGCACATCGAAAGAACTACAGGCCTCGTTGGCCTCAGTTAAGGTCAGTGTTCATGACTCCACCATTAGAAAAACACTGGCCAAAAATGGCATCCATGGAAGAGTTCCCAGGAGAAAACCACTGCTTTCACAAAAGAACACAAAGGCTCGTCTCACCTTTGCCAAAAAGCACCTTGATGACCCTCAAGACTTTTGGAGAAACATTTTGTGGACCGATGAGTCTAAAATTGAACTTTTTGGAAGGTCTGCAGCCCGTTTCATCTGGCGTAAAAATGGCACAGCATTTGATAAAAAGAACATGGTGCCCACAGTAAAGCATGGTGGTGGCAGTGTGATGGTCTGGGCCTGCTTTGCTGCCTCAGGACCAGGACAACTTGCTGTGATTGACGGAAAAATGAATTCTGCTGTTTACCAGAAGATCCTGAAGGAGAATGTCCGGCCATCAGTTCGTGCCCTCAAACTCAAGCGCTCTTGGATCATGCAACAGGACAATGATCCAAAACACACCAGCAAGTCCACCTCTGAATGGCTCAAAGAAAACAAAATTAAGGTTTTGGAGTGGCCAAGTCAAAGTCCGGATTTAAATCCGATTGAGATGCTGTGGTGTGACCTTAAACGGGCAGTTCATACAAGAAAACCCTCCAATATGGCAGAATTGAAACAATTCTGCATAGAAGAGTGGGCCAAAATCCCTCCCCAGCGGTGTGAAAGACTCATCACCAATTATCGCAAACGTTTGGTTACAGTTATTGCTGTCAAAGGAGGCTCAACTGGCTATTAGATTAAGGGGGCAATTACTTTTTCACATAGGGCCAGATAGGTTTAGATTTTTTTTGTGCACTAATAAATGGAATCATCATTCAAAAACTGAATTTTGTCTTTCCTTGGGTTGTTTCTGTGTGATATTAAAATTGGTTTGATGATCTGACAATGTTTTGAGTGATAAATATGCAAAAAACACAGAAATCAGGAAGGGGGCAAATACTTTTTCACGGCACTGTAGTCTGCATTCTTCTTTCTAACTGAAAACACTCTTTTCCACCTTGTGATGTTATGTAGTAATATAAGAAGTTCTCCACTGTGTTTTTAAACTCTATACACCTTCACTAGAATCATTTCAATAATTTCAGCTCTGAAATTGCCAATCTCTACTGAACAAAACACAAGTCTGCGTATGTTTTTGATGAGGTAACCACATTCTAACATGACTTAAAGCTCAGTTATGTGCTTTATAGGACCTTTAATATATACACGCTCTGAGCCATATACTAAATGCAAAGATAAAGGAGAAAGGTTAATGCAAACACAAAGGCTAAAGTCCAAAAGTCACCACAGATAATAGAAAGGCTGTAATTGGTGTCAGTTCAATGAATGCATCTTCTTTGCTTTATGAGTCCTGACAGCTACAGTCTGGTCTCCTCTTTAAGTCTTTAACCTTGGTACACATTGGGCAAGGATTCCAACAGGGCAAATTGTCAAAATAAATAAATCTGCCAGGTAGCAGTCACCATTTAAACAACCAATAACTACGAAAATATACAGGCATGTCATTAAAATTAATAGAATGCCCAAAAATCTTAAAACTTATTATGATTACGTTAAGTTATACATTTTATAAAGTTTAACTCTTGTAAATATGTCCAACTGGAGGGACGTGTATGACTTTAGACTTAAAGAAAGCACATAGTTAAATGCAGTGTTGCTCCTTTACAGTATACTAGTTGTGGTTGGAACCATCATGTCATCGCCTTTCCAAGATTTTACTGACAAAGAGCCAAAGATATATGCATGAGCTGCAGTTTATAACGCACTAAAACCATCTTCATAGGCCCTTTACAACAGCAGGCTCTGTCTCCGTGAGGGCGTATGCTTTCAAGGCTGCACTGGAATCTGCTTTAAACATTTATGCAGGTAGAATTACTACTAAAATGTTTCTGCCTGTGTAGCTGTTCAATAATACATTTTAATCAGTGAGCAATGTTTAAGGTAATGAATGAAGAGGCTATTTATAGGTGCCAGATGAAATGAAAAATGGAAGTTCAGCAATGTTATTAGAGTAGGCTGCATGTTTCTGCTGCCGATAAAACCAGTGAGTTATCAGAACATTGCCTTGCCTATCCAGCTTATGGACGCCAGTGCTTATATTTTGTTACTGCATAATCAACATTCAGAATACATAGGCCTGTCATAGTAACAAATGTTGAAGCATGATATGTTGCTATAGAGAAATACTGCAATAAATTATAATATTGAAACTACTTTGTGCCACTGACACAATAACAATAATGCAGGATTATCCCAATAGGCCATTTTTAAATAGACGCTATCATTCAAAATGCCTTCGCTGCAACAAATAACGAGCAGAATAAACCAATAATTAGTCACAGAAGTTACTTTTTCGACCCTCTACAGCTCAAATCTTATTGTTACTTAACAAAAATACCCCAAATCTCCCCACAAAGAAATTGTACCTATGATAACGGTTCAGTTGGTAGAGCGTTTGTCCACTGATCCAAAGGTTGGCAGTTCAAATCCCGCTCTTGACATAAGAAACATCAGTGGTTGAGCGGTCAGATCCAGTTAGTTTGTACAATTCCAGCTCCCACAGATGAATGCTGCCGTTGTGTCCTTGGGCAAGACACTTAACCCACCTCGCCCCCGGTGTCTGCGTACACTGGTGTGTGAATGGGTGAGTGGTTCCTTGTTGTAAAGCGCTTTGGGTGCCTTGAAGGTGGAAAAGCGCTATATAAAGATGTGACCATTTACCATTTTACCATAAATATTGAGCCCCAAAACATACTGTTCCATCTGTCAAATATTGAACGATAAATCAATAATGTAATTATCCTGACGACACATATTTTTCTGTGATCTAAACAATAGGTTTTGCCCCACTATATGGCTGTGCAATTAATCAAATTATGAATAAATTGTCAGTGATCAGCTTTGGTCTTTTTACTCAAGAGGTTTACACCCAATCCTTAGTCAGTAAAGACGTGGTTTGGAGAGTTCAGACTTTAGAGGAATAAATGTGACTATATCTGTTAAATGGCAATGAATAAAAGTCTGTATTGTTTATGTCCGGGAACATGAATATGGAAATAAGTTTTGTTATGTAAGGTAAAGGGCTGCTTGTTTCTACTTCCTATAGAGACAGAGGGTTATTGGAAAATTAGACCTTGGCCTATCCATGAACATCACAAACTCCAGAAAGGACTACTTAGACCTCCACCTTGAGCGAGTTTGACTTCCTGCCAACATTGTGAATACACTTCTCTGTGAGGACAGGTTGACGCACAGCAGTGACTGTCCTGCAGTAAAACACTGTCACAGGTTACCATGGTGAACACAGACAATTGAATGTACCATTACGCATATGTACGGTCAAGGGGGAAGCAGATAATAGGGAAAAAAAACAGTCAGACAAAAGGAGCATGCTGTTTGTGACTCGCCATGTTCTGGACTGCTGAAACTGATTTGATAAATGTGAGCCAACCTTTATGTGTGCTGTTAGTAACTGCTTTAATAAATTGAGAATTTTTATTTAAGTAAGACACATTTAAGAAACTATTATAGCCAAGGACCAAAAAAATCCAGTGATGATTCAGTGTCGGGGGTTTTATAACTAAGAATAGAACAGAACTCAGTTACAATGTCACTGGTGAGGTTTTAAGGCAGAAAAAGGCCTCAAAGAGCTGTGTATAATTAAAATGCAAATTTTTATCTACATATTGATAGTTCCATGCTTCACTAGAACATGGTAATTATAGTCAGGTTTCCTGTCAATCAAAATAGCCCATAAAACAAATGTTTAATAGAGCATTAAAGAGGGGAAAAAAAAACATTTTGTAAAAGCAGAAGCAGCAGAGTGGCGTGGCCTTGGAACTGTGAATACTGTCTTGACATTCCAGTAAATGATCCTTTACACTCAGTTCACTCACTCTGTTCTGTCCTAAAAAGTTAAAGATTAGTAAATGTTTTATACAATTAATTTCACCCTGATAACCTTTAAAAGTGCTTTGTTTGTTTGTTTACTTATTTACTCAACAATGCTCTATATTTTTAGTTCTTCAGTTCTTCCATGGAACAGAGAGTATAAGTGAATCAAATGCCTGCTAAGCACATTTTGTCCAGATATGTTGAATAGTTGAACAGCGCTGCAGGTCACCACAAGCAGCAGGGACTTGCTCCCAGATTTGAGAAAGTTTAAACTTCAGCCACGACTGTAGTGTGTAGTTTCAGTATGGGGGAACGGACAGGGTTTTCAAAAAGTATATTTGTTGCTTTTTCAATTATGGATGAAGAAAAAGAAGAAGCAGGGCATCTGGAGTGCATACATACCTAAGGAAACGTTGTTGAGTACATAGAAATAAATCACAGTATTTCATTTTCTGTACATTTATTGATAATTAACTAAGTAAATTATTCAAATGATTCTAGTGAAGGTGTCTGTGGTTTAAAAACACAGTGGATCACTTCCTGTAATAACACATGACATCACAAGGTGTAACAGAGTGTTTTTTGTTCTCTGGAACAGAGAAGAATTCGGCCTAGATATGCAGGGTTTGTGTGTTAAACGTGTGAATGAAACAAAACACAGTTCCAGGTATGTTTTTAATGAGGAAACAACATTATTATAAACATTATAAACAACATAGAACAGAAAATAGTGTAATATGAGGCCTTTAAGAGTATCTTCCATGTGGTTATTTCAATAAAATTGTATAATAGCACAAAACATAGACAATTTGGAATAGTTTAGTTAATATCAGATCACATACAGCCTAAAACTGACATAAGCTGAAAGACTTTGTCCACAGAGGGCTGTTCCTCACAACACCCTGTCACCCGTGATCTGCACCTTTCATTAAATACTGTTCAGGGATCCAACTGCTCAGGTAAAAGCTTATAAGTTTTCTAAAATGTTTAATGCTCTGACGGTTATGTCAACATCACACAACTTAGAAAAAATATTTGTTTGAAGAGTAAAAAGTAGTGATATCTCAGTGTGACGGGGTTCTATTCCTGGGTAATGACGATGGCGCAGTCAGAAGGATGTTTTTGATTATTTATTATGTTCCCAAAAAGTTTGAAGAGTGCTATATACAAAACAATGAAACAAAAAGGTACAACAACAGCAGAAATATGCTTCATAAATCATAAGCTCTATAGGCCGTTACCTTCTGTGTACAAATCCTGGTCCAGACTGACTGAGGGAGGGAGAGTGGCCCTCTTTTATCCACCAAGGCTCTGCTCCCCAGCCAACACAAAAATACTGTTTTTCAATGCTAAAACTGAAAATAACAATAATAACAAAAAATATAGAAAAATACACAAAAATACATTGTACAACATGGCCATGTCTCTGCGCCTGTAGCAGAACCAGGAAAAATAATATGTGTGGGGAAATAAAATGGGAAGTGAGAGAGGCGCTCAGTTTGACAGTGGGGCTTCCGAACGGGAGATGAATATTGGTTTGAAGTTTGCTGAGAAACAAAATTATGGACATGGATGATTTAACAGTGGACTTTTGTGCACCCAAGACAATTGTGGTGGTGAACGGACAGTAAATATAACGGAGAACAGAGCAGACAGACGGGGAGCGGGACACGAAGTGGAAAATGGAATGGGATGAATGAAACCAAGTTAAATGGCTAACGCAGGCTTGTTTGGGCATACTAAGGTTAGCGCAGGCTTTGACGGGGTTACTCCGTCACACTCAGAAAGTCCTGTCTGGGGAATTAAAGCACTCAGTACTGGTTATTTTGAGGCAGTGTGTACAGTTCACTCTATGTATCCTTGATACTAAAGTAATGACAGCTATACCAGTGAGTTTTTCCCCACTAGAACTTTTACTGTAAACGGTTTAAATAAATTATATCTGTATTCTTTTCCATTTATCTGGACCAGTGCATAAACTAAATGATACATAGACTAAAGACACTGATCTTATTGATCTGAAAGACAGTGCTTATATATTGTTATTGCATAATCATCATTCAGAATGTAAGATGTAGACTTTTCTAGTCATCAGTGATCATCATGGGTCTTTGTAATTGAGAGGTCTACAGCCAATCCTGTCCATAAAAGTAGCAGAACAGATTAGATTTTTTAGAGGCAATGATTAAAGGTTAGACGTTTTCAAAGGTTGTTGAAAAATGCTCTGTTCCACCTTGTGATGTCATAGCTTTCAAGTTAAAAGCTACATTTAACCTTTAGTTCAGTAGAGACAGGCTATTCCAGGGCTGAAATCATCCAAATGATTCTAATGAAGGTGTATGGCGCTCAAAAACAACTTTCTGTATTACCACATCACATCCTTTGTTTTCAGTTCAAGAACTCAGCCTAAACAAGTAGAGTCTGTGTGTTAAACATGTTTGAATGAAACTAACACAACTCTAGGTATGTATGTATATGTATATATATATATATATATATATATATATATATATATATATATATATATATATATATATATATATATATATATATATATATATATATATATATATATATATATATATATATATATATAAATGTGCTCCTCACCTTCCACGGTGGTTGGTTTCTCTCACTCTCATCCAGCTCGGGTCCTCTACCAGAGGCCTGGGAGCTTCAGAGTTCTGCGCAGTATCTTTGCTGTTCCTGTACTGCACTTTTCTGGACTGAGATGTCTGATGTTTTTCCTGGGATCTGTTGTAGCCACTCCTCCAGTTTGGGGGTTACAGCCCCGAGTGCTCCGATCACCACGGGCACCACTGATGCCTTCACCTTCCAGGCCTTCTCCAGCTCTTCCTTGAGCCCCTGGTATTTCTCTAGTTTCTCGTGTTCCTTTTTCCTGATGTTACCATCGCTTGGTATTGCAATGTCCACCACCACGGCTCTGTTCTGTTTGATTATCCACCACCAATATGTCTGGTTGGTTCGCCATCACCATTCTGTCAGTCTGTATCTGGAAGTCCCACAGGATCTTGGCTCGGTCATTCTCCACAACCTTCGGAGGTGTTTCCTACCTTGACCTTGGGGTCTCCAGCCCGTACTCTGCACAGATGTTTCTGTACACTATGCCCGCCACTTGGTTGTGTCGCTCCATGTATGCTTTCCCTGCCAGCATCTTACACCCTGCAGTTATGTGCTGGACTGTCTCAGGAGCCTCTTTGCACAGCCTACACCTTGGGTCTTGTCTGGTGTGGTAGATCTGGGCCTCTATTGTTCGGGTGCTCAAGGCCTGCTCCTGTGCAGCCAGGATGAGGGCCTCTGTGCTGTCCTTCAGACCAGCCCTCTCCACCTCTACCATTGGTAGGATTTCTTGATATCAGCCACTTCAGTTATGTTTCAGTGGTACGTCCCATGTAGGGGTTTGTCCTGCCATGATGGTCCCTCCAGCACCTCTTCCTCTGCACTCCACTGTCTGAGGCATTCTATGAGCACATCATCTGTCCGGGCCTTGTCCTTGATGTACTTATGGATTTTGGATATTTCATCCTGGACAGTGGTTCCCACACTCACTAGTCCTCGGCCTCCTTCCTTCCGGCTCGTGTACAGTCTCAGGGTGCTGGATTTGGGATGGAACCCTCCATGCATGGTCAGGAGCTTTCGTGTCTTAACGTCTGTGGTCTGTATCTCCTCCTTTGGCCAGCTTATGATTCCTGCTGGGTATCTGATCACTGGCTCACATAGCTGTTTATTGCCTGGGCCTTGTTCTTGCCATTGAGCTGACTTCTTAGGACTTGCCTTACTCGTTGCAGGTATTTGGCTGTAGCCGCTTTCCTTGTTGCCTCTTCAAGGTTGCCATTTGCTTGTGGGATACCAAGGTACTTGTAACTGTCCTCAATGTCTGTTATTGTTCCCTCTGGGAGTGAGACCCCCTCTGTGTGGACTACCTTCCCTCGCTTAGTCACCATCCTACTACATTTCTCAAGCCCGAATGACATTCCAATGTCTGTGCTGTAGATCCTGGTGGTGTGGATCAGTGAGTCAATGTCTCGCTCACTCTTAGCGTACAGCTTGATGTCATCTATGTAGAGGAGGTGACTGATGGTGGTCCTGTTTCTGAGTCGGTATCCATAGCCAGTGATTTGGCTGAGGGGGTTCAGACCTATGCAGAACAGCAGTGGTGACAGTGCATCTCCTTGGTATATGCCACATTTGATGGACACTTGTGCAAGTGGCTTGCCATTAGCTTCAAGGGTGGTTTTCCACAACCACATTGAGTTTGCAATGAATGCCCTTAGAGTCCTATTGACATTGTACAGCTCCAAGCACTCAGTGATCCATGTGTGTGGCATTGAGTCATAGGCTTTCTTGTAATCAATCCAGGCAGTGCACAGGTTGGTCTTACGGGTTCTGCAATCATGGGCGACTGTTCGGTCAAGGAGTTGGTGTTTGGCTCCCCTGGAGTTTTTGCCGATGCCCTTCTGTGCTGCGCTCATGTATTGATCCATGTGCCCGCTTATCTTAGCCACCATGATGCCTGACATGAGCTTCCATGTTGTGGAGGGACAGGTTATTGGCCGATAGTTGGATGGGACTGTACCCTTCGAGGGATCCTTCAGGATCAGGATCGTATGCCCTTGGGTTAGCCATTCAGGGTGAGTCCCATCCCTTAGCAGCTGGTTCATTTGTGCTGCCAGGCGCTCATGGAGAGCAGTGAGTTTCTTTAGCCAGTATGCGTGGATCATGTCAGGGCCCGGTGCTGTCCAACTTTTCATGCCTGAGACTCTTTCCTGAATGTCTGCCACTGTGATGGTGACTGAATCTTGTTCAGGGAGGTTGCTGTGGTCTTTCCTCAGAGCCACCAGCCACTGTGCATCGGTGTTATGTGATGCCTCCCTTTCCCATATGCCTTTCCAGTACCTTTCAGTCTCCAGCCTTGGTGGGTCTGCTCTGGTGTTATCCCCCTGCCATTGAGCGTACACTTTCGCAGGTTGTGTTGCGAACAACCGGTTTATTCGTCTGGCCTCGTTATCTCGAGTGTACCTCTTTAGGCGGCTGGCCAAGGCTTGTAGCCTTTGCTTGGCAGTTTCGAGTGCTTCAGGTATGGGCATCTGGCTGTACCTCTTGGGTACTTGCTTTGTCATTGCACCTTTCTGGGCCTCTGACAATTGGCTCACTTCTCTCCGCACCTGCTTGATTTTAGCCTCTAACCGTCTTTTCCATGGTGGGTATTGTCTCTCATGGCTCCCATGGTTACTCTTATAGCCCAGCACCTCTAGGATCACTGCTGCTGAAGTGTATATCAGCTCATTGGTTTCAGTGATAGTTGTGGTAGGGATCGCTCTCAGTGCTGCATTCACATGTTCTAGGAGACTTTCAGATGGTACTTCACTTAGCCTCTGTAACTGGCATCGGGGTTGCCTTGTGTTCATTCGGGCCATGATCTTATCTTTCAGGTCAGACGCTGCCTCGCTCAGCGTGATACTTATTGGGGCTTCGTACCCAATCTCTGGTTGGGGAGTTGGTGTTAGCTCCCCTCTGACCTGGCGTCCTGGCTCCCCCTTGCCGTAGCATTTGTGTTGTACCTCGTCAATCTCTAGTTGTGATAGCAGTTGCCGTTTGTGGATGTTGGAACACTGAGCTACTAGTTGTTTGGCCGTTAGCTGGGACTGTGGGTATCGTATTAACCATTCATCCCACATCCTGTTCATGTAACCCCTCTGCCTAGGGTTACTGGAGTAATAGCATTCCAACAGAGCCTTGTTCTCGCATCTCGCCCATTTCCGCCTTGTTCCAGTAGCCCATTTTTCATCAAGGTGCTCTGGTTCCCCAGCACCTGACGCAGACCTTGTTTGGCCGGGCGACATCTGAGCCGGCATCTCGTAAGTTTCATTGTCTCTCATCATTGTATGAGGTGGGCTATACCGTGAAGGGTCTTGCCCAAGGACCCACACTGGCTTGCTCATTGCCCCTTGGGGGGGGATTCGAACCCGGGTCCCCCGTGTCAAAGTCACTGGCTTGCTTATTATTGCCCCTTGGGGTGTCAAAGTCCAGTGACTTACCAGTTGAGCTATCCAGACAAAACATATATATATATATATATATATATATATATATATATATATATATATATATATATATATATATTTTTTTTTTTTTTTTTTTTGTTTTTTTTGTGGGATTGTTTTGCCCTACTTCCACACAAACATGGCACCTCTTCCCAGAGCCCGAAGGTCTGGGAACAGAACCAAAGCAGCATAAACAGTTTCTAAGTGACTTTGACTCACTCTGGCTGCAGTTGTGTTCCTCACATCCTCTGCCCAACCAACTTTACCAAAGTGCTCCTGGCTGAACGGGAGCTAAGCAGCTTTGATCACCGGACCCCCCTCACCAGAGAGAGGGGGGGTCTGAGCAGAGAGAGGCCCACACCAAGTGTCCCCAATCGGTCTGGTCACTGCACAGGCATAGATCGAGTGGTCAACTGAATGGCACTGTTGTTAGCCATGATTATCCATACTTGTAGCTAGCATCTTTTGCTCCCACTGAGCCCAAGAGTACTGTAGGTCTTACGAAGTGCTAAGCTCAGCCTCAATCAGTCATGCTCACTGGAGTGCTCTTTGCACTGTTGGAGCGGTTTATGCTGCATGAGACCAAGCAGGCAACGTTGGAGTCACATTTGCCAGAGGCGCCCTCACAGCTGCCATCATTTACACTAAGTAGATTCCTACACGAAACCTCAGTATACATGCAGTGGGCACAATCCCCCACAAGAAGATCACAAACCTGTGCAGAGCCACCCTCAGCCCATCAGATAAAGGATCATTAAGTGTGGTACAAATGGGAAATCATGTGCTGAGAAAGCTATGAATTTCTATTTCTATATCCATGTGCTATTTGAGGCATAGATCAAAATTCAAATATGTTCGGAGCCCATGTGTGTGGTAATCTGAAGGTAATGAAACTTGATGTGTCCCTGGATTCATGGGCGCACATCTGCAGAGTAAGGTCTTTTCTGGCATACACTATCTGCTCTTAAGATAAGATTAAACAGTTCATGCTGGCCTCGTGTATTTCAGAGCACAGCACCATCAGTAATATTTTCCCGTCACACATAGAAATGGGTGGCCTCAGCCCCAGGCAAGCACGCCTACTTGGCCGGATGATGATAAATTAAGAGATAAATCGCCTTTTTTAAATTCAATGAAGGGACAGTATTTGCTCGATAAATCGACATCCATAATGTAGCTACATGACAGTAAATCCCTTATTCACACAGGTGCACCGTGTCAGAATCTGCTGATCCATGTTGGAACACAACCTTGGAGTCGTACATTTAAAAACATAATATTGAAGATCCATACACTTTCAAATAAAAAAGGACTTGCGTATCTTGCTTTTTCATTAAATTTGATACACATTTGAATTATTCCTTTTTGCCCTTCTGCATGCCTGTCACACACTCTATTGAACCGTATTTCACAGGAAAGCTAACAGAAAATGCTGAGAAATCCCTTTAGTACAGCTGCACAGTATTTATGGTTAACTCAAACTGGGTTATTTTTCAGCCTTTCAAACCCTTACGATCAGATGAGACACCAAAAATGAAATGAGCTTAGTGGTCTGGCTACATTATAAAGCTGCCTTACAGCTCACACTGTGATATTAAATATCTAGAAATTCCTCCATTCCTGTCTTCTTGTTTGAGTGGGATAAGGAAACAAGAAAACATATTTACCACAATTTGCAGCAGAAAGGAAAAGACAGATGAGACTCTCAAGGTGAGGAGCAGCTTCATGTTTGATTTATGACTTAAATTATTGTGTTGGGCTGCTCCACTGTAGAAGACCTACTCTGTATGGGTAGTACTTTTAACACAAATCTAACACAAACACATATTCCTGGTAGTGTTATTAATCAAATTTTAATTGAGATTCAGTCATTTATAATAGTCAGTAAGAGGGGATCTGTAATCAAAAGGTCCACAGGCTTTAAAAGCATGATATAGCGCAAAGTGCAGCCTTTGGAGGAAGAAAGTTAATAATTTTATGTGTGGAATTACAATTATTAAACCTAATTCACAGCCACTTTATTTGTTTTAGATAAGACAAAATATAACTGAATCAAAAATCCAGATTGGTCAATTAAAGGGGGAAAAAACGCATGATAACTAATACTCATAAAGGCTGTTCCTAATCCCTTTTATTATTATCATCATCATCATCATCATATTTTTCAGGCTTTTGGTCAATATAGGGTTAATTGTTACAGGAGAGTATAGTAATAAATAGAGGTTAAGAGCGGGAAGAGCATTCATCAAGTTATCAGAGCTACGAATTTATCTCAAAACTATATATATGTGCTGTATCTTAGACCACTCGACTACATAACACTGGCCTGTATAGCTGTCAGTCATGCCCATAGTGACTCATACTTGTGCTTACAAATATTTTCCAGCTATCCCTGTTCCAGCCGGTCTGATCAATATCTGCCGATCAAAAGACTGGACAAAGATAGTTCTAAGTGGGAGGAATCGAATGAGAGAATGGAATTAAGTGAGGTTACATAACAGCTTGACATTTGCATGGTAAATAAATAGAATATATGGTGCACAGAAAGCAGAAACACATCTAGAATTGATTGTCTTTAAACTGTAGACAGCAATGGAGACAGTAGTTACATTAAGCACGCCCCATACTCATTATGTTATTGACATTGACTGCAGTATCTTTAGTTAACCATGCATTTACTTGGCTTTTATGTTGCGCAGACCCATTAGCTAAAAGTACGCATTTTCATCTTCATTGTGCAGCCCATGACAAAAACCTGAAAAATCATCTTTTCAATCAGTTTTATTTACTTATATCCTTTTTAAATTCAGTTCTCTGGCACTAAGATTAATTTTCAAGAGGACATTGTGTAGTATTCACTTTTCAACATTTGTAAGGTCAAGAACCAGTTATGCTGAATGATACTTTAAATATTTAACTGTACACTAAGAGAGCGTCGTCTTATATCAGATCCAAAAGTTTAAGAATCCATGTGATTGATATGTCATGATGGAACTGTGGGAATTGTAGTTGGTTAGTTCATGATTTAGGCCTGCATTTTCTGAGCAGAGCCAGCCAAGGCTTTCACAGAATTCTCTTTTGTAATAGAGGACAATCTATCTGGCTACATACAAATCTACATACAAATACAAATCTTATATTTAAGCCTATCACACAGATAGTTACAAAATCTAACATGTAAAATTACAACAACAAAAAAAAGTCTAAAAGCTACAGAGTTTGCAGTATTTCCCATAGAGATTATTGTGTAAATTGCTTGTAGGCTCTAATTATAGAAAGAGTACAGCCTGTGAGTGGTTGTTTTCTCTTTGCGTAAAAGTGTTCAATAAAGAGCTTCTTATATTGACTGTAGTGGCTGCTCAATTGTCTGCTTAAATCCACAGTATTCCATTTGGTAACGTATTAATCAGAAAAGCAGTGCAGTTCAGAAAGAAGATAAAAAAAAGTTTACCAGGCAAATTTATTCATGATGTCACTGCAAAGTATCAGTATTGGATGGACAATATCACCCACCCATCTGCAAATGTAAAAATTTGCTATAGTAAAACCAAGGCTGAATCCCATTACACCCCTTGGCCATACCGCTTTCCCCTACCCTCCGTTTTGCGTGTTCATGTGTAGGGGTAGGGGAAAGTGGTAGGGCTATATACGCCTCTAAACAAAGATTTTTCAGAGGCACAGGGTATGAGCAGTTTCCCAGAATGCCTTGCGTATCACCGACAAGATGGCTGCTACCACGACCACAGAGACCAAAGAAGTTCACAAATGTAAGTATTTACTACATTATTTATGGTTTAATGCTTACGTTTAACACTGTTCCAATGCGTAATAGTCATTTTCTTCATAAAATGCACATGAAAAAAATGCTAGTACTACGTTGAGTAATCGGTTGATGCATGGAATTGAAGTTGTGAACGAATTGCGAGCGTCCATGCTACACAGTTGTTATTTGGGTATTGTAACCCAAGGATTTGCAAGCAATATCATCTTTAGAGAAGGTTAGGTTGCGTTCTTTCGAATGATATGCATGTCATTCCACTCTGACAGTTATCACAGTTATCCCTGTGTACTATCTTTCCAGGGACTCCAGAAGAAACCAGGCGGCTCATTCAGTTCCGAGCTGAGAATGAGCAGCATTTCCTTGAATCCATAGGTGCTGCAAAACAGCTTTGGAAGTGAGTAATTTGTTTTAGGTTGCGTGGCTGCTTACAAAGTTTTGTTTTATTAATCTTGCTTTTTATAGTGTTTACATTACTCCTCATATTTGTTATGATACAGGACGTTGGTCAAAGATCTTGGTCTCCAGGGAAAAATCACCTTCCAACAAGTTTCCAAAAAGTGGGAGAATTTGAAGAAAAAATATAAGGTAGCGGGGAGCAATGTTGTTCTAACTATAAGTAGATGCATATCTGTAACCTTTAAAGATCCAATGACATGGTACTTCTTGATGCTTTTATATGGCTCCTTAATGGTTCCCTAATACTGTAAATGAATCCTTCTTCAAAATCAAGACTCAGTGCATGAGAAACAGAGATAAGATGAGAAAGAGTAATTTCTCTCTCTCTGAACAGTCCATTATGGGACTTGTTGCTTGAATGCAAATGAGGAGGAGGGTGGGGGCGTGGCCAAACTCTCCGCTCTCAGCTCTCAGCTCTCAGCTGTCCGCTCTGATCCATTTCCGCGTTTTTGCGCGGAGAAGAGATGATAAGCGTTCCATTGAAAAATAAACACATTTCCACAGAAAATAAAATCAAACCACTGCTGTTCAAACCTCCAGAGGCTCAGATAAAGGACTTCTGAGCCTAGAAACACTCGGACGTGCCTCCAGGCAAATTAAAAAACGCATTTTGCATTGCCTAGCGCATTCGAGGTCCAAACTCTCTGGGCGTGATTTACAGAGACACTGAGTAGACACAGACGGGGGGTGGAGCTGCTTTTTTCAAGCTGACGTCAATAAGGTGCCTTGTTCAGAATCGCCCGTTTGAGCTGTGTTTTTTCTAACGCAGAAAAGGATCGCAAATGCTCAGTTTAGACATTTTGCAACTTTTAGCCATGGGGGTTGGGGGGGCCTAAACAGGGTAGGGGAGCTCACATTAACGTTCAAAAACCTCAGAAAGTGAAAATTTCATATTTCATGCCATGGGACCTTTAAAAGATTTTTATAACGTTCTTTTTGTTTATTGCAAGAGCTGAACTCCCAAAACAAGATTTGGAACAGATGCCGTTGAAACAATACCATCCACATGGCAATTTTTGATGAGAAGCTGTACTTGTATTGTACACACATACACATAGCCACAACCACATACTTCTGGAATATAATACCTTCTCATTTGTTTTGTTCTTTCAGGATATTATCAAGCCCACTACTTCCAACTCCACCCCAGACACCGCTTCTTCCATGGCAGCCAGTACCTCTGATGCCTCTACCTCTGTTGTTGCTCCTGTTCCCCCAACCCCCAACCCCTTTCCCAAAGAAGAGAAAGTCATACCACATTGTGGATTTTCTGGCACAAGGAAAGGAGCAGAAATGACATGAGGAGAGCGAAGAGAAAACAGTGTTTTTTTAAGGCCTATTTAAGAAACTGATTGATAAACTTTACTTGCTTGTATCACACTAGTTCTTGTGTGTATGTCTGATGACTTTGGTTGCATTATTCATATGTTTACCTCAGAAGCAGAGTTGTTCTCAGGACCAGTTTAGAAATTATGCGCAATGTTTACATTTTTTCAGTTCTCATACTTCTGGATAATTTTTGCACTATTCAAATGTCTACATTTTTTTTAGCCAAAAGGAATGTTAACCTGAATGTGATGCCAGTGGCCTAATAAAGCGCCATAGTCTTTTTTACAACAAGTTTGTGAGCATGAATATCACACCATCTAAACATTAACATTTGAAACAGATATTAGTATGAAAAGATTTATCACCAAAAAATACATTTCACATATCCCTGTGATAGTCCGGCAGATAGCTGCGAAAATCTATTACTTTGCGATAAAAGCTTCAAATTTGGTATGATGATTCCCAAAGGGGGTCTGATCAAATTTAGGACCGTAGGCGCTCAAGATCTGGCCCCTGGGGGCCATGGTGGCCATTTTCCAAAATGGCTGCCATGGAAATGGGAAAATGGATTAAAAGCACCCAGAAACATCACATATTTGTATCAAATTTGGTGAGAATTTGGTGAGACTAATCAGACTCCCAAAGGGAGTCTGATTAGATATAGAACAATAGGCATTCAATATGGTGGCCATTTTCCAAAATGGCCACCAAATATGGATTTCATGGTCAAATGGATTGAAAACAGCCAGAAACACAACATATTTGTATCAACATTGGTAGAAAGGTTCACAAAGGGGGTCTGATTAGATTTAGAACTATAGGCATTCAATATGGCGGCCATTTTCCAAAATGGCCATCACAAATGGACTTCCTAATGGGAAAACGGATTAAAAACAGTGCAATATTACACCAGAAATACATGTCAATATGAGCACACAAAAATGGCTATTGATATATCTTAAAATTATTTATGTGATCCAAATCATGAAAAATGACATTTAACGGGCATCTGAGTGGCTCTTTAGTTTTCCATTGACAAATTAAACATAATTCTCAGTCAGTTTTTTTGTGGGGGATCGGTGTATCCAGAATTGTACACTTTAAATGTTTTCGCCATTGCATTGGGTCGCAGTATGTTACTAATTGGGTCACACGTAATTACTAATTTTAACCGAAAAATAAAAAAAAGTATTCAACTTCCTGTTCCTCTCTCAACGTCCTCCGAAATGCCAGCAAAGTCGTGCTCGTATACTGTGATTGGGCAGTTACCCATACCCCCTAACTTGTTTGATTAAGCTACCCAGGGAGCGCTGAAATATTGTAAAGACTACAGGCTTTGGCGTGAGCTAGAGAACTTGGGGTGCAGTTTTGCACTTTAACAAAGTCAACATAACTGTTAAAGGAAAAGTAACGTTATTTTACAATCTGAGCCTTCTTTAAGTAATAAAACAAGTCGTTTGACTCACCCATATCACGTTCGTGTCATTTGGAGCTGTTTGAAGAAAGTTATGTTGTAGCGTATCCGTTAGCATTTGTATTCGGGGCATTACTTTGCGGTCTCCAAATAACACAAACTTTAGCACTTTTCAAATCATAGAAGCCCGATGTCTTAATATATGATTTCGTTTGAAGCAAAAGTGGCCTGTAATCCGAGATTTATCCATAGTTTTCAGCTTTGCGTTTCATGTTTGGGTCCCGGGAGCAGTCCGCGCATGCGCACTGGCGTCCTCATCTACTCGAAACTATGGCTAAATCTCGGATTACAGGCCACTTTTGCTTCAAACGAAATCCTAGATGAAGACATCGGGCTTCTATGATTTGAAAAGTGCTAAAGTTTGTGTTATTTGGACACCGCAAAGTAATGCCCCGAACATATGATACAGCACCATGTTAACGGATACGGGATCATTACTAGAACAGAACGGCTCAACATAAGTTCTGCGATACTGCTCCAATTGACAGAAAAATGCTATGGGTGAGTAAAACTACTTGTTTTATTGCCGAAAGAAGGCTCAGATTGTAAAAAAACGTTAATTTGCCTTTAAAGCAGAATGCAAGCATTCCGACATCAGTGTTGCTAATTTAGCGACTTTAGGCCATCTCTGGTGACTAAAAATCTCATCTAGCGACTTTGGCGACTTTTAAGTGACAAAATCATTGTTTTTCAACATAACTGTAGCTCTGTGACACCATCAGAAGCGTTTCTCACGGTGAAGCAGTGTTGTAGATTAGCTCTGATCTTTAAAAAGTCACTAGCACTGCCCTTTTGCATTATGGACATAGCCATGCAGACACGTTTTCTAGAGATTAGCGTGGCGTGCGTGACGCTATAATGTCATACGTAACATCATGACGTCATTTATCGACTCCTAGCGACTTGTCAGAGAGCCAGTAGCGACTTTCTGTGATGTTTTTTTTGGCAATACTATCCGACATTCCAATTGGCTGCGGCGGCTGTTGACAAACCGCATCATGGCTCATTAGCATAATATTCGCTGAATGAATTGCTGCCCCTCCTTGAGCCGCCACCTAACATGGTGGAGGGGTTTGAGTGCCCGAATGATCCCGGGAGCTATGTTATCGGGGGCTTTATGCCCCTGGTAGGGTCACCCAAGGCAAACAGGTCCTGGGGGACGGGTCAGACTAAGAGCGGTTCAGAAGCCCTTATGATGAATTCAATAGCAAGGCCAGATACGTCGCCCGGACTGGCGTCACCGGGGCACCACCCTGGAGCCAGACCTGGGGTGGGTGCGCGCCAGCGAGCGTTTGGTGGACGGGCCTTTCCCCACGGGCCCCGGCCGGGCGAAGCCCGAAGAGGCGACGTGGGGCCGTCCTCCTGTGGACCCACCACCCGCAGGAGGATCCATAGGGGCCGGGTGCAGAGAGATCTGGGCGGCAGTCGAAGGCGGGGGCCTCGACGGCTGGATCTCCGAGCATGGAGACTAGCTCTGTGGACATGGAATGTCACCTCGCTGGGGGGGAAGGAGCCTGAGCTTGTGCGGGAGGTTGAGCGTTACCAACTAGATATAGTCGGCCTCACCTCCGCGCACAGCTTGGGCTCTGGAACCCAACTCCTTGAGGGGGGCTGGACCCTCCATTTCTCTGGCGTTGCCCGCGGGGAACGGCGGCGGGCTGGTGTGGGCCTGCTCATTGCCCCACAGCTCAGCCGCCGAGTGTTGGAGTTCACCCCGGTGAACGAGAGGGTCGCGTCCCTGCGCCTTCGGGTCGGGGATAGGTCTCTCACTGTTGTGTCGGCCTATGGGCCGAACAGCAATGCAGAGTACCCGGCCTTCTTGGAGTGCCTGGGAGGGGTACTGAACAGTGCACCGACCGGGGACTCCGTTGTTCTCCTGGGGGACTTCAACGCCCATGTGGGCAACGACAGTGACACCTGGAGAGGGGTGATTGGGAGGAACGGCCTCCCTGATCTGAACCCAATTGGTGTTCTGTTATTGGACTTCTGTGCTAGCCACAGTTTGTCTATAACGAACATCATGTTCGAGCACAAGGGTGTCCATCAGTGCACGTGGCACCAGGACACCCTAGGACGGAGGTCGATGATCGACTTTGTTGTCGTGTCATCTGACCTCCAGCCGCGTGTCTTGGACACTCGGGTGAAGAGAGGGGCAGAGCTGTCAACCGATCACCACCTGGTTGTGAGTTGGGTCCGCTGGCAGGGGAGGAAGCCGGAGAGACCTGGCAGGCCCAAGCGTATCATGAAGGTCTGTTGGGAACGTCTGGCAGAGCCCTCTGTCAGGGGCACCTTCAACTTCCGGGGGAGGCTGGGGATATGGAGTCCGAATGGGCTCTTTTCTCGGCCTCTATTGTCGATGCGGCCGCCCGTAGCTGTGGTCATAAGGTCTGTGGTGCCTGTCGCGGCGGCAATCCCCGAACCCGGTGGTGGACACCGGAAGTAAGGGATGCCGTCAGGCTGAAGAAGGAGTCCTATCGGGCCTTGTTGGCTCATGGGACTCCTGAGGCAGCTGACGGTACCGGCGGGCCAAGCGTGCTGCAGCCCAGGTGGTCGCAGAGGCAAAAACTCGGGTTTGGGAGGAGTTCGGAGAGGCCATGGAGGAGGACTATCGGACGGCCTCGAAAGAAATTCTGGCAAACCGTTCGGCGCCTCAGGAGGGGGAAGCAGTGCTTCACCAACACTGTTTACGGTGGAGGTGGGGAGCTGTTGACCTCGACTGGGGATGTTATCGGACGGTGGAAGGAATACTTTGAGGATCTCCTCAATCCCGCCGTCACGTCTTCCGAGGAGGAAGCAGAGGCTGGAGACTTGGAGGCGGACTCGTCCATCACCCTGGCAGAAGTCACTGAGGTGATTGGAAAGCTCCTCGGTGGCAAGGCCCCGGGGGTGGATGAGATCCGTCCTGAGTATCTCAAGTCGCTGGATGTTGTAGGGCTGTCTTGGCTGACACGTCTCTGCAACATCGCGTGGCGGTCGGGGACAGTACCTCTGGACTGGCAGACAGGGGTGGTGGTCCCTCTGTTTAAGAAGGAAGACCGGAGGGTGTGTTCCAACTATCGGGGAATCACACTCCTCAGCCTTCCCGGTAAGGTCTATTCCAGGGTGCTGGAGAGGAGAATTCAACCGATAGTCAAACCTCGGATTCAGGAGGAGCAGTGTGGTTTTCGTCCCGGCCGGGGAACACTGGACCAGCTCTATACTCTCCATCGGGTGCTCCAGGGTGCATGGGAGTTTGCCCAACCAGTCCACATGTGCTTTGTGGATCTGGAGAAGGCATTCGACCGTGTCCCTCGTGGGGTCCTGTAGAGGGTGCTCTGGGAGTACGGGGTTCGGGGTTCGGGGCCTTTTGCTAAGGGCTGTTCGGTCCCTGTATGACCGGAGCAGGAGCTGTGTTCGCATTGCGAACACAGCTAGTAAGTCGGACCTGTTTCCGGTGCATGTTGGACTCCGCCAGGGCTGCCCTTTGTCACCGGTTCTGTTCATTATATTTATGGACATAATTTCTAGGCGGAGTCAGGGGCTGGAGGGGATCCGGTTTGGGAACCACAGGATCTCATCTCTGCTGTTTGCAGATGATGTTGTCCTGATGGCTTCATCGAACCAGGACCTCCAATGTGCACTGGGGCGGTTTGCAGCCGAGTGTGAAGCAGCTGGGATGAGGATCAGCTCCTCCAAATCCGAGGCCATGGTTCTCGACCGGAAAAAGGTGGCTTGCCCTCTCCGGGTGGGTGGGGAGTCCTTGCCTCAAGTGGAGGAGTTCAAGTATCTTGGGGTCTTGTTCACGAGTGAGGGGAGGATGGAGCGTGAGATTGACAGGCGGATCGGTGCAGCGTCGGCAGTGATGCGGTCATTGTACCGGACCGTTGTGGTGAAGAGAGAGCTGAGCCGAAAGGCGAAGCTCTCAATTTACCGGTCAATCTACGTTCCTACTCTCACCTATGGTCATGAGCTTTGGGTAATGACCGAAAGGACGAGATCGCGGATACAAGCGGCCGAAATGAGTTTCCTCTGTAGAGTGGCTGGGCACACCCTTAGAGATAGGGTGAGGAGCTCAGTCACGTGGGAGGAGCTCAGAGTAGAGCCGCTGCTTCTCCATGTCGAGAGGAGCCAGCTGAGGTGGCTCGGGCATCTGTTTCGGATGCCTCCTGGATGCCTCCTGGACGCCTCCTGGACGTCTCCCTCGGGAGGTGTTCCGGGCATGTCCCACCGGGAGGAGGCCCCAGGGAAGACCCAGGACTCGCTGGCGGGACTATGTGTCCTGGCTGGCCTGGGAACGCCTTGGGGTCCCCCCGGAGGAGCTGGAGGAAGTGTCCGGGGTGAAGGAGGTCTGGGCGTCCCTGCTTAGACTGTTGCCCCCGCGACCCGGCCCCGGATAAGCGGAAGAAAATGGATGGATGGATGGATGGATGAATTGCTGCATGAAAACTAGCTCCCGACTTGGCTGAGCACAGAAAACATTTCAGAGATCATGCAAGGTTTACAATTACTGACAACCTATGCTTCCCAAATCATTTGTAGGGGATCCTGCTATGTGATCATGCTGTGTGATCCATTGACTCTTGTTAGCTTAGCTACATACTCCCTCCCCAAAAGAGTTTAAAACAACACAACACCTAACATGAAAAATAAGACCCTCTACCACCTTTATAAACCCAGAGCGATTTTAACCATATCTAGACCCAAAGTAGTGGCATACCCCTTTAAAAATGATCAGTCCCACTTTGTGTATTATTGCACTGTTTTTAATCCGTTTTCCCATTAGGAACTCCATTTGTGGTGGCCAGTTTGGAAAATGGCCGCCATATTGAATGCCTATAGTTATAAATCTAATCAGACCCCCCTTTGTTTAATCAGACCTTCCTACCAATTTTGATACAAATATGTTGTGATTCTGGCTGTTTTCAATCCATTTGACCACGAAATCCATATTTGGCTGCCATTTTGGAAAATGGCCGCGATATTGAATTCCTATTGTTCTATATCTAATCAGACTCCCTTTGGGAACCTTCCCACCTAGTTTGATACAAATATGTGATGTTTCTGGGTGCTTTTAATCAATTTTTTCATTTCCATGGCGGCCATTTTGGAAAATGGCCACCATGGGCCCCAGGGGCCAGATCTTGAGTGCCTACGGTCCTAAATTTGATCAGACCCCCTTTGGGAATCATCATACCAAATTTGACGCTTTTATCGCAAAGTGATCGATTCGCATGAAAATCTGCGCTTATCGCCCGGACTATGATAAGCAGTGAATAAGTGATAAGCAGAATCTGTGGCTTTCAAACAAAAATAATATTCCAAACAATTTTTCAGCATTTCCAACATCTATTGAAAAAAACTATATACAAAGTTCACTTCTGGAAAGTCACAGTCAGCATCTTTATGGGGACTGCACATTGCTTGAGATCTGGGCAGCCAATTTGTCCCTTGTCGCATTGCCAGACCTCTCATTATCTGCTAGGGGCTCCCAGGGAAGTTGAAGATCTAGCATGTCCTCTGCAACATCTTCATTTGGCTCCAGCAGGTCCCCATTGTCCAGACACACACTGTGAAGAAAGGCACAGGATTCAATAACCAGAGGTGCAAATGTTGGTTTTACCTCCAAGGCTTTGAAAATGGTACACCTCCATCTGGACTTCATCATTCCAAAAGCCCTTTCGATAATGCTGCAGCCCTTGGCATAATTGAAGCGCTCCTGTATTGGTCCATTAATTGTGTGATTAGGCAGATCGGTGTGTCTAAACACGGATAGCCACCATCTCCTAGGAGACTGTAGCCTGTGGGAGGGTACCGTCTTGCTCTGTAAAAGCTGCTTTTCTTCATGATCCGTGTGTCATGATCTGACCCTGGATGTCTAGGAATCTTCCACTAGAATCGCATATTGCCTGCATGTTTACTGAATAGAATCCTTTGTAATTTAAATAGTATATTCAGTATCATGCTGGTGGGTGACACGCCTCCCGGCAGCTAGATATAAGCAGGGTCTAACCAGTACAATAACCAGAGCTGACGAAGCCTCTCGGATGAGCGGCGAAACGTTTTCAACCAAACAAACTTTGTCCAGTTGACAAATTGAACTTCTCCTTTGATTATCATGCTGGTGGTTTGATCCTGATGTGGCTGCCGTCTATTGCACTGACAACACTATTGAATGAAGGGATTCCTGATATGTGGGCAAATCCTTGGCCAGTTGCATGAACCTCTCCAGTCTGGGGGTTGATCCATATTATTTGCTACTTTGAGGGCTATGCGGTGGACTGTGGATTTTGACACTTTAAAAACACAAGACACAACTTTATAAGAATGTCTATGAGCCAGCCAGAAAACATAGATGAGGACTTCTAGCTGACTCCCCCAGTCATGGTCCTGTTCTTTTTGCAGCAGGCTCTGCAGACTATTCATAGCTGTTCTGCTGAGCCGAAAGTTGTGCTTCAACTCTGCTTCTACATCAAACCACAAATGCAGGATGGGCACCTTTTGGTTCATTTTGCAATATGTTGTAGGATGACCAGTCTGGAAAAGAAAATATGTTATCATTAGTCTCAATTGGAAGGATTTAACTAGTTATAAGTGGGACATTTGGCTTTTCCCCACCCCCAGACTTAACTCATTAATAGCAACTACAATGCAGTCATGCTACACATTTTCTTATCTTATCAGATCTGAACACAGATCAAAAAAGTGAACCAGTTACATAATGTGTATCACAAACGGTAGAATGCAAAGTAACTAATGTTATACATGCTAACGTTAGCTTACATTAGTTTGTGTAGCTAGGTTAAAATATAAAAACATGTTTGCATTAATGTTACGTTCTACATACCATAAAATGATTCACCAGCACTCCTAGGCATTGAAGAAGACTTTGTCTTCTTACATTTCTCCGGTTAGCTGCAGACAACCATAAAAAGATGCCAATAGCCCACGCAACAGAGACCACCACAGTTTTTAGATGTCATGTTGGATTTTGGGCAAAAAATTGTTGCGTCTGTTTACGTAAAAGCTACCAGAGACTATTGATGATGTATGTGATTGTTGAAGGGGTGTTGTTTTCAGCAACAAGGGGTTGGGGTTGACTTTCAACCCCTACCCCTTGTTGCTCAGTTTCAAGGGGCAAGGGGTAGGGGTAGAAATAAGAAATGGGATTGGCCCTGGCAGCCTCTGACATGTATTTCATCTTGGACAAAGCGATTTGTGTAACATTTGATTGATGGGAATGACTTGTAAATCCCATTGGAGAATAAAGAGCCCATCTCATGGGCTCCCACTGGTGCATCATGGGTATGGCCTCCAACCACAAGTCCTGGAATGAAATGAAGACTGACACATTTGCTCCTTTGGCTCTGCATCTTCTCATTCCTAATGCTACCAGTTTCTGAAGTGTAGGATTTGACATTTATTACAACATGTGGAGTGAGAGAACAGCACGGTTGACATATAAATGTAGGCATACCTTTCACGACAATTGCTATCGACCGGGGATGAGCCGATATGTATTTTTTGAAATAATACAATGCAGGGCTCTCAAGTTTTGAAGATTGGTAGGAGTGAGATTTTTGAGGATTTGTTAAAATGGAAATGCTTTGTTAAAATGGAAATGTTTTTATAACAAAAAGTCCATATTATCATTCAATAATTCAATAATGCACAGGATAATATGTTATTACACACAGTCTTGGTTTAGTCCTGGTTTAGTCCTGGTTTAGTCCTGGTTTAGATCTGGTTTAGACCTGTTTTAGTCCTGGCTTAGTCTTGGTTTAGACCTGGTTTAGTTTTGGTTTAGTCCCGGTTTAGTCCTGATTTAGACCCAGTTTAGATCTGGTTTAGTCTTGGCTTAGTCCTGGTTTAGACCTGGTTTAGTCCTAGTTTAGACCTGGTTTAGTCCTGATTTAGTGCTGGTTTAGACCCGGTTTAGATCTGGTTTAGTCTTGGCTTAGTTCTGGTTTAGTCCTGGTTTAGTCATGGTTTAGTCCTGGTTTAGTCCTGGCTTAGTCCTGTTTTAGATCTGATTTAGTCTTGGCTTAGTCCTGGTTTAGACCTGGTTTAGTCCTGGTTTAGACCTGGTTTAGTCCTGGTTTAGTGCCGGGTTAGTCCCGGTTTAGTCCTGGTTTAGACCTGGTTTAGTCCTGGTTTAGACCTGGTTTAGTCTTGGCTTAGTCTTGGTTTAGTCCTAGTTTAGTCCCAGTTTAATCCTGGTTTAGACCCGGTTTAGTCCTGGTTTAGCCTTGGCTTAGTCTTGGTTTAGACCTGGTTTAGTCTTGGTTTAGTCCTGGTTTAGTGCCGAAATAGATGCAGAAATAATCAGATAATATGACTCAGCCATAAGAACGCGGTCACTCGTATTCATGTATGCACGTGTCACGGTCTTTAATAATCCGGAGCTCCGGAGAAAAGGACATATCCCGAATGTATCCCGTGTCCCGAGGCGAGAGTTCCTTCTTACGTAGCATTAACGTAGCAAGTTAAGGATTCTTATTCTCTTGGAAATGCCGCGTAAATATCACGCGGCTCGCTCACAGCTGATCGGCGAACAGGCCGATCAGCTGTGAGCGATCGGCCTCACAGCTGATCGCTCAACTCGAGTACTGGTGTGCAAGTGACTTTTTTTCGCTGAAAACGCGCGGTGCCTGCATTAACTTACCGATTTTCTGGGCACAGAAGCGCTGTGAACAGTGGCTACAGTTTTGAATTGCTTAAAAAAAATTTCAGCGTGAGAAATACCATGTGTGGCGTGTGAGCGTGTGAACACGTCGAATTGCGCGTGTCACACTCCCAAAGCGTGAGACTTGAGAGCCCTGCAATATTTAGACTGCTGCTGTGACTGATAAGCAATATTTGCAAATATAGATATTTTACTTTTAAAATCCATGGAGCCACACAAATTTATCTGAAGTTAAAGTCACACGTGAACTTTTCACAAAATATATTTATCTCCCCTGGGCCCTGTGTCCTGGTGGGGGGGGTGGTGCTTGGGCCTTATCTCTCCCCTGGGCCCTGTGGTGGTTCCTGGTGGCGGTGGAATGCTCTCTGCTCTGATAGTTCACCTGTATTCAGCATAGTTTTATGTATTTTACCATGTTAGTGTGTGTGTGCGTGCGTGTGTGTGTGTGTGTGTGTGTGTGTGTGTGTGTGTGTGTGTGTGTGTGTGTGTGTGTGTGTGTGTGTGTGTGTGTGTGTGTGTGTGTGTGTGTGTGTGTTACTGTTTTGGATGTTTGGTTGTGTGGTGACGAGCTGTGGAGGGCTGGTTGGGTGGGTGGAAGGAAATGTGGGTTGTTTTTTGATCACTGTAAAGCACATTGTGTTACACTTTTTTGTATGAAAAGTGCTTTATAAATAAAGTTTGACTGATTGATTGATAACATAATATGTGATATAACACTCAAGTCTTCTAGTCTAGTCTTCTCAAAAAGACAAATCTTTTGCAATGATGACAGTCTGGGAATGGCACACGGGTATAAAAGGAGCAGCGCTGGGTAAAATATTGGTATTGAATATCAATAGATATCAACCAATAACAATACTGGGACTTATATATCACCCCTATTATCGAATTCAGTGTATTGTATGTAATGTATGATAGATGGAACAATATTTTTAAGGGGTCAATATTTGTTTATATATATATATATATATATATATATATATATATATATATATATATATATATAGATATATATATATATATATACACTGCCTGACAAAAGTATTAGGACGATTGTGTATTTCTGAACTCTGGATGAAACTTCTGGTTCCAACAAGATAATGACCCAAAGCACTCATCCAAACTGTGTAAGAGTCATTTGGAGACGTGTGAACAGCGTCATCAACCCCCAGGGGTCAATTCTTGGCCATATTCTTTTTACCCTCTACCTTCTCCCACTCGGTGCAATTTTTAAAAAGCATGGCATTTTATATCATTTTTACGCTGATGACTGACAGATTTATCTGCCTATTTCTAAGCACGCGAAAGGCCCCCTGACACCCTTGTTGAACTGCCTTGGTGACGTCAAGGCTTGGTTGGCCCCAAATTTTCTCTGCTTGAACGAAGGGAAAACTGAAATTGTGCTCTTTGGGCCCACTGATCCCTCATTGGACTTGGGCCCCTTTAAAGATAATGTTCATCCCTTCGCCACAAACCTTGGCGTCACCATGGACAGTGATTTTAAACTCAGCAAGCAGATCAACACAGTCGTTAAATCAGGCTTTTATAATTTTTGTCTTTTATCCAAAGTTAAACCGTTTTTAAGTTTTAAGCATTTTGAACAAGTCGTTCACGCTTTTATTTCTTCGCGTCTGGACTACTGTAATGCTCTTTATACTGGCATATCACAAAATGCTCTTTCACGCCTACAGTTAGCCCAGAACTCCGCGGCACGACTTTTAACAGGAACCAAAAAACGTGAGCACATCACCCCAATTCTTGCGTCTTTGCACTGGCTTCCTGTTCATTTTAGAATTGATTTTAAAATTTTATTGTTTGTTTTTAAAGCTTTGAATGGACTGGCCCTGGATTACATCTCGGACCTGGGATTATTTGGATATTAATGTGCGCTCCAGGAATCCGACTAATGTTAAACACCTGTGGAAGTGTCTTCAGGATGAGTGGAAAACTATAGAGGATGGATATCTTGAAAAATTGTTGGACAGAATTAGCCTGGGAATTCCCAGGCCGCTTCCGTTCGTTTCGAACTGGAAGGCGGCCTGGCAGCTCGTCCAAGCGAGAGTCCCAGATTTAGGGCCCCAATCAGAGAGTGGGGAGGGGCGGCAAGACGGTGACGCGTACTACGTGACAAACGGAAGCTTGTAGTTTGAACTGACAACTGACATGATTGGCTATGGACTTACGTATACGCTCAATGATAGACATTCATAACGCCCAATAAACGGCCGTTGGCAATCGCTAACCACACCTCCGCTACGGGATTTTTCGAAGCGAGCTCCCAGACCCATATCTCACTTGTGATATGGTCAGGTGTTAACCAGACTAGGACAGAATGCCTCGAATTTGTAAAGCTGTGATTAAGGCCAAAGGTGGTTATTTTTGATGAGAAAGCAATTTAACTTGATATTATTACATTTTTGCAATAATAAGCAACTGTAACTTGTAGAGCAATCTATTTGAAATTTAGTTGCCTTTTACCAGATGCGTCGAACTGTCTCATGATCGCTTCACTATCGATTTTCATGTCGAAGTGAATGTTCATGAGAGCAAGCCCGGTAAGCCTCGCATCACCCATGGTGTTTCGCAGGTTTTTAGGCGTCTCAGTGTGCTGAACGAGCGCTCGGCAGAGACAGTGGAAACGGCTCGACATGACATCAAAATTATATCTTGTAAATGTCTGGAACCAGCAGTGCCATCGGCGGGCAAATAAAGTAAAAGCCAGCTTACCTTAAGTTTGATCTGTTGTCTGCTAGTCCACGGACGTCGTAGGCTACAGTTTAATATCGCATTTGCAACACTTTAATTACGTCTTTCCAGCCAAACATATCGTTGAATTCGAGCAATATCACTATTTCAGTAAAGAGGACTCGAACTTCGTTGTGTGTATACTGAGGAGGTGACCTGCTGCGATGGAATGTTGGATGTATCATTTTTGTGGGGGGGTGTGAGGAGTGTGCTGTAGGGCTGTGAACTTGGTGCTTATTGCACTTCCAGTCTGATCGGACCCAGTTCGCTTGGGTTCTCCATCTCACACATTCTATTTATATTAAAACATTCAATTTCTATAAAAAATGCGTTTTTATTCACTTAATGTTGTCTTGCAAAAGTGCCCAACATGAATTTAAAAAAAAAAAAAAATCTCTCCAAGGTACGCCTAGTGCGTACGGCCGTACGCCTGGCGGCGCCACTGGTTGTCATTACCAATACGTCTTGTTATCATTATGAAAGTTCAGAAATACACAATCGTCCTAATACTTTTGTCAGGCAGTGTATATTGGTACTTTTCTTTGTACCAGTAGGGAATCTTGTTAACTTGTTATTTTTCTGTTCTACGATAATATTTGCGCTGTCGAGGATTTAATAAATTACTTTTATGACTTACTTTTAAGAGGTCAGTGTGCTATTTTTGCAGCCCATGTTCTTTAATATTGTTTTTGATGATATTTAGATTTATTTTTTTAATTTTTGCTTTAGGGTTATTGTATCAGTGACATGAATCAATTATTTATCATCCATATTTTCTTCAGCAAAACATCACACTTGAAAATCATGACAGGTCTGACGCAGGTGCGTTTTTCAGACTGACTGCACTGCGAAAAGCTTTGATTTAAGTTGGGGTGTGGTGGGTTAATGGGAGAGGTAATTAAGCACTGCATTCAGTATTCCCATGTGGGACAGTTTAACCATCTGGGATTGATGTGATAATCTAATTGTTATGCAGTTTTTATACCAGGTTATAATATAGACTATTTATAGACTGCACATTTTGTGTAAGATTGTAAGTTAGCAAAAGGTTGATTATAGAATTTAGCTGTCAACAGTTTTGGTTAGTGTTTTAGAATGCATGTTTTTGTGTAATTCCTAAATGCTTGACATTACAAAAAGAAAGGACAGTCAAACAAAGATATTAGCCAAACCACTGTTCCTGTTTAGATGGTGGAGCAGTCTCATTAGCAACACACTTTATTGGGCAGTTAACTGGAAATGGACAAGGATATGCGCGCTTTGCAATTCCCCCTTCATAACCGCTCGGTCCTTGGAATACATTTAGAGTCTTTGTCATCCTTAACCTGGCTGTACAAGAATTTTTATGCGACTACAGTCAAGGTCTTTTTGAAATAGGTGATAGACTGGTTTATTTTTAAGCAGTTTTGTCCTTCCAATTCACTCCAGTTCTTTGAAAGCAGCCAGTTTCACACTAGCGTATCCTGTAGAGTGATAAGACAGGTGCTGCTAATAATGACAGCTCTGTTCTGATCAAATAAGATGTGACATTATGACAGCGGGGCCGCATGCTCAATACCATGACCTTCAACCGAGTAGCTAAATGGAATTCAACCACCATTAATTCTCCTTTCCCCGTGTCAAAATGGCTGCTCTGAAAGGCCAGTTGATGATCAGGCATTGGGTTTATGTTCCAGTTAAGTTTGACAAATGACTAAAACTGTTCTCTATGGCTCACCGTCTTATTTACCTTTATGTCTGGTAGGGTTGGATCTGGAAATTTTCTGACAAGCATTAGATTGTTGATTTATGTTTTAGTTCACATTTTAAAACATGTCCAGGATAACTGACAGACTGAAAGATGTGACTGTATTTTCGAACATGTCACAGATCTAAAAACTATGGATGCACTGATATATTGGGTCGATATTTGACTTTTTTATTTTATCACCTATTGACTTTAAATCTCCAGCACAGGCCAATATATTTTTTTGGATATTTGCTACCTAAAATACATACAAAGCTTTATATTAACACCTTAATTCATAGAGATAGCTGTACAAAACAGCTCTCTTACAGGTTTGTGGTTAAAAAAAAAAAAAAAGAGCTTGAATAATTTGGAGAAAATCAGCCAAAAAATATCAGTAGAGCAGAGTTTTGGCATTGGATATGAAAAAAAAAGTTTTTATGCAGAATATGGCAGGATATTTTGTTGTTTATGGGGGAAATTTTGATATGCCTTTGCTAATTGCGTCCATGCAAATGGCGATTTCGATTCGAATACCATTAAACTTGCAGCTCTAATGCCAAGTGTTATCTGTGCGTAGATAGGCCTGTGGGATGATCCAGACCAAACCTGTTCCAACATTTAGACTCCTGCCGGGTGGCTACGAAGGTTTTGGACAATGAATCTAATCTGCAATCAGAAGGTTAATCATGAAACAGTTACTGCCACGCAAACAAGTGGAGCATGCTGCTACCCATGAATAATGTAGACGCCCCCAGGCCAATTAGCAGGGGTGCATCATTGCTTCAAATGAGATTTCTCAGGTGATAACTCTGGCTGTCTGAGAGATAATAATGTGATTTTTCATAACATTCAACAATGGAGTATGCTAGTAACATCAGATCTTAATGGTTATGTATTGTAACAGAACCGAACTTGATAATTGATAATATGAAGGCCTCTTTATTATATGAAAACTTAACTGCTGGATTTCAGAAGCTGGGCCAATAACTGTATTGTTAAGTACATTCATGGGTCTAGGAACTTGTATAAACAATCAGGTTAAACATAGGCCTGTCACAATAACATATTTTGAAACTTGATGGGTTGAGATATACTGTTATAAACAATATATATAACATTGAAGCTATTATATGCCACTGATAAAATATCAATAAGCAAAATAACCCCAGTTTAAATATACATTTTAAATATACATCTAACAAGTATGAGCTGCAACAAATAAATATCAGAATTAAATGATAATTAGCCACAGAAATAATGTATTTACCCTTGTACAATCAATAGAATAGGATCGGATTCAATGACAGGTGAGGCAAATTCAACTTTTTTTAAAGGGATTTATTTTTTTAATCTGTGTTATAAACAGGGTTGGGAGGGTTACTTTAGAAATGTAATCCGGTACAGTTACTAGTTACTCCTTAAAATACAGTGGCTTGCGAAACTATTTGGCTCCCTTGAACTTTGTGACCTTTTGCCACATTTCAGGCTTCAAACATAAAGATATAAAACTGTAATTTCTTGTGAAGAATCAACAACAAGTGGGACACAATCATGAAGTGGAACACACTTTATTGGATATTTTAAACTTTTTTAACAAATAAAAAACGAAAAATTGGGCGTGCAAAATCATTCAGCCCCTTTACTTTCAGTGCAGCAAACTCTGTCCAGAAGTTCAGTGAGGATCTCTGAATGATTCAATGTTGACCTAAATGACTAACGATGATAAATGGAATCCACCTGTGTGTAATCAAGTCTCTGTATAAATGCACCTGCACTGTGATAGTCTCAGAGGTCTGTTTAAAGCGCAGAGAGCATCATGAAGAACAAGGAACACACCAGGCAGGTCTGAGATACTGTTGTGGAGAAGTTTAAAGCTGGATTTGGATACAAAAAGATTTCCCAAGCTTTAAACATCCCAAGGAGCACTGTGCAAGCAATAATATTGAAATGGAAGGAGTATCAGACCACTGCAAATCTACCAAGATCTGGCCGTCCCCCTAAACTTTCAGCTCATACAAGGAGAAGACTGATCAGAGATGCAGCCAAGAGGCCCATGATCACTCTGGATGAACTGCAGAGGTCTACAGCTGAGGTGGGAGAATCTGTCCATAGGACAACAATCAGTCGTATACTGCACAAATCTGGCCTTTATGGAAGAGTGGCAAGAAGGAAGCCATTTCTTAAAGATATCCATAAAAAGTGTTGTTTAAAGTTTGCCACAAGCCACCTGGGAGACACACCAAACATGTGGAAGAAGGTGCTCTGGTCGGATGAGACCAAAATCGAACTTTTTGGCAACAATGCAAGACGTTATGTTTGGCGTAAAAGCAGCACAGCTCATCACCCTCAACACACCATCCCCACTGTCAAACATGGTGGTGGCAGCATCATGGTTTGGGCCTGCTTTTCTTCAGCAGGGACAGGGAAGATGGTTAAAATTGATGGGAAGATGGATGGAGCCAAATACAGGACCATTCTGGAAGAAAACCTGATGGAGTCCGCAAAAGACCTGAGACTGGGACGGAGATTTGTCTTCCAACAAGACAATGATCCAAAACATAAAGCAAAAGCTACAATGGAATGGTTCACCAAAAAACATATCAAGGTGTTAGAATGGCCAAGTCAAAGTCCAGACCTCAATCCAATTGAGAATCTGTGGAAAGAACTGAAAACTGCTGTTCACAAACGCTCTCCATCCAACCTCACTGAGCTCGAGCTGTTTTGCAAGGAGGAATGGGCAAAAATATCAGTTTCTCGATGTGCAAAACTGATAGAGACATACCCCAAGCGACTTGCAGCTGTAATCGCAGCAAAAGGTGGCGCTACAAAGTATTAACTCAATGGGGCTGAATGATTTTGCACACCCAATTTTTCATTTTTTATTTGTTAAAAAAGTTAAAAATATCCAATAAAGTGTGTTCCACTTCATGATTGTGTCCCACTTGTTGTTGATTCTTCACAAGAAATTACAGTTTTATATCTTTATGTTTGAAGCCTGAAATGTGGCAAAAGGTCACAAAGTTCAAGGGAGCCAAATAGTTTCGCAAGCCACTGTATGTATTCAGTAACGTAATCCCGGTACTATAATATTAAAGTAATGTAACTTGATTACTTTCAGTTACTTTTGGATTACTTTAACACCAAATATCCTATAACAACAAGAAAACAAGAAAATTACAATACAATTAAAAGTTTTTAGGAGGACAAGTACAGTTCTATGTGTAGTTTTAACAACTGTTATCACTATAAGCCAAGTCACTAGCAAACAAGGTCACTCACTAAACCAAACACCTAAACACCTGTGACTTCAACGAAATTATATTTTCAGTCAAGTTTTAGTTTTACCGGGACAGTCATCTTGCCTGATCTCCGCAGCTGGACAGGATGTTCGTCCAGCTTGCGTGCTGGCCTACATCTAACGACAGCTTTGCTCGGAATTGTCTAAAGGGTCTTCATGGATCAGTTAACATGACTATGTTGCCTAGATAATGTTTAAATATCAGGGCTCTCAAGTCTCACGCATTGAGAGTGTGACACACGCAATTCGACGTATTCACACGCGCACACGCCACACATGGCATTTCTCACGCTGATTTGTGTTTTTTTTTTTTTTTTGTGCCCAGAAAATCGGTCTGTGTGGCTTAGTTTATGCAGGCTCCGCGCGTTTTCAGCGCCGCCCCCTCCCCCTGCTCCGAGGGAGCTCCGGGGGAGCAGGGGGAGGGGGGGACGGCGCGTCTGCTCCCGACCGTGCGGTCCGAGCGGAGGCCGGAGCAGACGCGCCGTCCCCCGGGCACGTCCTGAGCCTCAGTCCCGGTGCCACGTCTCCTCTGAGACGCACCGACTCCGGTCCCCGTGTCTCCGTCTGTGCGTAACGTGTCCCCCCCGACGGCTTACGCGCGGAATACGCGCGGCCCAGAGCCGAACTGCCCGCGGTGAGACGCGGTGAGACGCGGGCCCGGTGCATTAACCAGACTCTTACATGAATCCGTTAAAAATGTCCCGCTCCCCCCCGCCCCACTCCCTCCTCCCCGCCCCTCTCAGCGCGCACTGACAAAGTGCAGTGATGATAAAACAAACTGAGAACCATCAGGTAATAACTTCATTTATATAACTCTCATTAGTTGCTTTGTAGTTTAAGTTTGCTCTTTAGACAAACAGGGCTCTCAACACGCAATTCGACGTGTTCACACGCTCACACGGCATTTCTCACGCAATTCAAGTCTTTTTCTTTGTACCTTTTTTTTGTATCCTTTTACTTAACGCCGTTCCATGTAATCCGTTACTCCCCAAGCCTGGTTATAATGTTGTTTCCTCATCACAAACATAAACCCCACACAAACCCTGCATATTTAGACGGCATTCTTCCCTCAACAAGAAAACACGCTGTTCTATTGTGTGATGTCATGTGGTAATACAGTGCTCCACTGAGTTTTTAAACTCCATTCACCTCCACTAGAATCATTTTGATGATTTCCACCCCTGGAATTGACAGTCTCTTCTAAACAAAAGGTGAAAGGTACCTGTTAACTTGAGAACTACTGCTTCATGACATCACACGGTAGAACAGAGACTTATAATTAAGGATTACTCAAACATTTGTGAATGAAACAAAACGCAGCTCCAGGTATGTTTCTGATGAGGTAACAGCATTTTAACATGACAAAAAGCTCACAATAATCAATTTTATGCAATATAAAATGATCAGAATGAGAATAAACAGAGAGTCGTTTGGGAGCGTTGATATAGTAATTATTGTAAAATGCCTACACTAACATTAATCATACTGTTTTAAAACCTACAGTAAAGCTTGCATGTGTGTGTTTGATCCTCACATTATCAGGTCTAGCAAAGCGTGCTGTGCTGTGCCACTCACATAAATATTCCCACTGCAGCCTCACAGCAGTTGATTGCTCTTCCGACTGGCTTTGTGAATCCCAGCGCACATCACATCAAGCCACTGAAGAATTCTCCTTGCGTTGTTTTCAGCTTATGCATACATTTGAATTGAAATAATTACAATGTTTTTTCTTTCAGTTCTAGCACTTGTTTAATGGGCTGCAGGAATCACATGTTTTTCTGACTGTTTACCAAAGCTCCGTTCTCCAAGCAGCTGTAAAAAGCCAGAACATTTTCTCACCCACAGAAACGTTGACTCATTGATGTTCGACTGCACCGCTCAGTGTAGAGAGTTAGATGCTTTATGCTTTGTTTTGTGGTCTGATATCTCTTAAGGCAAGTGCTTTAAACTATTGTTTTATCACAGGGTCAATAGGCAAATAAACTACTGAGCTCAGCATGAGTTACAGGTCATGCTGTGGATAGAAGCATTGTTAATTAAAGCACTACTCCATGCTTTCACCGGCCAGATTCATGAAGCCACAGACTTTCTCCTCTCTGTAATGATAATCTATTGAACGGTTGTGGGACTTGTCAGACTTGGATATTAATTTCCTCTGAATGTGGGCTCTGCGTTGGCAGCTTTCAATAGTATCAGCTATTGAGAGATCGTCAACTGAAGAAGCCCCGTTTGACATCTGTTTTGTAACTCCACATTTGTGAAAAGGTTTTTATAAAATTATACAAATGGTGGTTTAGTGTCAGTGAGTTTCTGTACAAGAAGATGAAATGCGCATTTCATTTCAGTAATAATCATTATTCGTCCAGTATTTTGTGCAATATCATGTTTTGTAACCAAATAACGACAATACATAATGCTATTTGACGGTGATGTGCTCCACTAAAGAACTTTTATTATAATGATTACAGTGATAACCTTCTTTTGTCGTTTTGAAGGCTCTCAAAACAGGACTAATTTGCTTGAAAATTGCACATTGCAGTACAGAGCCATAGGCAGGGGTAGGTGAAATTAAATGTTCTGTGGACTCAAATGCCTACAGAGGACAATATAGGCTAGTTAGTGTACTTAAACATACATGAATTAGTTCAGTGAGCTAATGATGAGGGGAAACCATTCTTGTTAAAAGCTCATAAAAGTACATTTTGCATAATAAGACAAGATTTGTGACCATCTCAGTTTTAATCTATGAACTCTTCTTTATAATGTTCCTATCCTTGTCAAAACTGTCAATATTAATTAAAGGTCCCATGACATGGTACTTCTTGATGCTTTTATATGGCTCCTTAATGGTTCCCTAATACTGTAAATGAATCCTTCTTCAAAATCAACACTCACTGCATGAGATATGACTCTGACAGTCTTCATGAGGCTAGATATGTGTCTAAAATGCTTTATTGTGGGTGTTGCTGCTTCACTGCAAATGAGAAGGACAGAGAGATTGGCTAAAGAGCGGGGGGGGCGGGTTTCCCCCGCAGCTCGGCGCAGCTCGGCGCAGCTCGGCTCCGCTCTGTCTCCTCTCTTCCGTGTACAGATGGGAGACTTTGCAATGAAAAAAAGCATATTTACACAGAAAATAAAATTAAACCACTGGTATTTCAGAGGTCCAGAGGGTCGGGTAAGGGACTTGCGAGCCTAGAAACACTCGGACGTGTCTCCAGGCAAATAAAAAAACGCATTTCGCATTGTAGCGCATTCACAGTCCAAACTCTATGGGCGGGATATACAGGGACGCTGAGCGGAGACAGAGGGAGGGGCTGGAGCTGCATTTGCCGATCTGACGTCAAAAAGGTGCCTTGTCCGAACTCGCCCGTTTCAACACTGGTTTTGTGTAACGCAGAAAAGGACCGCAAATGCTCAGTTTAGACATTTCGCAACTTTTAGCCATGGGGGGGGGGCTAAACAGGGTAGGGGAGCTCACATTAACGTTCAAAAACCTCAGAAAGTGAAAATTTCATGCCATGGGACCTTTAAGGGTATTATATGTGCAACCCATACTTAGGTCCTATGAGAGAAGAATTTGCAGGATTTATGTGTTGAATGAAACAAAACAAAACACAACTCCATGTATGCTTTTGATGAGGAAACAACATTATAACAGAGCAGTAGCACAATACTGGCCCTTTAAAAGTAACGATTCATTAGTTTGTATTGACATGAGAAAAAAGCTTTTATTTTGTGTGCTTGCATTTGCTTTTGTAGAGGCCCTTGATCCTCCTCAAATACACGCCATGACAACTGTAAAATGTATGCCGTTTTCCTGCCCCCTTGTAATGCAAATAGGGTTTTCTCATAAATATATAAATTAGTGTAACACAACAGAAGTATAAAGGAAGGCTTGTGGTCTGATATGCATGGTGTTGAGCTGTGCAGCCCGTAATAGGGCCTCAGGTAATACATGTGCACAGGTGGCGGCTGCTAGAGGAGCTTTAGCGAGTCACTGGGAAACCATGATGAACTCTGACAGTTTTCCCCTAGAAGGCAGCCCCCAGTCCCCACGGCAACAGCTGCTTTCTGGTGTTTTAAAACGTCTGTAGTGCAGATGTGTAATAAGTACTTTTATGAGAGATTTCCAGTAGTCACTCTGAATTACAAGACTAAAAATGATTAGATTAACTTTCTCTACAGGCTAATTATTATCACTGGGGATGGTTATGTATGGCTTCATTACTTCAATACAATTGTACTAAAGTGGAATGTATATATGCAGATGAAAATGTGCACTTTTTCATCTCCATATATACATTTGACTGAATTATAATCATTAAATAAAAATGCCATACAGTACTGCTATGTAGTGCTAGGCTTTTCTCTGCAGTGTCAATCGATAATTTGTTTTGATTGTGCTGAATATATTCAAGATCCATTTTTCTGTTCCTGTCAAACTGAGATAAATTAATATCAAATACTGCAGATTCAGCAGAACGCTAGTGGAATATTGTGCTTCAATCTTAGTGCAGTTGTGCTGAATTAGGCATGCGATATAGATATCCGCCATTCTCTGTTGGACAAGTGACAAGTAGAACGCTTACAAAAATACTGGATGAAAGTGTTTGTCAATACGTCTTTAGCTCACCAACTGAAAATTAAATTAAATTCTTTACACAGACAGAATTAGACTATTCTCACAGCAGCAGAGTATTAGGATTTTATAGAAGTCAAGGTCTGGGTTTAACACTGCGTTACCTGCAGGAGAGTCAGGACTTATTTCACATTCTGCACAAAGCACTCGGTCTCACCCTCTGAGTTTTGATGGGCAACAAATTGACAGGCCAGTCTGAGAAATGCATGGCCTGTCCCATATCAAAACAAACAAATGTATTACCAGTGCAGAATTATAAAGTTCACTCTAGATGATACCAATCGCCAACTATTTGCTGTGAGGGGGGCATGATAGCCGGGTCTATAGGGTTGCGAAGGAGTGCATTGCAACCTCATTTAAAAGTGTTTGTACTCTCATTTCAGGCAGGTAAAAAAAAAAAAAGAAATTTAAGGGAAGAGTAATGTATGTGAACCCTTTGAAACTTTGATGCCTCCTCAGTAAGTTTGGTCTGCACCTGCTTGAGACCCTGCTGATTAAGAAAAAGGAGGACACCATGCTACCTGCAGACACTTAAAGGTGCATGTAACGTTTCAGTTGAGGGTCAGTCACCTGCTCGTTTCTATGGATATGTCATTGCTCTGCCTGGAATGTTCCACAGTATGACATTAAACAGTTCTACCTTACATTTCTTAAATTACAAGTGGTTTTACTACTCAAACATACAGGCATTCTGACTGCGAGCAGTGTTGCCTCCAACGTTCCCTCTAAGCTGCGCGCCTGTGCAATTGCGCACTGCTCGCACATTCTCAGCGCACAAGAAAACCTATGCAGCGCAGAGATGAAAGAGTTCCGTTTTTTTTTTCAGCCGCGGGGTCATCTGAATACGGGGGAATCATCCCGTATTCAGAAACAAAAGTAAGTGTCTCATATTAAACTTCTACCGGTGTGTGAGGAGCACGTGCAGCTCTTTCGCAACAGCGTGTACCGGGGGTGCATGTCGGATGTTGCGCACAGGGGTCCAAGGAGCGCTCAGGGAGTTAGTGTGTTTACTCAGACACATAAAACATTAGGGGGGACATTAGTTGCCTCCCCACAGATCTGACCTGTAACTTGACCTAGTTTGGTCTTTATGATGATAGAAAGGTTTAATTGCATACTGTGAAACATTCCAGACAATGCAATAACATCTCCATGGAGAAAAGCATTTGGTGGACCCTCCACCAGAAAAGTTACACAATGCACCTTTAACATGCATTTCTCTTTTTGTGCAGTTGTATTATTCATTTTCCGTCTTCCTCATGGAGTTCACTTTGTCCAACGACACCTTCAAGGTATGTGTCAATTTGAAATCTTTGCTTTAGTTTTAAAAATAGTTCCCACATGAAAATACAATTGTTTTAGTGGTGCAGCAGTATTGTGCTTTTAACCACTGGCCTCATTTTGCAAACCCACATTCCCTTTCTGCTGTCATGTAAATTTAAGCACCTCAGCATGAAACATCCAAATTTGTTACCATAAAAGTACCTCCATCTGCTGTTTTTAATGTATTTTCCTATGCTAACAAATGGAGCCACTGCATTATAAGATGTCACACTGTTTGAGGCTCCAATGTCACAGCTTAGCAAGACTTTTTCTGCAGATCTTGGCTAAAACTGCAAGTGCTCGTGTGCTGCCAAGTCATGCACCAATGAAAACATTTATCAAGTTGCCTAACTTATATTCAATGGGGATTAAATCAGCCATACTTTGATTAAACTGGACTGTAGAAACCATTCTCAGTCCACACTTTCATTGTTCCTTTCGACCCTGTGTGCCGTTTATTTACTCAGTGTTTTACTCAGTTAAGCCTTGGCACTGCTAGATGGAGGTGACAATCCTGTTTTCTGCCCAAAAATGTCAAATGGGACGTGATCATGTAGCTGACTACATAATAGATTCACTGTATTCTCATTACATATCTGTGAGGAACAAACCCAACTCGTGACAAATTATCACCAGTGTCACGAAATAGTAATGAGGCCCCTGTCAAGTCATTTTCCCTGGCAGCCCATGCATTGATCATTTGGCAGCTTAATGATGGTAATGTTGCATAATGCTTTTGGCCCCAAACACCAGGGGGAGGGGCACACATTAGAGGAACACCTATGAATGTGCAGCCATTCTCCTCTGCTTTGGAACAAGGGATCTGACAAAGTAAACACTGGCTATTCGACCATCGCTGCACTTTACAAGATTGGTGGGTTTGATCTAACAGAAAACCTTCAGACATTCAGAACCTCTAATGACCTTTATTCTGTACAGGTGTAGAGGTGAGACAAATAAAGAAATGGATTTACCCTCACATGCAAAATTATTACATTATTGCATATTATTGCCTGTGATAAAACAGTATTTTTAAATGGCTTCAAAATGAGCTGTTGTTTTTGACTTGAAGATCAACCTTGACCTTTACAGACATGTTTCAGGACATGTCTTTCCACTACATTGTCTTCGTATAATGAGAATTATATACATATATTGTCTTGCTATTGTTTAAGTGTCTAAACAATGGTAAACTACTATTTTCCAAATGCTTGACATACTGTGCATCACCACTAACTGTTCATAACTTCCTTCATTCTGGTCCCAAGGTCTGACATTGATTATATAACTTCCAATATCTTTTTCAGAGAAAGTTTAGACTCTTTGGACTCTTCACCCAGAGAAAGTTTAGTTTTTGATGGGTCATGATGAGGACATTCAAGAGAAGAGCAACTCAAGTTACTAAGAGAGCTGTTATGCAAATAAGTACCAGTATGTCTTTAGAGCAGATACTAACCAAAGTCATATATTATGCTAAATTTACTAGTGTGAGCTTTAAGTCATGTTATAAATTAATGTTGTTACCTCCTCCAAAACATACCTGGAGTTGTGTTTTGTTTATTCACACATGTTTGAGTAATCCTTTATTATTAGTCTGTCTAAATCTCCAAACTCACAATGCTCTGTTCCATCTTGTGATGTCATGAAGCAGTGTTTTTCCTGTTAACAACTACCTTTTACCTTTAGTTCAGCAGAGAATGACAATTCCAGGGCTAAAGTTATCCAAATGATTCTAGTGAAGGTGTATCGAGTTTAAAAACAAAGTGGAGTACTTCCTGTATTACCATATGACATCACAAAGTGGAACTGAGAAACGGTGTTTTCTGTTTGAGAGAACTCTGCCTAAATATGCAGGGTTTGCGAGTTAAGCATTTGTGAATGAAACAAAACACAACTCCACCTATTTTTTTTAATTTATTTTATTTTATTTTTTTTATGAGTGAAACAACATATAACATAGATCAGAAAATAACGTAATATGAGTCATTTAAATCAAAAACAGGACAGCTAATGAAATTAAATGTCACAGGATTTGGAAGGATTTGGGACCATTTATAATGTATTCAATGTTTTTTGGCCCATGTATTTATTTACATTGCCATTAAAATGAAGAATTACCATGCTGATTCTGTCTGTGTAGTGAATTTAGTATTGCAAAGATGAAGTAACCTTGGCTCTTTTCCGGAGACTATTTATGATTTTGACTTGAGGATGTGTTCTCATCAAACTAAAGTTCAATGTTTATTTCCTTTTATTATTTGACCAGTATTTTACATGGTTCTGCTTCTACCTACTCTCATTTACTAAGTGCTAACATTCTCAGAGTTAATATGAATATTCATTTTAGCTTTGGGTTATAAATGACACTTCCACTATAACAGCAACGGAAGTGAATATGGTCTTGAATGTCATTTTCCTGACAAAGTGTAAGTTAAAAATGAACTTGCAGCTTTCATTTTAGCAATTTGCATTTTTTACTTTGAGTGATTCATTTAGTGTACCCATTCTAACTACGGTAATTATTCAAGTGGGTGATGTATGGCAAAATGACGAGGATATTCAGTTACTTTTCACTGTAAAGTAAAGTAACCGAGAATACATATTCAGAATGCAAACACTGCTCTTGTGGTGAGGGCATGTGTGATTTTTCCTTTTCCAATGTGTGATAGGAAATCTGTAACAAACATGAAACAAACATGAACCTGTTTTTGATTCTATGTTGCATTTCTATACTATAATTTAAATGCCATTTGATGTAAAAGTATTCCAAGCATTTAGAATACAATACTCTGATTGGCCCATGCATTGGAATATGTTACAAAATGCATTTTATTCACCAGAATTACAGGGTTTTTTTACAACATTCAGTGGCCAGATGGGAGTTTTACCATCACAGTAATGCTAACAACTAAAAAAAAACCTCTTTACACTTACTTAAATGCAGCACTCATTTCTCCCTAAAACTTTTTCTCTGCATATACAATATATTTGTTTAAAAAAAAAAAAAAAAAAAACTATACAGAAAAAGCCACCTTTCTATTACAAAGTGCTCTAAAATCCTGTAAAGTAAGATGATTACCAATAACTGACTACATGATTACCCATAATTGTCATGCACATCAGGGCTCAGCTGTTCCTATGGCTCAAATCACGTCTAAAACAATGTACCAAAGAATAGACAGAATACTTAAAAAATGTATTTAGTTACAGAATATTGAATACCTGCATAGGATGTTAAGAATTAGGGATGGGACGAGACACAAAATGAGATGAGACATGAGACTGGGTCCATGAGAACAAGACAAAAGAAGATTTTGAAAGATTTGTAATAAATAAATTGTCCAAATTAGTCCACAATTTTGGCCTGACCATTTTTTTTTTTTATGTATTGTTTTTAATACTTTTGGTGCATGATTTGGAACTACATCTCTCAAGGAGCTGTAATTTCACCAGCACTTAACTTTTTTTGTCCAATTCAAATGTAAACTCGCAGAAAGAAAATCTCATCTTCCACATGTGTACAGAATTTAGGGGCAGTTTTGTCTCGCAAGATCTTGTGGCACGAGATCTTATTAGGAATACATAAGGTAAGTGAAGAATAACTTTGGACCTCTGCGCACTGTTTAAAATAAAGTAGTTGAGTTTTGAAAACAAAAATCAGGTACAGTTCCTTTAAAAATCTTTGAAAACAGTCGGCACATTAGTGAGAAATTAAAAAAAAGTCAATGCCGCGGGGACATATTTGTTAGTTTTATGTCATTTGAAAGTTTTACAACCACTTTTAACTGTTGCAAAGAATTGGTGCAAATGAGCCTCTAGTCGTCCTGAAATAAGTGTTATATTCTTAGAGAGCAAGATGACCCACGTGACAGCCCGTTTCAGAGGAAATGGCATGGAGAGGTAGACAATATATGTCAGGAAATTAGCAAAGCAATTTTCCGAGCGACATTACAAGACACGGAAATGACAGAGCCCACTCCCGAAGGCATCCCAGTGGCTTCAGGAGGAACATAAAAGCTATAATGTACAACCGACTGTAGGCAACCTTACTGTATTCTCTGAACTCTATCTGAGACAAACAGTTAAATTATTCTGGGCTACAAATATTGTTCCAAGAAAAATAGGAGCTTCACTGAGTGTAGTTTTTGGTTTTTCCAATATTATGATGACGTGAGACTGATTTGTCTGCACAGCATAGAACATGATGTGCCCTTAAGGTTAGCATCTGCTGGGGGTTAGATTAGGGCTCATATGAAAGATAGGCCCATACTACATTTACTCAGATAGATGTGTGTAAGCAAACAAATCTCACAGGCTATGTTCACAGTATTTATTTCACAGTATGATATTTATTGTCATAATCTGAAAAAGCTGACAAAATTGGAGCTATCTTTTCCTTTCAAAATGCCTTGGCAAGCCATTATTACTGTAATATTGTAAATATTAAGTGCTTAATGAGAGTTATTTCTTCAGGTAGTCTGCACTGAAATGGAACAAAGGATCATGGTCTATGTAGTAAGACTTTTGACGATACAATATCATAAAATCTGAGTTATTGTTACATCCCCAGACTTTAACACAGTACAGAAAATGATGTGTCCTTAAGGTTAGCATCTGCAGGTTAGATGAGGCCTCATATTATGAATGATATACATGCCCAGTACTGCTTCATAAACTATTAGAGACACGGTGTGCTGTGTGTATGTAATAAACAAATGGATGCTTTATGATAGGAGCATCTGACACAGGTTATGACTGCACATGCCCTGGCTTCAGTAAAGACAGAATTGATGATGCAAAACAGCTACTCAAATTGATTATACCCTGTTGCTCCATTGATCAAAACACTATGATAATTTTACTCGTATGTTATCGTAAGAAGCTGTTGAAGAAATTTATTGCAGTGTTATATATTTGTTTGATTAACTGTTGCCGTTAAGGTTTATTGCCTATGCTTCACCTTAAATGCAAATAAGGCAATAAGACTGACAGCAATGTAAGACAGCTCCTGAGAATACTACACTAAAGCCTATTTGTTTACACCTCCTTAAGACGTGCACTATACGTAACGTTCTGTTGCCTGGCTCCATGGTGATGCTACTGCTTAATTATGCTACAGCTTGACCTGAAATATTCCACAGTATGAAATTAAACATGCATTGTTACAGTAAACCAGGTCACCTCACCACAGATCTGACCTGTAACTTGGCTTGGTGATATCACCTGCTTGTTTCCATGATATATAATTTTAATGCCCTTGCAGTCCTATTATGGAACATTCTATCCTGATAATACAATAACATCTCCATGGTGACAAGGAGGAGGTGGATCCTCCACCAGAAATGTTGTATAGTGCACCTTTAAACATTGGTCTTGCCAAAAACACAAAGAATGTGTGTGTGGTTGCTTCTGATCTATGATTTCTGTGGTGGTAAAAGCAAAGGGTTTCTATGAACGGTACAGCTGCTTCATGTACACACACCCAAATGTCTATGTGCACAGGTTCTCCAGCGTTTGCAAACATTTAGCTTCCTCTCACTCATTTTGCTGATGAGTTAGTACAGCTTAAAATAGCACAAGATCCAATGAATTTTTAATGAGTGGTCATCTATTCAGTCTGGGAATTGTCTTATTGCACCTGGTGTAATTGCTACGAATGGGAAACGTGTGGGTGAATATGGTGTGAACTTTAACAAGGAGGTTTTATGTAATGATGTTTTTGTTAGCAAGATCACGTAACAAAGATGACTAAAGCAGAAACTAAATTATACATTCAGAACATTGGATTATGGGATATTTAAAAGTACTAATATGTGTAAAAAGAGGGTTATTTCTCCTGGGTTTGCCTTTGAAAAGTTTTCTTATTTAGAAGAGACATTGTAAAAAGGATACATTTTGTAAGAACACCTATGGATACTGAGCTTGTATAAAAATACTACTACTATACTTGTTTATCTGCTATTTTTTTTTTCTTTTTTGTGTGGTGAAGAAAAAAATATTAATAAAAAATCGAATGCTTCAGAGCCATAGTTTTTCTCAGTATATTAGTTTGAATTAAAAAGACAAGCACTGGTATTTGAATAAAGATTTATATCACAAAGCATTGGCTTTTACCATGGGACACATTCTTCAAGATCCATCTTCCCCACATTTTTGACATGTATATTTGCACATTCAAAATCTTGCCTTGCCACAATCTTGCCTTTATTTCTCTCTCTCTCTCTCTCTCTCTCTCTCTCTCTCTCTCTCTCTTTCTCTCTCTCTCTCTCTCTCTCTCTCTCTCTCTCTTTCTCTCTCTCTCTCTATTGACAGAGAGAAAAAGAAGTCGAAATCAACAATTACACAATCATATGTGGTCGCCCAAGTTGTCAAATATTATCTAAAAACTATTAGCAATCTTGTTATGGCACTAAATAACACTGTGTTCATGACTTGTCTTCTCTGGGACAGACTTATTTGCACTACTCAGCCAAAGATGGAGGACTGTGAAAAGTCCTGACCATTCTACCAAAGTACCATACCTTATCAGGGCTAAGCTTCGCTGACTACCACGGCTTCACCAAATTTCAGTCCAGTCAAAGTTAGAATAGCCTTGTCACTAAATGGCACAAAAAAAGCAGGACCTAACACATTGCTGGGGGCATAAGCACACATGCAAGACTTTTCCCACCAGCTGAAAATGGGTAAGGCAGTTGTAAGGGAGTAGAGTGGTTGGGTGGAAAGGCACTTGTCTTACACTTTTTATATGAAAAGCCCTTTACAAATACAGTTTTATTGATTTAACTTGTCAGTCCAGTGTGTGATCATGTAATCACTGATTCCTACTTTCCTTTACTATTCACAGAGAAAAAAGGGGAAAAAACTAATGAAAAGACATGATTGTGGCTTTTTGGCATTTTTAATCATATCACCAAGCTCAAATCGCAGGAGGAAAAATGAATGTAGAAAATGGAGCCTAAATTAATTAACTTTTTTTTTTTTTCAGCTTGCCTCTCTGGGCTGCCGTAAAATACATATAGTTTGTCCTAGTTTTAATGTGACTCTATGAATTAATTAAGCATTAAACAACAACACAGTTTTAACACACAACACACAGCTCCAAATTCATTAATGCCACAGCTATAAACTGAAAGGTCTCACCTGTGAATGTGAAGTATGTTCACTGACACACAACTCTGGCAGTGTTTTAAATTAGCATTTTATGTGTAGATTACTCATCAAATGCTCTGAGAGGAGAGGAAATGTGGCGGTTTGTGCAGGTTACAGTGAGTCTAGCAAGAGACAAGAATTTCTCAGAGAGAAACAAAGAGGAGCTGGTGTTCTGTTGAGTTGAATACCGGTGCTTTCTCTGCTACTGCTGCAGCTCTTGTGCCTTTCCTCAAAGTTTAAAGTGCTCCTTTTGTTAGTCAAAGAGCAGAGACATGTCTGTTCTCACCACAGAAGTGCAAAATGCATGTGTTTTCAGACGAGGTGGAGTTCCATTTCAACAAACTCCAATGAAGGCGGAGGGGTTGAATGCTGCCACGCACAGGTGGGCATCCAGCGTGTGCACGCTCATAGAAGATAATGGAGGTGTCAATTTGGCTGCCTGTCAGGCCTGTCTGGCCTTTAAAAGAATTGTCTGACACATAACAGAAGATCGTGCTTCTTTCTGCTCCTTTTCATTAATTTTCCTTATGTTTAATTTAGTGCTGTCAAAAAATATTGTGCTATTAACGCATTAACGGAAAATTATTTTAACGCCATTCATTTTTTTATCACAAGATTAACGCTTTTTGTGACCTAGTGAATTCGTTTTTTCATAAGCTCTGGCCACTGCTAGGAACATTAGAAAAACTACAGGATCCAGCTATAAACAATTTGTACGAAACTGAGAAGTACTGGCTGGAGGAGGTGGGCCAAAGCACAGCACGGCTTTCACCACACAAGCCCTGCGCGCGCTCATGCCACCCACAGAAGGAAAACACAAAACAAGCACTCCCCCACTCCCCCCCACATCCACAAACCCACAGAGGAGCACGAACCACAGCAGGACCCACATTGGTCCCACCTCTCAATAGACACTCCCTGCCGCTGGACCCACTCTCTCTGCCAAAAGCGCCAGCTCCACCATTCGACTGGCAAACAAACAGCACGACGCCATCGGCCACGGCCGCATAGGTGCGAACACAGGCCACAGAACCCCAGGCAATCACGGCATGGCCCAAAAGTCCCGGCGCGAGTGTGCCCCTAGTACCTCACAGCACATTATTTCACCCATAGTGGGAACGTCAGTCCTCTTGACTCTTATGAAGACAGAAGAGAAGCACTTCACTCACACTGATGCAGAACACTTCATGACCGTGGAACATGAGAGTGGAACATCCAACACAAAATGTCTCACTGACAATAAAAACACATTTGCACAAAGCAAGGATATTCACATTTCTTTGTTAAAAAGTGTATTAAAATGATGATTCACGGGACAAAAATCTGCGATGAATTTGTGATTATTGCGAGTTAACTATGACATCCATGAGATTAATCGCAATTAAATATTTTAATCGATTGACAGCACTAGTTTAATTTTAATGTCTTTCATATTTAATTATATATTATGAATGAAATAAATCAAATAAATGAGCCTTAGTGTGAGGGGCTGTTCATATTTTATGTTCCTAGTTGCAAATACAACCATCTGAAATATGAAGAAAGCATAGTACTAAGTTTCACTGGGATTAGCTTGATTTAGTGAGTGTGAATTTGAGCTAAATAAAAGCCTTAGAGCTTAATTGATTCTGTGCTTTTATGCTGGTATCATCCTCTCCATCTCTTTTCTCTTTCAGGGATCGGCTGTTTGAAGTGCCATGGCTGCTGCAGCTCTTGGGGGGGCTCTGGACGTGGGCTTGTGGACGACATTGCTCCTTATCACATTCCTTCCTCATGCAAGGTACCACAAACGTCACCATCCAAAATTTCTGTTGGTTTTGATTTATTATTTCATCTAACCAAAATCATTGTCCCTGCCTTTAAAAAATCAACTACTAATTATTAATACAGCTTTGAAATCAAGGACAAACAAATTATGCCAACTTTTCAAATAGGGTATTTAATATTTTTATTTTATATTTTAATATTTTATTAAGATTACCCATCTGAGTCCCCAGAAATTGAGTAATCATGTTCAAATCAAATAGTGATTTTGCTAGAGCCCACTGTGAAGCTGATTTTTTCTTAATTACATAAATATTAAGTCATGTTTGATCTTGTGTTTTGATTCTCGAGCCAGGTTATCAGGCAGTACTTTGGGTTGCCAGATCCTATGACTAAAAACAGTTGGAAATAAAAGAACTCCCCTGCACTGACAGCCAATCATTAATAAAAACAGGCTTCCAGTTGTTAGAATGAACACATCTTTTATACAGGTTTAGGCACTGTCAACCCAGGCTCACTTGGGATTGTAGTTTACACAAGCAAGAGAACATTCTACGTAACTTAACTTTAAAATAGCAATCTCATCCTAAGTGGGTCAAAAAAAAAAAAAAAAAAATCTTTTTTTTAAGTGGTTTCTTCTCTCTGTGGCTGGTCAAACTTCTTGAGAATTAATTTGCATTGTGCAGCACACCACAGCCGTGATTGTCCATTCACAGCATTTTCACTCCTGCCTGCCTGTGCACATTTCACACTTTGTATGTTGGACTCAGCAAAAAGAGAGGCCACGGCAAACTCAGAACTGGGCCTATCTCACTCATATTTTCAAATGAAGAGATTTAGCGCTCTGCCATGTTAGCATTGTTGATAAGGTGGTGTGGAGTAAACATTTTAAAATGGTTTTACATGCAAGTACAGGCTCACCAAACCAGGAAGAAAGCGGGCTGTGGTGAAAAATCAGAGCAGTGTTACGGGGATTAGCCCAGTTTGCCTTGTCAGGGTGCCACTTGACTCCCTCTGCTTGTTAACTACCCACAACACACCTTGCAATTAATTACATATGGTAATTACATTTATTTAATATAGACCTGAAGACCCAGGTGAGGAGAGAGATCCTTTAGAATGTAATATCTTATCACTTTTGTTTCTGAGACAGATATTAAAAGACCTATATTAAGCTAATCTACAGTTCTGGAAAAAAAGAAGAGACCACTGCAAAATTATCAGTTTTTCTGATTTAGTAATTATAGGTATGTGTTTGGGCAAAAGGAACATTTTTAAGTCTATAAACTACTGGCAACATTTCCTCCATATTCCAAATAAAATATTATCGTTTAGAGCATTTATTTGCACAAAATTTACCTGGCCAGCCAAATCATATCACTCTGTATTTCCTATACAACGCGATACCATTTGGACACCCTCCATCCACGCTCGCTCCTCCGGTTACAAACGGACTCCGCGATTCTGATTCGTTCAAAGATGGTGACGTCAGTGCACCCGCCTTTGCCCGCAAAGTCACTCTTAGGCAGCGGAAGTTCCGCCTCAGTTTTGAATCAAGATGGCGCAATCTCTGATTGGTTCACTTAGCTGTCTGTCTACGTGCAACAGCAGCGCATTCTGTGGATCAAGCGTTACCAGACTCATCCGCTGGTACAGCGATGAGTCATGGATTCTTCCAGGCAAGCACAAAATGACAAATGGTCAAAATAACGACCACGACCACGAAAGATACATGTTTTCAGACCTCAAACAATGCAAAGAAACACGATCAAATTCATTTTAAAACAACATAATACTAATGTTTACACTTAAGAAGAGTTCAGAAATCAATATTTGGTGTAATAACCCTTATTTTTAATCACAGCTTTAATGCGTCTTGGCATGCTCTCCACAAGTCTTTCACATTGTTCTTGGGTGACTTTATTCCACTCCTGGTGCAAGAACTGAAGTAGCTCAGCTTTGTGTTTGTGTTGGAATTCAACAGACCCTGGAATGGAATGGCTGTAATACATGTAGAGATGCTGATTTCAGAAAAAAATGCAGTGGTCTCTTATTTTTTTTCCACAGCTGTAAATTATAATGTTGTTTCCTCATCAAAAATATATTTGGCGTTCTGTTTTGTTTTGTCCACATATGTTAACACACAAGCCCTGCCTTTCTTGGTAATACAGGTGACACTTCCCTTGTGTTTTTAGACTCCATACACTCATTTGGATAATTTCAGTTCTGGAATTTCCAGTCTCTAATAAGCACACTGTAAACCTTGGAAACTACAGCTTCATGACATCACAAGGTGGAACAGAGCATTTTGAGCTTTGGAGATGTAGACAGACTAACAAACCAGAACTGGAAATGAGTGGCTCAATGATAACTGTAAAATCTAAAAATGTACTCAAAGTATTTTAATTGAGATGGAGTGTGGGTATATTCTGGAATAGGAAATTGTCTTGATACGGTCTCCAGCAGGATCCAGGCCAACAGAATTCATTATGCATGGAGCTTTAATCTTCTGCCATTACTTGTCATGTATTTCACGTAACGCATGGAAGTACTTACACGGCATCGCTTTGTTCAGTTAAACCTATACATGCACTTTGCTGGTATAGTGAGAAAATCCAAGTAAGAAATATCTCCCAATTTACATTCAAATGAAGATGCACATTAATTGTCAAAGCTGGAGCTGGAGGTGTTTAGAATAATCCTTGGATTTGCCAGACATTTCAGTGTTGGTGAAGCAGTTCCACCAGCTCAGTTACCAGTGACCATAGAGCTCTGCTATAAACCATAGTAAATACATGTATTCCAAGATTTCAAGATTCAAGATTGTTTATTTGTCATATGGAGGTAGGGTGACCATTCGTCCGGATTTCGTCCGGACAGTCTGGTTTTAGAGCTGTCTGTCCGGCCGTCTGTCACGTGTCCTCCTTTTTTACATTTTGTCCTCCTTTCGGACCCTCGTCGGCCACCGTTGCATAAATCGTCATAAATCCCCACCCATTATTTACACTTGCTACTCTGCGATGTTCGCCGTTTCCCAATTCAGCGAATGCACGGTTCGGAGTGCGGCTTCAGTCTGCAGTCGAGGCGGTGCATACTCGCTGAGCCCTGAGTGCAGTCCATGGATCACATGGGCGTCTGCAAAATGGAACAGATCCCGCCTCAGCTCAATGAGCCGGGTGGTCTGCTCCTTGTTCCCTACAGACAAAAATATTATTCTATTGCGACTAGTAATACTTGGAATTGGGACATGGCCAATGTTCCCCCTAATTTTTAATGTGTCTGAGCAAACACACTAACTCCCTGAGCGCTCCTTGGATCCCTGTGCGCGACATCCGAAATGCGCCCCCCCACCGCGCGGCTCGCACTTTGCAGATACAAAAAAAAATGACCCCCCGGCTGAATAAGAAGAAGAAGAAGAAGAAGAAGAAGAAGAAGAAGAAGAAGTGAACTTTATTGATCTCACACTGGAGAAATTCTTCTCTGCATTTTAACCCATCCTATATATATATATATATACACTCAACAAAAATATAAACGCAACACTTTTGTTTTTGCTCCCATTTTTCCTGAGATGGACCCAAAGATCCAAAATTCACTCCAGATACACAACACTACCATTTCTCTCAAACATTTCTCTCAAATCTGTCCAAATGTGTGACAGCGAGCACCTCTGCCCTGCCGAGACAATCCACCCCACCTCACAGGTGCGCCACATCAAGATGCCGATCCGACATCATGACCAGTGCACAGGTGTGCCTTAGACTGCCCACAATAAAAGGCCACCCCGAAATGTGCATTTTTTTTGCTTTATTGGGGGTCTGGGGACTCAGAACCAGTCAGTATCTGGTGTGACCACCATTTGCCTCATGCAGTGCAACACATCTTCTTCGCATAGAGTTTATCAGTTTATCAATTGTGGCCTGTGGAATGTTGGTCCACTCCTCTTCAAAGGCTGTTATGGACGAAGAACACAGGTGCATTTTATTGATGGCATTTTGAATGCACAAAGATACCGTGATGAGATCCTGAGGCCCATTGTTGTGCCATACATCCATGAACATCACCTCATGTTTCAGCAAGATAATGCACGGCCCCATGTTGCAAGGATCTGTACACAATTCTTGGAAGCTGAAAATGTCCCAGTTCTTGCATGGCCAGCATACTCACCGGACATGTCACCCATTGAGCATCTTTGGGATGTGCTTGACCGGCGTATACGACAGCGTGTACCAGCTCCCACGAATATCCAGCAACTTCGCACAGCCATTGAAGAGGAGTGGACCAACATTCCACAGGCCACAATTGACAATCTGATAAACTCTATGTGAAGAAGATGTGTTGCACTGCATGAGGCAAATGGTGGTCACACCAGATACTGACTGGTTCTGAGTCCCCAGACCCCCAATAAAGCAAAAAAAAAAATGCACATTTCGGGGTGGCCTTTTATTGTGGGCAGTCTGGGGCGCACCTGTGCACTGGTCATGATGTCGGATCGGCATCTTGATGTGGCACACCTGTGAGGTGGGATGGATTGTCTCGGCGGGGCAGAGGTGCTCGCTGTCACACATTTGGACAGATTTGTGAACAATGTTTGAGAGAAATGGTAGTGTTGTGTATCTGGAGTGCATTTTGGATCTTTGGGTCCATCTCAGGAAAAATGGAAAAATGGAAAAAGTGTTGCGTTTATATTTTTGTTGAGTTTATATATATATATATATATATATATTAGGAGCAGTGGGCAGCACACATTTGGGCGCCCGGGGACCATCTCCATGATCTTCTTGCTTCGGCTTGGTCAGGACCTAAGCTGGAGGTACCTATGGTGCATGTTTTGGGTTGGTTGGGGAAACCGGAGTACCCGGAGCAAACCCACCCAGACACGGGGAGAACATGCAAACTCCACACAGAAAGGCTCGGGCGACCCGGGGATCAAACCCAGACCATGCATGCAAACTCCACACAGAACACACACAGAAAGGCCTGGGCGACCCCGGGGATCGAACCCGGAACCTTCTTGCTGTGAAGCAAGAGCACTAGCCACTCAGCTACCGTGCCGCCACACAAAGCGGAATAAAAAGCGGAGATCCGCTAAAAGCTCTTTCATCCCTGATTTACAGTAAACATTGGACATGGCTATATCCATGTTGTAATATCCAGCATTACAACAGCCCCCCCCCAAGGGGAAAAAAAACAAAAAAACAAGGTGTCCTCACTTTAGGGCCTTTGTCCTCCTTTTTGGACACAAAAAGGAGGACAAAGGCCGGTGGTCATGCCGGTGGTCACCCTATATGCAGGATCAACACAAGGTCAACAATGCAATTAAATGCTTAGTATCAGAAGAACCCGTTGGCTCACTAAGATAGTCAAGAAGGAGCAACTGATCAGTGCGGCCATCCTGCGGCGCAGCATGATGACAATATTCCTCTGCTTATTACAAAATAAAGTGTAGAAAAAAGACAGTTAAAGGCGATGTACCTGATTCTTAAGAGTCTTAAAAAGATGAAAAACAGAACCAGTTAATTTTAAGCAGTCTTCAGTGGTCCAAAGTTATTCCTCATTTACTTCATGCATTCCAAGTTTTGACATCATGGTAGTGCTAATAACAGCTAGTATGCTAACTGTGCACTTCTTGATTCTCACAAGAAAATGCTTGAGAATTATAATTATAGTCCTGTGCAGGTTAAGTATTGACAGTAGATAAATCTTTCTAATAATTGTGATTTCATTTAAGACCCAAATAATTAATTAAGACTTTAATTATATCTTTCCATAATGAAGCAGTGTTACTGACTATTAGCAGTCCCACCATAGTTTCTCATTTCCTTTTGTCTGTCCTTTCCTGATTGAGCTATTGAGTACGTGTGTTACATGTGAATTTTCAGCTTTATTTATTTACTATTCAAGGGCTCTCATTCGCGGTCACACTTAACAAGTCTAGACAGTGGGTCCGTCTTGTTGTCTGTTTTGTTTGTAATATGTTGCCAAGTCACAGCCTCACATGGCACATAATCAATAGATGTAGGAAGGAGTAGACTAACTTGCCTATAGCTGGCCTCTGAAGTCTCGCTAGCACCCTTTAGGATTCCTGGCTCTTCTCATGAATTATTCACGAGGTGGCATCACTTTGAGATGTGACCCGGGCAACAGATATGGTCCGTTTCCGTGGCGTTGTCAAGGTTAATGTGTCACACTCCAGACAAGGTTAATTTATTCATGAAAAAAGACTGCCGATTGAGGCGACATAATTTGGTGAAATGGGTGAAACAAAAGATCAGTGGACAGGTAATGTTTAAAAGAGCTACAAAGGATTGAGACTGGCAATGAAATTTGGATAGAGATCAAATGTAATAATTATTTATTTCTTCACCAACCTGTAGGGACGATTAGGCTTCTCTTTAAGTTTTCTATCAGTCTGGTCAACTGTAACTCCATAACCCTTTGAAGTACTGGAAATAGAGAATGAAAAATACTGTCATTAAAGGCATAATAACCCTACTTATAAGTTGTTCTACTGTAACCCAAATGCACTGTAATATGCCTTTAAATTATGTTTCATAATGAGCACATAAACAAAGCTATTATCCAAGCACTCGTTAAGACACGGGCTAAAGTGGTAAACATGAAGGAAGAAAATCCTCATCATCTCTTCTCCTTTTGACCAAAGACTGAGTGTAATGCTAAATCATACATAAACTACATCTGTTATGCTAAGTGGCAAACATAATTCAAATGATAATCCATGCTGTGGCCTGAGCATGACTCTTTGAACAATGTTATGTATTGAGGACAAGGGCTTTAGATTTGTTCTTTACTAAAATGTAAATGTAAGGGATGGTATTATGTTTTTCTTTGCCTTTTTGAGACAACATAACATTTTAACAACCTTTAAAGGAATATTAACTTTTTTACAATCTGAGCCTTATTTCGGTAATAAAACACGTTGATTTACTCAGCCATAGCACTTTAGTAACATTTGGAGCAGTTCCGTAGATTTGGTAGGTTAGGATATCCGGGTAACGTGAGTGCTCGGGGCAGGCGATTGCAGTCACCAAATAACACAAACTTTAGCACTTCTCAAATCACAGAAGCTCGCTGTGTCAGCGTAGAGTTTAGGTGGAGTCAAAAGCATCCTGAAACCCGATATCCAGCTATAATTTCATTTGATGACGTCATCATAGAGGACACCTCCAATTCAACTTCGGAACACAAAAAAATGTTTGTATTACACCACGGTTCATCATGGCACGAATATCCTCGAGTTGACAGAAACAGATTTCTGTTATCATCACCCAGACGTTCATCTCCTGGCCGCAAATCCCACTCGAGACAGCAAAGGCATTCTTCCTCTGTTGCCATCGACATACAATGTCCACATAAACACCACCAGGTACTGTCTTTTCGTAGATGGCCTGTCTCTTGCTCTTCTCTGGTGCGTTGCTCCTCAAACTGTCTCCACTTCATTCTTTCTGATATCTCTTCCTCCGTATACTCAGGCTCAAAATGGTAGGGACGGCCATCATACTCAAATAACTCCTCTTCAGTCTCAAAGTGCGAATCTTCAGCCATGTCTCGCTCGCAACAGAAAAGTTCAGAGCAGTGTTTATCTGCGAATCAGCTGGGAATTCGCACATGCGCGCTGTCCTCTATGATGACGTCATCAAATGAAAATATAGCTGGATATCGGGTTTCAGGATGCTTTTGACTCCACCTAAACTCTACGCTGACACAGCGAGCTTCTGTGATTTGAAAAGTGCTAAAGTTTGTGTTATTTGGTGACTGCAATCGCCTGCCCCGAGCACTCACGTTACCCGAATATCCTAACCTACCAAATCTACGGAACTGCTCCAAATGTCACTAAAGTGCTATGGGTGAGTAAATCAACGTGTTTTATTACTGAAATAAGGTTCAGATTGTAAAAAAAAAGTTAATATTCCTTTAATGCTGACATGACTTTTCTAACAATGAAACACAACAATAGGAAAAAAACATATATGTACAGTATATGTATACATATACATGTACAATATGTAAATATTCAAAATGTATCTTTTGTTTATACTAGCTGGTATAACTCTCACATGAAACAGTTCTCTCTGTTTGTTTTGAAATTTTCATTATAGTGGGTCCTCATTACTTTTCAATCCATTCTTTATTGATATGGAGCGCATCTGGTCAATGATCTTCAAAGTAGCCAATTAGAGAAGATCCCAGCAGGCGGGAATCAAAAGCGCAGCTGAAATAGATTTCCCTGAAGGTGTCCACACACCTGCCCTGTGAAAGCAGCACACAGAAGCACTCATAAAAACAATCCATCCACACAAAGAGGGTATCAATGAGACTCAGAATCTGCACACATCTGCACATGTGCCTCTTATGTGGGTCTGATGAGGGCCTGTTGTCTCCAGAAATAATCCTGTGGCAGATACTTGTGGCTCCATTGTCTCTATGTGATCCACATCCAATAAAAAGCAGACGTCTACACAGTGCAGGACATATCTGTTCATGGAATAAAGGCTAGAACTGTTACAATGCATGTTATATTTGCATTCAAGATTTTGATGGGAAGGTGCTCAACCAAAAAAAATAGAGTAAAAAATCTGAGTACTTTTAGGTGTGCGCCTGCTGCTGCTGTTTTAGTACCAAAGCCATGTGCAGATGACTCAAACACACAAAATCTCTGAACTGTGGTTGGCTTTAAGCTTCTTAACTGTATTTATCCAACAGTCAATTCTCTTTAGCAGAGCAAGCGACAGGATCAACATGATCGATCGCAATATCTGTTTGGTGGAACCCATTTGTCAGATCAATAATGTGCATGCCTTTTCTCCACACTAGTGTTAACTGTTTTATAATGTAGTGGCTCTGATTAAGATATAACAACAAAAGGTTTTAAAACCTCTAATGATTCTTTGTTGACTGTTATTCCAGTTGCAATTGCAGCATTTCTTAGTTGCAGACTTTTAATAGGGTTGGCTCTCATGGCTCAAATGAATACTGTGCTGCCCTTTTACCAGTGGGAGAAATAACAAACAACAGAAGGCATAATAAAGAATTGTTGTTAAAATATAGTGTGTGAATGTGTGGGGCACTAATTCTCTCTAAATAGAGCATAAGTATTTCCAAAGTCCTGCCCTTAAAACCTCACTCAGACCAGCGGCTTGTTACAGGGTACAAATTGCCAGACAGCAGTACTATAATCTAGATTAAACATACAAAGCGCCCCAGTCCCTTAATACAAGATGGATCTCTCCAATTGTTGTAGTGAGCCCAAGACAAGAAGATAACAACGCTTTATCCTGTGTGCAGTTTATCAAGAGATGGTTCGGTGCCTTTGATACTAACTAGAAACATAATTAAGGCTATTGTGCTCTCTCCTGCAAACTTAAGCAATCCAAACCCGGTCCTTAAGAATGTATAGCCCTTCTCTTTACCCCTCCTCTGTATGAGCGACAGCTGACTGATTTGTATCCTCTAAGCTCCCATGATTAACACTATGTCATCGCGTTTTCTTTTGGATCCATAGACAGGAAAAGGCCCAGCACAATTTAATGCCAGCTCTTGCACTAAAATTGACAGCCCAAATCCTGCAGTTATAAAGTGGGATCAGATCTGTGCTGGTGTTGGTTTAGTCCCACTGCTGGGTTCAGTCCAGCTGTGGATGACTGCTGGTCGTTTATGGATCAATTTAAAAATGACTTAAACAGGGCTTTCAAGTCTCACGCTTTGAGAGTGTGACACACGCAATTTGACGCGTTCACACGCTCCCACGCCACACATAATATTTCTCACGCTGAAATTTTTTTAAGCAATTCAAAACTGTAGCCACTGTTCACAGCGCTTCTGTGCCCAGAAAATCGGTAAGTTAATGCAGGCACTGCGCGTTTTCAGCGAAAAAATGTCACTCGCACACCAGTACTCGAGTTGAGCGATCAGCTGTGAGGCCGATCGCTCACAGCTGATCGGCAAACAGGCCGAGCGAGCCGCGTGAATGTTTACGCGGCATTTCCAAGAGAAGAAGAATCCTTAACTTGCTACATTAATGCTACGTAAGAAGGAACTCTCGTCTCGGGACACGGGATAAGTTCGGGATATGTCCTTTTCTCTGGAGCTCCGGATTATTAAAGACCGTGACACGTGCATACATGGATACGAGTGACCGCGTTTTTATGGGTGAGTCATATTATTATTATTTATTTCTGCATCTATTTCGGCACTAAACCAGAACTAAACCAAGACTAAACCAGAACTAAACCAGAACTAAACCAGAACTAAACCAGGACTAAACCAGAACTAAACCAGGACTAAACCAGGACTAAACCAGAACTAAACCAGAACTAAACCAGAACTAAACCAGGACTAAACCAGGACTAAACCAGAACTAAACCAGGACTAAACCAAGACTAAACCAGGTCTAAACCAGGACTAGACCAGGAGTAAACCAGAACTAAACCAGGACTAAACCAGAACTAAACCAGGATTAAACCAGGACTAAACCAGAACTAAACCAGGACTAAACCAAGACTAAACCAGGTCTAAACCAGGACTAAACCAGAACTAAACCAGGACTAAACCAGGACCTAGCCAGGACTAAACCAGAACTAACCCAGGACTAAACCAGAACTAAACCAGGACTAAACCAGGACTAAACCAGAACAAAACCAGGACTAAACCAAGACTAAACCAGGTCTAAACCAGGACTAAACCAGAACTAAACCAGGACTAGACCAGGACTAAACCAGAACTAAACCAGGACTAAACCAAGACTAAACCAGGTCTAAACCAGGACTAAACCAGAACTAAACCAGGACTAAACCAGGACCTAACCAGGACTAAACCAGAACTAAACCAGGACTAAACCAGAACTAAATCAGGACTAAACCAAGACTAAACTAGGTCTAAACCGGGTCTAAACCAGGATTCAACTGGGACTAAACCAGGACTAAACCAGAACTAAACCAGGACTAAACCAAGACTAAACCAGGTCTAAACCGGGTCTAAACCAGGATTTAACTGGGACTAAACCAGGATTAAACCAAGACTAAACCAGGTCTAAACCAGGACTAAACTGGGCCTAACCCGGCACTAAACCAGGACTAAACCAGTTCTAAACCAGGACTAAACCAGGTCTAAACCAGGACTAAGCCAAGACTAAACCAGATCTAAACCGGGTCTAAACCAGGACTAAACCGGGACTAAACCAGGACTTAACCAAAACTAAACCAGGTCTAAACCAAGACTAAGCCAGGACTAAACCAGGTCTAAACCAGGACTAAGCCAAGACTAAACCAGATCTAAACCGGGTCTAAACCAGCACTAAACCAGGACTTAACCAAAACTAAACCAGGTCTAAACCAAGACTAAGCCAGGACTAAACCAGATCTAAACCGGGTCTAAACCAGGAGTAACCGGGACTAAACCAAAACTAAACCAGGTCTAAACCAAGACTAAGCCAGGACTAAAACAGGTCTAAACCAGGACTAAACCAGGACTAAACCAGGACTAAACCAGGACTAAACCAAGACTGTGTGTGATAACATATTATCCTGTGCATTATTGAATGATAATATGAACTTTTAGTTATAAAAGCATTTCCATATTAACAAAGTACCTTCTAATTCTGCCCTGCCCTTCCACCATCCCCCCTGGTTTCATTTTATAGCTCGACTACTGCTTGCACCCCCCCGCTCCTTGAGAGCCCTGACTTAAAGCACTTGAATTTGGCTGGGTAGATATTTTTCTGTCTGGCAGATTTTTTCAGGCAGATTTTGTACTGGCAAACTTACTTTTGTCTAATCTTATAAGGTATTGACTCAATTCAAGTAGTGCAGTGGGGATTTTTTTACAGATGGAAACGGGTGTGCAGGTTTGTATCAGGTTTTATTGTACCTGTAGATGTATGAATGTTCATTACTGGTGTCACAGGTGCTGTTTGCTACTGTTCAGTGGAGATTGCATTCTGATTTATTTATGCTTTTCCTCAGCACACAGTACACTCGATAATTAAGAACTACAGACATTAGGAAGTTTGAACCTGGCTTTTTTTTTTTTAGCTACGCTTTACATCTGCCCTGTTTATTAAAGGACCCATATTCTGCTATTTTCTGATCGATTTTATAATGTTGTTTCCTACCTGGAGTTGTTTTTTGCTTTATTAACACTTGTTTAACACATAACCCTGCATATAGACTGAGTTCTTTTCTCAAATAGAAAACACTCTGTTCCATCTTGTGATATGGTAATAAAACCATCATATATCTTCACTAGGATCATTTGAAAGATTTCAGTCATAGAATTGCTGATCTCTACTGAACTAAAGGTAAAAGATAGCTGTTAACTTGAAAATTACCACTTCATGACAGCATTTTGAGCTTTGGAGATGTACAGACTAATAATAAAAAGTTATGTAACACGTATGAATGAAACAGAACATGGCTTCAAGCTCATAAGAGTCAATTTTGTGTAATACAGGACCTTTAAAGGTCCCATGACATGGTACTTCTTGATGCTTTTATATGGTGCCTTAATGGTTCCCTAATACTGTAAATGAATCCTTCTTCAAAATCAACACTCAGTGCATGAGAAAGACACATGTACACAGTCAGAGTCAGAATATTTCTCTCTGAACGACTCATTCTGGGCCTTGTTGCTTGAATGCAAATGAGAAGGACACAGATAGGTTAGAGGAGCGAGCGGGTGGGGGGGGCCAAATGCGCCGCTGGTTCCTTGTTACTGTGCGCTGTCTCCCACTTCCGCGTTTTAAGCGCGGAGGAAGAAAGGAGAGGAATTTCAATGAAAAAAACACATTTTCACAGAAAATAAAATTAAACCACTGCTGTTTCAGAGGTCCAGAGGGTCGGGTAAAGGACTTCCGAGCCTAGAAACACTCACACGTGCCTCCAGGCAAATAAAAAAACACATTTCGCATTGCGTAGCTCCTTCGCGGTCCAAACTCTCTGGGCGTGATTTCCAGAGACAGGGGGTGGACATCCAGACGGTGGTGGAACTGCTTTCGAACTGCTTTCGAACTTTCGATGTGACGTAACATAGTTGCCTTGTTCAGAATCGCCCGTTTGAGCTGTGTTTTTTCTAACGCAGAAAAGTACCGCAAATGCTCAGTTTAGACATTTCACAACTTTTAGCCATGGGGGGGGGGGGCTAAACAGGGTAGGGGAGCTCACATTAACGTTCAAAAACCTCAGAAAGTGAAAATTTCATGCCATGGGACCTTTAAGCCAAATTAATTGTGGAAAAATAGTAATACTATACTGTTCGCTTGGTTCTTTGTGGCACATTTTAATTGAGTAATTAATCTATTTTAAGTTATTGTACACTTTATTGTTACCATGGGGAAATTTGTCCTCTACATTTCACTCATCTTTCAACACCACTGAAGCAACCTGTCAGGAGCAGTGGATGCTGTGTCGTGCCCAGGGACCCAACTCCAGAGCTTGAGCTATTCTTGGTCAGGGCTACCTTTAGTTGGAGGACTTTTTTACCTACTGGATATCTATACATAGAGAGACATTTTTTCTGTGTATTATTATTCCCCATACACATACCCATCTCTAAAGGCATATTTCTGATGACTATTTGTCTTGCAGATGATCTCTTTTGTCCTTGCTGCTGTATGCATGCTTATATTGAAGGTCATATTGCGGTCACATGTACAGACTGCTAACAAGAGGCGAGTTGCCGTGTGTAGCATTATGCAGCATGTCCATTTTTTGACGGAATGATGAATCACAGTCGAAATAGCACTGATATTAACACCAGTACACATACGTATACAGTGAGCACTAGTTTGCACTCTCAATGGAAAAACCAATGTCCTAATATGATTTGACGACTGCCACTTCAGTACATTTTCACGTCTTTTACTGGTTGAAAAAGTATGCGCTTTAGCTTGAGTCAGCAAAAACACATAGAGGGATCGAGTTAAAAGGAGCAGAGAAGACTGAACATGTGTTAGCAATAGAGAAAAATGATGAAAGGATAACACAGCTGTCAAGGAGCCCCGTAATGAGAAGGAGGGAATATTTACTCTCAGAGCCGCCAAAACGGCAGCTTTAAAATGATGACCATATATCTGCAAGTTAAAGGGTCTTTATCTATGTTATAATTTTGTTTCCTCGTCAAATACATACCCAAAGTTGTGTTTTGTTTCATTCACACATGTTTAATACACAAACACTGCATATTTAGGCTGAGTTCTTCTCTAAAATGGAAAACACACTGTTCCACCTTGTGATTATGTACTGGTAATTTTCAAGTTAACAGCTACTTTTTGTTTAGTAGAAATTGGCAATGAAACAAAGCATTACTCTGGGTATGATTTTGATGAGGAAATAACATTATAACAGATGAGAAAATAGCATGATATGGGGCCTTGAAAATGTTGTGCATCTATCTGCAACTTAAACAGGACTATATACTGTGTGCATTTCGCTTTACAATTGCTTTAACCTGGTCATGTTTAATGCATCAGACCCCCTCGCTGTAATAACTGCAATCCACTAGAGGATTGTAATGAATGTTGAATTAAAACTGGAGGTCAGCGCTAAGGTTTCTCTGCCCATCACTGCTCCCCGTGCATTCAATCTTATCTCCGGTCTGCGTATTTTTTGTTTACTCTCTGAAATCTGGTTTCTGTGCCTCATGAGAATCGAGCAGAAATGTGTTGCAAGTACGCTGTAAAGACATTATGAGGTTTCCATACGCTTATACAGTAAATGATGTCTTCATTGCTACTGATGCTTGTCACCGCACTAATCCCGGGAGATATTGTGTGGAGTGTAGCAGAGGGCCTTGACACTTCTCCAGAAATGCCCGGGGAGACAGGAGGCTGATGTCAGTGTTGTTTATCACATAGATTATATCTATAAGGGACTCTTCATAGGATGGGACAGTATCTCAGGCCACAAGATCTCGCAAGATAAAACTGACACTAGTTTTTGCATGCACACATGTCGGAAGAAAAACTGGACAAAAAAATGGGTTATGTGTTGATGAAAAGGTGAAAGTTAAAAAGGTGAACGTTCCACAAAGCTTTGCTACAATAACTATAAAAAATGTAAAATTTAATTAAATTTGTTAAACTGTATAATGTATTTCAATTAAATTATCTTAAAATCTCTTGGACCCAACCTCATGCCGTCTCAGGGTATACTTTATTTGCATGTTAACTGTCACTCTGTAAATAAGAAATACCTTGATTATTTAAAACAGATCTAATCTATTAATCTAAATTTGAGTAGTAGGTGTATTTATTTTGATGGAGCTAGATTACTTGAATGGTTTCAAAACGTTTGCTTTGTTTGCTTCAAACAAAACATTTTCCAAATCAGATTTAGTTCTTATTTCAAGACCATAAAGGAAATTTACTCTAACTGATTAAAGAATGATGACCTGTCTTGTCTATGACTGATACAAAGATCAAGATGACACTGTTTGATTTTCTAACTTTCTGTTGGTTAAATGAACATTTTGTTAAGTCCTGAGAGGCAACTGCTGTTGTTTTGGGGTCTACAAAAAATAAATTGAATTGAATATCCTAAATTCAACAAATTTTAGTTTAATTTTTTGCAGTGCTGTGAAAGGGAGAGTTTAAGACAGTCGGGATTCCACAGTGACACACCTCCTTGATTAAAGTCATATATAAACTGTATAATGCAGTAATGAGATATTGAACATTATCGACACGACTCTGTCTGTCTGGTCTGCCTAGGCGCACGTTTAATCATAGACAAGAGAGGTCATCATTCTCAATGACGTTCCCCCTACCTCATCACTGACCTTGGTTGTCACGGCAATGAAAAAAACACTTGGAATCAAGGACAACAAACAGTGAATTGTAAGATCAGGAAAACAAGATACTTTCACTAAAATCAAATAGACTATTTAAGACTCAGTGTAAGACAAGCTGGGAATATAGAGTAGTGCTGTGCAGAGGTGGTCCTAGGTACGGGTGGACAGGGCAGCTGCCCGGGGTGGCATGAGTGCTAGAAAAAAAAATCGCCAGGGGGCGCCAGGAGGGGTTCTCACCCAGGGAGTAAATCAGTGTAGGATCGCCACTGGTGCTGTACAATGCAATATTTATGAATAAGATGGGTACCACTTTATAATAAATCAGTGAATCACTGAATTTGAGTTTAAAGGGATATGCCACCCCCAGGGCAAATTTGGGCATCTCCCCACAGTCCAGAGACTAAAATAAGTGGTAGAAAGCGTTTTCCTGCTCACCCAGCCATTGTCCGAGTCTGTCGCCACTGACCGCCGCGGTATCTGGTGCTCCTCCGCCTTAGACTGGAGTCTAACGTCGCCAGAGAAAGATTTCGGCCAAAAGGAATTAATTTGCTCGATGCGTTTCCCAATTACTTTGTGTGTAGTGCGCATTCATATCGAGTGCAAATAAATGTGCAAATCAACACGGAGAGCTTGCCTTGGTCATTTTGGGTGGGAACTATTTTCCAGTGCGTAAGAATACAGCCGTATCACGCACCACGTTGTGCAACAGGGGAACTCCCTTCCCGGTGCGTAACTGGGATTCCCCCTGGCAGCGTGCTGCGTGATACGGCTGTATTCTTACGCACTGGAAAATAGTTCCCACCCAAAATGACCAAGGCAAGCTCTCCGTGTTGATTTGCACATTTATTTGCACTCGATATGAATGCGCACTACACACAAAGTAATTGGGAAACGCATCGAGCAAATTAATTCCTTTTGGCCGAAATCTTTCTCTGGCGACGTTAGACTCCAGTCTAAGGCGGAGGAGCACCAGATACCGCGGCGGTCAGTGGCGACAGACTCGGACAATGGCTGGGTGAGCAGGAAAACGCTTTCCACCACTTATTTTAGTCTCTGGACTGTGGGGAGATGCCCAAATTTGACCTGGGGGTGGCATATCCCTTTAATGCCATGCTGTGGAACGTTCTAAGCAGCAGTACCATCTCCAGGGAGAAAAGCTGGTATAGCTGACCCCCACCAGAAAAGTTGCATAGTGCACCTTTAATAACTGCATTGTTTGCTTTATTAATACTATTGAAAATAATAATAATTATTAAGTGTTACCAACACATGAGTATAGAACAGAAGATATGCTGAGTGGGGTCTGAAGCTTGCACTTTAACATTGCTAGTGCATTCCAATTAATTATTAACACTAACAATACAACAATACTGCAAGGAGCTTAGCAACAGTGAACCTATTGTGTCCCTATCAACAGATGCTGATCAAAATGCACTGCCTGTGATATTACATACAAGATAAGATAAGATAATATAATCCTTTATTTGTCCCACAATGGGGAAATTGCAGTGTCACAACGCAAGTTTCAGAAACAGTTGGAAAAAAAAGAGCATGCATCAAAAATTAAGATAAATAATAAGTATGTACAATCAACTAAAAAAACACAACACTGTAAGGTTAAAGGCACAGGAACGCTGCACAATAAATGTCTCCTCTCAAGATTGGGTTTCAAATCAAGATCGGACACACGCAGCGGCTGCTCTCGGTCCCAACGTTACAGTGTTTTTGTGTGTTTTGTCATGTGAACAACATTGTTTTTGTTCGTCAACGTCTTTGTCATGTGAGCCTCCTCAAAGGCGCACATACAGCCGGGAGTTTCTGCTCAACATTAGTAGAAACAACACTATAAATAACTCATACATCGAAGGGCTACGGGACACACTAAGGAACAGCAGTCTGCACCGGAAGCACTTACCACCACCGACCCCGACTCCTACATCTCACCCACAGTGGAGGCGCCACAAGCGGTGCAAGAGGAATCAGAAGAGGGGTAAACATGGAGGCATCCGAAACAGGCTAGCTGCAAACCCGCACAAGTCGGCAATCCCCACCATCGTACTGTCTAATGTACGCTCGCTGGATAATAAGCTGGACCACGTACATTTACTTCGGGCAACTCTAAAGTCAGTGAGAGAGACCGGTGTCCTTGTATTCATGGAAACATGGCTCAATGACAGCATCCCGGACGGCGCCATACAACTCGACCAGCTAACATGCTACAGAACAGAACAGAACTCTCGTCGAAGGAGGTAAGACTCGCAGCAGAGCACTCTGTGTTTATATCAACAATGCCTGGTGTCTGGACGCTGTCATGGTCTGTAAACACTGTTCACCACTGCTAGAAATTATGATCATCAAGTGCAGACCATTCTACCTGCTGAGGGAATTCACAGCCATACTACTCGTTGCTGCCCCTAGCTCCAATAATAACAACTGGAGCGAGGCACTTAACGAGCTGTACCAGCACGTGAGTGAGCAGCAAACTGCCCATCCAGATGCTTTTCTCGTTCTGGCGGGCAATTTCAATCACATAGACCTAAAGTCCATGTTTCCCAAATTACAGAAACACATCAACTTCCCTACAAGGGAAAAACAACATATTAGACAATGTTTTCACTACCAGGAGGGAAGATTACAAAGCCCTCCCCCACCTGGGCGCCTCTGACCACATCACTGTCAGGCCACTGGCATACAGGCCACTGGTCAAAGCCACCAAACCAGTTCAGAAGCAGGGACAGGTGTGGCCAGAGGGGTCCTCAGAGGCACTGCAAGACTGCTTCTCCACCACAGACTGGGAGATATTCAAACTGGCTCCCACTCACGACAACACCACAGATCTACAAGAGATGGTCACTGCCAACATCTCAAAGTGCATTGATGATGTCACAGACACCAGGACCAACACTGTTCGGGCCTACCAGAAGCCATGGTTCACACGGGAGTTCTACAGGCTGCTGAGGGTAAGGAATGCTGCCTTCAGAGCTGGAGACGAGGTGGACCTAAGGACAGCGAGGGCAAACCTGTCACGTGGCATCAGAGAGGCTAAAAGACAATACTCTAAGAATATAGCACAGCACTTCCATGACAGCAGAGACACGCAGAGTCTCTAGCAGTGGATACAGACCATAACGGACTACAAGCCAACGCCACAGACTGCCGAAAGCTCCACCTCCCTGCCGAACGAGCTGAACGAGTTCTTCGCTCGCTTTGAGACATACCACAGACTCCACCCCCTCCCGGTGACCAGGTGCTGACACTGTCCCCGGACAGCGCGAGAAGATCCCTCAGTAGGATCAACGCATGCAAAGCTCCAGGACCGGACAACATTCCTGGTCGTGTACTGAGAGACTGTGCTGCAGAACTCACAGAGGTCTTTAAGATAAGATAAGAGATAAGATAAGCCTTTATTGATCTCACACAGGAGAAATTTACTCACCACAGTAGCTCCAGGACAGTTTGAACAAGAAGGAAAAGTGCATGCAGTCAGGGAGTGGATAAAGTAAGTAATAATACAAATAGTAATACGTAGTAATAATAATAATAATGGAAAATAGTAATAATGATAATAGTAACAACAAGCATCAACATGAAAAGGAGGATATTGCACGTCTGGCCTACAGCGCAACAGGGGAACTCCCTTCCTGGTGCGTAACTGGGATTCCCCTGGCAGCGTGCTGCAGCGTGGTGCGTGATTCGGCTTTCTTTTTCCTCACTGAAAAATAGTTCCCACCCAAAATGACCAAGTCAAGCTCTCCGTGTTGATTTGTACATTTATTTGCACTCGATATGAATGCGCACTACACAGAAAGTAATTGGGAAACGCATCGAGCAAATTAATTCCTTTTGGCCGAAATCTTTCTCTGGCGACGTTAGACTCCAGTCTAACGCGGAGTAGCTGCAGATACCGCGGCGGTCAGTGCTGACAGACTCGGACAATGGCTGGGTGACCAGGAAAACGCTTTCCACCACTTATTTTAGTCTCTGGACTGTGGGGAGATGCCCAAGTTTGACCTGGGGGTGGCATATCCCTTTAAAGTCCCCAGTGATCAAAAATGAGGCACGCGGGTGGCGTATCATCATGTCATTAACGGCGCTGTGGAGCTGTCCGCATGCTGCCGCACCATCCGCCGATGGAGGAATGTACACACAGAACACAATAATGAGTGCAATTTCTCTGGGCAGATAGTACGGCCGCATACCCACAGCGAGCAGTTCAATGTCCCGGGAGCACAGCTAGTGTTTTACGTGTACATTACCGGGGTGGCACCAGTGCTCGTTGATGTAGAAGATAAGTCCTCCTCCTCGAGTTTTCCCGGTCCCCGTTTCGGTCCGGTCCGTACGCCTTAAAGTAAATCCGTCCAGCGAGATTACATTGTCCGGTACATTCCCGTTCAGCCACGTCTCAGTAAAGCACAACAAACTGCAGTCCGGGAATTGTCTCTGATGTCGGGCCAGCGCGACAAGCTCCTCCATTTTGTTGTTTAGAGAACGCAGATTCCCCGTAATCACCGTGGGTAGTCCGTTCGGTGAATACGGCCTCCGCTTCCTGCGTCCTCCCCTGCAGCCCCTCCTCTTTCTCCGTATCTCCGCTGGGACCTCCGGTTTCCTCGCGTGGAGTAGAGAAGGGCCCTGTAGCTCCAGGAGCTTGTCGCGCGTGTATATAATCCTGTGAATGGCTGAAGGTGATTCCCGGCGTACCTCCTGGCGCAGATTCATTAAAAGTCCAAAAAACACTACAGCTAACAATATAGCTGTAATGAGAGAAGGCTTCCCAGGTGCGCAACTGCGCCCTGTTTCACCTACTCTAAAGAAAAAGCTGAAAAAAACGACTATATACATGTAAAAAGAGGAAAAAAGGAAAAGTAGGGACAGAGCTACACCTGCACGCAGCTGGCCTCACCAGCGCCATCTTGGTTACTTGGTTACAGACAAACAACAAATCTTTGAGCTAGGCTGTCGTCCCCCACATGCCTCAAAACCTCCACCATCATCCCCGTGCCGAAGAAGTCGTCTTCATCCAGCCTTAATGACTACCGTCCAGTTGAGCTCACCCCCATTCTCATGAAGTGCTTCGAACAGCTAGTCATGCAACGCATCAAGACATCTCTCCCCTCCATCCTGGACCCATTTCAATTTGCATACCAACTAACCGCTCGACCGGTGATGCAATCTCAACAGCCCTCCTATCACTGGCCAGTAAAGCCCAACAGTGACTCTACTTCCTCCGCAACCTGAAAAGAGCCAGAGCCCCAGCTCCCATTATGTGCACCTTCTACAGAGGCACCATAGAGAGCATCCTCACCAGCTGCATCACTGTGTGCTGAAAAAAGCTACACCGAGTAGTGAGAGCAGCTGAGAGAATCAGGGGTATCTCTCTCCCCTCCCTGCAGGACATCTACCGCGCCCGCCTCACCCGAAAAGCCCTATGCATTGCGGGTGATCCCACCCACCCATCCAACTGCCTCTTCAGTCTGCTGCCATCAGGAAGGAGACTGAGGAGCCTCAGGGCAAAGACCAGCAGACTGAAAGACAGCTTCATCCACCAAGCTGTCAGGATGCTGAACTCTCTCCCTGCCCTGACGCAGACACTGACTGCTGCTTAAATGACACTAAAATGACACTGACACTGCTGCTTAAATGACACCATTTGAACTTTATTATACTACACATTGTGTGTTTTAACTATTTGTATCATATACAAGCCTTTTGTACTTTTGCTATGGGTATATGTGATGTTTTAGTCATGTTTATTATTGTCTTGTTTATGTGTTAAGATGTTTACTGTGCACTGTGGGCCTAGGGAGTGCTGCAATTTCAAATCCCGTTTGTGCAACCTATACATGTCGTTTTTGACAATAAAGCTGACTTTGAACTTTGAACTTTGAAGATCGAACAGTTGGCGATGCTCCTTCACGCAAGTATCAATAAGCTTAGGCACTACCTCCATCTGGGCTCACATATATAATTGGTACACCCCACCCCAAGTCAGCAATTTTGACTTTAATTTGAGACACAGGATCATTTACACCTGCACCAGATTGCACGCAATACACCCTGACAGATACGGCTGTGACTGTCCGGTATGCAGTGAGGCGCCTCCATCTGGACGCCCGGTGTCCTGTCGTGCGGCAGTTCTGGACCCGCCTGCTGGACCTTCTTGCTCGGAGGCTGGCGTTGAGGCTCCCACCGCCGGCAGCCCATGGAATCGATGACCTCGAGCTCTGGTTCTGCCTCTTCGGACCTATCCGGCAGCGGCCTCGGGGGTCAGACGCCCACCTCGTCCTGTCCATGGCCAGGTATTCTATCTTCGTGGCACGGAACCACCACCTCCACGACGGCCGCGCAGTGGAGCACTGGCCCCTCTTCACAGCGCTCCTTAGCGCCCACGTTCATCATCTCCACTCTGCAAGAGAAGCGGAGTTCCGCAGCACCTTCACCCCAGACAATACTCTTTTCTCCGTCTCCCAAACCGGTTCCCCTCGGTTGGACTTCTGACCCCTACCCCCTCCGCCCTTGCCCCCTTGGCCCTTATACCCAGTGGTGTTTGTTCCCGTGCCCACATCCCCCGTTGTGTCTTCTGAGTACTTTGTGAATGTTATTGTGGTTTTGAGGATATGTAACTTAAATAATAAAAGATTTAAAAAAAAAAAAAAAAAAAAGCTTAGGCAGAGGATAGCGTGACATCAGTGGAAAAGTGTCTCCAGAACCGGAACAGAACCCGGCTCAGACGACGCGGTCAGCGGTAAGCCAGTGTTAATGCATGACACTGTTAGAGGGGAACCCATACAGATTCACATAAAAAAGCACTATCCTTTTAATATATTTAAGGCTGCAGTGCAGCTGCAGTATGTCAACCATTACCAAAATTACAATACTTTGCATTTTTATATGTTCATTCAATCATTCATCATTGATTTTCTTCCACTTTTTCCATTTTCTGGGTCGCAGGGGCAGCAGTCCAAGCAGTGTTCCGCTGCCCAGAACACAATGCATTTTTATATGTTGTTGCTTGTTATTGCTGATATGGCATGTTTACTGCAATAAGTAGTTAGTGGGGAGAGAAAAAAAAATCTTTACAACAGAGAAGGTACTTTTGTGTCAGGACCTTTTCTTGAAAAATAACATTAAAGGTGCACTGTGTAATTTTTCTGGTGGAGGATCCTTCAATTGCTTTTCTCAGTGGTTGCTTTGTCTGTTTTGTCTGAATGTTTTACAGTATGGCAATAAACCTTTCTATCTGAATGAGAAACCAAGCCAGATCAAGTTACATCTGTGGAGAGGCAACCCTGTTTACAGTCAGAATACCAGGTTTACTAGGTATTTTTGAGCTATAAACCACCTGTTGTTAAATAAATGTAAGGGAGAGCTGTTTAATGCCATACTGTGGAGCAATGACATATCCATAGAAACAAGCAGGTGAGCAAAAAATTTACATAGTGCTCCTTTAATAGGGACTGAGGGACTTTTCACGCTCCTTTAATAGGATATAAAATTATATACTTATTGGGGCTTCGTAGACCAAGATCCACAAGAGTTGGTGTTAACTCTTGTGGATGTTGGAACACTGAGCTACAGTGTCCAAGCCGTTAGCTTGGACTGTGGGTATTGTAGTAACCATTCATCCCACATCCTGTTCATGTAACCGTGGATGTAACTGGAGTAGTAGCATTCCAACAGAGCCTTGTTCTCGCATCTCACCCATTTCCAGTAGCCCATTTTTCATCAAGGTGCTCTGGTTCCCCAGACATAGAACTTGTTCAGCCGGGTGACATCTGATCCGGCATCTCATAAGTTTCATTGTCTCTCATCATCATTGTAAGAGGTAGGCTGTACCATGAAGGGTCTTGCCCAAGGACCCACACTGGCTTGCTCATTGCCCCTTGGGGGGGATTGGAAGCCAGGTCCCCCATGTCAAAGTCCAGTGACTTAGCAGTTGAGCTAACCAGCCGGTATGCATATGCGGCTACGGCCAAATACCTGCAATAAGTAAGGCAGGTCCTCAGAAGTCAGCTCAATGGCAAGAACAAGAACAAGGTGCAGGCAATAAACAGCTACACCCTGCCAGTGATCAGATACCCTGCAGAAATCTTAAGCTGGCCAAAGGAGGAGATACAGACCACAGACATTAAGACACGAAAGCTCCTGACCATGCATGGAGGGGTCCATCCCAAATCCAGCACCCTGAGACTGTACACGAGCCGGAAGGAATGAGGCCGAGGACTAGTGAGTGTGGGAACCACTGTCCAGGATGAAACATCCAAAATCCATAAGTACATCAAGGACAAGGCCCCAACAGATGATGTGCTCAAGGAATGCCTCAGACAGTGGAGTGCAGAGGAAGAGGTGCTGGAGGGACCATCATGGCAGGACAAACCCCTACATGGGGCGTACCACCGAAACATAACTAAAGTGGCTGATATCAAGAAATCCTACTAATGGCTGGAGAGGTCTGGTCTGAAGGACAGCACAGAGGCCCTCCTCCTGGCCTTGAGCACCCGAGCAATAGAGGCTCAGATTTACCACACCAGACAAGACCCAAGGTGTAGGCTGTGCAAAGAGGCTCCTGAGACAGTCCAGCACATAACTGCAGGGTGTAAGATGCTGGCAGGGAAAGCATACATGGAGCGACACAACCAAGTGGCGGGCATAGTGTACAGAAACATCTGTGCAGAGTACAGGCTGGAGACCCCAAGGTCAAGGTGGGAAACACACAAGATCCTGTGGGACTTCCAGATACAGACTGACAGAATGGTAATGGCGAACCAATCAGACATAGTGGTGGTGGATAAGCAACAGAAAGAGCCATGGTGGTGGACATTGCAATACCAAGCGATGGTAACATCAGGAAAAAGGAACACGAGAAACTAGAGAAATACCAGGGGCTCAAGGAATAGCTGAAGAAGGCCTGGAAGGTGAAGGCATCAGTGGTGCCCGTGGTGATCGGAGCACTCGGGGCTGTAACCCCCAAACTGGAGGAGTGGCTACAACAGATCCCAGGAAAAACATCACACATCTCAGTCCAGAAAAGTGCAGTACTAGGAACAGCAAAGATACTGCGCAGAACTCTCAAACTCCCAGGCCTCTGGTAGAGGACCCAAGCTGGATGAAAGTGAGAGACCAACCACCGTGGAAGGTGAGGAGCACATACTGTATATATATATATATATATACAGGGGGTCCTCGGGTTACGACGGTCTCGGGTTACGAGGTTTCGTGGTTACGAACGCGCCCCCATTAAAAAAAATATGTATATAATACGCGTCATTCCGTCTTACACGGTTTAGCGTGGTAAGAGATGTAAACAAACGCGAACGGCGCGCGGCACACGGCGGAAGAATACGCTCTGTTGTGGTTGTAGGGCAGAGAAGACAGCCTCGTGTGCGTGCCCAATGTGGGCGGAAGTACCTGATGTGGGCTCTGATCTGCTCCTATGAAAGCGGCAGTGATAACCAAGCAGCGTAGTGGTCTAATTATTGAGATGGAAAGGTTATTGGTGCTTTGGTTGGAAGATCAAAGGCAAAATCCGGTTTACGACGAAATTCGGGTTACGACGCGTCTTAAGAACGGATCTACGTCGTAACCCGAGGACCCCCTGTATATATATATATATATATATATATATATATATATATATATATATATATATATATATATATATATATATATATATATATATATATATATATATATATGGTGCAGTTAAACTACCTAGTGGAGCGGTAGAGCTCTTGTAATTTGTATATTAGTTTACCTTGAAATTATAATTGTTTTTTGTTTGTTTGTTTTATTATTACTGCAGAAATGAAATAATCCTACATTCTCACCAACAAAGTATAATAGTAGTAGTAGCACTAGTAGTATAATAATATAGTATGTTTGTATTTTCCAAAAGTAAATACGGTAAAGTTACAGATTGTGCTGGAAACATTTGTAACATTTTCCCATTGATTTTCATTTCCCTCTTTGCTCCTGTGTCTGAACAGTTTGGGCCTCTAAAACGTTTCTTTTAATGGTGATCAATGGACCATGAGACTATAAATTGGTTAGCGCTTTTTCATTTACCTGGAGGTATTTTAACAGATGTTGTGGTTGTAATCTTATACATAGTGTCACAAAAGCTACAGAAAATAACTTTTAAATATCTTAGTGTAGTTCTTCAGCCTGGGTCAGAATTCAAATGTATGCAGTGAAAGTTGTGAAGAAAAGTCCCCATTGGCGTCCTTATCCTGCAACCCTACTGCAGAAATGAAGTGTTTGTGGTGGATGTTGTCTTTTACATTGACTAAAAATGTCCCCCGGGTGCAGGCCTTGGGAAGAGAACAGGGCATGGCCGACTGGGAGGGGGCCTGGAGCGAGCCAACAACAAGCTGCAGGCACTGAGGCTCAGCAGGAATACAAAGTAACAAAGTAAAAGTAGTACTGTACTTAAAGGTTCAGTAAGTGTAACTTTTCACTTGCTTTTTTCTATGGATATGTCATTCCTCTGCCTGGAATGCTCCACAGCAGGGGTACCCAACCAGTTGATCGCGGTCTACCAGTCGATTGCAGGCAGAGTGTCAGTTGATCGCGTATGGCTACGTTCAGACTGCAGGGCTTAATGCTCAATTCCGATTTTTTTGTGAAATCTGATTTTTTGCGAGGTCGTTCACATTTCCAATTAAATGCAACTTGTATGTGATGACATTAATTCTTTCTATCTTCATGGAGACCAAACCAGACCAAGTTACATTTGGTTAGACCAAGTTAGATCTGTGGAGAGGCAACTCACGCTCACAGTCAGAATGCCTGTTATTTTTGAGCTATAAAACCACCTGTACTTGAATGATTGGAAGGTAGATTTTTTTAAAGTCATACTGTGGAGCAGGGATGCTCAACCTTTTTTTAACCGAGATCTACTTTTGAGGTTGATGGTGGTTCCGACATCTACCAAGAGGAGGGGTCTGGGAGATTATTTTTAAAGTCGCATAGGGGCGAAAAAATTGGATTTGGGTCACTTCAGACTGCAGTGTAAATGTTGCCCAAGATATGTGCAAGAGAGAGCAAGAGAATCAAAATCCAGGAGAAAGGGTGTAACTATTCCTTACCTGGCCGGTGTTTCTGAAAAACTACAGCGGATTTTCAGGCAACATGAAATCCCAGTCTATTTCAAACCCACAAACACTTTAACACAGAAACTCGTCCACCCAAAGGACAAAACACCGAGCCACAAACAAAGTAATGTGGTCTACTCAATTCAGTGTAGTGAAGACTGCAGTAAGCGCTACATTGGAGAAACAAAACAACCACTTCACAAGAGGATGTACCAACATCGACGGGAGAGCCAGAGTGGACCTTCATCTGCCGTACATCTCCACCTAAAAGCCACGGGCCACTCCTGTGAGGACAGTGAGGTACAGATCTTGGCCAGAGAAAAGAACTGGTTTGAGAGGGGAGATAAAGTGGCTTTTGTCAAGAAAGAGAATTCTTCCTTGAACAGAAATGGAGGGCTCAGACATCATTTGTCTCCCATCTATAACTCTATCCTCAAACCTAAATCAAAGAAAACAATAGGGCAGCAGGTCAGGTCCAGAGGTGTGAAAACACCCATTATGGCCATGAATGACTATGCTAACAAGATCCCCATTCCCGCTGCATATTTAATAGGCTTATTAACTAACAGAAACTGAAAACAAGTAGGTGTGGTAGTTTCAAAGTAATTTCATTGTAGTCAGCTCCTCCCTTCAGGCAGATATAAGGATATTGCTTTTTGAAGTGTGCTATAGAAATACAGTGGTGGAACATAAAGTAAAGGTAGTAAAGTACTGTACTTAAGTACTGTGTATAGATTTTAGGTATCTGTACTTTAAATAAGTAGATTTTAAAGGTCCTATATTATCCAAAATGTACTCTTGTGGGCTTTTAGCCATGTTAGAATGAACATATTTGGAGTTGTGTTTTGTTTTATTCACAAGTGTTTGAGTAATTCTTTATTATTAATATGCCTATATCTCCAAAGCTCAAAATGCTCCTTGTGATGTCATGGAGCAGTGTTTTTTCTGTTAGCAGCTACCTTTTACCTTTAGTTTGGTAGAGAATGACATTTCCAGGGCTGAAATTATCCAAATGATTCTAGTGAAGGTGTATGGAGTTTAAAAACACAGGGGAGCACTTCCTGTATTACCACATGACATCACAAGGTGGAACAGAGTGTTTTCTGTTTGAGAGAAGAACACAGCCTCCATTTGGAGGGTTTGTGTGTCAAACATGTGTCAGTGAAATAAAACACAACTCCAGAGGGGTATTCCACGAAAGTGACTAAGCACAAAGCCCGGCTTTATTCGACAGTTGGCGCTAGTTTTAGTGAGAGTTCGGTTTCTTAGTTTAGTTTCTTAGTTTATTAAGGACAGTGTGCAGTTTCATTAAAAAGATGTCTGCACCAGATTTAGCTCAAAGCTAATTTTCCATCTGCAGTCCTCCATGATGCTCGCTAAACTTAGTCCCCGCTGAGTTGCTGGGGCAACATGGTTTTAGCGGAAAGTCTGGTACCGGGCAGGCTAAAGATGCGGCTTAATCAGGCCGTGTCGCAGAGAATACGTACCTGACGTAAACAGAGTGTCAAACAAACAGTTCCGCACACCTCCCGCATGAGTATCTGTGTTGTCCAAAAACAATATCAGCAAAAAAATAAATTACCTTACGTTCTTGGTTCTTGACAAATCTCCGGTAATTTAAAAATATGCTTTTTGAACCGCTGTCTTTATGACATTAACACATAGAATAATTCCAGAGCTTTTCTCAAGAAACACTTTGGTTGAGTGGTTATGTCCTACATTTTTTGTGTGGGCATCGCGGGTTCGATTCCCGCTGTTGACGTGTTCATGCGCAAGTCAATTTTTGTGTTATATTTTCACAAATTTACATTTGCCACATATTACACAAATGTTAATGAATTTAACCTAAAATTATTCATATAATCATAGAACTTATATCAGCTGGGCCTAACATCACTCTCACTTGACGACATTGACACTTTATATTTTATGTGTCATCTCTATCAAAGAATACAGTTACAGGTAAACCTTTACTTTTAAAACAAAATGTAGCCAAATAACAGGCACACTCCATGATGCAACATTTCAATGATTCAACAAATTTGCTTCAGAGATGCTGTGCAAGCCTTTTTAATGAAATCTTATTCATCAATTTCCATCAATAGGCATAAAACAATAAAAGACATTAGGTATGACATTCTGGTGTGAGGCCACTGCTGGAGGACTGCTGAGGGTCAGGCAAGGCCCTGCTGGAGGACTGCTGATGGTCAGGCAAGGCACTGCTGGAGGACTGCTGAGGAGGGTCCAAGTGTACGCCATCTTCAGTAACTAGAACACAAGCATACTATTAAAATATACAAATGCTTGGATCACAGCTGAGGCAAGCATTAGCCTAGAGAATACCTTGAATATACTCTTCACTCCTGCTCCTAATAACAGGATGGGTCAAATGCAGAACTGGAATTTCCCCACTGTGGGACTAATAAAGGCATAGCTTTCTTTCTTTCACGAGAACTCGCAGGAAGGATCTTTGATGGGGTCCCTCCTTCAATTACCTCCACCAGTGGGCGACCCCTGTTTAGGGCCAGTGCCAGGTCATCTGCAGGTGAAAGATTTTGAGGGGGGCTCCCACCTCCTGTGGCTTGGTAGCTACTGTTCATTTTAAATTAAATTAAGGTACCATTTCAACAGTATTACTAATTTCACTGAATAATAATATTAATATTAGCCTACTTACCACTCTGCAAAATGTTTTTATGCTTTGTCTTTACCTGCAAAACAGTCCTCTTCACATTATTCCTGCTTAAAGACAAGATAACACAATTTAACGTATTAGTTGGAGCAAATACTTTTACACAGTAAAAGTAAATTACAACTGACAAGACTGCTCTACAAATATATAATATTTATGACATCAACTGTCCTCTCTGAGAATCGAACTGAGCCTAACTCACACCTCACGCACAACAGACTGTAACTTTTCCCCTGCGCCTTGGATTAGTGTTGACATCAATGGTGAAAAACATACTTAAAAAAACTCAACCTCCAGCACTGTTATAGGATTTAACTTGCGTATTTAAAGGTCCCATGACATGGTACTTCTTGATGCTTTTATATGGCTCCTTAATGGTTCCCTAATACTGTAAATGAATCCTTCAAAAACAAGACTCAGTGCATGAGAAACAGAGATAAGATGAGAAAGAGTAATTTTTCTCTCTCTGAACAGTCCATTATGGGACTTTTTGCTTGAATGCAAATGAGGAGGACAGTAGAGGGCCTATAGTAGAGGGTGGGGGCGCTCTCAGCTCTCAGCTGTTCGCTCTGATCCATTTCCGCGTTTTTACGCAGAGAAGAGATGAGAAGCGTTCCATTGAAAAATAAACACATTTCCACAGAAAATAAAATTAAACCACTGCTGTTCAAAGGTCCAGAGGCTCAGATAAAGGACTTCCGAGCCTAGAAACACTCGGACGTGCCTCCAGGCAAATAAAAAACGCATTTCGCATTGCCTAGCGCATTCGCGGTCCAAACTCTCTGGGCGTGATTTACAGAGACGCTGAGTAGACACAGACGGGGGGTGGAGCTGCATTTTTCGAGCTGACGTCAATAAGGTGCCTTGTTGAGAATCGCCCGTTTGAGCTGTGTTTTTTTCTAATGCAGAAAAGGACCGCAAATGCTCATTTTGCGACAAATGCGACATTTCGCAACTTTTAGCCATGATGGGGGCCCTAAACAGGGTAGGGGAGCTCACATTAACATTCAAAAACCTCAGAAAGTGAAAATTTCATACCATGGGACCTTTAAGTGCTCGGCGATCTTCTGCCACGCCAAATGTGTTGTATAGTTCCAAAAGCAACTTCTGTTCTGATGCGCCGAAATAATCGGCCCGAATTTTCGACATGATCACATTTTCGACAGTCGCTTGTTCAGGGCTTCTTACCTTCCCCATGCACGCGTCTAGGCGCGGCCTGCTTAGGCCTGACTGAACTTAGCGCTGCTGAGGTGCAGCTGAAATGCGTTAGTGGAACGGCTTCACGCTTTAGTCTAAGTTGCGGCCAAGTCAGGCGAGGACTTAGCACTTAGTTGCCGCTATGTTTAGCGACGTTCGTGGAATACCCCTCAGGTATGTTTGTGATGAGGAAACAACACTATAACATAGATCAGAAAATAGTGTGATGTGGGCCCTTTAAAGAAATTTTTTTTTTTTTAAAGAATTAAAGTGAAAACCTGAGTGTCCTAACTACTGTGAATATAGAAATGCACAAGTCAACTTCAGCTACTGCATGTGATAAACCATTTTTTATACTATTTGTCTACTCAGAACAGGCTGGTGAAGGCAAAAGAATAGTCCAAACAAAGACAAATCAGTCATATTGTACAGGCTTTGAATGATACAAGGCCTCCACTATTAGAAAACAATAAGCTGCAGAATGTTCCACTGCATAACATTATCAATCCATTGTTAGTTGAGTGAATGCGAGGAGGAGGATCTGGTGAGGAAGATTATTGAATGTTGTAAAGGTTAACTCATGCATACATTTGTGCTTGGGATTTTGTTAATCATGAATGTGCTAATTAGCGAAGCAATAGTTCCTGCCATAATCGAAATCAGGTGACAGAACTGTGCTATGATTCAAATAAATTGGCTAACTGCCCCGCTAACTGCTAACAACAGTCAAGGAAGGTTATATCTTCACTGAACTCATGCAGCGTTTTCTAATCCCTGCCATTCTATTTCCGGGCTCCCATAAAAAGAACATAGCTGGGCTGCTACATCCTTATCAATCAGATTCAGGTCGTTTTCACACCTGCCTTGTTTGGTTTGTTTAAAACAAACCAGAGTTTATCCTGCACTAGCTTTTTAAGATTGTACCTTGTATTTGATATGTGATTTCTTTTATTTTATTATATTGTATTGTATTTTTATTGTATTTATAATTGCACTTTATCGTATTTTTGTATTGTATTTTATGATGTGAGGACTGCAGATGGAAATTAGCTTTGAGCTAAATCTGGTGCAGACATCTTTTTAATGAAACTGCACACTGTCCTTAATAAACTAAGAAACTAAGAAACTAAGTTCATTTGCTCCTTTGATTCGGACCTTTTGGGCTGGTGTGAATAAAAACCAAAAATCTCGATCCGGAGCAAACAAGCGGACCGAAACCACCTAAAAAGGTCGGTCTCGGTCCGGTTCCATACGAACTCTGGTGCGGTTCGTTTGAGGTGAGAATGCAGACCGGACTCGATCCGACACAAGTTGACTTTTTGTATTTAACGAGCTCCCGTCGTATGTCGAGCATTATGGGAAACCGAGGCTGACGAAACTAAACGAAACGAAACAGAACGAAACTTACGAGGCTTACTTACGTTTTGCGTGAAGAGCAAGAGTCAGAACTTGATGCGCGCACATGAGCGCTGTCCTCCGTAGCCGTCTTGCCCTGTGTCTTCATCGTTTGGAAATTGATTGTAAAATAGTGTAAACCTCACGATGCTGCTCAAACATTTGTGAGAACTGTAAAAACTGAGCAAACCATATCGCTAAGGCTAGATTGAAAACAGCACGTAACACCATTATTCTCCTCCTTCCGGGTTTGGACACGGCGTTTTGACAGGGCTCATTTTTGTCCAATGGCTGAGCGACCTCAGCACACGTGGTTTTGTTTATAGACGTTAGTTCGCTTGGGGAAAAACTGCAGTGTGAAAGCGAACCGCACCACAATAAAAAAAATAAAAAAAACATTTGGTCCGGACCAAAGCAAGTGAACTATCGGACTTTCCTGGTGTGAAAACGACCTCAAGCATGGCTTCTGTAGATGGGAAGCACTAGCGCAGCACTGAGTGAGGTTCGGATGTCGGGACACGTGGCTCAGGGTTCCACTTTGTATTCAAATCAGGACAAACATGAAGCGATTAAAAGTTTGTGTGAAAGTTAAAGAGTTTAATAAAATAAAGATCAAGCTATTACACAGAGTTAACAGTGTAACATGATGGTGTTTAAGCATTTTAAAATCAAGGAGGGGCAGACTAATTCTTACAGGTGGGGTGCCAGACTTAAAGGACTCATATATGTTATACTGTTGCTTCCTCATTCTAAACATAACCACAGTTGTTTTTTGTTTTTGTTGTTTTCATTCACATGAGTTGAACACACAAACCCTGCATATTTAGGCAGTAATTAGTAATTCACAAAGTTCTCCACTAGCTTTTTAAACTCCATACACCTTCACTAGAATAATTTGGATGATATTAACGCTGGAACTGCCTATTTCTACTGAACAAAAGGTAGCTTTGGAGATGTAGACCGGCCAATAGTAGAAAATAGTTAGAAAACACAACTCCAGGTATGTTTTTGTGGGGGTGACAGCAAAATAACACGGCTTAAAGCTTACCAGAGTCGATTATAGGTCATATAGGACCTTTAAATCTTATATTTTTACATAGCTTTATACAGATTTAGATATTGTAATGTAATGTAAAAGCAGCACACAGTTAGACCTGTGCATGCTGTTTGAATCTAATTGTAAGACATTTTAGTATTGATCTCAAACCCGGATATAAGACTTAGACTTAGACTTAGACAAATTTTATTGATCCACAAGGGAAATTATTTGTACAGAGTAGGTCATAGTATAATATCACAACAAGGAGCAACAATAATAAATACAAAATAATTAGCATGCAACAATATAAAAAGCCTAATGAGGTGAGAATGAGTTGACTGTGCTATGCCGCTCCATTCTTGTTTTGCTTTACTGGCTAAAACATTATCCTTGTTAATATAGCAATGTGCCAAATGGGTAGAGAGAGCTCAGAATAGATTTTTAATACTTTTCTTATCATGATTCAAAAAACAAGCACCCCAGTTTAAAAAATATAGGACTGAAAATTGGATGGAAACTTAGTTTTCAACAGACAAAAAAAAAGATTTACTCTTAAATTTTGTATATCTCATTTCCTTCCCATTTCTGGCTAGTCTATTTTAGAATCTTGACCAGAGATTTTCACATCTCAAGAAATGAGTTGGTGTTAATTTGTTTCACACAGTCAGCCAAAAAATAACATGCAAATATGATGTGGCATTGAAGAAGAAGAAGAAGAAGAAGAAGTGACTTTATTGATCTCACACTGGAGAAATTCTTCTCTGCATTTTAACCCATCCTATATATATATATATATACACATATATTAGGAGCAGTGGGCAGCACACTTCTGCGCCCGGGGACCATCTCCATGATCTTCTTGCTTCGGTTTGGTCAGGACCTAAGCTGGAGGTACCTATGGTGCATCTTTTGGGTTGATGGGGGAAACCGGAGTGCCCGGAGAAAACCCATCCAGACACGGGGAGAAACATGCAAACTCCACACAGAAAGGCCCAGGCGACCCGGGGATCGAACCCAGACCATGCATGCAAACTCCACACAGAACACACACAGAAAGGCCTGGGCGACCCGGGGATCGAACCCGGAACCTTCTTGCTGTGAAGCAACTGAAATTGCGATTTGGATTTGATTGTGATATATTGTGCAGCCATACTGGAAATGTGTGACTGGAAATGTGTGACTGGAAATGTATGACTGGAAATGTATGAGTGGAAATGGCAGTAAATCCTCTGTGAGCAACTGTATATAACTTTCATGAACTGTATTAAAGATTGAGCTCTTTCAGTGAATAAAACCCACTGTATAAAACATGCAGAAGCCTCCAGACTCAGAGCGGTGATGGCCTACTGTATAATTACTCCTCATAAGTCAGCATCTGTTTGCCATCACCACTTTCCATTGTGCACACTCTCACTGACACAACGCCTCTCATTACTGGCCACATGCCTCAGGCCGGCCTACTCAGTCCGCAGCTCAGCCTGCTGGCCAGGGCACCTGTGTGGCCCCAGAGACCTCTGCTACATCTCCTGCACTGCCCAGTCTGCAGTTCGCACCTGTCAGACTGCTTCAGCGCTCTAACCTTGGATCAAAGCCAGTACGTTCACTCAGTGCCTGCCTAGTCCACTAACCTGATCGGCCGGGCCCACACACCTCACTCACAGCAGCTTGGAAACTTTGTACTCAGTAATTGTTGCCACAGTCAGAACAATCTTATTTTGAAATATTTGCTCAAATGCTCAAAACATAAACTGATTCCAAGTATTAAAATATAATATAAAGAATATTGGTTTTGACTTGTATTTCCTGACTCTCACTGCCACTTTAAAATTCTGTGCATTATTATATAGTAAAATAGATACTTATGAAGCTGTCTTATGGAAGTGGGGACACAATGAAAATACACATGCCTCTGAGATGCCTAGTTTTTTCTTGAGTGATGCAAGAAAGAGGGAGCCACTGTCTGTGTGAATGTCGTGTTAGCATGTTCCCTCTCAGGTGCATGCGTGTGCAATTGTGCAGTGTCCAGACATTCAGCGCGCACATCAAACTCTTTGCAGCGCATAAAATAAAATCTAACCTGAACTGATAAACTCAGCGCTGGTTTGACGCATGGAACAGCCAATCTGATTCAGGTTTCACTGTTCTCACGCATTAGGGACAAGCCAATTACAAAGAGACACATTTTGTATGACTGTAGCCGTAGTGCACATCGCCACAGGTCCGCACGAGCCAACGGGAGCCCTGCCCACACGCTCCATAGAGCCATAACGTAATCCTCGCCTGTTTATTTTGTTTCCGTCCAAGCCATAGTTTTTTGTGAGCCAAAAAGATGGGACTTTCTCAAAGTGTGAATCCTCTCCCCAGAGCGTTATACCACAGAGCTCTGTCACTCACATAAAATTACTTAAATAGGCAAATGATTAAAAAGCAAGATATAAAGTGATAATAATTTGTACTTATTTTGGAGATCATTATTTTGGGAAAGATCATCCATCTTATAGAGGCCTGTAGGTCCTACAATTCAAAAAAAAAAATCTGTAGTTATGTGCACGCTATTTTTATCAAGCTGAAAAAATCTCTCTTCATGGGGTTTTGCAGGTTTATACACTATAGTTTAATTTTATTTATGAGGTTATTTTTCAAAATATTGTAATGTTCAATGTTTCACTGACCACAGCAGGACCCTCACACTGACATACAACATATACAAAGCTCATGAACAAGATTTTTGTCTTTGTCATTCTAAGTGGACCAAAAAATCAGTTACATTAAAAGTAATCTAATGGAAATAACTGCAGTAATTTGATTAATAAGTTATGTAACTTGTGATGATCTCAGGTGTGATACTGGTGTGGCCACAGTGTGCATGTTCAGGGAGTTAGTGTGTTTGCTCAGAAATATGAACAATTAGGGGGAACACTGCATGTTAACTTAAAAATATAAAATAAAAAGTATATAAAGTTTTACAAACAATTACATTGTTTGCAGCGGTCACTCCTACTATCGAGTTTATAAATGTTTATAAGAACTTATCACAACCTCCAGATGCCTTCATGCCACTTCTAACAATGACTAGTTTGCTAAGCACACAAGCGTTATTCAATGTAGGCGATCTGTACAGTTGTTTTATTAGTTACATGCAGACAGCACACTCATTTGACCTTAAGAGCTGCTTTTACCTACACTGAGGCAATACAAATGTTAAATATTATTGCAGGAAAACAAGGCATTCAAACAAGTTATTCTTTCACTGTAGATCACTGCTACCACAAAATGCATATATAATCCATTCTATGTATAGAACCAGAGAAAATATGTTTTTCTTATCATGCAATTCATTATTTAGTGAACTGTTGATTTCATATTTATACAATTTTCTTGGTTATATGATGAAACAGTACTGTTACTCAACTGTAGAGCATAACTAGCACTTGTTATACTGTATTTTCATTAACCAGTTATATGAACAATAGCAATTATCCAATTAACCACCAAGCGATCATGAGCAGCACTTGGGTTGTTGCAATGTACCAGCACAAAACATGTAATACTTTAGCAACAAGTTAGACATTTTACTTCACCTCAGAAGAAGCCTGAACATTTTCTTTGCAGTACTGGGAAATTCTTGTTTTGTTTTGGTTTTTTTGGTTTTTTTTGGCTATACGATAAGAAAAGGTTGAATAAATCACTTCTCGGCCTCATTGTGGTTACAGACTGTGTTTCTGCTATTAATTGATTGATTGATTTATTATGATTCTTTAACGATATTGTACATTTAGAATATTTTTGCGGGTGTAATCCTGCTTTTTTGGTTTTTGTGTCAGTGGCATAATTTAGTTTCAGCATTATCATTTATCGTCTATATTTTCTTTTGTTATTGTGACAGGCCTACTAAGAGACAGCAAATACAGAACAAAATATGGAGCGTCCTTCAATCTTTACTGTTTGGCATAGAACACTACAAGATGAGCCATACTGGGACATTGCCAAATCTTTATATAAATAGTAAACAGCACCATGTGGACTTTTCTTGCTCTTCTTGCCTCAGCTTTGATACGAGGTTCACACAGCATTCATTAATGGCACTCTCGTAATCAAATATTCACTTTTAACCAACAAACTACAACTTCACAGTGACAACACACTAGTGCAATCACAAGTCATACACATTAATAAATAGGAACATTATTTATAGCTAGAATGCATGACACGTGTAAATATTTTAACACCTGCATCTAAAATGGAGGACACATTACAGCATTAATCCTTGTCAAACGTCGACCGTGCAGTCGGCTTTTATCTTGCACCTTTTCCTTCATGAGGATTTGTTATTTTAAAGCTAAACTGTTCAATCCATATTCCTTTAAAACATTGTAGAACATTTAACATTTTTGAATGCATCATTAAAGGTCTTTTTAAAAAAACTGAAAAACAGAACTATTTCATTTTTAACAGTTTGCAGTGGTTTCACTTACCTTTTGAATTCAGAGCATCCTAATTCTTCACTGTGATGACTTTATTCTTAGCTTTTCAATAAAAGAGGTTTGCCGCTGCAGTAAAACTAAAAACACTAGAATGCTAACTGTGCACATCCTGATTATCAGTGTTATTAATTACTTATTTTGACCTCAAGAGCTGCTTATACAATATACAGCTCTGGAAAAAATAAAATAAAATAAGAGACCACTGCAAAATTATTAGTTTTTCTGATTTTACTACTTATAGGTATGTGTTTGGGCAAAAGGAACATTTTTGTTTGAGTCTATAAACTACTGACAACATTTCCCCCAAATTCCAAATAAAAATATTATCGTTTAGAGCATTAAAGTTTTACTGTTTAAATGTTTTACTCTTTGTTTTCAACTGTTTGTATTTTAACTGTTGCTTTTAACTGCCTATAATGTATATTGTACTTGTTGTAAGGCGACCTTGAGTGTCCAGAAAGGCGCCTAATAAATAAAATAAAATATATTATTATTATTATTATTATTATTGTTATTATTTATTTTCAGAAAATGACAAATTGTCAAAATAACAAAAAAGATACATGTTTTCAGACCTCAAACAAATGCAGCTTTGTGTTTGTGTTGGAATTTAACAGACGCTGGAATGGAATGGCTGTAATACATGTAGAGATGCTGATTTCAGAAAAAAAAATGCAGTGGTCTCTTATTTTTGTCCAGAGCTGTATATGTACTGAAAAAAGACTAATTTTGCACAAATACATAAAAATAAAAATAAAACAGATATGCAGGCCTTTGGGTATGAATGGTTTCTCATTAATTTTAATTTCCAGCAGTGCCATCAGGGAGGTCTTTGAGGCTTTTTGTCTGATATATTATTCATGCTAAGTGAGATATTACCTGGCATACATTTCACAAAGGTGGAATTTGTTTTGTCACGAACGAAACTGCTCAAACAAGAACTTAGGGATGTAGTTGTTTTCAAATATTCACAACTTGTATTTATCTGGCTTTGAATCCTACATTTCACTATAACTTAATAGGTCTACATTCATACCAGAACAACTCATCCTTATGGAATAGATAAATCCCTTTATCATCTTTCTCTTTACCCACCTTTTGTATATAGATCTATATTTCGAGGGCTTGGAACCAGAGGGGCGTAAGTGGCATTTGACAAATTTATAGGAGAGCCAAAAGAAAATTTTGACCACATTTCAATCAACTGTATTTATTAACCAACATGGCAACCACATACATACTTATATGAGTTAGTAAAAATATTATTGCATATTAACACAATTAACATATTCTAAAATATTGTAAAATCTCAAAAATATGGCAAAAACATGAGGTACGCCTTTTGCCTTTTTGGCACCAAACATTTCCAATTCTTCGTGATACAATTATGGGGTATCTGCTGATCAATGCAGAAACTATTGGTTGAAAACACTCTAACTTTATAAGTAATTCATTTTTAATTTTTTTTAAATTACTGTATACAATAGACACATTCTGCTTTGTTACTCTTTTTACTTTTCTATTTAGTTCCTTCCTACAGTTCCACTCCATTCTCCCCTCCTTTCAGTGCTCAGTTTTCATTCATGAGTTCACATTCATGTATTTCATTTCAAACATTTTTAACAGTTTAACATTTATTTTCAAACAGTTTAATTTCAGTTTCAGTCTCTTGTTTTTTTTACGCATTTCACTTAAGCTATCTATTCACTCACTGCCCACTGTCAGAGTGTTATAGAACTTTTTTCTTTAAGGCACTGATCCCTGGAGGACTTTCATACATTGAGCAGGGGTGTGTGGTTCTGGTGCCTCTGGTGCCTTTGGTTGCTTGTTGTGCCACCGTCAGTTTTCGGAAGGTTGGGGCAGTGAAATCATACTTGAAGAAGACTGTTTTTGGTTCCTTTTTCGTGTAGCAGAAACATTTAATCTTTTGCCAATGAACTGCTTGTCCCTCCTCATCTTTGTTCTGTTTTTGAGTATGTGGTTACAGAGGGACTTGAAGTCCAGAAAGTCCTTGTGTCCAAGTTCGTGTACACTGTATGGGTTGTTCTTTCTTGCCATTTTCACAAGTGTGTAGTAGCCACCAAGGGAGTAGATAGAAACTTTTCTTCTTGCAGTTTCCACTGCAGCATGCACACTATCACACTCCAGCTGGCTGTGACCGGACTCCATGTATTTATGGTTAATAGTGGAGAGGGGCAGTGAGCTGACAGCATGCAGGCACATCATGCTATGGGCAGCATTCCTGTTCTGTCCACCACAAGTATTATTATATTTTATTTTTACTTGTCCATATACAGTACATTTGTGTAATTATGCCTTATTTGCTATTTTGCTATTTTGAATCAAGTTTGTCTAAGTTTCAAATGCTATGCTAACCTATTAGACAGCAAGACATATTATAGGCAGTGCGCTTCTCAGTGTGTGTCAAATTATGAGCAATAACTTAAATCATTATATATAGAAAGCACTTTAGAAGTCACTAGACCTGCGTTATTCCACCTCCACTGAAAATAATAGCATTATACAGTTGAGTGCTCCCAAGGACTATGAAGTTATATGCATTGTGACATAATATTTGAATTCCCAGTCAGTCATAAAGGGTTAGAAGTCTGTCCAACACTTGTAATTTTCTTTCCCAAAATAGACACAATGCCCTTTCTTGATTAGTGTACAGGGGAAAAACTCACCGAAACTGAAGGAGCCCTGATGCTTAATTGATGTTTATTCGTGCCCACATATGCCCACATAATGACCACTTACCCAGGGCAAAGTCATTATGCCAACTCGTCGACTGTGTGCATGCAACAGTCTGATTTTAAACACCAAAAGATTATAATAATTAGACAATCATATTTCAGAGTGACCTTCAGTAGAGGCTATAGCTGCGATGGACATTGGAGTGTTTTTTTTTTTTATTACAACACAGATTAAGATAGAGAAAACCCTTTTAAGAACCGTAGCAAAGCCAGATTTACTGTTGCGTGCCTTCACTTTGAGCAATACTGTGGGAAAACTTGTTATATTCTTGAAGCTCTAAAGTCCATAAACCTCTGTGCTTATGGTTAGCCCTAAACAGACCAGGAAACCGTTGATCAAGGCATGAGGAGCTTGTTGATAGGGATTACTTGGATTATTATAGGTCAGCTCCTCTGAGATTTGAGTTTAATTAAAGATGCTACTCATTAACCCGTCAGCGTTCCTTCTGTATAGTGCCCTTTTCATCTCTGCACAATATTGTTCTGCCAGGACTAAGGGCCACGTAAATTAATACCCGCTGACTGATAATAGGTGAATACACAAATGAAATGCTGGTTAGATGCTTTTTGGGGTGCAACTAATCAAACTGGAGACTTCCAAGTAGTGGTTGCCAACCTACAGTAGTACTGTCTAACTTAGATACTACTTGCATTCTATTTTTTTTTTATTTTTTTTTTTTTATTATATGATGTAAAACAAAATGCTTAAAGTTTTTAAGCAAGCATTTTTATTCAAACATTGTTCAAAATCTGAAACCATTGCAAGTACCCCCTGCTCAGTGCTCGGTCCCTGTACCCCTGGCTGGGAACCACTGATTTCTGCTTTTTTCTAATAATAATAATATGATCTGTTTGTTTGAGTTGCTCTTGCCATCTTCCACTGACTTCACCATGTTGTTTTGGTGTTTTTCTTCAGGGCTGTGGCACACACCCGATTCCAAGAGCCGATTCCAGATGACAGTAAAGACAACATCACAATTTTCACTCGTATTCTCGACAGGCTGCTGGATGGATATGACAACCGGCTACGCCCCGGGCTTGGAGGTAAGTTACAGCCCACATCAGTGTAAGATCTGACACAAAGATCTCGAAATTGACCTTTCAGTGTGATGTTTCAGTGACATTTGTGATTGTGATTTATGACCAGTAAAAGAGATGCATTTTATATTTTTCTACTATAAGAACATTTTTATGTGTGAAACAGTTGGATGAACATTGATCCCATGCTTTACAAGATATAGTCAAAGGGATCCATCTTTTGAGCCTTGAAATAAATCTTTGCACATTATGCGGATACTATGACCAGCACAATCCCACCTGCATTATAATGAGACTGTGTCACTGTGCTGTTATGGTAATGCAGTTCCTGAGGGTGAATTCTTTGTTCAATAAGGCCCAAATGGCATATAAGCTCAAACGTATGTCAGTGGAAAGATCCCTAATTGATGCCGTGTCATCCAAATATTGGGTCCCTGAGGACCTGCTAACTGCTCACAGAGGGTAGGATGCGTTGGCAGGATGGGCAATTTGTGGAGCAGCCAGCTGAAATGGTCATTTCTGATCCACTGCCCCAGCCTCAGGCTCCAACCTCCAGGCTAGATGACCCAAACTGATGGAAAGCAGAGGAAACAAGCCACGGCACGGTAAAACAAACTGCCGTGTGAAGGGTAACTTCAACAAATAAGATACCCTGTTTATATCATTAATGAACTCAATCTATACATGTTTGTGTTTCATACTACATTCTATATATACTACAGTCATACCTCACCTTACGAAATTAATTTGTTCCAGAAGTGGTTTCGTAACGTGAATTTTTTGTAAGTAGAGTGGGGGGAATGGGGGATTCGGGCTGCTGCGAAGCCGAGCGCGCATTCGAGCGAGCATTATTTGAATTTTTGAGATTTCATGTTTCGTAACTGAGGTATGACTGTAGCCAACAGTATGGGATGCACAGATAATACTGAAACCCCTAAACACTGTTTAATTTTATTTTCAGCTCCATCTATTTGCTCTGCCCTATGCTCTAATGCATTGTTAAAAAAGCACAAAAATGGCAACTCATTCTACTCCCCATATGGTGGCCATGCAAAGTGCTGACAATGTGTTGTGATAATCACATATTTGTACAATCTATTTGTGTCACTGGGATGATTAATGTGGAGGTGCAGCTCCTCTTGGGGGCCCTAGCCAGAGGACTGAGACTTCACCTGTGGGTGGTCTTTAGATCTGGGACACAGGGAGAGACGAAGATCTGTTCACTTTTGGAGGAGGGCCACATCACTCTCCTGATGTGCTCCTTTGGGAGCAGCTATTTGTCTCACACTGGACCAATGGGCTGTTTTACACGTGTGCCCATAGGAGCTGACTCAGCCCACACCACTGGATCTGTCACCATCATGCCCCACTTAACGCTTTATTAAAGCCATTTACAAAATACTTTGTAAGGACCTCTAATTAAATTCATATTTCTCTTTCCTGACTAATGCTCTGTGTTGTGTTAATTGTATGTGTTTCATTTAAAAATTGTTGTGACATAAGATGCTGTTATGAAACAGCTCTGTATGTGTTCTGGTACACGAGAATATAATTACTCTTAGTCTCATAACACCTTATCCTGGTGACAGTTGTGTAATACCCAGCATTGTGTCCAATGAGATTACAATAGTGCACATGACATGTGGAAAGTGGCCTTTTATTTGGGCAGACTTAGGCTCATAGGAGACCTGGATAGTCTGTGCTGAGCTGTTGTTTTTTCCTCTGATCCTGTCCCTTGAGGCTGCTAAATGTTTTTGAAGCAGACTAAAGTGAATCTATTTTGAGTAAAAGGCTTGCCTTGTTGTTGAAGTGGACATCTACTGTAACTGAAAAAAAATGTGGCAAAGAAGAGTAAATACTACATCTGGTTCTGAGATAAAAGGAATGCACTTTGTTAACTTTTCATAATGGAGCACACGTGCACATTGTTACGTTCACATTTCATTGCCTGATTCTCCGTTGTTGGTTTATGTTAACAAAGTGTTACACAAACATCACAAATAGACAGGTATTCGTGAGGGTAGACATTCCTCTGTAAGCACTACCTTAGCTTCCTCTACAGTTTGAAGCTCCCCTAACTTGTGATGAGTGAGTTTTTGTGAGAAGCCGCTTATGGAAATGCCAGCAGGCAGACTGGAGCGTGGCGTACAAACAATCAGCTTTAGAAAGACAGAGGCGCTCCGCAGATCTGTGTTTGATGTGTGCATTTTGTTTGTGCTGTCTCCTCAGAGAGCGTGACAGAAGTGACAACAAACATCTATGTGACCAGCTTCGGCCCAGTGTCGGATACAGACATGGTGAGTAGGCCAAAATTATAAATATATATTATAAATATTATATAATATATGTATTATATATAGGCTATATAGTATCCTAACAAATGCCAGAAAGAGCCAAGCGGTTCTCCCATAGACCTCCATTGAGTTCACTCAGACCCAGTGCACTCAAAGGGCAAACACATTAACCAAATAAAGTGAGCACATTTAGCATAATAAAAAAATTAGGTCTATGCAGATACACGTTAAATTTTAAACAAAAAATCAAACATATAGCCTAATACAAAATAACAACTTAATATTTTTTTTCTAGGTCAAGTTAGGCACACTTGCACCCTCTACTGACCAGCCGCCACTGCAAATATACAATGACACGTGAGGCATCTTACCCATTATCAGTTCTATACTATGCACTATTGGTGCTTTTTTATTACATTGGAACAGGGTTGTGGAGGAAAATCTGGACTTTAAGAGCCCATATTACACTATTTTCTGATGCACACTGTGTTGCTAAAAGTATTCGCTCACCTGCTTTGACTCACAAATGAACTTAATCCATTGGGTTTAATATGACGTCGGTCCACCCTTTGCAGCTATAACAGTTTCAACTCTTCTGTGAAGGCTGTCCAGAAGGTTTAGGAGTGTGTTTATGGGAATTTTTGACCACTCTTCCAGAAGTGCTTTTGTGAGGTCACTGATCTTGGAAGAGAAGGCCTGGCTCTCAGTCTTTGTTCTAATTCATCCCAAAGGTGTTCCGTTGGGTTGAGGTCAGGACTCTGTGCAGGCCGATCAAATCCACACCAAACTCTCTCATCCATGTCTTTAATTAATCAATAATTGCATTTATATAGCACCTTTTAAGACACCGAACACCCTTTACAGTTCATTATTCATTCACTCCACACATGGTGGTGGTAAGCTACTACTCTAGCCATAGCTGCCCTGGGGCAGACTGACAGAAGCGAGGCTGCCAATCTGTGCCATCGGCCCCTCTGTCTTTATGGACAGTGGGGGCAGTCATGATTTGCCATCCAAACTGTTCTCACAAATTTGGGAGCATGGAATTATCCAAAATCTCTTGGTATGCTGAAATATTCAGAGTTCCTTTCACTGGAACTAAGGGGCCAAGCCCAGCTCCTGAAAAACAACCCCACACCATAATCCCCCCTCCACATGAAGGCCATTGAAGGCCACATGAAGTTTGGAGGTCTGTAGGGATTGACTCTGTAGAAAGTTGGCAACCTATGAGCACTATACGGAAACAACATTCTAACATGGTTTAAAGCTCATAAGAGTACATTTTTCGTAATATAGGACCCTTAAGAACATCAGGCAACAATAAGTTGGACTTTCTAGCCTTGATATTTCTTGTAATATAACTGTATAACTGTGTAGACAAAACCTTCAGGCCAGATTTATTATAAAAATAAATATGCACGGCTACTGACACATGACTGAATTAAGCAAAACACAGCTGCAGATATGTTGCTGAGGATACAACATTAAAGATCCCATGACATGGTACTTCTTGTGTCTTGTGTCTCTGAACACTTCATTCTGGGTGTGTCGCTTGAATGCAAATGAGGAGGATGGAGAAGGGCCAGTGTAGGCGGGTGGTGGTGTGGCCAAATGTGGTCACTGTTTCCTGGTTTAGCGCTGTTCCGTGTTCTGTGTGTGTAGCGGCGGAGAAATGGAGACAGCGATCGTAAAAACTTTTCAGTACGAGTCCGAGTCTGATCCCGAAGGCGAAGAAGTTGCAGTTCAGCGGTTTTAGCAGGACATCGCCGAATGGTTAGTTTGAAATGTTATGTCTGGAAACAATACTTTCGTTAGCTTGTTTATGTATACTGTTACGTTTAGCATGTAGCCAGCATAGCCTCTGTTCGCTTTTCATGTTGCTCTGAGGAAAAACACCCGTCATGCTATTAAATACGGAATTTATCAACGCTTGGCGGGGTATTAACTTCCCGGAGTCTAATGACTTGATTGTGTGACTATGTTTACATGCACTTAATATCGCGAATATAAGGCTTATCCCGGTTTTTATCAAATTTGGGACACAGTGTTTTGATATCCCAGTTTACATGAAAAACACTAGTATACCAATGCGTTGTTACATTAAAGTGTACGTGTGTAACCAACAACTACGTTCTAACATGTGCGCAAATACAAAGCCAGGATACTTAAGTGCATGTAAATAATATTTACATATTATACATATTATGTATGTTGCTCAGAAATGTGCACCTACCCCCCTTTTGTTAGCTTTTCTTGCATGTAAATAATCTACATACATGCACTGGAGAATGGGCTGCTTTTAATCTCATTGTACATATGTACAATAATAGAAGGCATTCTATTCTATGACTATTCTGATAAAGTGACTGTGACTATTAATGATAAAGTTCTCTATGCTCACGTTTATTGACGTCATGTTAACCCATAACTTCTGAAGATCTACCATCATCACATCTGTCTGTATTACCTTATATTTACCTGAAGATTTACTACTGTTCTGCCTATATTTTTTGATAGGTGCTACTGTGGAAATTGTGCTACCATGCCCTCGGAAGCTGCTTGGATACCTCAGGTAACACTCTAAATTGAAAACAACTTTGTATCTTTTTTCTTGTATCTTTGACAACTACTTATGCCTAAAAATGACACCATTTCTAATCCTAATTAGGTTACTAGAAGACTACAGCAGGTCAAGGGACACCTCACATATATGGAGGACCATCCTGGATTGGAGTCTTGTCTGCCTCAACTTGTACTCTCTGCAAAATGCTGGCCAAATATGTAGACTATGGTCCTTTACTATTGAGAGGAATACACCAGTACTTTTTTTTTTTTTTTAAGAAGTTAATAAAAGGATAAATAAACTGTTGACAGTTAATTCTACCCACAAATCTAGAGTATTGTGCCTTTTCATTCAATGGTGTAGACATTGTAAAGATAATGCAAAGATTTATTTGCATCACAGGGGAAAAACACAAACCAATGATAATCTTTGCAAAACTAAATATCATTTTGATTGTCCGGCCGCTACAGGCATCCCTCCTATTTCTAATTTGTGAGCTGGGGCTTCTGGGTCATTATTCCAGCTTGTGTGGTCCTACGCATCCGGTCAAAGTTGATGTGCTGGTTTGTGTAGACAAGAATGACAAATTAGTACTCCATTTATTACTTTGTATATACTCCAGGCGAAAGTTGTAAGAAGAAGCAACTTTATTGATCTCACACTGGAGAAATTCTTCTCTGCATTTAACCCATCCTGTTATTAGGAGCAGTGGGCAGCACATTACTGCGCCCGGGGACCATCTCCATGATCTTCTTGCTTCGGTTTGGTCAGGACCTCAGCTGGAGGATTTTACCTATGGTGCATGTTTTGGGTTGATGGGGGAAACCAGAGTGCCCGGAGAAAGCCCACCCAGACACGGGGAGAACATGCAAATTCCACGCAGAACACACACAGAAAGGCCCGGAACCTTCTTGCTGTGAAGCATGAGCGCTAGCCACTCAGCTACCGTGCCGCCAAGATAGAAGAAGATAGAAGATAAGTAAGTGTAGTGAACAACATTAATAGTTCAATATACCTATTATGAAATTACATAATTTATTTGGTTACACATGGCAGGGCTCTCAAGTCTCACGCATTGAGAGTGTGACATACGCAATTCACACGCCACACATGGTATTTCTCACGCTGAAATTTAGTTACGCAATTCAAGCGCAGCGCACAGCGCTTCTGTGCCCAGAAAATCGGTTAGATAATGCAGGCACCGTGCGTTTTCAGCGAAAAAAGTCACTCACACCCCCCCCCCCCCCCTCCTCGGGAAAAATTTAACTTTTATTATTAATCTCATTACAAATGCAACAAACCTGCAGTCACCTGCTAACAGCTCATTTATTTGATCACAAGACAAAGGTGGTGTTATAAAGTCCATTGCCAGTCTGAACTCAGTTTGACAGAGTATGTAGTTATTTCTTTTGGCTTTATATGGCAGACTAGCCTGCTAACTGAGCTGATAGCTGTTAGCTGCACTGCTAATGTAACACATTCTATCAGTAACAAGCCAGAGGCAACCGTATACAGCAAAGGCACAATATCATGTAGTTTTACAGTTGACTTACTTGTTCAGCATCTGTAGCTGATGCAGCGTGGAGAGTTGGTACTGACCCGGGCTTCAGTTTCAGTCGATTTGCCAGTCCAGCTCTGTATTGTCCCATGAAAAAAACACTTGTACGTCTCTGACATTTCCACAGAAAATAAAATTAAACCACTGCTGTTTCAGAGGCTCGGGTGAAGAAGCTAAAACATACTCTTTTCTTCATCATCACGTCCAGGGACAGAGCAGATGCCGTGCTTCTCTTGTTTCGGAGCGCTCACGTCTCTCCAGGCAAAAACAAACCGCAGCTAGCAGCTAGTAGCTCGTAGCTCTTTTGCACAAGAGCCGGTCTAAATCCTCTGGGTGTGATTTCCAGAGACAGGGGGTGGACATTCAGACAGAGGGGGTGTAAACCTTTCCCCTTATGCCGTCATAAAAGGAGCTTGTTCAAACTCGCCCGTTTGGGCTGTCCCTTTTTTTCAAAGCGGAAAAGGATCGCAGTTGCTCAGTTTACACATTTCGCAACTTTTAGCCATGGGGGTGCCCTAAACAGGGTAGGGGGGCTCATATTAACGTCCAAATACCTCATAAAGTGAAAATTTCATGCCATGGGACCTTTAACATGCTTGAAAAATTCTACTTTCCTTTACTTGATCCAAATAATATTACAAGATAGAATTGGTTAGTGATAAAGAATTTTCAAATGCAGTAAAGGCAGAAACAACATAATGTGCATATTATTAAAGGAGGTAAGTGTAATATGGTTGCAATGACAACAAACTGAGAGGAAAATGTGAATAACTAAAGACCTCGGCTTTATAATTACATTTTTGCCCACTCATGAGCAGTTTCTGGGGAAATGAAAAAGAAATCTTCTCTCACAGAGAAATTGCAAAATGTTGAAAATCCTAAATTGAGAAGAAAAATTCTGTGGGATTTGACTGTGATGATTACTGATCTGTATCTGTATAAAGCAAAGTTTGGAGTAAGGTAAGCTCTAAATTTTAGTTTGCGCTTGTCATGCTGTGATACCAAATTGGTAACCCCTTCATTAAAAAATATACTAAATAAAAATAATGCTCTAGTAGGTGTTGGAGTCAGGAACCAGAAGAATGTATCATTTCTTTGTTCACTGTAACCATAGACTGTATAAAGAAATGGACTAAACAAGTCTGATGTCATCCATAGCATTCAGCTAAAGTCAAATGAAGCCTATGGTGCTAGTAGTTACAGGGGTGAATTTTGAGCCAGGCACTATATATAAGGACTTTTTAAGATAACAAAATAAAAACACAAGGATCATCTAGAGCGGGTTGATACTAACATTTTAAGACCAAAATGATGAGGCTCACTCAGCAGTCACAGAGACAGGGGTGACAATAATCTGATGTAAGTAAATGGGAGCCAGTGTCAGAAGGAGCTGGAAGGCGAGGCGAGTGTGTTAGCTATGTCCATTTATATACACAATCTATGACTTTAACAGCATTTCAGAAAATGTGAACAAGTCAAAATAAAGTTTCACTAATTTTGAGACAGGAAATCTTAGACTGAAAACAAAATCCAACCCTGCTCTGCTGGAGGTTTGCATTATTCACTGCAGCCTTCCCACAGCTCAGGATAATGGCCAAAATAGGAACAGGCCAATTTGTGTGTGTTTTTAATGTGAACAGCAGGCAGGTGTGGGAGGGGCCTGATGACATCTGCAAACAGCAGCAGAGGATCATGCTTTGTCTGCAGACCTCATGTAGGATTTGACAGATCATGCTGTTCTAATGGACCTCTCTGAGACTGGGTGGTCTGTGCATCTGGGGTTTGACAGCAGAAATGAAGTTTGCAACTTTCAGCTTTGGTCAAGTGTTTTGATGTGTGGTTTACTAGACTTTGCTCTTAAACTCATTCTTAAAGTGCATGTTAAAGTTAATATTGTTTTTTCTAATTGCTACTTGGTTGAGTGGGACAGTAACTGATGTGAATATTTACAGTTAATATTTGAGAAGCAGTTGAGAAAAATAAGTAGCACTAAAATATTTGTCACCAAAATGCATTTACGACTCCAAATTTCACCAGAATAGAACAATAGAAAAAACAAGATTTTAGTAAAAACAAAACAAGATCATTTTAACCAATGTGTAGCACTGCAAAGTTATTCCTCACGTACCATGAGCATGAGCATTTTAATCCTAAAGCGGCAAGATTATCAGCACTATTCACAGCTTTCGAAGGGAGAGTTATAACAACTATCATTTATTGGCGCACTTCCCAATTCTTAGGCACTTTATATGCATCGCAGGCACAGCAGTTTCGTCACGACCTCAATAGCTGCTTTTACAATATATCTGAACTGGGGCAAGAAAAAGTTTGCTCAAATATGTACAATTTAAAAAAAAAATCAGGTACAGTTGAACTCTGTTATGGTGAAATGAGTAGACAGAACAGAAGAGGAACAATAGCCTTCAGAGAGAGCTCCCTGCCACCAATGATGGATTACTACAGAGATAAACAACACATTAGAGCCTAGGGCAGAAATGGCCTATTACCAAACTTCTATTAACAACCAGAAGTCATGAATCCAGACCATTTGTCAGTGTGAACACGGATCTGTTCCCATGTGTGCACATTCATTTATTTATAGCCTTGTATTTACTGCCACATTTTAAGTGCACTTATACAATGTTGAGATAGAACTGGTTTCTGACAACTATTTCATTTACTGCTTTGCCGGCTCTGGAAACAGGCTCAGTCCACAGAGCCTGGTGTGCTACTTATGCATATCTGCTGATTTTAAGAACTTTTGTAGTTTATTTTTCCAGCTAAGACACTCACCAATATGGACACAGCTTGATAAGAAGCAGCAGAGACAATTTATTGGAAACCCACCAGAGCAAAGTAAAACTGCAGTGGTAGGACTTCTAGTTAGGGGTGATGATTCCACTTTGCTTACAGAGCTTTATCTGTCATTTTACATCCCTCCATATATTATAATGCCACAATGTGAAATTGCGGGCTCGACCTGGACTCTGACGATATTTATTTAACTGCTGCAGAGATCCAATGCTATTGAATAGGAGCAGCTTTGTTGAACCCTGTTTGGTCTTTTACTTTATCACAATAGGCAGTACTTTATCTTTTTCAGCCAATATCACCTTTGTGGTCTCCCAGGGCTCAATTCGAACTTCTTTCTTTTAGTCTTTCTCATGGTCGACTTGGCAATACCATGAATCAACAGCTCAGGGCATTGGTGTCTTATAGGGGCTCACTTGTGGCCATGTTGTTTCCAACCACATGTTGTGTAAGTGCAGCTTGTTGCAGAATTGAACAACCAAGTATAAGACAATTAACAGTGACTTACTTGTGTGGTATATCACGCTGTTAAATGTAGTTTCTGTCAGCAGTGCTGACTGCTACAGTGCTGTATAGGTCTGTACTTACCTCAAGAGCATAAAGTGTATATAGGCACACTTCACATTTACTGCCCTTTTCTTTGTCCCCAGAGCAAAGACATAATAATGCCCCTCTCATTTCCACACTGACATCTCTGCACTTGTGCCTTGTGTGTAAACATATGACTTTGAGGTTTATGTTAGTGTGTATACTGTACCTGACACTTTAGACAGTTCCCATATGGGAATGTCCCATCAACATAATAGCACTTTATTTGTGCATTGCCGAGTCAGTTTCTGTTTGATGTAAGCACTTTCCTGATCATAACTGAGTCCGGGCTCGCTGTGGCCTCAAGCGAAACTGTTTTTTCTGACTCTATATGGAACATAAACACAACACTGGCACTGGCAGCGCCTTTCAAGAGCATCCAGAGTCTAGACTGAGATGGTGATAAGGCTTTGGCCTGAGGGAACATTATGCTACAGAGGAGCCAAAACACATCAGCTTTGAAATCACACTACTGATACATATGTTTACTTATATAACTATTATATATACTACATGACAGACTCGCTCACCATATTCATTTTTCTACTATTTTACAGTGTTATTGTATGTAAAATGGTTGTCAGAATATGTCAAGTAGCACTTGAGGCATTAGCATGCGAGATAGGTAAGTTACTATTATTATATTATTATTAAAATATACTTCTCATTTTAAAGTCACAGTTATTCAGTTCATGTATGATATATAGGCACTATTGTGTTAAACAGCAGTGACCTTTCATTGCCCAGATCTGCTGTATTGTAGAACAATGAGAAGATTTAAAAAAAAAAAAAGGAAATGTGAAAACTGGACTGTGCTAAATAAGTTGGACTTCATTGCTTTAAACTGCAGAAAGAGCACCTATAGCTGGGAGCTTTTGTCTTCCACTTTCATGAAGACATTGTGGTGTATATAGTTTGCAGAGGTGAAGGGATGATACACCTTTGGGTAAGTCATCTCTTTAATTGTCAGGATACATTTCGAATTACTCAGTCAGCTGTGGCAGTGAGTCAGGGTCATGAGATCGAGTTTGCAGGTTCATGAATATTCAGGATTTTAGAATGGCTTCGATGTTACACTTTGCAGAGTGGGACAACCTCGGAGTACGGATCACTGCAGCAAAGTCCTGTATGGACACAAAGGCATTCACCAGTTTCTAGGTCAGTTGAAGCTGGGGAGTAATCCAACTGGGACTTGTGTATGAAATGAAAGTCTATTTAGATGTTAGGATTTTGAGCTCTAAAATCAACAAAATATTGAGGGAGAGATTGGATATTTAAATGAATGTCAGAAAGAGACGTGAATAAACAAGAGTAGTCTGTCCTGTGTTTGGTGAGACAAAGGCAAAAGTAGTGAAAAAGTTAAAATGCTGAGTCATGCAGCCCAAATTACCAAATAATATACTTATAGAAGTCGGGATTATATTGTAAAGATACTCAGCCTAATACTAAATTAGTTTTAGATGCTAAATGCTAAACTTAGCAATCACTGTATGTACAAGTTATTGAACAACTTTTCAGGGAGTTCCATGGCTCTTTTGTTTACATTTTTATATTGTTTTGGCCAATACATCTCTCTAACCATGTACTTAAGTACTAAAGTACATTTTACAGTGGGGACTTTTTACTTATCTGTATCTGTATCTGTACTGTCTACTCCACTGCAAATACTTTTACTTTTTACTCTTAAAGTACATTTTAAATGGGTTCTTAAAGGAGAATTAACGTTTTTTTACTATCTGAGCTTTATTTCGGTAGTAAAACAAGTTGTTTTACTCACCCATAGCACTTTGGTGTCATCTGGAGCATTTCCAGAGATGTTTTAGATTTGCGATATCCGTAACGTGAGTTCTCGGGGCACATGTTTGCGGTCTCCAAATAACACAAACTTTGGCACTTTTCAAATCATAGAAGCTCAATGTCTTAGTCTACACTTTTGTTTGAGTGAAAAGTGGCCTGTAATCCGAGATTTATCCATAATTTCGAGTAGATGAGGAGGCCAGTGCGCATGCGCTCAGTCACAGCTTATTTTGCTCTCAGCTCTCGGGACCCAAACATGAAACGCAAAGCTGTAAGACCTTTGGACCATCCTGTTTACAGTACCCACTTCAGTCAGGACGATTTTTTACCAGCAAAGGAAAAGAAAGAAGGCCAGCGGATTCAGCGCGTGATTATGAGAAGTAATGCGAAACCAATGGCTGTTCTCTGCGCTGCTCCTAAAACTGTCTTTGCTTCATTCTTTCCGTATCCATTCTGTCTCCTCATCCGTATACTCCTCTTCAGTCCTCAGTCCTCCATAAGTCCTCTTCAGCCTCAAAGTCCGAATCTTCTGTCATGTGTCACTCGCAACAGAAAAGTTGCGTCTTCTTATCTGCAAAACAGCTGTGACTGAGTGCATGCACACTGGCCTCCTCGAAATAACTCGAAATTATGGATAAATCTCGGATTACAGGCCACTTTTGACTCAAACGAAACTGTAGACTAAGACATTGAGCTTCTATGATTTGAAAAGTGCTAGTTTGTGTTATTTGGAGACCGCAAACATGTGCCCGAGAACTCACGTTACGGATATCGCAAATCTAAAACATCTCCGGAAATGCTCCAAATGACACCAAAGTGCTATGGGTGAGCGAAAGAACTTGTTTTATTACCGAAATAAGGCTCAGATTGTAAAAAACGTTAATTCTCCTTTAAATACTTTCAATTAAATAGATTTTTTCATGTGTTACTTTTACTTGTATTCTGTTCCTTTTCATCTCTAAGTTTAAGTTTCCTAATAAACCTATGTTATGTTTTTGTTCATTCCTGTGTCATAAAAAATAAATTGAAATTGAGTTGTATGAGAAAATCAAAGTCTAAATTGGACACATCATTTAAATAATGTAGCATATTTTCATTCCCATACAAGCCCCAGAGACCTTCTAATATATAGAACCCTTAATGCAGTATGTTCTCATGTGATTGATCTGTAGTCTATTAATGCTCTTACATTATTGCACTCACCATCACTTTGAATATTTATCAACCACTTATCTAATGTCTTCACGTGGTTTGACTTACCAGAAATCTAGGTCATTAAACGCTCTGTGAAACTCATCTTATCAGGGGACGTTCATCCATGGACACCATACTGAGACATTGCACAGTTTAAGTTGCAGACATCCAGTGGGCCAATTACCCATGTCCGTAACATCAAGAGTCCTAGAAATGCTAGCCTCCTGCTCCCCCCAGACCCCAATACGATACGTCTGTCTCCACTATCCCACAGCCACAAACTGGATGACTATTATGACATTTAAAAACTCCACAAAGCTACAAACTTTACCTAAGCATTCCCTGTTTAAATCAGGCTAGTCAAACTCAAATGTGGGTTATTAAGTTGACGTTAAATCCAGGTCACTAGGTGGGTGCGTTTTGCAGCATGTTTTTGCTGGATTCTTTTATATAGTCTTTTCTAGTCTTCATCACTATAGCTTTAACATCGTATCTGAGGCATCTTGTGAATTTTCGTACATGTATGTATTGTCATGGTGCATTTAGCCTCTGCATGTTGGGGTCTGACAGCTCTGCGTTGATGAAATGGGAAGTGATCGGAGCTGTCACAGGTACTGCACCCAAGCACTCAGTGATGCTGGCCTATGCTTTCTGGTTTACGCCTTTACGCTACATAGATCTGGAATTTTATATTTGCGATGTGCGATCTAGCCATTTATGGGCTTAAAATAAACTTACAGTATGTGGATTTAATATTTTAAAAAGCTTGGGTGCAGTTCATGGGCAAATGAAATGCAAGTTTGTGTAGAGAAAAGGGTCAAACTGAATACTGTATATTTAAAGGGCTCATATTACACTATTTTCTGATCAAAGTTATAATGTTGTTTCCTCATCCAAGTTGTGTTTTCTCCATGCACCTTCACTAGAATCATATGGATCATTTCAGCCCTGGAATTGTCAATCTCTACAAAACAAAAAGTAAAAGGTAGCTTGAAAACTACTGCTTCATGACATCAAAAGGTGGAACAGAGCATTTTGAGCTTTGAAGATATAAGCAGACTAATAATAAAGGATTATTCAAACAGATATGTTTTGATAAGCTAACATCATTATAACATGACTTAAAGCTAAGAGAGAGTCATTTTTGCATAATATAGTCCTAGGTTTTTGCTCCAACAGACTCCAAACTGAGGGAGCAGCATCAGGAGATATCTAGGATCAAACTTTGTTAAAATCAGCAAGCTCATAAGCAGACAGAAAGCATAACAATCAGATTTCGACTGACTTAATACAGCGTTTTTTAACCTGGGCATGATTTGCTAATAAACTTGTCTTTAACTGTCTTTAAAAATGACTCTTCAGTGACCCCTGCAAACTTATAACTGTACAAAACAATTTATCTCCAATACGACAGCCACAATTTTCAATCACAAGTTCAGTCCGGGTTTATAGGCAGCCTTCTGAAATCTGCCCTTCTGTGCTCACAAAGATTGAGAGGGCCCTTTATCACTGCTTGCAGTTCTAATTCTACATTTACAACTGCTGCTTCTTCTATGATCACTGCACCTGCTGCCTACCACTAAAACTATTGCTACATCTGCTGGTATGGTGGTGACTCATGATTCCAGCTAGTTGCTGCTGTGGGTATCAATGTTTATGTAAAAATAGATAGTTTATAATAATCTCTGAGGAAAGATCACCCTCAAAAATTAGGAGTCGTTCAAGGTCTCACAGGACAGCTGGATGAGGCTCTGTGTTTCTAAAATGTGGAGGTGAACCCCATGATTCAGCATCAATCACAGTGTCCTTGTTATGGGCCCCAAAAAGTCCCTCTTCCCTCCCATCAAGGATAATAAAGGCACATTTTAAATTGGAACCCAATCTATTAAAACAAAAAATAGAATTTGATCTTTTCCTCACCACGTAGGTCATGTTTTTTCAGTACTTCAGTACGATTCATGTGAAAGGAGTTTAACTTCAAAACAAAACTGTCTTTTTGGTCTATTTCTTCCAAATTTTTCACCAGTTAGAGTAATTGTTGTTCCAAGACTTGGAAAACTGTAGTTCCTTAATTTATCCACATTAAGGAGCTAAAGTTTTCCAAGTTAAGGCACTTAAACTAAACTGAATTTAGTCCTCCAACCATGTTTGGACATCATAAATAATATCCTTTACAATCATACAGAACATTAGAAAACAACAAAACAACAGAATGAAACATTGATATCTTGTCAGCTGAGCTTAGATCTTCATTTTAACGTTTTTTTAAAATATGACTTTTTGTAAAGACAGCTTTTATTAACTTATGATATGTCATGATATGTTCCTTCATTATCAGTTTACTCAAAACTGTATTTCGATTGATTCATGTGTGTTTGAGTATTGAGCATTTGTGACCCTGCCCCCTTCTCTTTACTTACATTCAATTCTGAACTCCAGGTCATACAAGCAGGGTTAAAAAATGTCACATTTTTCAGCAATAAAAACACACCTGTCTTCTTTAAAGATGCACTGGGCAACTTTTTTGCTAGATGATCTAGTACCTTGTCTCCATGGAGATGTTATTGCTTTGCGTGCAATGTTCCATGGTATGACATAAAAAATATCCAAAATATCGGACCCTCCACTAGAGACAGTGCACCTTTAAGTAAGGACACCAACATCTCATCTTGCACATGCTCTTGTTTATCAGAGTCCAATTTTAAGCTAGTATTTGATAAACAACAATCTTTGATACAGTAATTAAAGTCTTCAATAGTTATTCATTGAGTGTTTATAGCTGTGGAGCTGAAGACGGACAGTAATTGGACTAGAGTGGTATTCACAGCTCATTGCGAGTCTCACACAGGTTAGAGTCCCAGCAGGGAGAGGTGAGCCATGCACAAGAAGCCGAGCAGACGAGAATAATTGACAGCAGGAGAGTACGATTGACTAGTAATTAAGACATTAATCAAATCTTTGACTAATCATTACAATGCCCAGAGAGCTCACAAGTTCAGAAGCGCCCAGTTTAATGGATTCTGCCTTATAGCAAGAATTACTAATCAGAACGTCGAGAAACAGAATTGTGTAGCATTTACTGCACACAACATGTCTGCAGAATAAATTAAGTTGGCTATCTCCGCGCGGAACACAATATTTTGACACTGACAAAAGCAATAAATCATGAGCAAAAGAGTCTCCTACTGTAGATGAAAAATTCAAGTGTCATGTTTTAGGCGAGATATTAAACTTGAGAAATGTGCTGCGCAGCTGTCGCGTTTCAGTAAAGATTTTTATTACATTTGTTGCTCGAGAACGCAATTAACAAACGAATATGAGCTGAGAGCTGCATGTAGCCGGTGACTAATATCAAATGAGAATGTGATGAAACTAAACTGTGATGTTAGAATTTAATGAAGCCTTTAACGGGGCTGTATCTATTTTACTGTATGTATTTGAACAATATTTGTTTTTCAGATCCACCGAGAACCAGGAAGGGCGCTAGCATGCTAGTTGTTGTTGTAGCATTACCATGATTGCGAAACTGTTATCTGGCCTCTGAAATAAACATGCTTATCAACTCATTGTGGTGAATAATTAGGAATGCATAAGGTAAGCAAGGAATGCTGCAATTGTAGCTCAGTGTTTGTTTACTGATCCGAAGGTTGGCGGTACAATTCCAGCTCCCACAGATGAATAATGTAGTCGTTTCCTTGTGCAAGACACTTAACCCCCAGTGCCTGCCCCCAGTATCTGCATACATTGGTGAAAATATGACCAATGTGACCAAAAACTACCAATAACCTCTGCAAACTGCAAAATGAACTGGCTCTGTTTGATTTGAAGACAGTAAAAATCAGGTACAGTGTGTTTAATTCTACATAAAAGGTTTCATTAATATTCTATCAGACTTGAGCTAACATTCCTACTATTATTGGAGAGGCGGTGCAAGCTCATTTTTCACGTCTGGTCCAATTTAGCGCAGTCTACTGTACTTCCTACCTTAAACTGTCCTATAAGCCACTCATTTGATCTCATTACTGTCTGAGTCTATCACCCTGCTGGTTTGTCCTCCTGTCTGTCCCCCAATAGTCACTCAGAGTTTGCTAAGCCTCACACTGCCAATGGAGATTCTATTTTATAGGCCCTCTTCTCTTCATTCAGGCTGTAAATGGGTTTACTTAGAGTATTGTATCTCATTCTGTCAGCCGTCAGTTAAATAGAATGGAGCGATACATTTCTAGTTGGTAATTATCTCTATGCTCAGTTCTAGCTCAATGTAAGTTTGAGAATCACTACTCCTAATAGAAAAGGAAAGAATTATAGTTATTTGAACTTACACTAACATACAAATGAACACACGTATACTGTAAACTTTTCATATTTGCATTTTTATAGTAAACAATATTTTTAGAACTATGCATACATTTTCATTCATAATAAAACTATTAGGATTTAGGAAATAAAATGTGTTACGATACAAAAAAAAACTGCTTATTTTTACACCAAAAGTAAAGCTTGCTCCAACAATGGAACTACTATGACATACTGTATCGCTGGTACATATGCAAGTCTGTATAGTAAAAAGTAAATGCGGTTATAGCTATAGCTTTTTTATATTAATTTTAAACAGCAGTGATGGGCAAATTCTACACCCCATAGCCTCCGTCAAGGAGAAATCAATCACAACCTTTGGAGGAGGACCAGCTGGCTCTGCATCAGTCTGTGCCTCTGGTCTTGTGCACAGTAGACTGTACTTTCCCTCACTCTGGCCTTTCAATCTTTAAATTAATATTGACATTTTTATTAGAGATTCCTTTTAAAAGCAAGCACAGAGATGATGGCTGCTGACATCTGGGCCAAGTGTTTATTTGTTGCTTGCATTTTACACTGATTGGGACATGATTTGGCACTGTAATTTATTTTTATTTATTTATTTATTTATTTTCTGTTTTGCTTTGTATACTGTTTTGAACTTGTCCGTTGTGACGTGTCTTTGAGTGTCATGAAAAGCAATATACAAGTGTTATGTATTATTATTATTGTATAAATATTATACTCATTCATTTGTTTTTCAATATTTCAATACATTTCTGGAAAGCACTTTGGTTCAGTTGTTGCTGTTGTAAAACTCTATGCACCAATTCTCTGTGAGGTTTTAAAACAGCTTTATAGTCTTATTAACTTATTTGCTGTCAAGATCAGCAGACCCATGTAATATAATTGATCATTTGCAGTGACATCATGCTGGGGGTGGACTTCATGTTTGTGCAACAGTTACCATGGAGACACAATGCAAAGAGCATGCACGCAAAATGCATTTAAACAACTCATTTTCAGGAGCCTGTGATCAGATTCAGATTCAGCTTTATTGTCAATTCTCCCATATGTACATGACATACAGTGAATCGATATTGCGTTTCTCTCTGGCCAAGCAGAAGAAGCCAGGGAGGGGCCGCTGCGCCTGTGCACACCGCCATCTTGGAGATAACAGAGTAGGAAAAAAAGTACAATCAATAATAATATTCAGAAACATATTATGACAAAAACAATGGGACAGGTAAACATGAGGCATCTTTTTGCTTGGTAAACAAAACGAGAGGGTGGGGAGGGGGCAAGCACAAGAGTGTAAAATAGAAAATAATGATGAACTGAGGACATTCTATATAGGCAGGGCAGAGGGTTTATAGTATACATGTCAGAGTGTCCCAGCTGAATATGATAACATGTCCTTTTGTTTATGGTGTGCTGTGATAAACACAGCTGTATCCTTGGGAATGTTGAGTGCAAGAGAGCAGAGTCAAAAGGGTCCTGTTGTTTCCGAGATTTCTGGAAGAATAATTAATTAAGCCAAGGGGGATAATTTAACATAATCAACACATTTTTAGAACGCAGGCGAACGGACAATTAGCCAGAACCCTGGTTCTGCCAGGTCCCCAACTTCATGTCACCTTGCAGCGCCGATAGACCCCAGTTCCTCCTGACCTGTAGCAATGGCTGCAGACTGTGCTGCGCTTTTTCTACCCAGTTCTGTGAGCATGCTTGTGATAGCCTCCAGGTGTCAGGAGGTATCCTCTGATTGGAGATGTTCCTCAGCCTATATCACTTTCTGATGTAATCCCTTCACTACGTCAACAACAGCTCCACTTTGGTGCGATATTACAGCAGACAGCTTGAGCGACTCTTTGCTTGCTGCCAGCTTTCCAATTTTCCGATAGGTCAGGAACATCCCTAAGCCAATCAACAGATGTCCAGCTATCAAAAATCCAAATAGGTAGATATCTTCAGCGTCCTCTAGGAACAGAGGTGCCAGACACGCAATATTCCACTTGTCCCAAGCATCCCTCGTGTATCCAGCAGCAAAAGTTCCATCCAGACAAATCGGCTCTCCCGGACTGGCATTCCTCAATAAGGTGTTTTGATTTTCAACCAAAAATGTGACAGTGACTCACAGTTGGCTAATGCTAGCAAGCTTGTGACTGTAATGTTTTTTTAGAGAGACTTGTCAGCAAAAATCAGCTCACCCGAGTTCCAGCTAAGTAATTTCGAATTAAAACAAAGCTAAGATTCAAGTGTAACTTGAGTACCAGAACTTCAGACAGAGCAGTGCCTCATGTTAGCTTCACCACCGAGGGAATGTTGATGACATCAGCTGCATAGGATCAATATAACCTGAATGGCGACGGCGACTTCCAGAATAAGGTGAAAACAAATAAAGTTTGATTGATTGGACAGGAGAAGAGAAAGTTCACTTTTGAAATACTACTAGAACTAGAGCTGATGCTTGCTCTGAGACAAATGGAAACTTTTAGTCAAAGACAAATAGGACACACCACAATAAATCACCATATGGTGGATGTCTAAGCACTCAAACTGAGGCTCCACGCATCATTCTCGTGACCTTGGTTCTGCTTTGTTGATATGGTAATGCAATCGTGACAAGCCCTGCTATTGGATAACATTAGCTCTGTAAAGATTAATTCACTTATATAGTGGACTTATATAGTAGTGGTAAAACACCTTTAAACCCATTAAATTTTCATGTGGTGAAAAAGACTGCTTTAAGACCAAATGCTTGCACTCTTGTATCTCTCCAATAAAACAACTATTAGGAGGTTGTGTTCTCAAAACTAAAGTGCTGGATCATAGTGTGCTAAAAATTCAATGTCTGATTTTATCTCTTTGAAAATAATGCTCCTCACTGCTTTTTTTAATTCAGTTCTTTGACCAAAAATGTTCCACTCATTGGTCAGCTTCCATCGGACTTTATTTATTTATTTATTTATTTATTTATTATTTTTAGTAAATCAACCATCCAATTAGTCACATGGTGAGAGTTTTATATCTCATTTTTCCACCTTCAAGGAACTCAAGCTCTTTACATAAAGGAACCACTCACATATTCACACACTCATACACCAGCGTACAGACAAAGGTGAGGTAGGTTAAGTGTCTTGCCCAAGGACACAATGACAGCATTCATCTGTGGGAGCTGGAATAGCACCGCCAACCTGTAGGTCAGTGCATCTGACTGCTTGACCAATGATATTTATATCAAGAGCAGGACTGGAACTGCCAACCTTTGGATCAGAGAACAAAGACTATTACTGTGACTGTCACTCTTTTTATCTTTTTATTTACTTTTCGTTTCTTTCTTTTCACTACTTTAGTGTTAATATTTCTGGTGACACCTGGAGTCATAGTACTTTGGAAACAGTACAAAATATGTATTGATTTAAGCAGGCCGGGTGGAGATTAATGACACAGAAAAACTCCTTAAGGTGGGCATACACACATAAACCACAACAGTGAAGCTTGTCGTCATTGTGTTGTGCTGTTGGTTCTGTTGGCGTGGCTCTCTCCGGGCTTTATTAAAAGGACAGATGCAGTGTAATTGTTTCGTAGTAATGTGCGTTTTCAGGCCATCAGCAGGTCAATGGCATCAATCACTGGACTCCCCTCTAGTGCTAGTTTGGGAGTGTCACGCTTGATGTGTTGAGCGAATGTTGTACACCCGCTAGGCTTCCTGTTGTTACTGCCTCTGAGAAATGACTTCATCTATTTTTTGAGTGTTCCATCGGCGGAAACACCAAGGTGAAGTACAGTAGAGGGGCCCACTCGCTCATGGTTGGAGCACACATCTGGCGTAGCTCTCATTGATTACCAATAATGTGTGCTGCTAGATGCAAACAGCTTTTTCCTATGCAAGTTTCACATCAAGGCAAAGCCACAATATGCACAGGATAAACTGGGGCTGTTGCTACGAAACAAGGAAAGAAACTGGATCTTAAGCCTTGGTTCTGGTCTTTACGAAACAGCGTTGATAAATTGGGAAGAAAATGGAGGTAGACAAAATATTTAATTGCTAGTGGTTTTCAAATTCTTGTGTTGGCTAAATTAACAAATGTTAAACCTGATCATTTCTATCTGTAACTCTAGACACATTTCAACAAAACGGCATTTTCAGTATTCATTTTAGCTGCCACCCATCTGTATTAATTAATTATGACCCTATGAAATGTAAAATTGATTACAGATAGTATTTTGATTGCTGTTGTGACCTAATATACCTAAAAATGGAAAAATAAAAAATCATCACAATCCATTTATTTACACTGATATTTTTATACTGCAATAAGTAAAGCCTCCAGCTAAGAAAGTGAAAATTTGTGTAGTGGTCACTGCTTCTGACAGGTTACCCCAGTGGCATTGACGGATGGGTCAAATGAAGAGGGCAAATTGCCTAATGGGGACAATAAAATGTTAACCTATCCCTTAACCGGAGCCTTTAAGTGGTAAATAAAGTCATGGGCCTGTTCTGAGAGTTAATACTTTATTGTGATTGCTGCTGTTATCATTTATTGTGATTGGTTAATTCCACCTGTTACTCAGAGCTGTAATTGGGGAAAGTGTCAGTGTTTGTGCATAGAGCCGCACTAAACAAAAACAGTGATTCACGATTTCACATTACAACCAAAATAACAGATGGATAAGATCACAGTTTCATTTTTTTCACCTTATGGCCAGCCTTACCCATATATCCCCACAAATTTATACTGAGACTGGCAGCACAAGCAATCCATATGAATCATATTTCATTTCATGTAATTTATGGAGAATACTAGTACATGCCACATATTGTCTCATGTTGATCAAAAACGACTCATTTCATATTAAAGGTGAATTGTGTAACTATTCGGGTGGAGGGGCCGTCAAATGCTTTTCTCCATAGAGATATTATTGCTTATGGGATTAAACCTTTCTATCTTCATGGAGACCAAATTAGACCACAATCAGATTGGCTTGTTTTTCTTGGTATTTTTTAGCTATAAAACCTGTATAAACCTGTAATTGCACCTTCACTTATTGCACCTTACATATTGCACATTTCATTCTACCTCGAACTTACCTTCTTGTTGAAGCGTATGATTACCTGTATGTCTTATGTCTATTTATTGTTGATATCTGTATACACTTCATGTCCATGAGTGTAGCTGTGTGTTTGTGTGCGTGTGTGCGTGTGCGTGTGCGTGTGCGTGTGTGTGTGTGTGTGTGTGTGTGTGCATGTTTTTAGTTTTTAGTTTAAATTGCACATTTGGTGTCTGGTGAAATGCAATCTCAGTCCCGTGTAATGTCTGTTACATAGTGAAATGTAAGGTAGAACTGTTTAATAGCATACTGTGGAACATTCCAGGCAGAGCAATGACATTTTCATAGAAACAAGCAGGTGATGAAACCCCAACCAAAAAGTTATATATTTTTCAGTATTTTTAGACTATGGGGGCAAAAAGTAGACTATAGGGCTCCACCATAGTCTACAGTGGGATATCTAAATAAAGACTCCCTAGAATCGTGCTCACTATAGTGTAAATGTCACTGATTTTCTCACCTTGCTCCTCTGTGTCCCTCAGGAATACACCATCGATGTGTTCTTTCGGCAGAGCTGGAGAGACGAGAGGCTCAAGTTTGACGGGCCCATGCAGATCCTGCCTCTGAACAACCTGCTGGCCAGTAAGATCTGGACCCCGGACACCTTCTTCCACAACGGCAAGAAGTCTGTGGCCCACAACATGACCACGCCAAACAAACTGCTCCGCCTAGTGGACAACGGCACTCTGCTCTACACCATGAGGTTAGAGAATATTTATTATTTAAGTGGAGTTGTTAAAGGTGGGCGGTGTAACTTTTCTGGTACCACTGGGTTCGCCACCTGTGTAGATGTTATTGTTTTTCCTAGAATATTCTACAGTATGGCAATTAATTTAACTACACTATCTCTATGGAGACAAGCCACATCACCAGGCCAAATTGCAGGTCAGATCTGTGGAGAAGTGGGCCGCTCACAGTTAGAATGCATGCCCTTGCGGTAGTTTTGACGAATAAAAACAGCTGTAAATGAATAAATACAAGATATGTTTGTTTAATGCCATACTGTGGAACATCATCATGAGACAAGCAGAAAAGTTACACAATGCACCTTTAATTCAGGCAGAAGTGAAAAAGATAATTCCGTACATGGGGGAAAGACCTTTTTTTGGCTCAATATTTATCATGTGTACCTTTTTCTTTGTGTTTTTGTAGTAAGATACTGTATAGAGAGAAATTATGTAACTTAACAACAAACTGTTTAGTCATTTCAGTTCATTTATTAACAAAACTACACATTTGAAAAGGCTTTTGGATTATCCTGTTTTAGGGTTAGTGTGTAGTATTGTGTAAGCATAATGTAGCTTGATGCTTAATGTAGCTTGATTACTATTTTTTATTGTGAAATTTTCTGACGCAATATGTTGTACCTCAAAAAACAGTATGTTATCATAACAGTAAAGTGCTTACCAATTCTGCCCTAACTTTGTAAAGATAAACTTTTTTCAAAAAACCTAAAGGGGTCAAACCAAACAATCTTTAAAAATGAAAAGAAAATTGAAAATCCTTTTGTGCTGTTTTATGTCCGAGGCTTAAATTTGCCCTGAGACAGAGTCTGAAAATGATTTTTACCATGCTCTGCCACGAGGTCATATTGATTTCCAAAGGGCTTACATGAAATGGTAAGAGAATTCCATTTTGTGGTCCCACATGAGTAGATTCAGTGCAGTAGCAATTCTGCCAAGGCTCGAGGAGAATCGCACTCACACACTAATGACCACAAGGACCATCATGTTTACATAAAACCAGACAAAGCTTCTAGTTATATATGTTTGTATGAAATTATGAATGAAAAAACAACACATTGAAGTGTCTGATAACTCCTACGTTTAAAGGATTATGCAACTTTTCTGGTAGAGGGTCCATTACCTGCTCGTCTCCATGGAAATGTCATTGCTTTGCCATGAATCTTCCACAGGCATTAACCATCAAGACCTAGTTACAGATCTGTGGAGAGGCCCCCACTCACACAATATAAAACTTAGACTTAGACTAAGACGAACTTTATTGATCCACAAGGGAAATTGTTTTGGTACAGTAGCTCACTCATCAAATATAATATATAACTGAGGGTAACAAAAAAAATAGATGGAATAGCAACCAAAGAGCAATAGACCAGTGTAATTACAAATAATAATAATAATAATAATAATAATAATAATGATAATAATAATAATAATAATAATAATAATAATAATAATAATAATAATAATAATAATAATAATAATAATAATAATAATAATAACAAATGTATATGTACAAATCAGCATTAAATAGAAAAGTAAGTAATAAAGTATAAAATACAATATCAAATAAGATGTCCAATCCCAGCTATATACAGTTGTCGGGAGTATTATCTGTTATGAATGTAGTCCTGTATTTCTCACTGAGAGCATGTTTTTCAGAGGAAAAGCATGTTTTTCAAAGGATTTTGTTTTTCAAAGGATTTTGCAATAAAAAAACGCCTCAAATGGAATAATTGAAAGATAAGATAAGTTTTAATGCCACACTATGGAACATTCAAGGCAAAGCTATAACATATCCAGGTAACGATAGCGGGGGTAGCGATTCCGTACCTGGCCGTCGTTTCGGAAAAACTACAGAGGATTTTCAGACAATATGAAATTCCAGTTTATTTCAAACCCACAAACTCTTTAAGACAAAAACTCGTCCACCCAAAAACACCGAGCCACAAACAAAGCAATGTGGTCTACTCCATTCAGTGTAGTGAAGACTGCAGTGAGCTCTACATTGGGGAAACCAAACAGCCACTTCACAAGAGGATGTACCAACACAGGCGGGCGTGCCAGAGTGGACCGTCATCTGCCGTTCATCTCCACCTAGAAGCCACGGGCCATTCATTTGAGGACAGTGAGGTTCAGATCTTAGCCAGGGAAAAGAACTGGTTTGAGAGGGGGGTTAAAGAGGCTATTTTTGTCAAAAAAGAGAATCCGTTGTTAAACAGAAATGGGGGAGTTAGACATAACTTGTCTCCCATTTATAATTCGATTCTTAAACCAAGTCAAAACAGACAAAGAAACATTAGGGCAGACGAGCCAGGGCAGAGGGGTGGAGAGGGTCGTTAGACGTTGAATAGGGGGTCGAAACTAGTCGCCAGAGTAATTTGAAAAACAAAGAGACAGATTAGGGGGGATCGTTTTCAGAGCTGTTTCAGTGTCGGGAGCGCCTCCCGACAGCTAGATATAAGCAGTGTCTAACTAGCACGATAACCAGAGCTGACGAAGCCTCTCGGATGAGCGGCGAAACGTTTTCAACCAAACAAACTTTGTCCAGTTGACAAATTGAACTTCTCCTTTTATCATGGATTCTACCTGGACGACTGAGGGACATTTCACGCATATCCAGGTAAGCACCTTCCACCAGAAAAGTTGCATAATACCTTTAAAACATAACTTTTTCTGAGTGCTGTCTGGTTCTTCTCTTTTTAGTGATTGGCAGGTTTGGGTATTTAATCATCTCATGCACAGAGTCTGAACTGACAAATGCTCCAAAGTCCTCTATTCTGAATTCAGTTTTTAAAGGAACATTGGGAGCTGTTGGGTGTGACAAAGCTGCAGCAGTTTGGTCCGTGTTAGACAAACTACTCTCACAGGAGCCACACTACATCTTTTCTCACATTAAAATTAAAGCAATGAGAATGAGACCATCTCCATTCTCAGGTGGAGCATAATGGCAGAAGTATTTCTTCTTAATTAGGACAAGTGCGGCCCTCAGGATGATTCAAATATGAGTTGAGACTACAACTACAACCTCCTGTTCAGAGCCACGGTGAAGATGAGATGTGGTGAGATATTCAACCATTAAAAAGGCTGTACTCAAATGCCATGTAATAATTTTGTCAGTAAAACATTATAGTCTCTGCTAAAATTTAAAAATTATATGAAAAGACGTTGTATTCGCGGGGCCTAAGACTTTTCCCATTATGGATGCCTTTTTGAAGAGTTTAGATAGAATGATTTGTTTTGCCACTGCAAAACCAAATTATTTTGAGATTTCATAAACTTTTCATTGGAATTCAGTTACAATATCACAGAGAGTCTGACAATTAAATTTTTGTATTTAGTTTTTGATGTACAATTTTACTTCAGATAATGAATTAGTGTGGATATTGAAGCATTTAACAGTATTCAAACTGTGCCAGAGAGAGAAAACTTGAAAAATACGCATACACGTTATTACCACCTCCTCACTCTACACAGTCCTGTAAATTGCTTTACCAAATATGTCAACTGAAAAAGTACAGTGCTTTTGATGAACAATCTTAAAGATCCTGTATTATTCAAAATGGATTTTTCTGAGCTGATGTCATGTTAGAATGTTGTTGCCTCATCAAAAACATACCTGGATTTGTGTTTTGTTTCATTCACACGTTTGAGTAACCCTGCATTATTAGCCTGCTTACATCTCCAAAGCTCAAGATGCTCTGTTCCACATTGTGATGTCATAGTTTTCAAGTTAACAACTACCTTTTACTTTTTGTTTAGTTGAGATTGGCAATTCCAGGGCTGAAATGATCCATATGATTCTGTTGAAGGTGTATGGAGTTTAAAACACAGTGGAACAGTTTTCAGTTTGAGAGGAGAATTTTGTTTAAAGGCCCATATTACGCTATTTTCTGATCTATGTTATCATGTTGTTTCCTCATCATCTGGAGTGGTGTTTTGTTTTATTCACACATAACAACATAACAAACAAATATCTGCATATTTAGGAGTTCTTCTCATAAGTGGAAAACACTGTGTTCCACTTTGTGATGTCATGCGGTAATACAGGATGTGCTCCACTGTTTTTAAACTCCATACACCGTCACTAGAATCATTTGAATGATTTCAGGCTCTGAAATTGCCTATCTCTACTGAACTAAAGGTAAAAGGCAGCTGTTAACTTAAAAACTACCACTGCATGACATCACAAGGTGTAACAGAGCATTATGAGGTTTGGAGCTGTAGACAGACTAATACTAAAGGGTTACTCAAACATGGATGAAGGAAAGAAGAGAGAACCAGTTATATTTTTGATGAGGTAACAACATTATAACATGGCTTAACGAGTCAGTTTTGTGAAATATACAACTCTTAAAGTTTTGAAGGCCATTCTTTCTCATGATTGACAGAGAAAGAATGTCAGTACATTCATTCATTTCAGATAGAGACACTGGACCATATCTAAACACAAGAGTCGATATTCAGAGCCTCGTGAAGCAGTAGGCAGCTGCAGTACAGCACCAGGGGACCAGCTCACTTCCCAAATGTGCCACCAATTAGTCCAAATCTATAATCTCCACTGTTACAACACAGTCAGACCGGGCACACAACACTACATGCACCTTTCTTATTGATCATGACTTTGCTCGATGCATAAACATGAAGCTGAGGAACCCAACATTACTGTTTAACCACCACACAGTTGAGACTAGGGTTTATGCATAGACTGTAAATATAAATGGACATAGCCACCGCATTTTAAAGAGGTAGTGAGCATGGCTCCAACAGCTTGAATTGATTTTACATTGAAAAACGTTGCCCCTCTCTCTGCAACTGCTAAAATGTTTGTACACACTCTGCATTATCCTGGTGTTTTTGTTTCACTATTCTGTCCGTAAATAAATTCCTATTCCTATTATGAAACTCATCATTTGAATGCATACAAATAGCAAAATTACAAAGACTGCATTTTTTGAAGTAGAATTATATATTTCTATATAAATATTTTTACCTGACCAGCCAGAACCACACGCTTTGACAAAACTTTACAGAGACAAGTGGATACAGAGCCATATTTTGTCTCCCGCATTTGAGAGGGCATGATTGACAGGCAGATTAACCAGCGTGTGTGTGTGTGTGTGTGTGTGTGTGTGTGCGTGTGTGTGTGTGTGTGTGTGTGTGTGTGTGTGTGTGTGTGTGTGCGTGTGTGTGTGTGTGTGTGTGTGTGTGTGAGTGTGCGTGTTATGAAGAGCAGGCTTTTTTGTCCTCTCACAGTTATGATTTCTTAATACTGTTTATGTTCACACACCAAAAATCTGATCATTATCTGATTTGATTTCTGGAGTTAATGTTATGTAAATAGTTGTATCTGATGTGAGTAATCTGATTTTTTCTGATTGTTCACACCTGTGCAGGTTTTGACAAGTAATATTATGCAAAGGAGAAACTAATGGAGCAAAGACAAAAATTAAAGAAAAACCATATCTATTTTTTTTTTAAATCTAATATTTAACCAACCCAGCTTTTCAGATTTCAGGGTTATGTGATTATTGCAGTTATCTGATCTCTCTGTTATTCAGATTGACCATTCATGCCGAGTGCCCCATGCACCTGGAGGATTTCCCGATGGATGCACATGCCTGTCCACTCAAGTTTGGAAGTTGTAAGTAAAACCAGTAAGACTGAACAAAACACAAATATTTAGTGTAGTTACCAACCGCTCCAAACTGAGGGTGTCCCAGTTTTTTATTTTGAAAATCCGTCACCCTAGTATTGCAATATGTATTTCATCCAACCATTCACATGCATAATTTGGGGACATTGGCTAACTTATTAAAATGATAAAACAAACTCAGAAGGTTGCTTATATGCAGGGACACAGCCTGTAATTTCTAATGAAAGGATACATTCATATAATGTTTTGTGTCTTTTCAGATGCTTATACAAACAATGAGGTGATTTACTTGTGGACTCTGGGGGATGAGAGGTCTGTGGCCGTGGCAGAGGACGGCTCCAGACTAAACCAGTATGATTTACTGGGGCATGTCATTGGCAAAGAGACCATCAGCTCTAGCACAGGTACTACACAAAATACGCAGCATTTCATTTAACATTACAATGGTATTCTTTACAAAAATATCAACTCTTTAAGAACCTTTTTGCAAAATTACTCATAATCATTTGAATTAATGCTCTTATGATTTGAATGTTACAATTGAGATCGATATTTAGACCTGTACTTAAATTACAGAACTGTACTACAAGCAGGTGACATCAGTATGCCAGATCTGTGGAGAGGCGACTCTGCTTATGGTAGTCATACATGTTTTTCAGGGTATTTTTGACAAGTAAAAACACAATTGAATAAATGCTAGAATCAAAGAATTATCATGCCTGTGGTGCAGGTGGTGGACCCTCTTTCAGAAAAGTTACATAGTGTTGCCTGGGATTCAGAGTACAGACTTGTTCAATACTTTACGAAGATATGAGTGAACTGGTGAATTTCCCCATTTTCAAATGGGCATGACTGACAGGTGCTATAGCCAGTCGGGAGACACACATGGGCAGTAGTAAGGGCAAAAATAAAGGAAAGAAACATCTCAGGAGGCTGAAAAACATTGTGGATTTCTGAAGAATCAATCAGCAAAGAATTAAACTCAGTTAAATTGAGGTGAGATACATTTTATTTATAATTAATAGGTGACCAATGAGCTCCTTAGTTTCAGATGTGTCACTGAAAAATACAAATTTGATTGCATGATCACATTTGACCGAGTTTGAGACGCAACAGAGGGCATGGGGCCAGATCAGTCTGTATAAAAAATACAGAGAGATATCATTTTGGATTTGCCAGGCAAACACAGTGTACCGTTGATAAATATTGAATTACATAACAGTAACCTTGATTATTAGTTATTTATATGTGATTGTAAACACCCCCGCTGACAGATAAGTCCAGAAAGCTTTTATCTGTCACTCTTAATCAAATCAAAGTGCTGATATTCCCCTTCTGGGGCCTTTGCTTTTTACTGTAGCTGTAGCATGTGTATTTTTTTCTGTACATTTTTCTTAATTTTGTTGTTTTTCCAACCTGGGGTACTTGCAAGGGGGTTGGCCTACTTGAGCTGGGGATTTTAAAAGAAGGTTCTGTTCTTTGTGGTAAGAGCTACTATACAACAATGTATAATATTCATGTATTATTTATTTATGTATTTATTTCTTATTTGCCCTGTAGCCAAGTTAGGGGGTACTTGGAGTGTGAGACAAAGTTATTTAAAATCATTACTTGCTCAAATGAATAACTAGTTTCAGTACTAGTTTAAACATTGATTAGTATTTAACACTTCTACACAGTATTAGCGTTTTTAAGGCAAGACAAGTTGTAGGGCAGAGTTCTTACATAAAGTAACTCAGAATGCTCGACAGAATCAGAAAATCATAAAACAAATAAATGAGAACATAACTCATAATAACATTTACTTTAAAATGTAGATGAAATCATTTCAGTCATTTGCTGCACAACTGAACAGAAGGAAGTAAACAAAGCAAAAAGTGACAAGAACCGCTGTTGAAATAACTGCAAACCAATCTCCATGGAGATCATTTTGTTTTGAACTTTATTGTTGTGGAGCTTTGTGGAGCAGACCTTATGTCAAAAGCGTCAAAAGAACAAGCCCCACTAAAGTCTGTGCACCAACCTGCACACAGGGGCCCCGATGTAACCTTTTATAACAGTGATCTGGGTTCAGCTACAGAATTTGCACATTTTGTATTTTGGACATTTTGGACATCAATAATGTTAAAACAAGAAACATTGCTCTAAGGATTACTAGACAGAGTTGTCACAATACTAAAATTCCAACTAAATTTTGAAACAAATTAAAAGGCTGAATACTAATTTCTCCCTTATAGTAATTTTGAAATAGTGATTGTTTTTAGTATCAATATTCAGATTAATATCTAGTTAGATAGCTTTGGAAGGAAGCAAAAAAGTGACAAGAACAGCTGTTGAAATAACTGCACATGCAAATCTCCATGGAGATTATTTTTGTTTTGAACTTTATTGTTGTGGAGCTTTGTGTAGCAGACCTTAGGTCAGAGCTTCAAAAGAACAAGTCCAACTAAAGTCTGTGCACCAGCCTTCTCACAGGGGCCCAGATGTAACCTTTCATAACAGTGATCTGGGCTGGACTTCAGGAGAATCTAATTTTTATCCCTGCCTTAAACGTGATGGGGTTTAAAGAGAGCAGAGGGAGGCCGCTTTGAGCCAGTTCAGCTCGAGTTAGAATCTGCTCAGCAAAACAACACCTCCGGGACTGAGGCACTGTTTTCTCATATCAGAGCTACACAGATTACAGGCATGGCAATGAGAATAGCTGCTGCAGGCTCTGAACTATTGTGCTAGCGTCACAGGCCCGATCTATGCAGGGAGGACCTCAATATCAAGTGCCCCCAATGATACAGGGGGAATAGCAAAGAGGGATCAAATCAAACTGCAGATATATTGGACTAGTAATTCTGCTTGAGCCAAAGTTATTAAAAATATTCACATTTTAGGCCAAAAATACTCCATACAAAAAGCCCAAGACACATGACAATAAAAGCGATATAACTCCACAGTTCACATCATGCTCCCAAGCTGAATCAATGTACCTCCCTGGTTAAAAGCATGGATATGTTTTTTTATTAAACATAACTGTAACTGTAACTTTTCTGGTCTGCCACCTGCTTGACTCCATGGGAATTGGTTACCTTCCCTTGAATGTTCCACAGTATTGCATTAGACTTCATCCATCTTGCATTTATCCAATTACTGGTGTCTGTATTGATCAAAAATAACTTTAACTTTAGCGGGCATACCTCTCCATTATCTGCAACTTTGCCTGGTGGTGCCTTCTGCTTGTCTGCATGGACATAGCTAAGGTTAATGCCATACTGTGGAACATTTCAGGCAAATCAATACAATCTGCATCAATACAAGCAGGTGACTCTCCACCAGAAAAGTTATATTTTTATTATTCAGAACTGAGAACAGCTCCATTAATAATGATCTTTCTCTCTGTCTCTCTTTCTCTGTCTCTCTCTCTTTCTCTCTCTCTGTCTCTCTCTCTCTCTCTCTCTCTCTCTCTCTCTCTTTTTCCCTCCCTCTGTCTCCCAGGAGAATATGTAGTGATGACAACATATTTCCATTTGAAAAGGAAAATTGGCTATTTTGTGATTCAGACCTACCTCCCGTGCATCATGACTGTCATACTGTCTCAGGTCTCCTTCTGGCTAAACAGGGAGTCAGTCCCAGCACGGACTGTATTTGGTGAGTGCTAAACTATACCCTTATTCAACCCTAACATAATCAATAATTCATTCAACAGGGACACTGTAAATGCAAGTCAAATACTGGACTCTAAAATGGTGCTGTAGGAGCGGAAAAGTGAAAACATGATTGTCTAATTCATATACAAAAGCTTGGTGTTTGTTAAGCTGCACAAACTGTAAATACCACTGAGAAATTAAGATACATTTAATGACAAAATGTGGAATTTGAGTGCATTTCCAAAACTGAAGACATACATTCAGAGTATTTATATTCTTATATTTAATCCTAAAATGCTAAGCAAATGAGATCTCACTGTAGATCTCAGTAAATCCCCCCAACAGTCCTCCAGAGAGGTGCCCCTGTTGCCGAACACAGTTTAACCTATCCAGGCTTTTACTGCTAAATGGAAATGGTAATGGAAAATATTTAGAGCAGGTAAGCGGTACACTGCCCATGATGGTCTATGTTTGTCACGTTCAGTGGTGCACTTGAGTAGCCTCTGTACAGTGAATATAATAATGTGGAAACGCATTATTATGGCTCTGTGTAATTTATTCACCCGCACACACTTCATGCTAAGAACATGTCTGCTTAGATCAGCTTCACTAAAAGATAAAACGTGATGTGCCCTTCCTGCTCGTCTTTAGTTTTTGTTTTGCTGCATAAGTTACACTGTGACCCCTGACCCCCAATAGTGATGCCTGTGCAATAATTAGCATTAGGAATAGGCAAGGATGCATGCATGCAGACGAAAGGGCATTGGATAAACTGCTATCTACATAATAACAAGTTCAAACTTCAAAATAAAATCAAAAGTGTTTAACTAAATTCTCAGACGTGCAAACTGAAATCAATCTTTAATCCAAGTCCACTCTAAGCATAAATATAAAGTGTTATTTATAAAAGCCACACTATCGCACAAACACATCATTTAATTAGTCCCAATTTCAGACAAAGTAACATGAATAATAAATGAGTAGAGATAAATACACATACTCTGATAGACTCAGCTCAGCTCTGTGGCCTCAGATTGTCTGCTCTTTTCTAATTTATCTTGGATGATATATCTTGGATGAACCAAATTCATTTTATCTGTTAGGCATAATGTTGCACACAAAAGAAATCTATAGTGTCACAAAGAAAGGAAATAGACTCCATCAATCTTTGTCTTAATCGCTGACCTTCACCAATGAGTCAACCTTGTGCTTCTACAGCAAAATAAAAATGTATTGGATGTATTTTCCCCTTTATGGGGCATATTGACATATAAGGTGATTGCTTTTATATGCTCAGTTGGGCCGCAGTATCCCTTCTGTGTAGACTGACTGAGTATGAGGGCTGCAGAGCGTAATGAGCTTGGACATTTTGGCATTCATTCCTAAGAGAATCATTTTCAGAATAATTAATTTGGGCCATTGGGGCTTTGTCACTCGTTCTTTGATATCTGTGTTGTTATCCAGGTGTTCACTGTCCTCTATAGCTCTGCATGAAATTTGTCAAATGGTCTTTTTACCACTGTTCGTGAATTTTCTGATTGTAAATGTATACATCTGTTGTCATATTTTTATTGTAGAGATTTGAAGGACATGATGTTCTTTACACAACTTCCTCATGCTACAAGACAATTGATTAGGGAAAAAGTGTGTGTCCAAAGTGTGTGTGTGTGTGTGTGTGTGTCCAAAATCTCTACAATGAAGTGACTTATTGTTCTTATATGTCTTGTACTACCCTGTACATTTGTCCCTTCTCTTTTCTGTACTGACCCTTTGGTTTTATCCTCAGGGGTCACCACTGTCCTAACCATGACCACCCTGAGCATCAGTGCTAGAAACTCCCTCCCTAAAGTGGCCTATGCCACGGCCATGGACTGGTTCATGGCTGTGTGCTATGCCTTTGTCTTCTCTGCATTGATTGAGTTTGCAACAGTCAACTACTTCACCAAACGCAGCTGGGCATGGGATGGGAAAAGAGAGGGCATGGAAATCAGGGTAAGTCACTCTATTTCAAACTATTCTGCAACTATTCTGCAATATCAATCTACACAAGGACACGCAACACAGGCCATTGTCTTATTTTATCAATCAGAAATACTACAAACGCCTGATGGGTTAATTGAGTAAAAACAGCGTTCTGAAGATATGAGTCACCAGCAGACAGTGACTGTTCCAGTGAGTGTGCAGAGGGCCAGGTCAATGTGTTCTTTTAAATCACTATGACGTGTGTCTCTGCAACAGATAAATGCTCAAACTTCTCTTAGGTCAGGCTTGGCCCTGTAGAGCTGAACATCTTAACATGTAAAAACAAAGTAAAGCCCATTATAAGCTTCACATCAGCCTCACTATTTCCCAACAGGGCACACTCACATCCCAAAGTAAATACCATCTAGTCTTTATTTATTCATTAACCGCCAAATGGAACAAGGCCAGTAAGGCAAAAGCAAATACAGAGGAACAGCCCCTTTAGATTTGAGTCTACACATAGTTAGATACATAAGACTTTTGAGTATGTTTTTCAGTGGGGCAACTACAGGGTGGCATTTCATATAATAATGACATTCTTATATCTCATTTGGGCCATTTGTGTATTTGATCACACAGAAAGAACTCAAATTGGGGCATGTTGCTGTCAGAATCTCTGGCTCCCCAAACAGAAACTCTGATGAAATTGCATAAATAAATTCTGACCTGACAGCTCTCAAAATAATCTTGTGGAAGTTTGCCAATGCTCCAATGATGCTACAACTGATCGTGTCAAATAAAACAGGTGGCGTCTTAGCTGCCACCAAAAAGCAACTAAGAAAAGCGACAGTTGCTTTGATAAAAACTAAAATGACTGCAGACGTGTGATTTATAGAACCTCAGACAGTGAAGACAGTAAGATCCAGGCTTAGAAAATGGGACACAATATGCTGCACTTCCAATTATCCCCAGAGTTCTAAACGTCATAAGCATCCATGACGGTCAAATATGATTCATTCTTTAACAACTGAATCACATATTTTGGCTCATGCCTTCCAGATTCAGACCAAAACACAATTTTGTTGTTGATCTTCATTCTTACTATCATAAAGATTCAGTATGAAGCCATTTTAAGAACACCTGTGATGTGATTTACATGGGCTGTGATCACAGTTATTACTCAAATCCCACACAACTGCATACGGCATAAAGGCTGGAAATGTACACATAGAGTATGCGCTAAGGTTATACATCATTTTCATCCATTTAGTCCCACTGATTTCATTTTCAGATCACCACAAGGTACACTAAGGACAACAATTAATTGCTGTTAACTGAAGTGTAACTAGATCATTTTTCTCAGACCTATAATGGGCTAAATACAATAAAGAACAGAAATTAAATTTTCAGGAGGGGGTCTTATGGGTATTGGGTCCCATATTTTTCACTGAAACCAATTTAAACATCCTCTGTCATCTCTGCTGCTCCCAGGTGAATGATACTGGCTTATTGGAGCTGGTTCATCCTCACTACAGCCACACATCAAGGCAAACACAACATAACAAAAAGTTCACCGTATTTCTTGCCCCAGACCATGCACCAAATCTGTTTTTCACTAACATGCACATGCTTCGACATGAGTACAGACTTTCAGTCTTTACAGTGGGTGATTGGCAGTCTTGCATATGGCAGCATAACAACTTTCAGTGGGATAAATTGCCTCTGGGTGAAGGGACGTTTCTTTCTTTTGCTTTTGCTTTTTTGCTCTTTTGAGGCTTCTAAACTGCAACAGTCTGGCCTGCCTTCTAGGACTGTACTGAGCATGCAGTTGTCATGAGATATAAAAGAGAATGGGGTCACAGTGGGAGACATAAATCTCTTTAACATTGGACTCTTTCGTCACACTGAACGACTGAAAGCAGCTGTTCTTTATAACATAATGATCATATGTTAAAAGGGCACTGTGTAACTTTTCTCATGCGGGGAAATATGGAATTGGAATGTTCAACAGTATGGCATTAAATAGCCTGTACCTTTTTTTCTTGTCAAGACCAATGCGCTTTACATCATACAAAAAATAAGAGAAAATACATAAGAAAAGCATCCATCCATCCATTTTCTTCCGCTTATCCGGGGCCGGGTCGCAGGAGCAACAGTCTAAGCAGGAACGCCCAGACCTCCTTCACCCCGGACACTTCCTCCAGCTCCTCCGGGGGGACCCCAAGGCGTTCCCAGGCCAAGGCGTTCCCAGGCCAGCCGGGACACATAGTCCCGCCAGCGCGTCCTGGGTCTTCCCAGGACGCGCTGGCCTCCTCCCGGCCTCCTCCCGGTGGGACATGCCCGGAACACCTCCCGAGGGAGGCGTCCAGGGAGCATCCGAAACAGATGCCCGAGCCACCTCAGCTGGCTCCTCTCGACATGGAGAAGCAGCAGCTCTACTCCAAGCTCCTCCCGCGTGACTGAGCTCCTCACCCTATCTCTAAGGTAGCGCCCAGCCACTCTACGGAGGAAACTCATTTCGGCCGCTTGTATCCGCGATCTCGTCCTTTCGGTCATTACCCAAAGCTTATGACCATAGGTGAGAGTAGGAACGTAGATTGACCGGTAAATTGAGAGCCTCGCCTTTCGGCTCACCTCCCTCTTCACCACAACGGTCCGGCACAGCGACCGCATCACTGCCGACGCTGCACCGATCCGCCTGTCAATCTCACGCTCCATCCTCCCCTCACTCGTGAACAAGACCCTGAGATACTTGAACTCCTCCACTTGAGGCAAGGACTCCCCACCCACCCAGAGAGGGCAAGCCACCTTTTTCCGGTCGAGAACCATGGCCTCGGATTTGGAGGAGCTGATCCTCATCCCAGCTGCTTCACACTCGGCTGCAAACCGCCCCAGTGCACATTGGAGGTCCCAGTTCGATGAAGTCATCAGGACAACATCATCTGCAAACAGCAGAGATGAGATCCTGTGGTTCCCAAACCGGATCCCCTCCGGCCCCTGACTGCGCCTAGAAATTCTGTCCATAAATATAATGAACAGAACCGGTGACAAAGGGCAGCCCTGGCGGAGTCCAACATGCACCGGAAACAGGTCCGACTTACTACCGGCAATGCGAACACAGCTCCTGCTCCGGTCATACAGGGACCGAACAGCTCTTAACAAAGGGCCCCGGACCCCGTACTTCCAGAGCACTCTCCACAGGACCCCACGAGGGACACGGTCGAATGCCTTCTCCAGATCCACAAAGCACATGTGGACTGGTTGGGCAAACTCCCATGCACCCTCGAGCACCCGATGGAGAGCATAGAGCTGGTCCAGTGTTCCCCGGCCGGGACGAAAACCACACTGCTCCTCCTGAATCCGAGGTTCGACTATCGGTCGAATTCTCCTCTCCAGCACCCTGGAATAGACCTTACCGGGAAGGCTGAGGAGTGTGATTCCCCGATAGTTGGAACACACCCTCCGGTCCCCCTTCTTAAACAGAGGGACCACCACCCCGGTCTGCCAATCCAGAGGTACTGTCCCCGACCGCCACACGATGTTGCAGAGACGTGTCAGCCAAGACAGCCCTACAACATCCAGCGACTTGAGATACTCAGGACGGATCTCATCCACCCCCGGGGCCTTGCCACCGAGGAGCTTTCCAACCACCTCAGTGACTTCGGCCAGGGTGATGGACGAGTCCGCCTCCAAGTCCCCAGCCTCTGCTTCCTCCTCGGAAGACGTGACGGCGGGATTGAGGAGATCCTCAAAGTATTCCTTCCACCGTCCGATAACATCACCAGTCGAGGTCAACAGCTCCCCACCTCCACCGTAAACAGTGTTGGTGAAGCACTGCTTCCCCCTCCTGAGGCGCCGAACGGTTTGCCAGAATTTCTTTGAGGCCGTCCGATAGTCCTCCTCCATGGCCTCTCCGAACTCCTCCCAAACCCGAGTTTTTGCCTCTGCGACCACCCTGGCTGCAGCATGCTTGGCCCGCCGGTACCCGTCAGCTGCCTCAGGAGTCCCATGAGCCAACAAGGCCCGATAGGACTCCTTCTTCAGCCTGACGGCATCCCTTACTTCCGGTGTCCACCACTGGGTTCGGGGATTGCCGCCGCGACAGGCACCACAGACCTTACGACCACAGCTACGGGCGGCTGCATCGACAATAGAGGCCGAGAACAGAGCCCATTCAGACTCTATGTCCCCAGCCTCCCCCGGAATCCGGGAGAAGCTCTCCCGGAGGTGTGAGTTGAAGGTGCCCCTGACAGAGGGCTCTGCCAGACGTTCCCAACAGACCTTCATGATACGCTTGGGCCTGCCAGGTCTCTCCGGCTTCCTCCCCTGCCAGCGGACCCAACTCACAACCAGGTGGTGATCGGTTGACAGCTCTGCCCCTCTCTTCACCCGAGTGTCCAAGACACGCGGCCGGAGGTCAGATGACACGACAACAAAGTCGATCATCGACCTCCGTCCTAGGGTGTCCTGGTGCCACGTGCACTGATGGACACCCTTGTGCTCGAACATGGTGTTCGTTATAGACAAACTGTGGCTAGCACAGAAGTCCAATAACAGAACACCGCTCGGGTTCAGATCAGGGAGGCCGTTCCTCCCAATCACCCCTCTCCAGGTGTCACTGTCGTTGCCCACGTGGGCGTTGAAGTCCCCCAGGAGAACAACGGAGTCCCCGGTCGGTGCACTGTTCAGTACCCCTCCCAGGCACTCCAAGAAGGCCGGGTACTCTGCACTGCTGTTCGGCCCATAGTCCGACACAACAGTGAGAGACCTGTCCCCGACCCAAAGGCGCAGGGACGCGACCCTCTCGTTCACCGGGGTGAACTCCAACACTCGGCGGCTGAGCTGTGGGGCAATGAGCAGGCCCACACCAGCCCGCCGCCGTTCCCCGCGGGCAACGCCAGAGAAATGGAGGGTCCAGCCCCCCTCAAGGAGTTGGGTTCCAGAGCCCAAGCTGTGTATGGAGGTGAGGCCGACTATATCTAGTCGGTAACGCTCAACCTCCCGCACAAGCTCAGGCTCCTTCCCCCCCAGCGAGGTGACATTCCATGTCCCCAGAGCTAGTCTCCATGTCCAGAGATCCAGCTGTCGAGGTCCCCGCCTTCGACTGCCGCCCAGATCTCTCTGCACCGGCCCCCTATGGATCCTCCTGCGGGTGGTGGGTCCACGGGAGGACGGCCCCACGTCGCTCCTTCGGGCTGAGCCCGGCTGGGCCCCATGGGGAAAGGCCCGGCCACCAGGCGCTCGTTGGCGAGCTCCCACCCCAGGCCTGGCTCCAGGGTGGGGCCCCGGTGACACCAATCCGGGCGACGTAACTGGTCTCGGTCTATTACTCATCATAAAGGGCATAAGAAAAGCATATATAATATAAAATAGATATATAATTCCTGTAGCGTTTTCTCCAGTAATGACTAATTACCAAAGCTATTAATAGGGTTACCTATTTTTATCCAATCAGGTACACTGACGCCAAGAATCTTAAATAACCAACTGCCTGTCACTATCCCAGACATGTGTTTCTGTGTCATGGTGCATTATCAGAGGGGCAAACTAAAACATGTTCACACTAAAACATGTCCCTGACTCATGGTTTGAAATCAGGAACAGGTACTTTAACCTTGTCTGTTTTGCATTTATTCACTAACATGTGTTTTTATTACCCAAATACCATGAAAATAGAGGCATTCAGGGTGTGAGTGGGGTCCCCTCTCCACAGAATTGACCTGTAACTTAAAGGGATATGCCACCCCCAGGTCAAATTTGGGCATCTCCCCACAGTCCAGAGACTAAAATAAGTGGTGGAAAGCGTTTTCCTGCTCACCCAGCCATTGTCCGAGTCTGTCGCCACTGACCGCCGCGGTATCTGCAGCTCCTCCGCCTTAGACTGGAGTCTAACGTCGCCAGAGAAAGATTTCGGCCAAAAGGAATTAATTTGCTCGATGCGTTTCCCAATTACTTTCTGTGTAGTGCGCATTCATATCGAGTGCAAATAAATGTGCAAATCAACACGGAGAGCTTGCCTTGGTCATTTTGGGTGGGAACTATTTTCCAGTGCGGAAGAATACAGCCGAATCACGCAGCACGCTGCCAAGGGAATCCCAGTTACGCACCGGGAAGGGAGTTCCCCTGTTGCACAACGTGGTGCGTGATTCGGCTGTATTCTTCCACACTGGAAAATAGTTCCCACCCAAAATGACCAAGGCAAGCTCTCCGTGTTGATTTGCACATTTATTTGCACTCGATATGAATGCGCACTACACAGAAAGTAATTGGGAAACGCATCGAGCAAATTAATTCCTTTTGGCCGAAATCTTTCTCTGGCGACGTTAGACTCCAGTCTAAGGCGGAGGAGCTGCAGATACCGTGGCGGTCAGTGGCGACAGACTCGGACAATGGCTGGGTGAGCAGGAAAACGCTTTCCACCACTTATTTTAGTCTCTGGACTGTGGGGAGATGCCCAAATTTGACCTGGGGGTGGCATATAACATGGGGAAGTCAGCTGTTTGTTTCCATGGAGATGGATAAGTTAAATGCCATACTCTGAGAACATTCCAGGTGATGCAATACCATTTCCATGTAGACAAGTAGTTGACTGGCCCCTCACTGGAAACGTTACATAGTGCCCCTTTAAAGAGAGGTACTCACACTTTACAAAGAATTTACACTTTGCTAAGTCATTTTGAACATAACACAGCCATAATGGGTCTACCCTGGGCTTTGGAGCAGAAACTCAAAGTCGGTGCATTTACTTTAGCCTTTATAAAGTCTCCAAACCATTTCCCCACTTTTCTTTTTCAGTTTGACGAACGATCAAACTAAAAAGCCTTTCCCTCGTCAGTGAAAGTGTGCTTATTACAGGAATTAGTTCGTAGGGAGTTTGGTGAGAATAAAAGGCTGTGTATTCTCGGCACTGTTACACAATTGTACACCGCAATGCTTCATATTATGTGCTGCTTTCACTGATGAGAGGAATGGCAGGGTTCAGATGTATTATCATGTGAATTCACACCTGCAAAGCAATTACTGAGCAATCACACCTACTGAGACAAAAGACTGAGAACAGAAAAGTTAACAGATTATTCAGGGATAAACATATGAATTACAATGTTTCATAATGCTAGTGTTTTCATGATGCTCAAATTTCAAACCCTTAACCAACGAATAGACTTGATACTCAAAACTGATTCCAATAACACAAAGATAAAAGACTTTATTTAGACAATAAAATGTCTTTTTCAACATGAAATCATAGTACTTTCTTTTATAGAACCATGTGGTCTTATGCGTGAAAAGTCCCTCAGTCGTCCAGGTAGAATCCATGATAACAGGAGAAGTTCAATTTGTCAACTGGACCAAGTTTGTTTGGTTGAAAACGTTTCGCCGCTCATCCGAGAGGCTTCGTCAGCTCTAATAAGAATACTGGTAAGACACTTGCTTATATCTTGCTGTAGGGAGGAGCTACCTAGCTAACTACTTTCCGGAACTATCTCATTGGTTTCGGTCTTTTGTTTCTCTGGCGTCTAGCTTAACGATCCCTATTCATCCCTACACGCCTGCTTTTTCACACCTCTGGCCCTGACCTGGCTAACCCTATTGTTTCCCTGTTTGTTTGATCTAGGCTTAATAATGGAATTGTAGATGGGATGCAAATTATATCTTACGCCACCATTTCTGTTCAGAGAAGGATTCTCTTTTTTGACAAAAATAGCCTCTTTAACTCCCGTGGCTTCTAGGTGAAGATATACGGCAGAAGACGGTCCACTCTGGCACGCCCGTCTGTGTTGGTACTTTGTGTCAAAAAAGAGAATCCTTCTCTGAACAGAAATGGTGGCGTAAGATATAATTTGCATCCCATCTACAATTCCATTATTAAGCCTAGATCAAACAAACAGGGAAACAATAGGGTTAGCCAGGTCAGGGCCAGAGGTGTGAAAAAGCAGGCGTGTAGGGATGAATAGGGATCGTTAAGCTAGACGCCAGAGAAACAAAAGACCGAAACCAATGAGATAGTTCCGGAAAGTAGTTAGCTAGGTAGCTCCTCCCTACAGCAAGATATAAGCAAGTGTCTTACCAGTATTCTTATTAGAGCTGACGAAGCCTCTCGGATGAGCGGCGAAACGTTTTCAACCAAACAAACTTGGTCCAGTTGACAAATTGAACTTCTCCTGTTATCATGTGGTCTTATATTCATGTAACCTCTTAGTTGTGCAGGTAGATTTCATAGAGGTCCATGGGCATATAGTCTATGTGGTCTTATACTTGTTCTAGCTTAAGAACGTTTTAAATCCATTCAGGAAAAGTTCATTTCTGCCTGTTTAATGTGATTTTTATTTTTTTTTTAGTACCGATACCTGCTCAAATGAATATTTAGTTTCTATACTAGTTTTTATGGTTTAGTATCTGATTTTCAATATTTTGACAACCCTACTGGCCTCATAGCAGACTCTACTGCATTTTTATGTCAAATCAGAAACATTTTTACAGCCAAAACACAAACCGCCCCCTTCATCATTGATAGTTAGTGTATTTTTATATCTCCTCAAAAACCTTGAACAATTCCTTAGACAATTACACTAAGGTTAACAATATACCACTATAGATCCAACACTCAAATATAGACATAAAAGTAATCGTTGGTAGGCTTGGGTATAGTAGATTAGTTAAAAGAACTCTAATAATGAAATCAATAATAATCTTATAAATACATAAAATGGAGTGGTTTTAAGGGTAGAAACAATCACGCACAAATACATACCCTGACCTCTGAGCAGCAGCATGAACAGCCCGGGGACATGCCATCAAACTACGTGCACAAGGTCAAAACTCAATTGTGCCTCAAGTCAAATTGGATCCAATGTGCCACATATAGTGAACAAAACCAGGGCAGTATTTCATGGAAATAATCAGATTTAAGGCTATTTTATGAACAGATATCGCTCATGCAGGGGACTGTACAATATATCACAATTCAATTTAAACTGCAATTTGAGATTTCAAGCATGAAATTGCATAGGATGCAATTGTTTAGGAATTCAAAACTAAACATATTGTCTTTTACATAGAAGAATCATGTTGTGTCTGTAGTTTAGATCTCCATAAACATTCATGTGATTCTTGTGTTAGTTTATAAGCTCATAGTTTAGTCTTAATTGTTAAAGGTCCTGTATTACACAGAATAGACTATTGTGAGCTTTAAGCCATGTTAGAAAGTTGCCTCCTCAAAACCATACCTGGAATTGTGTTTTGTTTTATTCACACATGTTTGAGAAATCCTGCATTGTTACATATCCAAAGCTCAAAATGCTCTATTCCACCTTGTGATGTCATCAAGCTGTAGTTTTGAAGTTAACAGCTACCCTTTATCATTTTTCAGTAGAGAATGGCAATTCCAGGGCTGATATTATCCAAATGATTCTAGTGAATTTGTATATAGCTTTAAACACAGAGACTCATTCTAAATATGCAGGGTTTGTGTGAATGAAACAAAACACAGCACCAGGTATCTTTTTGATGAGAAACAACATTATAACAAATCAGAAAATGGCATAATATGGGCCCTTTAATTTTTCTGGATTAACATTGTCCACTCTGAACAGAATCCTTCTTTTTAAATGTATAATGCAAAACTAATTGCAAAAAAAGTCTGATTAATTAAGGTCATATAAAACCAATCAATTCCACAAACCCTGACGTTTACTTGCTGACACAAGCCTGTCGTGTGGAGGGGAGGTTAGACGTGTGAGATGTGCAGAAATCAATACTATCTTGGGAAAATGCATGGTTATCCAGAGGGTATCAGTGACTCTGCCTCTGACTGACTCAAGATAGAGCCCCTCAGGCAGCCCCTGGTCCACTCTTCCTTTATTTATATATTTAAATATATAAAAAAAATATACTGCAAAGCTTTGCACGTTACAGAAAGAGGTATTGTTATAGAAAAGCATGAAGAATCACCTTATCCTGAAATCCATCTTCAATTATTTTTAAAGACAACTCTATTTCTCTGGTCACATTTGTGCACTAGTCACTTAAAGCTTGATAACTGCTCACTAACCCCGCTGTGATGCCTATTCTAACACTGTGTATGCATAAACAGCACTGCTTATGTTGAAGGCATTCATCACATGCACCGCCACATGGAATCTATGTGCTTCTCAATGTGAGTGGATGTGATTTTAATCAACATTTGGTCATGGCTGTGTGTGGTTAAAACTGTAGATTAAACCATTCCATAAGCAGGAATAGACAATGTTAGGCTAATTAAAATGACAAAGGGGAGATAAGATGCATAAAGCTAAACAAGAAGGGCAGATTCAGCCTGGCTTTGAACAAAAGTCCAACACAGGGCTGTGAATGTGAAGCACTTTGGGGCGTATGACTCACAGTTTAAAGGTATGGAGATGGACTCACCGCATGCCACACTAGAAACTTAAACTGTGCTCAGTGATCAATCTTGGTGCCCTAGTTCTCCTCCTCACATTGCACTGTAAAAGTTTGAAGCTGACAGGTTCCTCTGCTGGAGCTAGTTTGACTGGAAGCACCAATTTAGCAAATAAGATTGTGTCTGCCCTGCTACAAAATGAGAGACAGTATAATTATTTCACCGGTAGAAAGGGGGGAGTGCTATCACAGAAAGCCTTTGAGTTGGCTGTTCAGTCTCAGGCTATGTGCCGGCACAGGCCTATAGCTGCTCTCATTGACTTGATTTGCTAGACATGTTTACAGTGAATGTTATTCTCTGTTTCAAATCAGGTGCCAGACGAGCCAGGCTCTACACTACAGGCAATACATTTAATCTACTTTTTTGTCAGGAGTTTTTACCTGACCATTTTTCTGCAATCAATATTTGTATTGTATATGATGCAGATTTGAATTGACAGTAGTAATAGTAGTGTGTAAGTTGGGTCAATTTAATATACCTGGTAAACTTTTTTTCTTTTCTACTTTTCTTTTCAGGAACCGTTTCAGGCTAACATGGCCAGGATTAAAGATATGGTTAGGCTTTTGTTTTGTTCTTGTGTGTGTCGTGTCTCGTGGTGTTGCTTCTATTTCCTCTTTATGAGTTCAAATGGAAGTATAGTGAACACTACTCCTACAGCTCCTGACACCCTTTACTTTACTGCTTTCTTTTTTTCAGAGGAGAGAATCTGCGGTTTTGACCAAAAAAGCAAACAACACTTTCAACATTGTCGGAACAACCTACGCTCTCAAAGACCAAGGATTGACGACCATTTCCAAAAGCGCGCCTGCTGCACCGATGGTTAAACATACCCTAAGAGGCATGGATGACCCCTACACAGAGGCCAAGAAATCCTACAACCGAGTCAGCATAGTGGACAAAATCTCACGCATCATTTTCCCCGTCCTCTTCTTTGTCTTCAATCTAGGCTACTGGGCCACATACGTCAACAGAAAGCCAGCTATCATGGCAGCTGACAATCCTAATGGAATCTGACCAAATCTAAACTATATTATGGTTCAGAGCATAGGGTTTGCAGGAGGCCAAGTACAAAGTTCATCTCATCATCCCATCCTACTCTGTGTGCGTGAGAAAGTACAAGGACACGTGCTTGGATGTTTAATACGCCTCTTTTCTTAAGGATTTTGCACATACATTTTATTTGGAGGGCAGTTGCTCGCATACAGTAGATTCACGTGTAGTTTTGGACACGGGAGGCAGCACATTCTCATGACACTGTTTGTGAAGAATGTATTATTTAATTTCAGGCTCTGGTACATTCCATCTTATTGTTGTTCAAATTATTTCTTTGCTGTGCTTTAATTGCTTGCCAATTTATGAATTAGTCAAACTGCGTGTCTGTTATATTTTGACATGTTTGTATTTTACTTGTAATAAGTTTGAGCACGCATGCATTCAGTGTTTCATTGTAGCTCATTAGCAACAATACGGTTATGAGGCATCCATCCTGTTAACATGTCAGCAGAAACACACACTGACACATCCGAAAGGCCAGTGAGCCATGGCAGCTTCACTGTGCTCCAACAGCCTCGGGCGGACGCCGCAGCTCCATAGAACCTTTTTTTAATAATCATCATCATCGGGTCTTCATCTCTCCCTGAACCTCTACAGCCCAAATGCAGTTTCATCTGGAATTGTTTTCACATCCCCTGAGTCTGCATGTACATTTTCTATTCCAGTGATTCTTCTTGTTTTAACTGGCTGAGTATGTTTAAAGACAGAGAGTGCCTTGGTGAATACTGCATACACACATGATGAGGAAACTGCTCTGACACATAAGACACACGACAATGCACAAAGGTCTGTCTGTATATAACATGTAAATAAATGCTGGTGTCCACTGGCTCTCTACACGCTCCAGAACAGAACTCCAGGCGAGGGAACCAAGTGTAAAATGACCCATTAGTCCGAAAGGAAAGGAAGAAGAGATTTAATGGACCCTTGCACTCCATAAGAACTATGTGCATTCATGTTGTGCTGTCTTATAAACCTAATATTACCTCAAAACTCAAAATTTCACAAAACCCAAATTAATAAATCTTAATCTGTATTTACTAAGAGATAGGCACTACTTTTTGTTGTGCCTTTTCATTATACAGCTCTAGAAAAAAATAAGAGACCGCTGCAAAATTATCAGTTTTTCAGATTTTACTGCTTATAGGTATGTGTTTGTGAGTCAATAAACTACTGACAACATTTCCCCCAAATTCCAAATAAAAATAGTTGAGAGCATTTATTTGCAGAAAATGACAAATGGCAAAAAAATAACAAAAAAGATACATGTTTTCAGACCTCAAACAATGCAAAGAAACAAGATCATTTTAAAACAACATAATACTAATGTTTACACTTAAGAAGAGTTCAGAAATCAATATTTGGTGCAATAACCCTTATTTTTAATCACAGATTTCATGCGTCTTGGCATGCTCTCCACAAGTCTTTCACATTGTTCTTGGGTGACTTTATTCCACTCCTGGTGCAAGAACTGAAGTAGCTCAGCTTTGTGTTTGTGTTGGAATTCAACAGACGCTGAAATGGAATGGCTGTAATACATGTAGAGATGCTGATTTCAGAAAAAAATGCAGTGGTCTCTTATTTTTTTTCCAGAGCTGTATCAATGGACACATCTATAATATTTATTTATCAGAAATTAATTTGGTGTACCGCTATCAGTAGTGTTCATAATACCTAATACCTACAAATTTATAGAAGCACACTTCAGCACTAAAAGTAAATTATTTATTTATTGTATATTTGACACTGAAAATTAAGTCGTACCCTTTCCTCTAATTTACTTTGATATAGACCCCCATAGTACATGCTGTTGTCTATATCAGTAGTAATATAGATAATTGTACTAAGAGTGTTGTAGGGAGACTAAAGTATGTATCAGTCATAGGTTAATGCATGACAATCTGTACTACATGTGCTCGTCTCACTAACTGCAGCTTAGTACCAGTGTTTGTGCGGCCCATCACTCGTACTCAGCAGAAATACCTCTCCGTGCATCTATAAAGTGCCGTGCATTTTGATGTGATGCTAATTTATGACTGGCACAAACATCTGAAAGTGTTTTACCCCCGTTTGGCTCTAAACAAAATCAAGCAAAGGTCTAGTATAGTGCAACCCCCACTGGGATGATGCTACGCCTACTCCCACTCATACACCCCCAGCAGTAATGTTCAAGTTTGTTTGTAATATTGATAGTGTTTGCTATTTCATTTCAGTAACACAACTATTTTGACATTCTGAACATATTTGAGAACATAACTTAAGCTCAAAGTGCATTTCCAAAACCTCTAACTCCTTGTGAGAATATTGGCATACAGATTGAAAAGTGAATGCAGAATATATTATTGCATTCTTTACTTACTATATTTCTTCAAGGTCCGAAGTGAAGTGCAGACGATCACCAGTGTGCAGGTCTTTGGTCTGTAGAGGACAAAGAGAGAAACACTTTCAGATGACCACACTCATTATCTGTTTGTCAAAAGAACGTTAACTTGTTATGTCAAAAACTATCGAGAACTGTCACAAATATCAGGGTACGCTAGGCCAAAACGATCATTACATTGATAACAGTTTAATTCAAATAGGTGTGTACAAAGCCTGTATTGTATTTAGTTATCTGTATTGTGTTTATTTTATGCTGTTTTCATCAATCAATGTCAAAGGGTCAGAATGAGCCTCAGCAAAAACCATGACATCCAATAGGAGACAGTATATCCAGAGTATAAGTATATTTATGCTATAAAGTAAGGCATTAAATATTCTATGTTTTATACAGCATTACATGTACAGCGATGATGCAAATCTCCTGAAGAGTACGGAGTTGTAGACGATTACAACAGTATTTATGAGAAGATGTACTGAAGATAATGATAGCTGCACAGAATAGTGTAACTATGTTGTGAATTTGTAGATATTGTGAAATTATTCCTACAGTTTAAGTGAACCTGGATATGTCATGTGAATTATTTTTACATGGGATAATTTCTGCTGTCTTACATTGAGCTCTGTAACACTTGGTGTTATAGTATTTGTAAATGTGCAGTAGAGAAAACAGAGTGGATCTTTGTGGACTATTCAAACCCTGACTGTGAATTAGCAGCAGAGCAGTGCTGTTCACTGCATGTCTATATGCACTGGCAGATCAAAGGTTTCAGCAAACACAGCTCCAGGAAAAGGACTAGTGAACTGGCTCACGTGCTCAGTGACTGGACTCTGTGGCCGCACTCTCATTGTATGTTTACTGTATAAGATGTAGCAAATGGAAATAGGAATTAAAAGGATATGTTGTATTGTACTGGTCTTGGGGTTACAAAGCTCTTTTTAGTCATATTAACCTTGAAACATGTAAATCTGTACAACAGTGGCTGTGCACTCAACACATACTATTTCTGTCTAAGTTTTCTCAGTTCAAATCCACAAAACAAGGCCTACAGCAAAGCACAGTTTAGTGATCCTGCAGAGACTACACTGCTGCAAATAACTGCCAAGACACAATTTCTAAATCTAGATGTTTTCCTGAGCTCGTCTTTTATACATTTAATGTTGTGCATCAATGTCAGTCACATAACAAATTTGATCAGAGAAAACCTAGACTCATTTCTACAATGGGCCTCTCAGAGCTAAAGAAACAGTCGCACTCATAAAGCATGTAAGAAACCTACTGCAGTGATATGTAGTACTGTAGTGGTAAATACTTTTACTTAAATGTGGGAACTCTATGTAAACAGATGTGTGGCGTAAATTGGCCATATTCAAAGTCCTTCTGCAACACTGCCAAAAATATCCTCTAAACCCTTTATTTTCATGTCACAAATTTTAGAAAAACTCAGAAGTTCCCATGACAGCGCAGGCTACAGCAGTGCAGTTGTCTGGTCACTTTGAAGGTTACTCCTTCTGTTTGGCTGCTGTCCAGTCCAATTGCCCAAAGACGCCTACAGCTGCACCAAACAACCATTATGTTTACAGCGAAAAAGCTGTGATTTTTCTCACGTAGCCAGATAAAATTAGCTCTCTTTTGCCCCTGTACGGAAATTTGAGGTTGTTTGCTCGCTTTTGCTTGCTTTAATAAATAAACTAGTCCTAATAAATGAAATGGGTATTCTTAAAACCACTTGTAAGTACAGTATAGTGCTTTGTGCTTGTATGCTGCACCAGTGTTGTGCTTTTGTCTGGTCTGAAACTGAGTAAATTGATTCCAGTAAAAAGTAAAATAGAACTGTCCCCCAAGCAGCAATCGTCCTTTTTGTAAAGTAGGGCTCAGTATAGTAATTTTCAACAGCATGAGCCAATTGAAACGATACACGAACTAAACAATACCACCTTTCTTCAGATCCAATCAAAAAATAAGCCCCAAATTCTCATGTTTATTTCACAATTAACAATGCAATGGCATTATTACATAATACAGATGCTAACTTAGAGCCATTATAGGGTCATATATGACCTCCGTAATTCGTTAGCCATAAATGTTATAATGCTACCAATGCAAATAGGGCTACAATGCATTCTCCTTAAGTGAATTGAGGGTGGGTATTTTTCACCAAGTCAAACATAAAGGGTTTTGTGTGTGGAGAGCTGATGGTTATCTACACAGTCTTCTGTTAGAAAACCCCAGCATAAAATGTTTCATCTACTTAAATCTATGTCCACCTTTCTTTTATACTGGCCAGTCGTGGGGCTAATAATAAAATGTCCATCCATTGATCCAGGAGTTGCTGCTCTTTACAGTGAATA